>OZ026616.1:82631667-83831667 GCA_964020975.1 Hermodice carunculata | reverse complement strand
AAATTTGTCAAGTCTGCGGGGTACTTGAAATGCATATTTGAATACAGTCTGTAAATTGAATAGTTTTATTAGTACAGCCACCTATTCAACAAAGTTAAGGCAATCAGCATGTAAGACACCAAAAGGGAATGTTCAGGAGGTAAATTGCATGTCACACTACTTCCTGTGGAACTACATGTAAATTACATGTGACCCGTAGTGGAAATGTTTTCTACCAGATGGCTCCACATGTAAAGAACTAGATACCAAGCCAAAGTTGTACCAGTGGTGCCATCTACTACACACATCCTCTGTTGGAATATAGCTATTACTTGCCTATTTTTATACAAAAATGAATAATTTATGTCATTTATACAAACAAAAAACATATGCATGTATATACTACACGAATAAGTTAAACTTCCCAATACAATAGCGATGTAGGGGTGTACTATTTTCATTGATGTCGTAAACCGGATTTCAGGTTCATGATCTGGATCCCTTTATTACATATGTATTTTTATCATGCAGGGAAGCCATATTTAAGTTGTACCAAGTTTGTTCTTGTTTTCTGTTTTGTTGGGAGAAGATAAGCCTTTTGAACTATTGAAAGGTAATAATACCATCAAAATGTAAAATACATCTGTTCTTCATAATAGCTTACACTTATGTGAACGTCTTTGACCACATGGAAGTTCACCCATATTTCAATTAACTAACTGAAAAAAATGATGTTTTCTACTGGGCAGCAACAAACAAAATTAGTTATCTTAACCCTTTCCATGTCCAAAGAAGATAGTCAACAGCTTTGCTAGCAAGCCATGCTGAGGAAAGCTATTGACCTGGCACAGGCCATCGTGATAGGACTTACAGTTAAGCCCACATTAACCTTAACAGTCACCAACTGCATCAACCTTTTCCAACCTTTTGAGTGAAAGGCAAACCTTTTTCAAACCCATTTCTAACACTTTCCAAACCATTTCCTTTAATTGCATTAAAACCGTTTCAAACACTTTTAAACCTTTCTCTAATGGTTAACAACCATTTCACACACTTTCTCAACCTTATTGATTAAAATGTTGAAATATTTTGCAACTATTTCAACCATTTGAAACCCTTTGTCAACCTTTTGCAAACTCTTCACAACCTTTACAAAACCCAAGTACAATACTTAGCAACACAAAAAGTGCATTTGGCTGTCAAGTTTTAGACAGGCTTAACTGTATCTACACTTGTCAGCAAAGATTGCTTCCATTAACATGAAATTTAAATAATCGGACATTAAAACAGATGACAATTTACGTTCCGGCACTATCGGGCAATTGAACAGGAAACGGATGTAGGAACAAATTAGATGTGTGATTTTCTATTATCTGTAATGAGAAGTTACTATCAGTTTTAAAAATGAAGTAATTAATGTTGCTGTCAAAATGTAGAATTTAATTTTGTAGATTTACTAATTGATGAGGCTTTGAATTGGAATTCACACATAAATAAAATAGGAAATTATCTTTTTCAAATTATTGTGATTTTCAAAAGCACTTGTCATTTATATGTTAATTCTTGATTGCTGATGGACCATTCATTTTCTATTATGTCCACACCTATATGGTGTTCTGTCCTAGATGGTGTTGGGATACTGATGTACTCCTATCTTTCAGCTACAAAAATCAGTCATGAGAGTAATGTGCAATGCAAAATATAATCCACACACTGATCCTGATTGTAGAGCATCACATGTAAATGGCCTGAAGGTCAGGATTTGTTATAAAAAGGCATTGAAATTCTATGTTGAATGTACACACAAAACCAACATTTAGAATATTTTTGAAATACAGAATGTTAACCATGTCACATGTTCTTCTCCACCAAGACAGAGACATGTACATGTACATTGCCATGTACATGTACCCCACCATCCAACAACTAGAAACAAAATTAAAAATTGTATCAGATACATTGTATGTCATTCCTTCTGTTTTTAAGAAACTGCTATTAAAAATACATTCTTTCTCTCTCTCTCTCTCTCTCTCTCTCTCTCTCTCTCTCTCTCTCTCTCTCTCTCTCTCTCTCTCTCTCTCTCTCTCTCTCTCTCTCTCTCTCTCTCTCTCTCTCTCTCTCTCTCTCTCTCTCTCTCTCTCTCTCTCTCTCTCTCTCTCTCTCTCTCTCTCTCTCTCCAGCCAGCAGTTCGTTACAATGTACATGTACTTGCTCCACATCAGTAACACTTTCTCTTCATAACATAGAGTTGACTGGAAGCATAATGGAATTTTGTATACAAATTCTTCTTGAAAAAGGCCGCAGCTCTTTAGTACCACATTTTGGACTGAGTCAACAGCTTTCCTTGGCACACTTTGGGTACAGGAAATATGTTGACCTGGACTATCATATTCTGTGTAACTACAGGCATGCTGTTACTTGAATGAAATGTCTTTTTACAAGGAACATGAATCTCTGAGCACCCTTATTATAATTCAGAGCATTTCCTTTTCAGGAGTGCAGAGTTGGCATGGAAAGAGTTAACTTAAAAACATGTACAAACATGTCTGTTCTGAAATCAGTGGTTTTTGCCTTGCCTTGCCTTGCCTTGCCCAGCAAGTTGTGCTGCTAATGTTGAACAGCTGCAGCAGGAGAGTCCAGAAACTGCAGGAACCAGTAAAGCCTCAACCATCATAGTGAGTGAGCTGGAAGCTTTGCTGTCATGTTTCTAATCTAAAAATACTTAATAATACATAGTGATGGTGAGGATTAGCGTGTCGCCACTGATGACAGGCAGACAATGATAAAAACGAAAAGTTGTTATCCATAACAATAAATAAAATCACTTACAATAAAATTACCACAGCTCGCTGTTACAGGAATTGATTTTGGCAATATTATCCAGATAGTTCTGTCAGGCTTATGCACAAGAGCAATTGATCTATTACATGGACATGTTACATGCAGGCAACAATGAATTCAAAATGCTAGAAGTATTGAAGAAATTTCCAAACTGGAAATTCTGCAGTATATCAGTTCGTCACATCAATCTTTACAAATCATCACTATTGAGGGCCCCCAGCCTTGCATATTTTGTGTTGTTTATATAACAAGAGGGTTCTTGTATTTTGCACCTGCGTGTAGCTATGTTCATACTCGCTATTTTTACACCCCTTCTCACCAAAGCTGGTCTTACAGGGTGGGTGGTCTTTAGTTACATGGACAAATAAATATAGAAATATAGGGCAGTTTCTGAAAAGGGTTATGGTCTTAACTTATTCAGTTTTAACCCTTAAAGTGCTGATTTAAGACTGAGTCAGCAGCTTTCTTATGGGCAGTTTGTGCACAATGCACACAAAGTGCCCCAAGGAATGCTGTTGACTAAGACTACTTTTTGCTTTAGACTAGGCTTGCTGGTATTTGAATGAAAGATATCTTCATGAGGAATTCAAATCTTTTAACCATTATATGTTTAATGGTAATGAGAAAACAACTATAGCCATGATTAGCACCTTGAGGGTTAAGGTTTAACTGAGTCAACAGCATTTCTTGGCTCACTTTCCGCATAATGTGCCCAAAGTGTTCTAGGGAAGAGTGTTGACCTCACCCATTCTCCTACTTTGTTATGGTCTCTGCAACTGGAGGCATGCTGGTACACGTACTTGAATGAAAGATCAGCTTACAAAATGGATCTGGTATCATCATGTCAATTCACAGCAGATCAACTTTTGTGGAAATTGTAACTGAATGAGTTAAAAGATACATGGTCTCACACTTGATCTTTGTAGCAGGTTCCATCAGGCACGCACATGTAGGTTGATACAGGCCCAGTGGTCAGTTTGCTTTTCCCTTGCCTGACACGTGATGCCCTGGCTTCACTTACTCCAGTAGAGATAATTCTAATTATTTGTAAGCGAACTTTATGATTAATGCTTCTGCTTATCAGCTTTTGTAGCATTAGAAAAATGCATACAGTGGTTCCCCTCTTACAAAGCCACCCTATGTGCAGAAGGATTATACCTGTAGTCCTTTAAGATAGGCAGCCTGGGGGGGGGGGATAAAGTTAAAATACCATATGTGCTGCGTGGAAGAGTGGCCTCTATAGACAGGGTGACCAAGCTCTCATAGGGGTACCTTATTATAGTGGCACCACTGTACAATACATGTCTATCATTGAGGGTGTACAGGATATGCATCTGGGTTTTGGTTTCAGATACATGTATATACCACCTCTGAACACAGTATAACCCTTCATTGAGGGCACCCTAGCTAGTAATATGAGACTATCTCACATATAAGAACTACATGTAAGTGTTTTTCTCCTGCATGTATGTCTGAAGTTTATCCTGCATTGGTTATCCTACATGTGTATGAAGGATAAGTTTTTTTTCTTTCATTTGATTTGTCACTCATTGTTTTTAAGTAGTAGACAAACCAATGAGAGGCCATGGTTCATTTAGTAAAATACCGACTCCTCCCACTTTCAAAATGGCGTTGTTTTCAAACTTATTTCTCCGAAAGAACTTCGATTTGGTGGGTATTTGCCCTTTTTAGACATAGGAGAAAGAAAATCCAGTGTGGGTGACTGGGGATAACATTGGGATCACTCATTGTTGGATTTTCTTGTTTTTGCTCGGCACAGCATCACAAAAACAGGAAAATCCAACAACTCGTGATCCTGATGTTATCCTCAATGGGCTACCCATACTGCATTCTCTATTTCCAAACATGTTTCTTTACCTTTAAGAAGTATGTATGAACAATTTCAGAATTAAGACCACCTGGAAATAAAGACCGCTTCCTGTGTCACCATGTATGATCTTGATTGCAGGGTTCCACTGTTCATACATGCTTGTGACCCCCAAACAGTCCTGTCCTCAAACATATGCTTGGAACATGCAACTTTGTATCAGGAAAAAATTGCAATGCTGATCACTGGTACCACATCAGTATCAATGATCTTCACAAACATAACAGTTGCATGCTATGCATGTGATTAGAGTCAACCTCCAAGACACCCATAGAGATAGAGGTCTGCAGCAAATATGAATGCCTGGCTCTGTTGATTGGAGTCAACTGGGTGTAAAACCTCGGGGACCAATATGTTATTTGTCACCACTTGAGAGTTTGATCGCAGCATTTCAAATAACATACAACTTAACCTTCTCATAGGCCTGGTCAGAGGGAATTCACAATTTTCCTCTAAGTTCTGCCAAGGATTTTTTTTTCTTTTCTTTTCTTTCTTTTGGCTTTGTAGCATCAAATCGTGACAGATCTCAGATGCCGTACTTGTTCACAATGGTTTATTAGCTGTGCTAACTGAAGCCTTGACTGTCTTCAGTTACAAAGTATGAAATAAAAAATACAGCATGCTTGACAAAGAATCAGGTTGAAGTTCACGGGAACTGAACACATGGTCCACCCACATGTAATAAAAAGCTACACCCAAGCACTCTTAGTAATTTTTATGCAAATATAAAGATACTGTTGTCCATATCAAAGTGCACATTTAAAAACATGATAAAATAAAATACATGACCCTGCTAACAGGTATAAGCAAGACTCATGTATGAGTACCAGGGAGAATTTATTATTTGTATACAAAATAGACAGTTGGTGAACATTGTAATGTCTTCATTTTTTAGCTCAGCTGACTTGTCCGTCGTCGTTCCTCCGTCCATCATCTGTCCACAATTCACATTTTGACTTTTCCAAAAGCGGTAGCCAGATCCTCATCAAACTTAGTGGGGATCTACCTTGGGTGGGTCTCTACCACAAATCTTAAAAAGTCTTTGACGCCAAAACCACTCACCCACTTGCTTTGATATCACACAGGAACACTCCTAGGGAGTCCTAGTTCTTAATTTGTTCACCTGGTGCTGCTGCATTTTTTCCCCTATTTTTTATGATTTGTGTGTTTTTGCTGTTTTTGATTTCTCTAGAATTGTCACAGAGATTAAGTTGAAACTTGGTGGATATATTCCTTGTGGAAGGGTCAAACAAAGTTGTTCACTAGGTAGCACTACTGTGAATTCCTGCATTCTAAAGAATTTTCCAATTCGGGTACTTATCAGTAAATTCACCATTCCTATATTAATTACAATATAAGTCAAGGGCATTCTAATGCTAATTCACATTTTTGACTTCTTCTCTGAAATGTTCATCCAGATTCACTTCAAACTTAGTAGCAATGTACATGTATCTTGGGTGGTTTTCTACCAAGGTTATTCAAGTGGTCATGTTTCATTGATTTTTGGATTTGTTATTTTTTGGGGGGTTCTTTTTTTGCACAAGTCTTAAAAAAATCTTCTTGTCGAAAATCCACTCACCCTGATTGCTTTGAAATTACACAGGAACATTCCTTTTCAGGTAATGCTCACTGTGGAAAAGTCCCATTATGTATTGTACATGTACTTTACATTTATTCAGCAAATTAACCTTCCCTTAACCCCAGTCCCACACATATTTTGGATACTACCTCTTCAAAAATTTATTTGGCTCACTGGCACTTGGCTGCCATTTTGCAGCTATGCTCTTTCCCTAGCCCAAGTTAAACCTTCACTGCAGACAAGTTGAAATAAACTACTGTGTTTGAGTCGACTTTACTGCAAAATAATGGCACACAATGGCCATGCACTTTATGGAGAGAATCTTTCAGCCTTAGTTGATCGATTTTGATTAGGGAAGGGCAGTTTGAAACTTTTTTTATTATTATTTTACGTTTCATAAAAATTGCTTAGGGTTGGGACTCGGGCCTT
The DNA here is from genome assembly GCA_964020975.1 of Hermodice carunculata. NCBI lineage: Eukaryota > Metazoa > Annelida > Polychaeta > Eunicida > Amphinomidae > Hermodice > Hermodice carunculata. The sequence continues at coordinate 83,824,951 of OZ026616.1, read as the reverse complement.
TTCGGTGGGGTCGGTCGGGTTATCAGAACTACCCCCCCCACACACACACACATATATTTGTTAGGCCTTAGGTAACTTTGGCATTTGTCAAAACATGACAATTATGTTTAAAATGGATGTTCTGTCTCCTTTTACACATTACCTCCTTTGACATCAGTTAAATTTGTTACCTGGGCACAGCCGAAGGCACTTGTTCCTTTAAAGAAGACCATGATGGTGATGTCCCGGTAAGACTGTAGATGAAATCTATATTTTGTATACTATTGCCTCATGTACAATTCTTAGTCAAATTGTTTTTCAGTACTGTTGGAGTTAGTTGAAAACACTCAAGCAGACATTTGACCACCAGCCACTTTTGGCTGGTTTTCAGGAGGAAAGGGTTAATTAGCATAAATAAATTCAAGGGAATAGAACAAAGATGCTAACTACAGTTGTCTATACCCTAGTTGGCCTTTGAAGTACTGGTGCAGTATGAGACTTAAATGTACATATATACAACATCCAATCATGTTGACACCATCATCAATGGTAAAACAATAAATTAATATTTAAAAAAAAAAAAATGAAATTCATTTTTGCTCTTCTGTTTTGTCTCTTATTCTGTTGCAGCTTGTCACAGGTGAAGTTGATACATAGACTTGAATGTAACTGTATCTGTGCAGTCAGGTTGTTTTGGTGTGTATTTTATTGAAGATGGCAAACAGACTTGGAGGCATCCTGATGCACCTTTTGCAATAAAGATGGTTCAATGTACATACATGTAAATACATGTAGGTGTAGCCTTATCCATGGAGTCAGGTTGCTATTTCATGTACATGTTCTTATGGAATACGCGGGAGGAAACTTGGCACCATGTTTTACTAATTGGTTGCAAAGTTAAAGTCATTTGAAATAAGGGGGCAGTCATTATTTACCAGGGGTGGGGTGGAGTGGAGGCTTCGAGATATTGGGATAGGGTATCATCATAGTTTTTGTGCCCCCCCCCCCCCAAACTGACAAGAATTTGCGGCCCTCCCTCAGTAAGTCTGCAGAATTTTATGACACCCCCATTGACCCCCCAGCCTTATAATATAATGGTTATTGTTGTATGACTTTGTTATATTAAAACTGATTCACAATCTGATCCCCCCCTCGGCCAGGGGGGTGGGTGTGGGGCCAATTTTATGACCTGACCCATGTCAGTAATTTTATGACCCCCCATTAGGAGCATAAGTAATTTTGTGCCCCCACCCCATAAATGGGTAGAGAAAGTTTGTAACACCCCTCCCCCGCCCCCCGTAAATAATGACCACCCCCCTCAATAATAACTTGGTTAAGAGTGATAGAATAATCTACATGTACATGGACACCTGTACCTTGATGAGTGGGCATGTACAGTGTACATGTATCTAAGGCCCAGAATGTTTACACATACATTGTACTGTACTCATCTTAATAAGCACATGCCCCCCTTTTTTTTTCTTCAAAGATAGAACCTCCAAAATATTCCATAGTTTTCAAACAAGTGGTACAATTTATTATTTCACTTAGGATCTACATTTTGTTAAGCTTTTGTGGATGATTTTTTTGTAGTGCACTGTGCATTTATTAAGATAAATATGGTATATGGAAATGTAATTCTTGCAGAAACAGGGAATTAACATGAAATCAAGAAAAACTCTTTTGGGCTTTTTTGGTAATAGAAAATAATGCATGTTATACAACCGTAGAATGTGTCCCATCAATGCTCATTCAATATGGGTGACCATACAGGACATAAAGTATAAATTATACAGGAATATTTTCATGAAAATAATTTTTTGAAAAATTACATAGTCAATCTAAAGGAAGGAATGAAGGAGCTGAAAGTGGTGGTGGTACATGTACATGCCTAAAGATAACTGTACTTTATCATATGAGGAGCCAATTATCCCACTAATTTATCTATGTTGCTTATTAATAATATTTTTACTACTGAGGACTTTTTCTCCCAATCTGCCCTCACAAATTAAGGTGCATCTAGGGCTAAGGTTGAATATTGTACATCTGCATATGTATATGAAGAGGGGTGAGAGTAATGCCCCATTCATAACAGTGAAATTATACCACCGGGAACTGAGTTTGAACTCCTGCCACATGCAGTCAATGACATGCCAGAAAAAGTTAAGAGTTTGTGCCTCAAACAAGTGATCAAGTACCAGCCTGCATCAAGGGAATGCCCTTGTCAATGACAATAAAAGTACCAATCATGGGGTTAGGTGGGGTTTGTGCCCTAGTCACATGTGACAGTGTCAGGTATCAAGGTGCACTTGCCAGATACGACAGTGTCGTCCAAGGTCAGAATTCTGTGCCTAGTCAGGTGTCCAAGTGTCAGCTAAGATCAGATATACATGTTTGAGCCAATCAGGTTGGCTGAGAGTTTCCAGGGTGGCCTGAGGTCACATTGCAAAGTGTGCTACATTGTATCTATTGCAGTAAGAGACATATGATGTGCTCCATATGAACAGTCAGACATAAACTTTCATCCCTCAGTATTTATGACCATGTGTCAGCTGTATATTACATGTATACAATGTAACTACTTTGTGTATAGCTTCCTGGAGGAACCAAACAGTGCATACATGTGGATGGTTATCAGCATGCATCAAGGCCCTCAGTGGACAGGACATTTTTCAAAACGTCATTTCCTGGACAGAGTAAAACTGAATCAACAGTTGTCATTTACATGTATGTACATATACATAATAGCAACAGCAACCATTATGTTCAGTCAAAGAAAAGAATGTTTTGAAAGAATGGTCCTAAATAAGACATACAGTCTTTCATTAGATGATTGTATTTAACAGTAGAGGTAATTTTTTTTTCAAATATTACTGACTATACCTTTCCATTTAGACACCATTATGTGCTACAGTGGTCCCTCCTTTGAAAGACCACTCCTTTGGGAGACCACCTCCTTTGAGAGACCACAGTTGTCGGGTCTTTCTGTAGTACTTTTCATGTTATTTATACCTCCTTTGAAGGACCACCTGCTTTATGTGACCGCCTTTTGGGTGGCACTAGGGGCGGTCTCTCAAAGGAGGGACTACTGTACTTATACCAAGACTAAATGAAATATTACATACACAGTGCGCTAGCTGGCAATACAATATACACATGTACATGCATGCACAGTGTTTGGTATGCTTTTTAAGCAAGCCAGATGATAGATCTAGATACATGTACATGTATGTGATCAACAAATATAATTTACCATCCCTCCTCTCCCTATAAATATAATTTGCCATCCTCTCTTCCCCCAAATATAAGGTGTTATCCCTCCTCCTCTACAAGTATAGGGTGTTTATAATCCCTTCTTCCTTTTCAAATGTACATGTAGGGTGTTATCCCCTCTTCCTTTATAAATAGAGGGTGTTATTTCCTCCTCCTTCACAAATAGAGGGTGCTATCCCCCCTCTTCTACAAATATAGGGTGTTATCCCTTCTTCTTGTATAAATATAGGGTGTTATCTCCTCCTTTGCAAATATAGGGTGTTATGATAATCCCCCCTTCAAAATATGATAAATATAGGGTGCAATCCCACTCTCTCCTACAAATACAGGTTGCCATCCCCTCTTTTCCCAATCAATAGGATGAAAGGGAAAGAAAAGGGAATAATTTTCTGTGGTAATTTCCTAAAAAAACTTATGAATATTGATACATGTGTTTTTGGTCAGAATGCTTTAGAGTACATCATTTGACACACAAAAGGTTCAACATTCTCTTAGGGGGAGGCACCAAGACCTCCGAGCACATATGCATGCTCAAATTCTGGCCCTTACAGGTATGTTTACATGCTGACCCTTGTTCCCAGATTCCTTGGTCTGTCACTGTTCAATTTAACCGATGACAATTGAAAACTTAAATGACAAGGACATATCATAGTATGGATTTTCATAAAAATGATTTATCATGTGTAGACTGTTCACTACATGAGAGGACTCATAAATTCCATCAAAATTTAAGATTATGTATCATTACACAATGCAGTTTCTTGGAGAATAAATCATCTTTATAGTTTTTAGTGTTCATGGCAGGAATCTGTCATAGCCATTAGTTGTAATTAACAAAATTTGGGAAGTGATTTTGTGCTAAGTTGGCTGATATAATTTGATTTTGGGCAATTGGTACATAGACACATGGACAGATGGCCTTGTTCCAAATCCCTACATGATTCTCATTAACATGTTTGTAGGCACTTTAAGTGTTGCACTCTGCTGTGATAGTAATTTTGAGTGCGGAACAAAAAAGTTCCCTGTTGATGAAAAAAAAAGGTGGGGGTGGGGGGCAGGAGGTTGAAGTAGCTGCATAATGTAATAATGTATTTTTCTATTGCTCAGTCTTGGTCAATATTTGACCCCCCCCCTAAGAAAAAAAAAAAAAAGAGCAAGAAAAGTGGGAAATGGGTGCAGGTGTGAACCCTGCTATTTTTGTCTGAGTAGCACAATTGGTAAAGTTCACATCAGATTACTTTCCCATACTTTCATGTAGTGACTTGTTTTCTTTTTTTATGTAAAGATTTTCTTTTTCACTTGAATTTACATTTGACAAGGTTTTCAACCAAATGTTTACAAGTTGAGTTTGTTTTTAACCTGGATTGAAGTGGAGACCTTCAAGTGGATGACCTGAATATGTAAGTAAAGAGAAAAAAAATACAAGAAGAGGCATAATGTAGAACATTGCATGATGGTTGCAACATTCTTAAAGATGTACTGTACAAATCTCATCTTGGGTATTGCAAATGACCATCAAGGTTACATACAGCTATGATCTGTGTATACAGTGAAACCTGTCTTGAAAGGCAAGCCCTAGGGATGACCAAGAAAGGTGGCCTCTCAAAGCAGGTATAAACAGCAGGAAAAATAATACCAAGCAAAATACATGTATATTGCAGAGCCAATCTTTCAAGGCTGGTGGTTTCTCACTGCGATGCTCACTCAAGACAGGTATCACTGTATTACATGTACCTTGGTCTGTTCATGCAGATTAATATAATAAGGAGAAACACCTTCCCTGTAGAGTGCACCAAGGCTGCTGTATCCATATGCAAAACATAATGCATATTATTCAAATGGACTGTGCTCATAATGCCTTCTTGCATAAACTGGTTATCTGGGTGAAGATGGTCACATGCAGTCCATTTGGAGTGTATCAAATACACTGCACCTTATTTCTTATGACTTTGAAGAAATGTCTGCAACATGAGACAACACAGAGTAAAATCATCATGACAATAGTCAGATGTCTGACATATTGACTGAATGACACAAGCTTTCAGGGGCTGTATGTGTAATTCATTTCCTAGTTGACTCATCTATCTGACATATTGAGATCTGTAACACATTGTATCAGGGAACAGATTGTTTCATCAATGTTACAATGAACTGTCACTGTTGTAGTTTTTTGATACACAAACCAGTTGCTGCACTATGTGTGTTACACAGAACATATAGAAGCAAACAAGTAGGAATGTAATGTGAGTGATTTTGATGTCCGTAATGCAGAGCTCTACCAGTCGCCACCAAAATTGAGATACAAAGCAATTGGGTACTGATACTTGTATTCTTTTTATGTTCCCAATGCATAGTAGGTGGAATGACTACATTGTTGGCAATCACAAATAAAATATAGAATCTCCCTGTTGTCTAGCTGGACATGTCGCTGCTGAAACACATATCCACTACTAACCCCAGGTAAATAAAATACTGGTGTCAAAATTCAAATTCAGTTTGTTATTAGTTTTGCAGACAGAAGAGAGCAGGAATCTCTCTCTCTCTCTCTCTCTCTCTCTCTCTCTCTCTCTCTCTCTCTCTCTCTCTCTCTCTCTCTCTCTCTCTCTCTCTCTCTCTCTCTCTCTCTCTCTCTCTCTCTCTCTCTCTCTCTCTCTCTCTCTCTCTCTCTCTCTCTCTCTCTCTCTCTGCCAGCTGACCTGTGGTAGGTTGTTTATATACTTTTGATGGAAAGATCTAAATACCTCCACACTAAATGAAATACTTTCTACATAGCTACACTTTGCTTTTAGTTATAGAGATCCTTCATGAAGGTTCTCTTACCTGATCATGACCCTCACATGTAACAATGATGGTTCATCACATTTTTATGAAAGTCAAGTTTGTTAATGTAGCTCACTCTCACAAGTACTCTTTTTTACAAAGACATACCACTGCAGAGGTTCACTACTGTCAACAATCCACAACACTTGCACATTAAGCAATGGAAGGATATCCATGTTCCTATGTGATCATCATATGGTAGATGTGTACTAACATATATGCATCTACAAGGTATTGGTTTCTTCATTCCTCCTCACAAAAGTATGTTCATATGAATTTTATGTCAGTATGTCGAAGCTCCATAAGATCTCATACTCTCCAGTTGGCCTGTATATATATATATATATATGACATAGTAATGTTGATGCTCCATAAGATCTCATATTCTTTGGTTGACCTGGATATACTGATGACATAGTAATGTTGGAGCTCCATAAGATCCCATACTCTTCAGTTGATCTGCATATATCGGTGACATAATGTATATGTAGGGTGGGACAACCCACAGGTCACTCAATATAGTGTTGAATGGTCTGGGTAGCAGTTACCATCTTCATGATATCTAGCACTTGCTTGTAGTGCTGATTACACTCACATATATAATTATCCTGTCACTTGCAACGAGATGTATGTTCTTCATACACCATCACTGACTATCTAAGTTATCTTCCCATCTACATTTATCCATCATTTGTTATCCTCCTGCAAGGTATAACTTATACAGTGCTACATTTAGACAAAGGCAACAACTTTCTTCAGACACAATGCACACATAGAAGGCTGATGAAAGTTGTTGACCTGGGTCATTCTTTTTAGCTATGGAAGAACAGGCATGCAGGTACTGGAATAAAATTGCTCAGGGTTGGATCTTGAGTTACTGTGATACTTTACATTAGGACTTGTGTTTGGATAAGTTGGCAAAGACTTAAAGGTTAAGATTAATGGGTTTGCCTGTGCAAATGTGCGCAGTTGACATTTACACAGCACACGGAGAGCTTTGAAATGTTTCATATTCATATTAACTGTGGGTGGTCTGTGCACACCGCTGAGGCCTGGTCGTGTTTGTACACGTACACATGTATTGTTACGGCTACTGTACACTTCTCTCTCTGTTAATAGACTTTCTCTCCTTCCATGTATCACACTTACGCAGGTGTATGGCCTTTTTGTTGCAGTCTGCTAAATGACGCATGAAGCAACCCTCTGCAGTTATGAAAGGGTATCTGACAATCCATTTTAATCAACTTGGTGGCAGCACATGATACTCGTTATTAAAGTTCATTTGTTGATAACCAAAATCACAACAAAGGGTAATTGGTTGCAAACAATATGATAAGAAAATTACTCGTCACATGTCCAGTTAATTGCAGTAAAACTTTGTTATTTTCAATTTCATCAGGCAGTTGCCCAAATATTTGCCGAGTCATCCTTAATTGTTGTATTTAGTTTATTTTTTTGTTCAGTCAGTGAGTGTTAGGAGGAAAATGTTTGCTAATTGGATGTACAGTAAAACATGTCAAGGCTGAAAGCCCTTGGGATCCAGCCAAAGTGTTCGGGTATGAGAGGTGTTCGGCTAATACAGGGTCGGGGGCGTGGCCTTGTGACTACATCCTGCACATGTAAACATTGAATTCAGCAGTACATGCACACTAATTGCGGAATTTACCAGCTCTGACACATGTATATATATATATAAATCTAAATTGCAAAAACTTAAAGGAAAAATAAAGTCTAAGATAAAAAGAGCTTTATAAAAATTCCAACCACTTGGGAAAAAAGGTTTATAGGATTCATAAACTTTAACTTTAGGCCAACAGTACATGCACTTTTCAATATCACACTAATGTTACTGGTACATGTATGTACATCTACTGAAGTATGCACATCTGTCCTGCCTTTGACAGTGCATTTACATATACAATGTACATAATTTGATGACATAAAACATCAATTTATTGTCCAACATTAACACACATTATGTGTAATACCCCTTATCATACTGCTAAACTTCAGAATGCACTAACTTACTAGTTTGATAAGTTTAAACCAGTTTATTGTATTCTGTAAAGCTGCAGAAGGTCTGGCCATGGAACCTACACACTATTGACCTTTGAATACTGTACATTGCCACAAATTTGATGAAAGTGTTGAATATAAAAAAAATGTGATGCTTTTCTATCACATATCGATGAATTTCTTGAAAATTCCTTCTTTCTAGGGGGTAAGTGTTCAGCCTTGACAAGCAAAATGTCTTTTTTTGTACCCAAATCAAGTGTTCGGTGTTCAGAGCAGAGAGGTGTTCGAGGATTGCAGGTTCCAACACTTGGCTCTCCTATTAATTACATACAAAAAAATGGGACCCGAGAAAAATGTTTGGGTAACGGAGGTGTTCAGCTATCCAAGGTGTTTGGCTTGGCAGGTTTTACTGTACAATACTGATAAATGTGCACAATGAAACATTTGAGATTATAAATCCATTCTCTTCTCGTTTCACAGTTTCTGCTTGATTTGCAAGCTGAGAATGTGATCAAAACTGTTCATTTAGAGGCAATGTTTCACATTGTCATTCAATGTTTTTTCATCAATACAAAATGTAAATTGAGCTGTAAGCATTGATTATGATCATATCATCATTCGTTTTTTAACAGCAAAATACAACTCAACCATATTAATTGCAATGATGTAGACATGTTGGTGAATAGTTGCTTTCATGAATTTATTTTCTAATGAACTTCATTTTCGACTGGATTTATTATGATAGAGTTTTGTAGATTTGGAATGAAACAGGTGTCTCTGTGGACACATTGGTCTCTTATTTGAAAGCTCACTGGCTATAGTCTCCATGGAAAAAACCAGCCGCATGACATGACAGTTGCCTTCATTGAAAGGTTGTTTCAAACAGACTGTCTGTGTGACACTACTGTAGCACCTGTATCAAAGGCCATTCTAAAAAGAGACCACTTGGGACCATACAGTGGCCCCCCTTTCAAAGGCTATTCCAAAGTGAGACTATGTGAACATACAGTGGTCCTTCCTTCTAAGGCCATTACAAAAAGAGACCAGTTATTACACAACAGCAGTCCTTACTTTTAAAGTCATCCTAGAAGGAGACCCATTGTGACTATGCAATGATGCATATTTCCAAGGCCAATCCAAAAACAGACCATTTGGGACCATACAGTACAAGTGGTGCATCATTTGAAAGCCTTCGTAAAGGAGACCAATTGTGGTCCTTCCATCTGAGAACATTCCAAAAAGAAACCAGTTGTAACACCACAACAGTCATTCCTGTAAGGCCAAATCAAAAATAGACCCCTTGTGACCATACATGGTGCATCTATCAAAGGCAATAGACCTCTCCTCACCATACAGTGGTGACTCCTTTAAAGGCCAATCCAAGAAAATGACCCCATGTGACCCAAAAGTCAGGTCCTCTCTTGTAAGACTACTCTCAACAGAGTTACCACCTGCCTTTGGCACCTCAATTGACCCACTTCAATCACTCCAAAGAGAAACAACTCATGAGTGTGTGTGGAACGGTCTCTATCTGAAACACACTCCAAGAGGGAACAGCTTGTGACCATCCAGTGCCCCTTGTATTGAAGACTATTCCAAGGTGAGAACATCTGTGTGGCACTAGTGTCTCTTCAGGAATACCACTCCAAGGAAAATACGTGTGTGTGACACAACAGTCTCTCTAATATCACTCCAAAGGTAGGAGACCAGCTATGTGACACTTCAGTCTCTGTACTGGAATACCACTCCATGAAGACCATATGTGTGACACTACAGGTTGCACCCCTAAATTGGCCACAGAGGGCAGCACAAAGGTATAATGTCTAATGACCAGTACTGTAGGATTTGGCTTGACCAGAGTGGTGGAATTTGTGATAGGCTGAAATCTGTTACATATAATTTTAATTCAGATTTTGCCATCATAAAATAGAGTGATTTGAATAATTAATTTTGGGCATGTTTTTTTTTCCCGGGGGGGTCGGAAATTTAAAGTGATATTGGGTGTGGACAGTTGAAAATCCAACATGACTGCATTCTGGTGAGGCAAAGTCAAAAGTTTGGTGTTCATCATAAATGTTAATGCCTGTTATTTTGTAAGCCTTACTTGAACTTAATTGGTGAGCATAGTCTTCCTCAATATTAAGTAATTATTCTTTAGCAATACCAAACTTCCAGGTTTCCCAGTATAGCGCCCCATTTATAACCCTCCCATTTATCCCAGTATGGTGTCTATTTATAAACCTCCGAGGTTTACCAGTATGGGACTCCATCTATAACCCTCCCAGGTATCCCCAGTAAGGTGCTCCGTCAATAACCCTCCCAGGTATCCCCAGTAAGGTGCTCCGTCTATAAACCTCCCAGGTATCCCCAGTAAGATGCTCCGTCAATAACCCTCCCAGGTATCCCCAGTAAGATGCTCCGTCAATAACCCTCCCAGGTATCCCCAGTAAGATGCTCCATCTATAACCCTCCCAGGTATCCCCAGTAAGGTGCTTCGTCAATAACCCTCCCAGGTATCCCCAGTAAGGTGCTCCATCTATAAACCTCCCAGGTATCCCCAGTAAGGTGCTCAGTCAATAACCCTCCCAGGTATCCCCAGTAAGGTGCGCCGTCTATAAACCTCCCAGGTATCCCAGTATGGTGCTTTGTGTGTAAACCTCCCACATGACAAATTTTATATGCTTGAAACATTGACTGGGCTCCAACCCCGGATTAGAGTGAAAATGAAGTGTTGGGTATAATCTTAGATGTATCTCAAAGTGTTTCTTTATGCTAATGTATCTGATAAGGCGAGTAAGTAGCCCCGGATGTGCTTGCTGGTACTTTGATTTTATCTTGAAGAGAAAGTAGCTTCCTTTAATTTCTTGTCACTATGGGAGGGATTTTTTAATCAGTCAGTGTTTACAATTACTATTGTTATGAGATAATAGGTTCACAAAAGGAACTTTCACTTGCTGGACAGTGCTTTAAGGTAGCTGTTTCCAGCATGCAGGTATACCACTGTGGTGCTCTGTTTATAAACCTGCCTGGTATTCCAGTATGGTGCTCCATCTTTATAAACCTCCCAGGTATCCCAGCATCATGCTCCATCTATAAACCTCCCAATTATCCCAGCATGATGCTCCATCTATAAACCTTCCAGGTATCCCAGTATGATGCTCCATGATCTATCTATAAACCTTCCAGGCATCACAGTATGGTGCTCCACCCATAAGCCTCTCATCACACAGCTATACAATTGTATGGTACAATAGGATAACCCTTAGCTGTCAGTTGAACCCTTTTACATCTTTACTGTCACAGCTGGAATAATTGCTGGATAACACAGTCTACTATACACTGGATGTATGTGGCCAGCAACACCTAATCAATGTTATTGGTAGAAATTCTGTTTAAGAATGACCTCTGTTAATATGCATGACTGTCCATCCATAGCTTTGTTGCAATTTTGATGACATCACTTTCAGCCAATGTTGAATTTAAGAGAAAAACCACATGAGAATGGAATTGCATAGACTGGCTGTACCGTCTACTACTCACCTAAAAGCTATTGATTGTGAAAGGTCATGGAACTTACTGTATGAATTATTTGCAAATGTACCCTTCAGCAGAAGTTCATATCTTTACACTTGATGTAGTAAATTAAACCTATTTGTAAGTTCTCTTACATAACCACGTCCAGACGGATTCCATTTCCTTAATTTTTCTCTGAACTCTCTTCTATACTTATTTTTAACATATTTGCACAATTCATAGTACAAATGCAAGTTCTGAGGCCCAAATCTGTGGTACATGTACATGGATACCCTGATACATGTAAGTTGTGAGATGTATACAGCATCAGGGAGTAAGGGTTAAAATGACAGGACATAGCAAGGTAAAGACAGGGTTTCCTTACATGAAGGCAATCCCTTAATGGGCCAGGCAAGTAAATAATCAACTGAGGCAAGGAGACATGTTGCAGCCTGGGGAGGTTTAACACATAATCTGTCCCAAAGTTTGACAAAACTTGTTTGTCTGACATGTCTTTCAGTTGCTCCATCCTGAAGCAGAAAGTGAATATTTCCTGCCAAACCTCTATGTCATACATATCCCTTTAAATCTTAAGACACAACACAACACAAAAATTATGATGTACAATGGGAGAATATAACATACATTCTTCCAAACTCCTGTTTTGTAGCTTTTCTTTGCAATTGCCAGTTGCTTTAGGGAAAAGCAAAAAACTTTTTAAAGCCAGGCGTTAAAAAGTAAGAAGTCAGGCATAAAGACATGGGATGTAAAGCTTAGTAAAAGGTCAATCCACATGCCTGTAGTATAAACTGTTGTAGCTCAACATGATTGTATTAAATCAAGTTTGAGTTGAGGGACGTGATGGGAGTAAAAATAACAGAAGTCTAGAGTTGTTCCGACTGCACAATGTTGAAAATCAATACTATGACTTGGAGTGATATTGTGTGCTCCAAAGTATGTCAGGCAAAGGGAAAAAGAGTCTTTTTCTGTGGATTAAATAACAGTGCACCTACCAGCTATATTGCGTGCTTTCAAACTCCACTTGCTGAAGCAATGTGACAGTTGACGCCTGCATTAACAGCTGACTCAGGTATCGTATAGGCAAGCCTTATCCTTTTGTCACAAACCACAAAGGTGACAGGCATTTCCACTGCCAACACTACGCGATCATTGCCCACAACTCACTTTTAGTAACATTAGTCAGTTGCCGACGAAGCAGTAGCCACGTTCAGCAGCACTCAATAATTAGAGGAGGAAGAATACGAACCATTGTAGTGAAGAAATTATTCATAGCAGCTTCCATCCAATGAAATGATGTTGCAGTATCTACACTAATTTATGGCTGTATGCACAAGGCTGTGGCTCTATTGTGTTCTTGAGGGGCTCAGCGAACTGGGCTTGCTGTGCCTGCTAACGGAGATGTTCACATACCCACTGCCACAAATGTTCATGTTCATCCAGATTAGGGTGAGGAACACACTAGTGTGTCTATGTACATTTATCATATTGACAAGTAAATTTTGCTAATTGACAGCCAAGTGGCATTGTGTGATTATCAGAAATCATCAGCTAATTCAAGCAAACCAGGTAGCCAGTCATTCAGAGAAGAGTTTTTGCCTGAGTTTGTAGATTATGGAAACTTTTTCAGTTTAGTAATTAATGAACCTACAACAGACAAAATTTAATTACAAATAAAAATCTGACATTTTCCTATCTGTTATGCCTTGTGCTCACAAGATTGCATGACTTTATTGTAATTTGACAATTGCTTAAAATCCACGTTTGTTTTCAAATTAATGCTGGCTTGACATTTTTTTATATTGTTAAACTTCAGGTGCATATGTGCAAACACATATTTATCAAAAGCTTTTGATTTTTACTCAGGTCTGTCAACAGGTAGCCAAGAGTATATATATATATATATATATATATATATATATATATATATATATATATATATATATATATATATATATATATATATATATATATATATATATATATATATATATATATATATATATATAAAGTCTATAATAAATCACTGAAATTTCTCCTCAAAAGTCTCTCATACAGAGCTTTCTTCATACATGTAGAATGAAGTAAATTGACCCTATGGCTTTTGTAGCAATCAGGAGAAGCCCTTGGGTTATAAAGGGCAGTCTAAATGAGTCATGAAGCTTTGCTAAGGAATGTCATGAACAAAGTTCTCAGTTTATTTTTTTGCCTGAAATTAACTCAAGTACCTTCTGTCACCAAGACCTGCCTAAATATGTCAGTTGTACAGGGTCAAAGCTTGTGTCTGTTGCTTCATGATGCTTTTAATAAAGTATGCCTTAATCAGCTAATGAAATTAAATTGGTTTATGGTAATATTCTTAGCAGCTATTGATATGTAAAAGCAATGCAGGAACCCTGTGTGGAAACATGGACCAGATGTTTTAGGCACTCTGTGTATGAAACATGTCCCTTAGATACTTAAAAAAACAAATAAACAAAAAAAGCCCAAAGAAACAGAAAAAAACCCAAAAGAAATACAGAAAAAGCAACAACAGAGCATTATATTGGCAAAATATGATATTGAAGACAGCACTCAATGCCAAATGTTGAAGCATCCAGTTCCAGGCATGTGACAATGGCAATGATTTTATCATTATTGTCATCCCATTCAGGGCATGGGAGGTGTACAATGGGCATAATTTAGATGGGGGACTTGCTTCTCAAAGTGTCTGCCATTTGTAATGGAAGGTTGTGTCTCTGGCTTCAGCAAATCTTTCATGGAATGAAGCTTCTTGATAATATATGTACATGTGCACATGCAGATAAACAGGTTACAGTGATATGGAGAAAACAATGTATCAAATACAGTGTACAGTATTAGTCTGAACATCAGCAAGACCAGGCAAGTAGCTGTTGAATGGCAAAACACAGGTTCAGCCGCTTTGGATAATGTGTGTACCTTGTCAGGAACCTTTAAAAAACTGTTGATACCCAAGTAGTGTGCTGTTGTAGTTACGTTACACATGGATTTGTGTTGATGTTTCAGCAGCGCTATGCAGCAAAAAAAAAAAAAAAAACAAAGAATTTAGTCATAAGTTCGGTTACCTACATGTATTATTTTATATAAATTACTTTGCCAATAAAATAAAAGAAAATTTGTGGACGACAAATCACAGATAGTCACATTATGCATACACCAGTCCTGTATAATCAAATCAATTTTTGCATTATGTTCTGCCTGCCTTTGATCACAGAAAGCTATAAAAGTATTAAAAAATGAGAAACCATTCCACTTTTAAGTCCAAGTAAAATACCAAAAGCTGGTTTCATATCCAGTGAGAATATAGAAGCCAAACAAGTGCCCCAGATAAAGTATCACATGTGGCTCTCACACATGTACATACATGTAAATTCTTATCACGTGAACATTAACCCCTCCTTAAATGTATAAACTTTAGGAACAATATACATGTACATAATTTGGTTTTATGCGCTTAGCACCTTTCTTCTGTCAGGGTCATGCCATGTTGATTAAGGCAAACATTTACTGTGGTTATTAATCTTTTGGGTCCTTATATTCTAATCCAAAGTGCAGAAAAAAAAAAAATGCAACAGTTTTACGTGTACTTTTATACTGATTTCAAGGAGCACAAAATACACAACTGTGAATTGTCATTTTAAGCACCATTATAAATGTAGTCTTGAGGGTTTCTTTCTTTAAAGAGTGAATGTAAATGTAGTCCTGAAGGTTTCTCCCTTTGACAAATACATGTAAATATAGTCTTGAAGGCTTCTGTCTTAAAGAATGGGTGTAAATGTAGCCCTGGAGGTTTCTCTCTGAAGGAGCATTGTATATGTAGTCTCATGAAGATTATTCTATTTGATTAACCATTGTAAAAGATACATGTTTATATACTCTTGAAGGTTTCAACTTTTGTACAACCATTGGAAATGTAGTTCTAAAGATCACAAGTTACTCTGCATAACATTTGCTCTCTTTGATGGTCTGTTGTAAAGAGAGTTGTTCATCATTTTTTTTTTCTTATGTATTGCAAAGAGAGTTAGGTAAGGCTTGCCCTCTTTGAGGGTATTTTCTAAAGAGAGTTTGTCAAGGTTTGTTCTATTTGATGGTCTGTTGTAAAAAGAGTTGGTCAAGATTCGCTCACTTTAATGGTCTGTTGTAAAGAGAGTTGGTTAATATTAGCTCTATTTGAGAGCCTATTGTAAAGAGAGTTTAAAGGTTTTCTCTATTTGACGGTCTATCATAAAGAGAGTTGGTTAAGGTTTGTATATTTGATGGTCTATTGTAAAGAAAGTTGTTTAATATTTGCTCTATTTGAGGGCGTATTGTAAAGAGAGTTTAAAGGTTTTCTCTATTGACAGTCTTTTGTAAAGGGAGTTGGTTATGGTTTGCTCTATCTGAGTGTTTACTGTAAAGAGAGTTGGTTATGGTTTGCTCTATCTGAGTGTTTACTGTAAAGAGAGTTGGTTATGGTTTGCTCTATCTGAGTGTTTACTGTAAAGGGAGTTGGTTAAGGTTTGCTCTATCTGAGTGTTTACTGTAAAGGGAGTTGGTTATGAATTGCCCTATCTGAGTGTTTACTGTAAAGGGAGTTGGTTATCAATTGCCCTATCTGAGTGTTTACTGTAAAGAGAGTTGGTTATGGTGTGATCTATCTGAGTGTTTACTGTAAAGAGAGTTGGTTATAGTTTGCTCTATCTGAGTGTTTACTGTAAAGAGACTTGGTTATGGTTTGCTCTATCTAAGTGTTTACTGTAAAGAGAGTTGGTTATGGTTTGCCCTATCTGAGTGTTTACTGTAAAGAGAGTTGGTTATGATGTGCTCTATCTGAGTGTTTACTGTAAAGGGAGTTGGTTATGGTTTGCTTTATCTGAGTGTTTACTGTAAAGAGAGTTGGTTATGGTTTGCTTTATCTGAGTGTTTACTGTAAAGGGAGTTGGTTATGGTTTGCCCTATCTGAGTGTTTACTGTAAAGAGAGTTGGTTATGATGTGATCTATCTGAGTGTTTACTGTAAAGAGAGTTGGTTATAGTTTGCTCTATCTGAGTGTTTACTGTAAAGAGACTTGGTTATGGTTTGCTCTATCTAAGTGTTTACTGTAAAGAGAGTTGGTTATAGTTTGCTCTATCTGAGTGTTTACTGTAAAGAGACTTGGTTATGGTTTGCTCTATCTAAGTGTTTACTGTAAAGAGAGTTGGTTATGGTTTGCCCTATCTGAGTGTTTACTGTAAAGAGAGTTGGTTATGATGTGCTCTATCTGAGTGTTTACTGTAAAGGGAGTTGGTTATGGTTTGCTTTATCTGAGTGTTTACTGTAAAGAGAGTTGGTTATGGTTTGCTTTATCTGAGTGTTTACTGTAAAGGGAGTTGGTTATGGTTTGCCCTATCTGAGTGTTTACTGTAAAGAGAGTTGGTTATGATGTGCTCTATCTGAGTGTTTACTGTAAAGGGAGTTGGTTATGGTTTGCTTTATCTGAGTGTTTACTGTAAAGAGAGTTGGTTATGGTTTGCTTTATCTGAGTGTTTACTGTAAAGGGAGTTGGTTATGGTTTGCCCTATCTGAGTGTTTACTGTAAAGAGAGTTGGTTATGATGTGCTCTATCTGAGTGTTTACTGTAAAGGGAGTTGGTTATGGTTTGCTTTATCTGAGTGTTTACTGTAAAGAGAGTTGGTTATGGTTTGCTCTATCTGAGTGTTTACTGTAAAGAGAGTTGGTTATGGTTTGCTCTATCTCAGTGTTACTATAGAGAGAGTTGGTTATGGTTTGCTCTATCTGAGTGTTTACTGTAAAGAGAGTTGGTTATGGTTTGCTCTATCTCAGTGTTACTATAGAGAGAGTTGGTTATGGTTTGCTCTATCTGAGTGTTTACTGTAAAGAGAGTTGGTTATGGTTTGCTCTATCTGAGAGTTTACTGTAAAGGGAGTTGGTTATGAATTGCCCTATCTGAGTGTTTACTGTAAAGAGAGTTGGTTATGGTGTGCTCTATCTGAGTGTTTACTGTAAAGAGAGTTGGTTATGGTTTGCTCTATCTGAGTGTTTACTGTAAAGGGAGTTGGTTAAGGTTTGCTCCATTTGATGTACAGAGAGTTGATTAAGGTTGCTCTATTTGAGTGTCCACTGCAAATTAAAGCCATGAGGTATGTTATACTTTACGGTCTATTGAACAGGTAAATGAATATCATGAGATATGTTGTATCTCATGGTCTATTGTAAATAAAGACCATCAGGTACATTTTTAGGGTCTTATGTAAATGAAGCCTAGTAGTATGTTCTATATGAGGGTCTATTTTACAGGAAGATCATAAAGACTTTGGTCCAAAGAAAACTGTTGACTCATCAATATTTGGCAGTGAAAGAATTAATGAAAACTGTGACAATCCATGAAGACAGTAAGGAGTGCCAGTCATTGACAAACAAACCATCCATATTGTACTGGTTGTAGGCCAAACACAATGTTAACCCTTTAATTGGCTACTCAACGTGGCCAAAGGTGCTTGGACCTGAAATGTCACCGAGCTACTGCAATCTGAGAGACGGTTAGCAATAATTTAGCAAATGTCCCTCACTAATGGTGCCATCAACCTTGTCTAAGCACATAATGGGAATGCAGTCAAATAGATTGTACCACTTTAAATGCGTCTGGCATAGATTCGCGATAATTGTTTTAAAAAGTTAATAGTGTCTTGGTTGTATTACTTGAGAGGTGATTTTGCTGTTAGTTTGATTACCCTGTTTTGAGGAAGGCATGGGGTGCCCGTCACACCTCACCCCACATTGAAGCCCCCCATCTCACATCACACAAAATCAAATCTTGTACTGTCACAGGTGGCAACAATGTGAAACCCCAATTACACATGCAACAGCCTTCTATCGTACGTCAAGAAAAGTGGAAGCCACTACTGCGACATCACATGTAATACCCATGCAAAATATTATGCTTTCTTAGAGGAAGTCATCTCGGGCATCCACCTGCATTGACAAGACACGTTGTGTTGAAATGTGATGAGTCATTAGCCCTAATAAGTGATATTATGAGGATCTTGGGAAAATAATTGATTCTGACAATAGGAAATAGGAAGAACATGTCACAAATCATGCTTAAATAAGCCATTCTTATGGCAAAATAATTATACCATAGTTACCAAAGCTAACCCTTTGTGCTAGCACAGTGTAAGAGATTGGCATCAATTACATGTACATATACAAAGTATGCACAGCTTTTAACAACTGTCAACAGATTGAAATACAGAGACGTAGGGTGATTGTTCCTATCAAAGACATTGATTTCCCATATTTTGTATATAAAACTAATTGAATACACTATATATAGAGTAGTTACTTTTTCCATGTTTTTTTATTTCCTTAAAATGTTAACATGAGTGTTTCTGTTAAACAAACAAGCAGCTGGTATTATTAAAGTGACACCAGAATGCATTTCGGTGCCTTTGCATATAATGGACAGGCACCGAAATGCATTCTGATGGTTACAACTATGGCTAAAATTGAAATAAATCAAAATTTTGAAATTTATCTGTTTGTGATAGTGACTAGAACTGACAATGCAAGGCGTTTACTGGGTTTGATCAGTGTGAATTTTTGCTTTGGAACTCATGCAGTGAGAACGGTAGAAGAACACTTAAAGGTAAATATAAATTTAATTTTGCATACTGATGGCTGTACAAAATTTGCAGCTTTTTATAATGACATGTAAACCAGCAGGATGATGGCCATTGTTACCACAGTACTTCTGGTGAGGATGTGTATAGTCACACTCTATCTGACACCTGTAATCTTGTATATTAATGCCACAGTTCTTTGTCTTTGATTCTTTCTGTAATGGACTGAACCTCTGTTGAAACTAGGTGTAACATACAAATCAACTTTTCCTTGGTGGCCCTTGCGGAATCGGATGTTTATCATCCTTAGCAGGGTCATCCTGACTACAATTTTGGTATGGTAATTCCATTCTCACTATTATCTATCCTGTTTTTGTCATATATGGTTTTGCTCAATTACCAAAATGTGTACAATGTATTGACTTCTATGTCAAATAAAATGAATCTGAAACCAAATCTTTACACCCATCCCCCCACAGACACACACACACTGGCCAAAACTGACTGGAGGTCAAAGGTCATCTGCTGTAACATTTTTGACTAATTTCAACCTACATTGTAAATGGAAAATGATTTGAATGAGAATTATAATGAGAGCAATAACAATAGCATTCACATTTGTTTAACTGCAATCAATAAGTCATATTTGTGTCTTTTTGTCCAAAACCATTTCCTAGTAGTCATTACCCTAATCCGCAGTCCGAACTCTTTAGTCTCCGTAAGCTAACCTGTCACTGTCTAGCCTTTATACATATGGAAGTACTATTTGTGTCTTTTTGTCCAGAACCATTTCCTAGTAGTCATTACCCTAATGCGTAGTCCAAACTCTTTACTCTCAGTAAGCTAACCTGTCACTTTCTAACCTATATACATATGGAAGTACTATTGTCCATATTGCCATATTGCGCACATTCTTCTGTAAAATTTTGAAATAGGCTGTATTAGCCCAAATAAATTCAAGGGTCTTCAGTGGGTGACTACTCAGAACATGTTTCAGAGCCTATACCCATACATGTCTCTCTGAGTAGCAGCTCCTTGTCTAAGCTAAATATTCAGCACCGACAATTAACCCACCTAAAAATGAATAAATATATGAACATGGCAGATGATGAATTAGCTAAATACGTGAAGTTTTAGTATAGTCTTATAAATGCAGAGCTTCATTATGAATAAAGAATGCATGTCAAACTAAAGATAATTACTAAATTTGTATGGTGCAAGTTCAGGTAACAACAATTTGACTTACCCTTGAACTAGTATGTACACTTTCTAGCTGGATAGCTTAATTATCTTTGTTAAGCCCCCATTGCCCAGTGTATAACTGCAGTACACTGAAGAAACAAACTGGGGCATTATATTCAGTCCCAGTGATTGTAAAATAAACAGTTGCAGCTAGACCACCAACATATATGTATGTATGTATGTATGTATGTATGTATGTATGTATGTATGTATGTATGTATGTATGTATGTATGTATGTATGTATGTATGTATGTATGTATGTATGTATGTATGTATGTATGTATGTATGTATGTATGTATGTATGTATGTATGTATGTATGTATGTATGTATGGTGACAAATGAAGTTATGGTTCACCTGCCATCATTAACCTGAAGCATGACATGTCACTCTGTGTTAAAACCACTGTGCCCAGAAAAGGCATGTAAATATATAAGAAAATAAGATCTGTTTACAAAAAAATACATGTACAATCTTTGTCTTAAGGTGGAAGGTCTGAAGCTATACCTTTGGATAACCTCTAATCACTTTTTCATATTTTTGCATAGTCTGATACTTGAACTACATGCTCTCAAAAACTCAGATGTGTGAACATAAAATTTATATGAGATAATTGATCTTAAAACTTTTGTTTACAATGAAAAGTTTCAACAGTGCTGGACACATGGCTTTGTTTGCATGGGCATGATAATGAACCATGTCATTGTTTGCACAGTCATTAGTTCATGACCCCTGGAAACCAATTGAGCTATTGACAAGGGCCATTCACAGGAACCCATTAGCCATGGAGAGAAAAATGGGCCAGTTCAGACTAATCACTACCATTGTTCTGATTACTTTGAAATTCCCTATTGATGTAAAAACAAATCAGCACAATCCACTTACTGGTCCCCAAATATGGAAAACCGCATGTGAACCCACACCCAAACAAGCCAAGTGTGGTGTTCCCAAGTTAAAAAACAGTCGAGATTTAAGCCACAAAATATACTTTTGTTTAATGACAACATCACAGAGGTAAAGCTACAAGTTTGTTTCACACAATAATAAAAACACAGTACATAAGAAATGAGTATGTGTCATATTACAGCCATAAATGCGTAAGAATTGGCAACTTTTTCTTTCAATGCGATTTTCTCGGAACTGTTTTTTGCTCAACCTCTGCAACTTGTATCTCGCCTCACAATTACGTACAAATTGCCCTATCACATTAAAATCAACAGACATTAAAAGAAAAATATCATATCCAGGAACTTTTCCCAGGATTTTTTTCTGACAACCCCTTCCATGACTTTTGGAGCAACTTTTAGAAGGAAAATGAGCAACCTGTCAGGACTAAATTAAAAATTTTATAACTTTTTATTTATGCTTCAGGACTAACCAGTGAATTCGATCCTGGACATGGATATATATTTTCAATTTCTTCTGATTTCAACTGAAAAAAAAACAATTTTGTGTGACTTCTGCACGAAAAATGTGAAAATCCTACCAAGTCAGAAAGAATGCTATGAAATCTCAAAAAATTCCAATCCTGCAAAAAAAACTCTATGGATACAAATCTATGGATATGTAGTAATCAGAAAATATATAGGTTTAATGTCCTTGCGAAAAAATTAAATGGGTAATTGTGATCCAAAGTTGCCAATTTCACTGCACACTAGCTTCACAGCTTCCACCGTAAATCTGGGTCAATGTCCAAGGAAGTGGGCTGGTGCAGAGTGAGTGGGCAATCTCATTCGAGTTGTTTGTGTCATGTTAACAAACTGATTCAGGATGTAGAAATGATGGAAATCAACCCAGCTCATTGGAGACAGGGTCAACTCATTAAGAATCAATTGTCACTTTTATCAGATGATTCTGTTTCTAAGTGTTACATGAAAATGAAAACGTATGTGTCAGTTCATTGCAGTAGGTAATGACTGTGTGCATTTCTTGTGTAAGCCATCTATACACGTATGGTCAACAGAGACTGGTTATGAAACTGGAAAAAAAATGGACATGAACAATGAAGTGTCTACCTGACGAAGAAGGTGTGCCAATAAATGATTAAATATTCATATATGCCAGAATAAATACATGTGATTACACATTGAACTTAGAAAATAAAATAACAATGTCTAATTGATACCTTGTGCATGTATTTATTTTATTACAGACTTATTTGGCCAATATGTAAAAATTCCTGAATGTTTTAATTGCTCTTTAGTTTCCAATTGGCGTATGAAATCAAAAGGTACTGTTGTGACAGTGTACATGTACCTCTGCCAATTCTGTCTGTCTGTCTGTCTCTGTCTGTCCATCACTTTTTGTACCACTCTACATGTACATATTCATTTAACTCTTAAACAGAAGCAGTCGGCCATTGTAATTTCTTGTGAGCCAAACATCTTATTGTGTTTCAGAAGCCTACCAAAGGTCAAGGTCATGTCTTTATGTGTCCGAATTTGTAGAGGTAAATGTGCAAAATGACATTACCACTGTTACTTGTGAAAAAATGCAGCTGGCCATCTGAATATCATATAATTCAAGTGCATGTTTTTGGGGGGTGTTTTGTTTGTTGGGATCATCCAGACACTCATCGATTTTTGTATTCTAAGGCGTCTGTCATGTACTTTTGAGTTGCAATATTGCATACTGTTTGTATCCATAATAATTATATTTTGTCAAATAAACGTTTTCTGACTGTGACTCTGACTCTGAAAGTCTTATATAAATTTGGGCAGCCATCTTAAATTTGCCTGAGCCAATCATTTGGGAGTGTTTCAGAAGCCTGTTGAGGATGCACGTCATATCTGCATATTGGACCTGTCTTTCAGAGGTTACAAGTCTTGGTCAATGACATTAGTGTTCTAACTCATGAACAAATGCAGCCAACCATCTCAATTTTGTATGAGCCAAGCATCTGTTAGTGTTTCAGAAGCCTGTGGAAGGTGAAGGTCATATGTCTATATTTAACTCATTTTTCACATGTAAAAGTTCACTGATTATATCTGTGAAAATAATACTGGCTTATATGGGGAAAAGGCATAATTACAATGTAACTAGTATGATTACTATTAAACATGAATAGGAAATGATACATACTTCCATTTAGAGCTATCACATTTGACCTTGAAAGGTAAAATTAAAGTTATTAGGTATTATTTCTAGACTAAAAATTTGCTGGGAGGGTAATTGCCATGAACCAAAGTTACATGTATATACTGAGCACAGCATTTTTTTCAGAATATGTTATTTATTAATTGAATGCATTACTTGTACTCAAGGTCAACTGCAACAAAAGCATACGTTATTTTGTATGATGTGAAATAAAGGTGTATGACAAAGTATCTTGAATGTGATAAGTTTAGAACCCTTGAATCACCAGAAGTCACCACTGGTCATGAGGATCACCTGAGACTTCTTGACCAATCAGAACTAAAGAAGTTGTATTGTCCAATGGCGGCCTCCAGAATTTATACTCTTTTGGGCTTACCACATCATCACTTAAGGCAGATAATGGTAAAAAATGAAATCCCATACCAAAATTTGGTAGCTTCATACTGGCTTCTTAGTGGTGGTTGAGGAATAGCTTCATTCCAGCTTCAATGTGGCTTGAAGCTAGTGAAAAGACCATTTCAGCTACATAGGTGGCCAATGGCTTCCAAATAGCTTCTAAGTGGCTGCCTACAGCCCGAAATATTTAAAGGAGAAGCCAGGTTTCATGCCCTGTTGAAGCTAGCTTCATCTGGGTAGCTTCGTGGTGGTTTCCAAATGGCTGAAATATTTTAACGAGAAGCCAGACTTCAGTGGCTTCCAGTTACCTTCATATTGGCTCCTCCCTTGCAGCTACTTGATCATGAGTGATAACATAATGAACATGTGATGAGCACAAGTAATGGCTTCAATAATTTTGGGCAGGAAAATTTGTAGGGAATCAGCAAGATGCAAACAATTTTTAAACTGATGCTAGCACAATTTTATCTTTGGCTGCTTGAATTTCTGCTTTCTCTTGCATCAATATACATTTTGTACACAAAGTTGGAATTTATTAGATGACTTCAATGCAAAAACGTAACATTTTTCGGGGAAAAGTTTAGCACAGTATGTTGTTTGTAGGCCCATACGTTGCTTTAAAGCTTAATCAACGTGAGACAAATAGCATTTTTTGTTTTGTTTTAGGCCCAGGGCATCTGTTACAAAGTTACCATTTTCCCCGCTTGGAAGATATTAGTTAAAGTTGTACCAACCAAACAACAATTTATTTGAAACGCAAAGGCATTTTGCATTGAACATTAATTGTTAAGCTTTTAGGGCTGCGGGCAGGTAAGTCCGCACGGAACTACTTCGTTGGATCCCTCGAGGCATCGAGCGATCCACGCTCATCCCCAGACTTAACCGCGCATGACACTGCATTGTCCCCCCAGGACAAGGCACAAGGTCTGCTAGCGGTCTGTTAAAAGACTTGTGAGCGCCACTGTATGCGTGACATCATGTATATAGAGACATGTTCTGGCCATTTGTGACTTTAACATCACTACAGATGTCAATTATATATTTTCAAAGTGCTTGGTCATCCATCTTTCTCATTAGTTCCATATTTGTACAAGTCACCATGAACTTGGCACATCCCTAATCCTGCTGAAACATCCTGTTTATACATTTGTCACTGTAACAAATTATTCTGTGTGACAAGTTCCTAACCTTAGTGCAAAGCTATGGACATGCAAAGTAAATGAAGTACATACTGTGTATATGTACATGTAAACTTTTACCTTAAGCTCAGGAAGATCCTGTTGGGATTTTCTGTTCATGGTATTTTGTGCAGAATACTCTATCAGTTTGCCTTCTTTAGCATTGTTATTCTGTCTTAAGGATGAGCCTCAGGTTAAGTGCTATTTTGAGGGAGCTTGTAAAGATTTTATCACAGAACAATCAATATGCATAAAAACTGTCACAAACTATACCTTTTTGGAAAACTAACAAACTACTGATTTTTTATTCTCCCACTGTCTGGTGTGTTTGTTGTCCTATGTTAATACAGCAATCTTTCCAAGCGCCATCCTATTTTTTCAAAGAACCTTGAAGAAACTTGGATTCAACTCTTTTGTTTTCTGATATAAAGACATTTTATGTTGTTTGAAACTGTTCGTAACAATGTAAACTGAAAAAAAGCATGTCTCATTTTGTGTGATTTATGTTTTGTTATGGTGCTATTCACGTTTGGAGTCGCCTTGATGACACTCACACAATACATCAAATGGACCAGACTTTGACTCATTCTCCCGACAAAACTACACTTGTTATTGAAAATCTGAGAGACACTTTTTCAGTTTACATTGTTGCGAACAGTTTGGCACAAATTTAATGTCTTTACATCAGAAAACAAAAAAGTTGAATCCAAGTTTCTTAAGGTTCTTTGAAAAAAAAAAAAAGACGGCGATTGGTACGATTGCTGTATAAACATAGGACAACAAACACTAGGAGCCCAGAAAATGTCTTAATGGAAAGTTTGAGTGCAAATAAGGTCTAACTTTCTCTTACCCAATTCTGGTAAGACACAGTAAGATGCTTTTCTCATGGTGCCAGACAAGGAGAAAGTGGTAAGAGGGAGTAAGATGTACTGAAGACAGGACTAGAGGTAATTAAATTTGGCAAGAGGTAGTAAGACATGCTTGTTATGTAACAGGATGTGAGGAGAAAGTCACATACTTGGCACAATGAAAGTAAGATGCAGTAAGGTGTTCTTGGGGTACTTCACAGAGATTGCTTATCACAAAGAGGCTACTGTGTAGCCTCCTTGCTTATCAACAGGTTTGAACTCTGCTGGATGGCTGAGTAGGTCAATATTAGAATGTAATTAGCAAACACATGTGTATTAATGACACTGCAGGTCAAGTAAAGAAAGTTCATGTTATATCAGTATCCATCCTCATCATATATTCATTTTTGTCTCGCCAGCGTTAGCTGTTTGCGAGACTAAGCTGTCACTTTCCGGACGTCCGTCCGTCCGTCAGTCCGTCAGTCCGTCCGTCAACCAAAAACTTCGGAGTGGCATTATTTCACTAACTAGATCAGATAGGGCTATCATACTTGGGTGGATGATTGATTGTAATCATCACTAGAGATGTGGGCCATCAATGTTACACTTCATTGATTACTTCATGCTTCATTGAGCATTGGAGAAAAACTTCGGAGTGGCATTATTTCAGTAACTAGACTACATAGGCCTTTCATATTTGGGTACATGATTTAATGTAATCATCCCTAGAGACGAGGGTCATCACTGTCACACTTCATTAATTACTTCATGCATGATTGGGCATTGGAGAAAAACTTCGGAGTGGCATTATTTCAGTAAGTAGACTACATAGGCCTTTCATATTTGGGTGGATGATTTATTGTAATCATCCCCAGAGACGAGGGTCATAACTGTCACACTTCATTGATTACTTCATGCTTGATTGAGCATTGGAGAAAAACTTCGGAGTGGCATTATTTCAGTAACTAGACTACATAGGCCTTTCATATTTGGGTGGATGATTTATTGTAATCATCCCCAGAGACGAGGGTCATAACTGTCACACTTCATTGATTACTTCATGCTTGATTGAGCATTGGAGAAAAACTTCGGAGTGGCATTATTTCAGTAAGTAGACTACATAGGCCTTTCATATTTGGGTACATGATTTAATGTAATCATCCCTAGAGATGAGGGTCATCACTGTCACACTTCATTGATTACTTCATGCTTGATTGAGCATTGGAGAAAAACTTCGGAGTGGCATTATTTCAGTAACTAGACTACATAGGCCTTTCATATTTGGGTGGATGACTTATTGTAATCATCCCTAGAGATGAGGGTCATCACTGTCACACTTCACTGATTACTTTATGCTTGATTGAGCATTGGAGAAAAACTTCTGAGTGGCATTATTTCACTAACTAGACTAGGAAAGGCTTTCATACTTGGGTGGATGATTCATTGTAATCATCCCTAGAGATGAGGGTCATCACTGTCACACTTAGAAGCTTCAGAAGCCTGTTGAAATTGGATGACCTCAACTGATTTCAACGACCTTAATGTATTTTCATGGGTGAAATGCAAAACGTGGCGTTACCACTGCAACTTTTGACGAATTCAAGCCAAGTTTACCAAACTTACACCACCTTTGCTTCTTAGGAAAGCTTTAGAAGTCTATTGAAAGTGGGTGGCCTTGATGTATTTTTGACCTACTTTGGAGGTCAGATGCATTGCATCCTCGAATGTACAATGCTATTCATGGCCAAGAGTCAAACCAAGTTCACCAAATTTATACTAGCTTTGCATCTTACAAAACGTCAGAAATCTCTTGAAAGTGGATGACTTTGACCTACTTTTGACTCGACAAATCTTATTTTCCTTGTGTGTCTTGGGCATAGTTGATTGTAGGTCCCTAGTTACTATTTAACATGAATAGCAAAGTACCTATGCTTTATTTTTGGTGTTCTTAAATTTATCTTGAAGTGTCCTTTGAAGGTCAAACTTAGGTAACTGAACATATGAAGTCATGTTGGCCAAGGAGTATTAAGTGCTTTACATGACATCTATCACTACGAAGCTTGAAACTGGCATGTCAAGCTCTGATTTATATTAAGATGTTATATACTTTATTGGCCATTTTGTTTAAAAAAAAAAAAAAAAGTGGTATATTCTGAGTAAATATAATGAGATTTACTTGATACATTCAACATCTACTAAATACCATTATAATGTTTGGTCTTACAATTACATTGCTACTGAATGCTGGCGAGACATTCATGCCCCCTGGGCATGGCTCTGGTTCAAAATTCATGAAGCTAAATTTTTTATGCCTGTGGATTTCGGCATTTGAATTACAAGTATGCTCAACTTGATTAATTTTCACATAGGTGTATATAAAGATACCATGGACAGTTTTGCTTCCTGTTGCATGCATTATAAAAAAGATAGACAATCTATGTTACATGTGACCTCATATAGGGTTTACAAGTTCATTCATCCAACACCTTTGTCATCTGAACTGGGCTAAAACAATGTACATGTATGCCCACTCAAGCATATGTATTAGAAGATCAAAAGTGATATAAACACTGACATCTTGGTGGTAGCTCAATTTGTGCAGATGTTATTGTATCTGCAAGGGTAACAGACAGATTGACAATCTATCTATCTATCTATCTATCTATCTGTCTGTCTGTCTGTCTGTCTATCTATCTATCTATATCGCTTATTGTGTTCCTATGTAAATATGGGTACATCACAGTTGATAGTAGGTATGAGTGGTAAATTGACTTATTATGTCTCCGTGCAAACCCAGACTCTTTCTTTCTGTCGGTCTGTCTGTCTTTCTTTCTGTCTTTCTTTTCCTCCTTGTTACTGTTGATAGTTGGTGTAAATTATTTAATGGTACGTACAGTGGTTTCAACCATGCAGGAAAAAACTAGTTTTCTTCCTCCATGTATTTAACCCTAGCTGAGATCAGGAATACTGAGATATTACTGGTCTCAGTTTTAACTACTGTATGTTAGTCTTGTGTTTCCAGAGGCAACCACATAGTCTCTGTCCCTTTATGTTGTAGGTGCAATTCCAGAAGAAGTAAAAATAGACAGGTAGACTTCAAAGGCTGGACTCCCACAAAGTGATAATAACTATAAGGGGGCCATGAAACTGACCCCTTCTGCCTTAAGAATGTCCAGTGAAACCTTATAATGACACTCAGATATCCGACATATTCAATATAATGATAGAAATTTTCATTGAAAAATGTCTATTTTCTTTGTTATTTGACTCATTTATCTGACACATTTCTTGGGGAACAGATGGTGTCATTATAACACATTTTCACTGTATTAAGCAATATGGTTAGAGTGAAATCAATATGAAGTAAGAAGACTGAATTTCATTGGGGGAAATTCATAAACAGCAGCTCTACTTATTTTGGTATTAATATTTTCAAGACTGCTTTGACACTGTGATTATTTCCATCACATTAGTCTGCTTCGTATGAAAGATACCTGTTTAAAGATGTAGAATCTATGTTGGTCCGGATGAGTATCAGTCTTGAACAATCCTATATCTTTTTTTTTCTATTATTCTTGTTGGTCACTCTGGCCCCTAAGGAAAGAGTCGATCTACAGGTATACTGGGTCAATAGGCAAATGAAGTCAGTTTGGTCTGTGTTAAGCCATGTAAATTTAGTAAAACCTATTCCTAGACACATTGAGCACAATGCAGTTATCCACACCAATATATAATTTCCTTTTCTTCTTAAATGTTAATATACTTTATCTTTGTTGGGGATATATCCACACTGGGTACTTTTTGGCAGTCCTAAGAGAGTTAACTATACTCATATTACTATACTGCATAACCCTGGTCTCACACATTATGATGTGATAACAAGATTGACATAATGAATCCCAACACAATGTACTTATCAAGGCAGGTTTGGTGTGGATCAGCTGCAAACTTTGTGTTGTCTAGGTTTTGTCTACTCCACAAGTGTCACAGAGATAACACAGAACTTGGTCTGCTTTGCAGGCAGCAAGGCAGGTACAATCAATCAATCAAAACATACTGTTAACATGAATACTTCCCCCCCCCCCTTCATTCATTTGAAAACTCCATCTGCAAGTTGCTAAAGATTACAGTTTGCATACACTTG
This sequence comes from Hermodice carunculata, assembly GCA_964020975.1. NCBI lineage: Eukaryota > Metazoa > Annelida > Polychaeta > Eunicida > Amphinomidae > Hermodice > Hermodice carunculata. Next base: position 83,794,808 of record OZ026616.1, on the reverse strand, counting down.
ACCCTAGTACTGCTAAAGGTTTTTTTTTTTTTTAAACCTGCGTTTTGGACCGTATAAACACGGGCCCCACAGCACTAGAGTTAAGTTGCTCATGACCATGCAATCAAGGTGAGTTAAGCTAACAGTGAGTGAAAGCAGGCAGGTGGATTCTGTAATTCACCTCCCTGCCCTGGTGAGAGAACAAAACAAAAACAAAAACAAAACAAAACAAAACAAAACAAAACAAAAAAAAACAGAAAAAACCCTACAGATTTTAAGTTTAAATATGTCATGATTGATATATGTACTAATGTATGCATGAAATAGTATGTATCACAGATTTGTGCACAAGTTGCCAGCTATGCTGGATGTTCAAGTGTCTGCAGTTTCCTTGGAGGGTTGATAACAATAGACTGATCTAAAAGGGGACCCCCAGCAGGGAAATGACAATAACCCACAAATGCAGACAAGTGGCAAGATTACATCATAATGTGTGTGAAGCTAGGATCATGCAGTATAGTAATATGAGTATACATGTAGTTAACACTTTTGGGACCCCCAGAAAGTACCCAGTGTGGATAGGTGGGAAGACAGCAAATGTACATGCCTGCCTATAGGCACTTTCACCTTTACATGTATCTGGGTCAATGTTTGCATTGTTGCAGGTGGAAGTGGGCCTGGCATGTCCCAAGTAGGCAATCATCTGGGATTAAGATTGTAGAGCAATTAAGTGTGTATATGCATGTTAAGTTGTGTTGTTTCATCACCTACACTTCCAGGTTGCTAGTCAAGAAGTTGGCCACACAAAATGCAGAACTAAGTCATGTACAAAGCCAAGTAACAGTTTGCGAAATTCCATGCATATTAAGTCTAACCTGGGGGTGGGGGATGGGGGGTTGCCTGCAAAGCAGACTGTTTTTTATGTTCTTATTTTTATGTACATCTTTGCTGGAGGTAGAAGGCCTGCTTCGCAGACAAGGTTTTTTTTTTGTTTTTTTTTTTGACAAATGAGTTGAATTTTGTCCCCCACCGCACCCCAGTTGATGAGCTCACATGATCATTGACCATCTCTTGACTTAAATGATCATGTGCAGTGACCTAATACTTCAGTACATTTTGTTGTGTTAGTATGTAAAACTGCTGCCAAACAGACCAATTTCTGTGATTCTCCACACCATTTCTGAAGTAGAGATAATACAGAGCTTGGCGATTTGCTTTTGAGCCAAGTATGGATGCTCAAGCAAGAAAATTATGATCTAGTGTAAATGTGTTTGATTTGCATGGTATTAAATTGCGCAAAATTTAAAAATATATTTGAGCGAGAGGGAGGGAGAGAGAGAGAGAGAGAGAGAGAGAGAGAGAGAGAGAGAGAGAGAGAGAGAGAGAGAGAGAGAGAGAGAGAGAGATTACTCATACATTAAAACCTCTCTACAGTGGGCACCCTTGGGACCAGGGAAAAGTGCCCACCACTGAGAGGGTCAGCCCTTCTGGGCAGTATGGATGAGTATATGTGCGTGTACTTGTACATTATGCACATGAACATGTACAGTGTGTACATAGTATAATTCAGGGGGATGTGTATACATGCAAACTGTCTTTGTTCCTTTATTGCATAAAAAAAAATTTAACAGATGCTGTCACAAAACTACATGTACATGTCCCCATGAACTAAGACAAGCGCTAAACTGTCTCAGTATTGGCTATGAAGAACAGGCTTCATCTCACTGGTTACAAGAAAATAGACATAAAAGTGTCCACTGAGATGACACGAATCAACACACTGTTTCAAAATTCACAAAGTCGTGAAAACAGTCATTGAGGACTGGAAGACCATACTTTGATGGATCTAGCCAACTCAGCACTGTATGAAAGTCCAGTGCCTGTACCCCCCCACCCCCACCCCCCCCCCCCTTGGGACTGATAAGCCTGGCAGACTCATTGCCTCAGGCAAAAACAGACCAGCTGGGACATCAGTCTCATGGTGCACTGACTGCTCTGTACAGCATTGTAGTGGGAACTACATGTCTAGCCTGCCTGGTACATATAGCAACATGGAACAGACCTGTTCCTGCATGAACAGAACGAGATTCTCTGTATTTTATGGAGAACCTCATTAACACAGTTGTTGGTGAGCCCCCCCCCCCCCCTTTGCAACTAGACCCAAACCTTTCAAATCATACACCTAGCATGCTTGGATAGAAGGCTGCCTGTTAGACAGGTTCAAGCTAATTTATTATGAATGCAAAATGGTTGCCTAGCACCATTGAGATAAATGCAGCTGTAACCAGCAGTAGAAGCCCTGTATGTGTACTGTTGGGAAATTTAGTGAATTTAGCATACATTAAAATTCCCCAATTTTTGTTTGCATGCTACTGGATTTGCCACATCTCTCAAACCATACATGTTTAAGTTAGAACTTTGTGTCTATCTGCATTAGTTTGGAAGATACGGAGCTTTTAAAATTTTAATTGCCCCTAACTTACATAAATTTAAACATCATGACTATCCCATGCCAGGTGCTCAATTTCACTGGTAGGTCAGTCACTATGGCAAATTTGGTGATTTTTGGAGTAATCATGGTGTCTGAGAATAACTCTGGATAAATTTGGTCATGAAGAAAAAAAAGAAAAGAAGGAACAAAAGGGAGAAAGAGCGAAAGAGAGAAGGAAGGAAGAAAGAAAGAAAGAAAGGAAGGAAGGAAGGAAGGAAGGAAGGAAGGAAGGAAGAAAGGAAGAAAGAAAGAAAGAAAGAAAGGAAGGAAGGAAGGAAGGAAGGAAGGAAGGAAGAAAGGAAGAAAGGAAGAAAGAAAGAAAGAAAGAAAGAAAGAAAGAAAGAAAGAAAGAAAGAAAGAAAGAAAGAAAGAAAGACTCAATTTACCACTCATACCTACTATCAACTGTGATGGACCCATGGTTACATGGGGACACAATAAGCCATATACATGTGTGTGTGTGTGTGTGTGTGTGTGTGTATACACATATATATTGCCATTGCCATGTCTGTCAATTCTGATCTTCTAAATATAATATACATGCTTGAGTGTGTACACACTGTTTTAGCCCAGTTCAGATGACAAAAGTTTTGGATGAATGAATTTGTAATCCTTACATGAGGTCACATGCAACATAAACAGTCTATCTATGCATGCAACAGGAAGCAAAACTGTCTATGGTATCTTTATGCACCTATGTGAAAATTAGTCAAATTGAGCATACATGTAATTCAATTACTAACTTCCACAGGCATAAAAAATATAACTTCATGAATTTGGCAAAATGAATCATGGATATAAGGTGAGGATGCATACTTATGTGCAATGTGTTTTCTTAACTGGACCTGCAGTATCTTAATCTTAAATCTGTGCTTAATGCACATATGTTTGCTAATTACATTCTAATTGACCTACTCAGCCATCCAGCAGAGTTCAAACCTGTTGATAAGCAATCTCTGTGAAGTACCCCAAGAACACCTTACTGCATCTTACTTTCATAGTGCCAAGTATTTGACTTTCTCCTCACATCCTGTTACATAACAAGCATGTCTTACTACCTCTTGCCAAATTTAATTACCTCTAGTCCTGTCTTCAGTACATCTTACTCCCTCTTACCACTTTCTCCTTGTCTGGCACCATGAGAAAAGCATCTTACTGTGTCTTACCAGAATTGGGTAAGAGAAAGTTAGACCTTATTTGCACTCAAACTTTCCATTAAGACATTTTCTGGGCTCCTAGTGAAACACTCAGGACAGTTGGAGAAAATAAATCAGTAGTTTGTTAGCTTTACAAAAATGTATAGTTTGCGGCAATTTTTATGCCTATTGATTGAATCTTTACAAGCACCCTAAAAAAAAGCACTGAACCACATTCTCTTCCTGAAAATGACTGAAATCAATAAATCATGTAGAGACAAGCACACAGCAGTGTGAGCTTCCAGTATGGATGCTTTTACTAAATCCAAACATCCTGTTGGGTGTATTCTGGGAATGAAGCTAGTCTAGAAGCCAGGCCCTTACATGGAAGCTATTCAAAAGAAGCCAGCTATCAAGATGATGCTACCTGAAGCCAGTAAGAAGCGTCTCAACTAGAAGGAAGCTGTCTGATAGCTTCCTTTTTCCATTCTTGAAGCTACATGTACCACCAGGGTGAAGCTAACTTGAAGCTAGTCAGAAGCTAGAAAGAAGCCACTCGATAGTTTTCAGGTTGGTACTGGAATTGAGCCTGAAATACAGACTCATATTAATATGTATATGTATATGTATGTAAATGTTTGGGACTGCATAGCTAGAACTCATAGAATGTACATGTACATGTACAATGGTCCCTCTCTTATAAGGCCCTCCTGAAGAGAGGCCACACCCTCAACAAAGGCCATTTCTCTGTGCAGCAAGTGTGACATCGCCATTGTATTTTACCCCTCAAGAGAGGCCACTTGTCTTTATAAGACCACTTTTCTAGTGCATTTAGGCTTGCCTTATAAGGGAAGGATCACTGTGTCAGATCATTTGCACATGATACATATATGTATATGTAGGGCAATTAAGAGAGCAGCTTAACAAGTTGTTTTGATCAATGGTGGCACGTTTCCAGTAGGTGTGCCTCCCCAGGAACTGCGCCCTGCTGGCCCACACTCTGGTACAAAGTAAATGGACATTGAAAACAAAGGAGGACACAGACAGGAAATACCCAAGTCAAGCCCAAGTGTAATTAGATATTTCAATATGATGTCAAGACATTGAACAGTGACCATTTTCCCATGTCTGATCTCCCCTGGACTTGTAATAAACACGTTACATGTAGCAATAAAAGGGTAGGTCAGACCTTTCGTCTCAGCTGCATCTGTTTCTGCTCAAATTACCCCAAAGCACAAGGATACAAAATGTTATCTGCTTGCATGTTGGCACCTGCATGTATGTGACCATTTCTTGTTAAATGGACACATTCTGAATGAGTAATATAGAAAAGACCTATCATGACACAAAATCAACAGCTTTCCTTGGTGTGCTTGGGCCTCAGTGTGGCCAACCCATACCAAGATAAACTATTGACTCAATCTTATTCTGTTATTCTGAGCAGGAAAGGGTTATAATAAGAAAACTCAAGTTTAGTGTGGCCAATCTGCACCAAGGAAAGCTGTTGACCTTGTTTTATTCTGGTCAGAAAAAAGTGCAAGAACATTCAAGTTTGGTTACCCCTGATTATGTGCAGAGAATAAAACTTTCAAAGATTATTCACCCTTGTTAGTTGTTTTGAATTTATATTTATAAAATAATACTCAGAAGAATAGGAATGAAAATAACAGTAATAAAACAATAAAGATCATAAAAATAATAATTATGGCAACAATAATCATAATGAGAACAACTTTTTAAAAGGTGCACAATTAAAGCAAAAAAAAAATAAAAAAATAACAGTGTTGAAACTTGTAGTGAGATAAGTTTGAAGAGCACAGGGTTAAAAGCCAGGTCACTTTCCTCAGTCCCCATCAACTAATAGATTTTGACATTTTGGAGGTTTGGCAGTGTGGGGCTTCCTATTAAGGTTCTGATTGGATAGGCCATGTTACCTGGCCCCAATCACATGGGTAGAAGTAAAGTGACATAGGCATCTCCTGGCTGCAGGTGGAGACTGCCTGGCAGTACCAGCCCTGGTAGAGAGAGGCCGATATCAACCGCACCAATAATGGGAAGTTTATAGTGGCGATATCACACTCCATTACTTGCATTTCTTCCTAGACCAAGCTCTGCTCTGATGCTCATACAAATCAGATATAGATAGCCCTCACAGGCAATGTACCTCAATTTACACCGCTCAAATGCTAACTGTATTCAATCAGATTGCCTCAATCTCTTGATTCATAGTAGAAAATTTTGGTGCAGACACATTCTATGTGGCTTGAAGGTTTTATTGTGAATTATGGACCATTAAATTAGTGTCTTTTGAAGGATGCAAAAAGATATCAGAGTAAATGAACAGGTCTCAATATCTGAGCACTAATGGAAGCATGTGCCATCCATGAAACATTTCAAGTCTTTGAAATACTTTGTGAGGCCTTTTATTGCCACATCTTTTTCAAAATAGAAATTGTTGGGGAACTGTCTGTATGGTTGCTTCCTGAAGACCTAGAGATAGTAAAATTACAGATGAATCTCTCCATTGAGGCCACACACGACTTCAGAATATGGGTCTTTTTGAGGTACGTGGTGCATGGTCTTAATATGTATAAAAAGACATACAGTGGTCCCCCTCTTATAAGGCCCCTCTCACCAGAGGCCACCCCTCTTGAAAGGCCAGCATTCTTGTGCAGAAAGTATGGTATTTCCATTACATTCTCCCCCTCAAGAGAGGCCACCCCTTTAAGGGCACTTTTTGGCTGCATTTAGGGTGGCCTTATGAGAGGGAGACCACTGTTAACAGAAATATGACAGTATTGGAGTGATTATAATAGGGAGTGGTCTGTTTACAGAGAGGTCTTAATAGGGAGATTCTATTGTAATTAAATTTTTTTTAGCAAAACTTATCTATATAGTGTAAATTTAATTAAAATTTTTGGCAAAGTGATGGATTTTTTCTTATCTGCGTGTACCATTATGTAAACCTTTCATGTGAATAGACCATAAATTTAATTGGTAAGTTAATGGTGTGGATACAGATGTATTCTAATGATATGCAAATTCTTCTGTTTATGACAAGTTTTAAATTTAATGGATTGCAACACATGTGGGCAATACATCTTGTGGGTTTCAATGGGAGTACAATATTGTATGAAATAACTTAATAAGATTCAAATACTGCATGGAAGGCAAAATATAATCTGGGACAGATGTATGTTAATGGAATGTAAATGTATGGTCTTCTGCTTCTGTCAGTTTCAAATACAAATGCCCTATCAATGCATAATGCCATATGTCTTGTGGGTTTCAACTGAAGAACAGGAACAGAATAAAATCTCTATTGATGCCAGCCATGGGGACCATGGAGACAAGTTACAATGGGGAGTGGTGTTAATATGGAGTATAAAATATTAGAAATAGAAATGATGGGACTGTAACAAGGTGGTTGTAAAAGATACATGTAACTGGTCTCTTTATGGAGATGTCAACAGAAAAATTTCACTGTATACATGTACATGTGTGTGTATGTGTGTGTGTGTGTGTATATATATATATATATATATACACACATACACAGTAAAACCTCCCTATACCGCCGAACACCCTTGGGACCAGAAAAAAGTGTTCATTATAGGGAGGTGTTCATCATAGGGAGGTTTGCTAACATTGAAAGTATATGTTCAGGACCGAGAAATGGTGTTCAGTATAGAGAGGTGTTCGGTATACGGAGGTGTTCGGTTAGAGAGGTTTTACTGTATATATATATATATATATATATAGTGAAATTAAAAAATCTGTAAGATCCAACAATGTACATGTATATGAACATAGATGGAGCATACATTTCCTAATCATGGCTTTGACAGGCTTCAAAATGGCATTAACCGTTTGCTGGTTAAAGTCTATGCAATACTGAGTGGATACCTATTCTTGCTGTGAGCTTGTCACTTAAAGTACCTAACTCATGCATAGAGAAGCTGTTTACTGGAGTACACTGTCATGTATCAGCTACAGTTATCATTCAAAATACATGTATTTTGTCTCAACAAGAACTGTAAGTATACAATGATTTGAGTGACATCTAAATGGTTCTGACTTTGGCAGTGTTGATAGGAAATGAAGGAGCTAATTACAAGCCTATATTGTGAGGAAAACAAGTAATGGAAGGTGTGCATGACACAACTTTGTCTTGTACTGCATGCATCAGCAAGTACTTCATGGATAAACATGCATTACTTTATAAATAAGGTTTGGGTTTAATACTGATTGCCATTGTGTCCTCATGTAGTTTAGATTTTATGTGAGAATTTAGTATTTATACGTGTTGTTTCAAACTAAACCAGTGAGGACAGCAATATTCATGGCCTCAATGCCCAGCAGTGGTAGCACCAGCTATAGTCCATATGTATGTGGACCTAGTCTGAATGTTACTGATATATTAAAGAGCACCAGCTATCATCTACTGTATGTATGTGTACCTGGTCTAAATGTTACTGATATAAGAGCACCAGCTATCGTCTACTGTATGTACATGTATGTGTCACTGGTCTGAACTTTACTGATATAATAGCACCTGTTACTCAAAATCCTGTTAAGAAAAATTGTTTTGATAACATGTTTTTTGACATAAATGCTAATGACTTTCATTCTTTTCTGACATGCCTAAATGCACATTTACTCAAAATTGACAGTATTTTCTTAAATGTCACAAACCTGACACATTAAGTTGATACATTGACTCAGAGTTGGCAGTTAAATAGAGCTTAATTGTTTGGGGGGTAGGTGTCATCACAGAGTTTGTTTTACATTTCTGGTGCAGGATGTCCATTGTTACAGTCCTTGTTTGGATTTCCCTTGGTTTGTACAGGTGGTCTAGTTGCAACTGTTTATTTTACTATCACTGGGACTGAATATAAGGCCCCAGCTTATTTCCACTTCAGTTATACACTGGCGGGTGGTTTAACTAGGATAAACTGTCCAGCCAGAAAGGGTACATATTGGTTCAGGGGTAAGTCAAATTGTTCTTATCTGAACCTGTACTATACAAATTTAGTAATTATGGTTTTTGACAGGGGTTCTTCTTTCATAACGAAGCTCTGCATTTATAAGCAAAACTTCACGTATTTAGCTAATTCATCATTTGCCACGTTCTTATTTATTCTTTATTATGTGGGTTGTCTTTGCTGAATATTTAGCTTAGACAAGGAGCCGCTACTCAGAGAGACATGTACGGGTAAAAGGCTCCGAAACATGTTAAGTAGTTACCCGCTGAAGAGCCTTTAATTTATTTGGGCTGATACAGCCTATGTCAAAATTTTACAGAGGAACGTGTGCAATATAGACAATAGTAATTCCATATGTATACAGGTTAGACAGGGACAGGTTAGCTTATGGAGAGTAAAGAGTTCGAACTGCGGAATAGGATATTGGCTACTAGGAAGTGGTTCTGGGCAAAAAGACACAAATACAAAACATGTATTATCTATATTTGTGTTCACCTGGTCTTAATTTTACTGGCATAACAGCACCAGCTATGGTCTACATGTATGTGTACCTGGTCTGAACTTTACTGATATAATAGCACCTGCTACTGTATAGTCTAGCTGTGTGTGTACATGTACATGGTCTGAATGTTACTGATATAAATTAGCACCTGCTATATACAGTCTATATGTGTGTGTGCCTGGTCTGAATGTTACCGATAAAATAGCACCTGCTATAGTCTACATGTACATTGTATGTGTACCTAGTCTGAATGTTAATACAGTGGTCCCTGTCACCAGAGACCACCAGTCCTGCAAAAAGAAGAGTTCTTTAAAGACAGGTGGTCTCTCATGACAGGTAGATTAATATTGTAAGTGCAGGACTTCGGAATCTGTAAAGTGGTCTGTCTTGACAGGGGTCTCTTATGAGAGGGGTCTCTTATAAGAGGGGTCTCCCATGACTGGTTCTCTTATGACTGGGACTACTGTAGTACATGTTACTACTGATTATGTGCAATATTCTGCATATGGAAGACTTGCTATATGCTCCTTATGTGAATGCTCAAAATAAACCAGTTCCTACATGTTCGTGTACTGATCGATTGCCCTCAACGCCTATGTATAGTAGCAATGGCTACACTCTATCATTATGTTCCTGATCTAAATGCCCCAAATATAACATTTGAATTTGAAAAAAAGGTCTGCAGAAATGTCAGGAGCTCAAGTGTTACATGTACATGTTTATCTCATTGGTTATGTAATAGCAATTATGTTTAGTCGCTGGGTGAAGTGCACATGGTTCATTATGGACCCATGCAGACTTGTAAGGAGAAATGGGGATATTATCACTATGTTCGATAGGCTCTAAGCTGGGGATCCTCTGCTGAGAAGTATATACATGTAGCATGGTCCTGATCTTAATGTCCCAAATATAGCAGAATATCTTAGATATAGCAGTCTGTACTGATTGTTCTCAATAGCCCTGATCTTAATGCCTCAAATATAGTAGAATATCTTAAATATAGCAGTCTCTATTGATTGTTCTCAATAGCCCATGATATATACAGTGTATGGTAATATTTGCTATACATGTACATTTCTGATCTTAACCCTTTCCCCCTCAAACCGGCCAAAACCGGCTGGTGGTCAAATGTCGTCTGCTTCAGTGTTTTTAACTAATTTCAACAGTTATGAAAAACAATTTGACTGAGAAATGTACATGAGACTTATCAAGATCACATGCCCCAGGTCAACAGCTTTCCTTGGCATTGGTTGGGCACTTAGTGCCCAGCCCATGCCAAGGAAAGCTGTTGACTCTGTCTTAATTCAAGGGGGAAAGGGTTAAAGTGCCTTATATAGCCAAATGTCTCAAATATAGCAGTTCCTACTGCTTGCTGTAAGTGTGCAAGTGTGTGGTAGCACTTGCTATACTCTCCTGATCTTATGTGTCAAATATACTGCAGTTCCAACTGCTAGCCAGCAGGGTTCCATGTATGGTAAGGCTTGCTACACATACATGTACATGTATGTGCCCCTGATCAGAATGTGTCAAATATAGCAGTTCCTACTGATTTCCTTACACACTTGGTAGCACTTTCTATATGTTCCTTATCTGACTAGCAGTTCTTACTGCTTGTCGTCAGTGTCTTGTATATGTACTTGCTAATTGTTCCTTTCTGAATATCTCAAGTATAGCAGTTGCTACTGCTTGTCCTCAGTGTCCCAGATGTGGTATGCACTTGCCACATGTACATTGTATAAGTTCCTGATTTGAATGTATCAAATGTAGCAGTTGCTGCTACATGTACTTGTCCTCAGTGTCCCAGATGTGTGATGAACTTGCTGTATTTTTTCAGATCTGAATGTTCCATTGTACATGTACATGTGGAGTGACGGCTTCATGTACCTGACAGGAATATCTCAGAAATATAGGCATGAACAGCAGGTGGGCTCTGATGGTGCAGTCATACACAACAGGAGCTACTGGTTTATTGTTGTCCATCATTTACACCCATAAACCTTCAGTGAACCAACAAGCTAATCTGGTTATCCAACGTTCTTTGTAGTTGAATCAAGGGTTAAGACTTGTCTCTTAAGCTTGCATGAGATAAGCAGCTTAAGTGTTCATACGTGTATATTGCATAAAAAATACAAGAATGGAGGCATTTGTGGCCAACAGAAGCCCTCCTCAGAGAAATGGTACAGATACTTGAGGCCTTGTTTTAGCACCACCTGCCTATTTTTCTTTGAGCCTTGTACTTGCATTATATATGAAATGTTCCTAACATAAATCATCTGTATACATATGCAGTTTTGTCACAGCTTCAAAGTGGCTTTCATTGTCCCTTGTGAAAAAGGGTCCGTGCATTAGGGTGCAGCCACCTGACTGGTATATATTTCACATCCAGTAAACCAAGTCTGTACTTAAACCTTTCATTAAGGTGCAGGCATATGAATGATATGCATTTCAGGTACGGTTAACCCAGTCTGTACTTACACCATTCATTAGGGTGCAGGCATATGAATAATATGCATTTCAGGTACGGTTAACCCAGTCTGTACTTAAACTGTTCGTTAGGGCGCAGACATATGAATGGTATGCATTTCAGATACAGCTAACCCAGTCTGTACTTAAACTATTTATTAGGGTGCAGCCATATGAGTGATATGCATTTCAGGTACAGTTAATCTAGTCTGTACTTTAACAAACCATTCATTCGGCTGCATCCATATGAATGCCTTATGTTTATGTACATGTATATCTGTGCATAAACTTTTGCTTGTGAGCGCAATACAATCCATTGTTTTTCAAGATAGCCCCATATAACTTTCAGGACTTATCAAGGGTATGAAAATCTAGGTTGAGTTTAATATTGATGATGCCACATACAGTATTATGTACATGTAATAATATGGGACAAAATATGAAAACCTTGTGACCACTCTAACATCCTTAGTGTTTGATAGATGTTCATGAAATTTCGTGGGTTTATGGAGGAGGTCAAAATTGCAAATGATTATAGTAGTGCCACCTATAACTTAAGGGGAATTACAGTGTACATGTATGAGCCTTAATCTGTGTTGAAACATGTGAAAATTACATATCTTCAAAGTAATTGAATTACAGGTGCAAAATTTATGAGACATACATGTATAGATGTATGTCCAATACTAATATATATCAGTCCCTTTGACCTATTTTTATAGGTCACCAGGCCTGTAAAGTTGGAAGAGATGATTTTCTAATATCAGGGTCTAGCTTGGACATCCATGGCAAAGAAAATTGGGCCAGCAGATTAAAATTGCACTTAAGTACATTGTACATATACAGTAAAACACCTCTTACCAAACACCTCCGTATACCGAACACCTCTCTATACTGCAACCACCATTTCTTGGTCCCAAATGTATACTTTCAATGCTATCAAACCTCCCTATGCCGAACACCTCACTATACTGAACACTTTTTTCCGGTCCAAAGGGTGTTCGGAATAGGGAGGTTTCACTGTACATAAATATCTACTTGGTGACCTACTGTTGGATCATTGTGACCCAAGGATTGTGTGACAACATATTTTCAAGGTCATTAAGCACTTGAGAAAAGGATATTTAATTCAATATTTCGGTAAAGAATAAGGCAAATGATATGCAATGTACCACAATTGTGTATCATGTGGAAGATTGATATTAGTTTAAACATATTTTATTATTTTCCAACAATACATTAAACCACATCATTGTGCATATGATTGGGAAAAGGGTGTGGCTGTATGAATCCCTCTCATGAGAAAAAAGGACAACGCATAAATAGGACATCAACAGACACTCAAATGCAGCACAACCAGGAAGCCTGACTTCCGTCTGGCTTCCAGGCAGTGCATCATTTGTTTGATTGATATTGTCAGCGCAGCATAGGCCCATGGTTTTCTTGTTATGAAATCTTTGCAGTTGTTCATGCTGTGATGATTTTTGTATTTTTTTAATCCATTTTTTGTTAATTGTTGAGAAAATCTTTAAAGATCTCTTTCTCTAAAACTACTTGGCTTTGAAATTGCAGACAAACATTTTGGGGTACCCCTGGACCAAAACTTGTTCAGCAGATAGTGCTGCAATTTTCAGAATTTTTCAATGAATTTTTGGTTTTTGTTATTTTTCTACCAGACCACATATCCTCTTCAAACAAATTAGTAGAAATTTAGCTTTATCCAGTCTCCATCAAACATATACATTTACTGGCACTGCTATTATATCCTCATTTTTATCAAATTTTGGAATTTATTTAGTGATTGATTGCTATCCATGTTAGCATGGTTTACACTGGAATACTGGTACACAAGCATGTGCATGTATGCATATATAATTCCCCCCCCCCAAACTGTACACCATATCTTCATCAAACCTGGGGGGGGGGGGGGGAAGGGCATGGCAGGATCTTAGTAAAACTAAGTTACAAAGTTAAGTATCTTCGGTCACTCGTGTCCATATTATCAGCTTATATAATTAAAGTTAAGCTTGGCTGAGCTCTGCTCATCTCAACTCAGTTCAAGCTGAAGTTCTACTCAGTTCACTTCAGATTTGAACTTACTTTGAGTTCAATGTTAATGTATGGAGGTCAGCTGAGGATGGGCCTTTCACACAGTCGTCTTGTTGTATTATACTGTACTACTACTGGCATCAGGTGCTTTGAATAGGAGACATTCATATTTAAATGTGATCCTGCTCACTTCCTGTGTTGCCGGGGCAACAGACTGATGCTTCCATCATGATCAGGGCAGATTTGTATTATATACTATGTACATAAACATCAATAAATAACACCTTTTCAACGAAAAGAGAGCCCATTTCTAATCAATTTAGGCATCCTTTATGTTTCAAATATATGTTTATACATTTTCTTAAGATTATTGTGTGTTTGTGTTGTTGATTTTGTTGAGAAAGTACTTTTGACCATGCTAAATACATGGATCTGCCCTGATGCACGTGGCTTCCTCTTTTGCACAATAGGTGTTAGAGTAGGACCACATTTAGATACGAATACATCCTATTGCCAGAAAATATAAAACCCAGAGATAAGGCTTTGACCAGTACTGAAACAATTGACTGACTTCACAGTAGTGTTATATTTATTTCATTGATGACTCAAAGTCAGAAAAATAAAACACAGATTAAGGTATATGAAAAAGCACATGTAAACATGAACAAAATCCAAACTTATGCATTTTAGGGTTTATATTAGTAAAACATACCAGAAATACAAAAATTGTGAAACTTCATTCTTGAAAGTGTGGATATGTGCAGTAGATTACTTGCATATTAGTTCTCTATGGATGAGCATGAGTCTCTGGGAGACTCATGCCTGTTATGATATGAGACCTGCAAGATGTTTGTCTGCTCTTAAACTCATTCCATAGTATAGTCACAGGCCTTGGCCAGTGGTTCTGGCACTGCCTGAAGGCTATAGGCATGTTGGTACTTGAATTTAAATATGCAATTGTCATCTTAAATCTAGGTAAATATACAGAAAAATCAGGTACTGGTATGGAATGAGTTAAATAGTTCTGAAAGGCAGCCCAGCAAACACACATGTAGGTATTTCATAAAACTTGGGTCTCTTAACTTATCCACATACAATGCACATACAAGTCAAAGTACATGGCTTGCCAAGCAAAACCAAAAAATCAAATGATTAGTACCACAAACATATCCCAGCTGCCCTTGACAGCTGGAGGATCACTTACAAGGTCATGGTAGCTAAACCACTACCTATTAGGCAATGCAAGAATTTAAATACTACTGTATTATCCCTTTGAATCATGTGGGGGTACCTGGGAAATAAAATTAAATTGAGCTCTTGTTGTTGACCTAACATTTTAGCCAAGACAATAGGTGATTTATCATAATACATGTGTGTGTCTGTGCGTGTGTGTGTGTGTGTGTGCGTGCGTGAGTGAGTGTGTGTGTGTGTGCGTGCATGCATGCATGCGTGTAAATTATATTACCAGGAGGAGTTGAATCTTGAATGAAAATTGCAGGCGTGGGTGTGGGTGTGTGTGTGTGTAAAATATATTACCAGGAGGAGTTGAATCTTGTATTAAAATTGCAGGCATGTGACTGTTGGGGAACAGTTTTTATGGTTTCAGCAAGACTGTCTGTGGGTGGCAATATTTTATAATAAGTCTGAACCCTAGTGAAAAAAAAATCTGCAAAAAGCCATGCAATTGGCCTGTTGAACATAAGTCTGTTTAATATCATTATATTTGCTGTTTGAACTTTTCAAACTGATACCAAGAGAACAATAAAGTAAACATGATCATCTCTGCCACTTAATCAACTTGTAATAGATCATGTCAACCCTGTTTTCAGATGAAATAGGCAAAAATAGCTTGGTGAGCAAAACTGTCGCCAACAGGCATGAAATTCAGCCGCTGAGGCACCAGCCCCATTGAATTGATGATACTTTCACACACGTCTACACCGGGAGAAAATGCCATTTTGTTAGTGCTGAATTTTGTTTGCATGAATACTTGCTTTAGTTCCTGTCCTGTCTTGTATTTACTGTGGCCTAAACGTTAAATGTTTACTGCAGCATCAAATAGTAAACATGAAAGGACTGTTTTTATCAAGTGGATGGTTATTAGAGTATCTTGACGTGGACAATATGTTACAATCAGCCAGTCTGGGGGGAGGGGTTAATGATTAAAGTGCTAATTACAGCTATAGTTGTTTTCTCATTACTGTTAAACATATAGTGGTTAAAAGATTCAAATTCCTCATGAAGATACCTTTCATTCAAATATGAGCAAGCCTAGTTTAAAGCAAAAAGTAGCCTCAGTCAACAGCTTTCCTGGGGACACTTTGTGCACATTGGGGGCAAAGTGTCCTGAGGAAAGCTGTCAATGACCTTGACAATATAATCTATTGGTAATCTACATGTGTATAAAGAAGATGTGTCTTCTTATTGTAATGGTGAGTGATAACAGTAATATGTGAAAAAGTAATGCATTTTGGAAGGCAAAGCAGTCATGACATTTTGAATTCTCAAATTATTTCCAAATAATTATTTTTAAAAAAAGAAGGAAAAGGAAAGAAGAGGAGCTCTTCAGTTTATTTTGAGAAATTAAAGGCACTGGTGCTTCTACAATTGTGATATTTATTTCATCAGAAAATTCTAAGTGTAGAAAAGTCTAATGGGATCATAAAGCGTGCCCCTGTCCCTGTAAGTGATCATGAGGTGTAACACTTTCCTGGCCAGAATAAGAGTAAGTATAATGTAGGTCTCCTTGGTGCAGGGTGGGCACAGTTCACCCAACCCATGCCAAGGAAGACTGTTGACCCAGGGTGTTCATTTATGATAGGGCTTGTCAGCATTTCTCAGTCAAAATATTTTCATTAATGTGCATGTATGTCAGTTAGCACCTAGGATGCAGGGGTAACCCACAAAAGTCGATTTGACTTATTTTCAGTGGGGTTTTTTCTACAGACAGAAACCTGCTGCCACCGCTAATGCAGCTTCTGTTCTCGATAAACAGCAAGGGGTCTTCAATATGCATTTCCGATAGACAGGTCAACACATACCATGGCCTTTGATAAACCAGTCATGGCCACTGGTATAATTGAGGCCAGAGACAATCCTCTTGGATTGGGCCGGGATTGAACCCGAGACCCCTTGCACATACAGCGGACACATGGCCACTAGGCCACAACAGCTCTCTGATGTGAGATTTAAGAGTAAAGCAAACAGAAATTTACATCCAGGCACTTTAGGATGATTTGAGCTGGAAAGAGTTAAAATGAATAAAAATAAAAGCAAGAAGAAACTGTGGTGTATATATAATGTAACATGCATGCACTTTACCCTAGCACATCCAACCATATAGTCATCATGTGTGGTGTGTCTGAGCATTGTATGGGAGACGAAGCAATTGTCTTCTTTAAGACAGATACATATTTATGAACAGTCAGAGCAATGTACTGGCATCATTTTTGTTTGTAAATTTAGCTGTCCTCTCGTACCAAGCTGACTGAAGCCAGTGACAGGAGAATGCATGCTTAACTCTATAGCTTCCTATGCATGCCAAGGAAAACTGTTGATTCAGCCTGATTATAATCATAAAAGGGCTGGGAACATGTGAAATCCCTTTTGGATAATTTTGTTCACTGCAGATTTTCTATTATTTCATGTTGACCTGGGGTATTCTGTCTGGAACTATAGACATACTGGTGCTTTGGAATGAAAGATCATTTTACGAGGAATACGAATTTGGGATCTTAATGATAATTCAGACTAGTTTAACTTAAGTAGATGAACTTAAGACATGATTGGCACTGAAAGGGGTAAGACAATAGGGCGGTTTGGAATTAACCCTTTCCTGCTCAGTTTCAGACAGGGTCAATATAACGAACTTTCCTTGATGTGGGTGTAACACAGTGCACACAACGGACAGTGAGGAAAGCTATTGACCTGGGTGTGTAGTCTTGAAAGGTCTTATTATCTATCATTCTCAGCAAAAATGACAACACTGCCTCAGGATCAAAGTGCACAATATATGTTCCAAAGTCTGGACTTTATATCAAACTAAAAAATCAGGATCTTAATTAATCAGTAAAACTACATACTCTTTACTAAATCATCAGATTGCATTGATCCCAGAAACATTGATACTTTGTAAAAAATAAATTTTTGCTTTGCTGAAAGTATTACCAGGTATGTATTGATCTGAAGTTCAGCTGGATTCTGAAGAAAACTTTAAGTCCTGTTTGCTTATGACTTTGTATATGTATAATGTATGAACATTTAAACATAGGGCTTTGGGGTAGAGACGCAGCAGCTTGAAAGGCTACCCTCTTTCAAATCTGTCTGTCTACATGTACCTAGTTATCTGTGTCCCTTCCTCCCTCCCTCCCTCCACATGTACCCGTCTGTCTATCTGTTGTGTCTATGTGTTTGTCTGTTTCCATATCCATCCCTCAAATTATTAACATGTCAATTTGCGTTCCCATGAAACTTCTTTTTCGTAGGTGATACGCAATTCCCATTAAGATCTACCTGGCTGTTTATTTGAGGAAACTCCTTCTTCGGCATATTCAATACATTAAACCAGAAAAAGTCTAATTACAGCTGACCATCATGCCTTGCTGTCTCATCAATATGCAACATAATGGAATACATCACGGGCTGATAAGGAAGGAAACCGGGAAGTACCCCACATGAGGACAGTATCATTTGGGAATGTCTGGTAGTGTACCTGTACCTGTACATGTACATGCGTTAGTAGCTGCCTACCTGCATTGTTGATGAAGCGAGCTCTTATATCAATGTCACACAGTCTGTTGTTAAGCTTCACATTTTTACAGGTCTTGTTTCTATGTTAGCCATGAGATAAATGAGGGATGGTTTGGTAAAAGTTAACACGTTATTATATTTCTTGCTTCAATATATTATCAGTGATAATTTTGACATACATGTACATGTAGCAGCAGTTATTTAATTCAATCCATACCAGTCCCTGATTTTTCTGTATATTTACCTAGATTTAAGATGACAATTGCATGTTTAAATTCTTCATGAAAAGAGCTTTCATTTAAGTACCAACATGCCTATAGTCTTAAATCAGTGGTTCTGGCAAGTCATGCTGCAGCTGCTGCAAGGGCAGCTGCAGCATGATTTGCCAGGCAGTGCCAGAACCACTGACCAAGGCCTGTGACCATAGTATGGAATGAGTTAAATGCCGCACAGTTAAAGTTTCTGTTTTCACAAGTTGCATTTTTATATTGGCATTGAACTAGAGGCATGGCCATTACACATCTCAACCAGAGGGATGGATGTTTTAGTGAAATAACTAATGCACAGGAAACGTCTTGATAATCTGGAGTAAAGATTTGAATTAGATCAATATTTTATTAAATGTCAATGCAAAATGAATATTTAACTAGATGGATGGATAGTTTAGTAAAATATTAGTGTAACATAAACATTTTAGGTAGAAAATGTATTAGTAAATGTTAATGCAGGACAACTATTTTAACCAGGGTGACGAACACTCTAGTGAAATTCAATATAAGATAAACATTTTAACTAGATGGATCGATATTTTAGTGAAATGGTAATGTAAGATAACCATATGAAGCAGACAAATTGATATTTTATTGAAATTACTAAGTAATGTTAGATAAAGACTTTAACTAGACAGATGGGTATCTCATTGAAACTTTTATGCATGATAAAGTTGTGACCTAGACAGATGGATATTTTAGTGAAATGTTAATGCAAGATTAACATTTAATTTCAGGTGACTGCTTACATATAAATGATATGATATTGATGGTTGTCATTGTTTAAATCATTTGACAGCCTCTCATGACATCAATATCATGAAAGGTACTTTCCAGTAGTAAGTTAGTAGCTAAAAGTACATTTATAAAAAAAAAAAAAAAAAAAAAAAAAAAAAAAAAAAAAAAAAAAAAACATTTATATAAAACTAGCACTGATCATTGAAGACTTCTGTTCCCTAGTTCACCATAGTTTAGAAATTAATTGTAAAATGTTTGATATTCTAGATTTTTTTATTTTTTTTATTTTAATTTTTTTTTAAAGAGAAAAGAAAATAAAGAGAAAAAGTTTATGATCCAGACACATTATCTGATCAGGGAACAGGGAGATGGGAATCTCCCTGTTGGAGATGGTCTTCTCCCATGTGTACTCACAGAGAAGAAAACCCCTGGGTAAGCCCACTTATTAACCAGTGAACATGACCTGTCATCAAACCACATGCTAACACAGTCACCTGTGACGATGGGGACAACCCAGTCCTACTATCCAGTAAGGCTGAACGTGCTGACCCATAATTGATGACGTCACAATACAACGTAACATCTAGATTTCCCGTAGCAACGTTACATTGCCCTATATAAAGGCCATGCACACAACGCAAAATTCTGTTTTGATTGAACCGCTTGACTGTGGACTTGAAAGATTTCAACTCTCTGTACTGCTGGACATAAGACTAGAGTTATGTTCAACCTGTGGTCAATCATTACTCATTAGCCTCTGATGAGTCCAGTGAAGGACAAAATGCATCAGGCTTATTTGGCACACTGTGTATCTGTTCTTATATCAACACTTGCCTAGTCTTCTCATTCTAGAATATTGGGCTGCTATCACCAATGTGTTACTTGTATTTGGTCATGCCAACCAAATCGGCATCAGGTCCATGACGTGTAGATGGCTAGCAAGTCACTGGGTCCAATAGCTTGCTGGCTCCATTACACACACATGTACATGTACACTGTTGCATATGTGGGATTAAGCTGTTGGGCTATAGATATATTGCAGATTCATATCATTCTTGGTGTTACATGTAGCTGACTGGCAAGGTCATCACACTAAATATTCATAAGACCTCCTCCTGTGTAGTACATTAGGTAAAAAAGGTTATTTATGAAGAATGATATATAGATTGGTGTCATTGTCTTATGTTCTCTCATGCCTGTCCACTGCCCATGTCACCCTGCCCATAATGTGGCTGCATACAGAGGGTAACTTCCCATGATAGGTACATACATGTAAGTTCATAAATATAATTGTTTAATCACATTTCCTTCATGAGAAAAGGGGTATTTTATTGTGTTCCGGTCCAGATCCTGTAAGTGGAGTGCAATTGCATCAAGTATTTTGAAAACTCAAACTTCCCTATACCAAACACCCTTGGGACCGGAAAAAAGTGTTTTGGTATAGTGAGGTGTTTGATATAGGGAGGTTTGCTTACATTGGAAGTATATATTTGGGACCAAGGAGGGTGTTCAGTATATGGAGGTCAGAGACGTTTTACTGTATATATATATATATATATATATATATATATATATATATATATATATATATATATATATATATATATATGGACATATAAAAAGTATACACGCATGTGCATCTCAAATGTTACCCTGGCTCTGTCGGGCGGAAGGGGGTTTCTTTGCATTTGTAATAAGCTACATGTACATTTATTACCATTTGATGTTCAAGTGAAATTTAATTTCAGTCTATTTCTCTACTCTACAGCAAATGCTTATCTTATACTATATGTATATATGCATCCATCTGACATACATTATGCTGTAGTGTGTTGTTTATTGGTAAATTCTTGTTTCATGATGTCGGGTAACACATCTCAGATTAAGACATTAGATCAGTGTTTAATGTGGATACATTTCTGTTTATGTGTTGTGATATTTGCCACATACAGGGTATTAGAGTTTTGTCTATAACTTTTTATCCTTTTTGACTTCTTTCATGAAACTTTGTGTACATATACACCTATATCAGGTCCCAATTATGCATGGTGGGGGTGGGGGGGTGGGGTGGGTGTCATCTAACAGAACTAGTTCCCCAGGTCATTATCTGGATCACATGTAGCAGGTGGACATACTGACATTTACTTCCAGCAATTTATGATGTGTTTACATTTAACTCTTTCAGTACCAACCCTGATTTAAGTCGAATTGCTTCAAATAAGCTAATCTGGATTATAATATGGGTGCTAGATTTATGTTCCATGTGAAAAGACCATTCATTGAAGTACCAGTATGCCTGTAATTGCAAAGAAGATAATAGTCCAGGTCAAAAGATTTCCTGGCACAATGCACCCAAAGTGCACCAAGGTAAGCTGTTGACCAAGCTCAAATAAGGCACTAAAAGGCTCAGTTATATTTTACATTTACATGTGTTTCCTGAAATATCACCAAAAAATAAACAATGTGTTTATTTGGTGACCATCATGATGGTTTCAGCATGCTTAAAGATTTGTAAGTCTTATCCTGAGTGTCTCAAAGGCCAACCAGTGTCTAGGTAACATCTTTGTTCTGTTTCCTTGTGTTTACTTGTTGTAATTAATCTGATAAGGAGAGTAATCTTCCAGTTGGGACCTCTTTGATGCTAAGGCACATATGGCACACCTATATACATGTATGCATTGTTCAGTTGCAACCCCTTCATAATAGTCAACAACTTTTCTTGGCACGCATTGGGCGCAATACGCCCAGTGGACACCGAACAAAGCTGTTGACCTGGGATATTCTCACTGAAACTATAGGCATGCTGGTACTGGAATGACAGGTCTTTTTACAAGGAATACGAATCTGGGATCCTTTTGATAATTCAGACTAGTTTGACTTCAGTAGATCGGCTTTAGTCGTGCCTGGCACTGAAAGAGTTAATTGTTTATCAGTGATGGGAGGATCCCACAGGGATATTGTATATAAAATACACAGTTCTTGTTCTCAGTTATAAAAGGAGTTCACCAGTATGTTAATCAGATTTTCACCATATTCAGCACCTCCAGGTCTCCATTGTAACCATTGAACAAATGCAAATACAAACATGGAGTACAAAATATCAAAACTCCATGCTCAGGTTTGCAGGCACCCAGCCCACTCCCATCCAAATGTTCCGTGGTGCCTTGGAGATTTGCTGACATATACTTCAACACCTGAGCCATGTTGAGTGTTTGTGTTTCTATATTGACAGACAGAGTCAGTCTGGGTTCTAACACATGTAGTTGTGCTTTGGAACACACATCCCGTCTAAGGCCACATGGCCTCACTTCAGCAGTATCAGGACTTTACATGCATGCATGTCCAATATGTAGTTATTCTTATTTGTTTCTGTGTAAAGTACAAATGTATGGCAAAAGTGTCGTAACCAGCAGTGATTGTGTGGCGGTATAAGAAGTTTGTATTGGGGAGAGGATATATGTACAATATTTCATTCATTACTCTTTTTGTCAACAAATGTTTGGATGAAGGAAAAAAAAATTTCTAGATGAAGTGCAATCTGTTATACCTTCATGCTGGTGACATCCCCTCAAAATTCAGAGCATGAAATTTGTATTTTATGTACAATATTTTATTCCCTTTGGGACCCCCATTTCACTGATAAACAGGTATACATGTACTGCTGAGTCATACAATAACCATAGTCTAATTGAACAATCCATAATAATTGTCCACCTGATGTATAACATCAACCATGAGGTGTCCCACTGAGAAAATTACTCTCCTTGTCAGATTAATCAGCATACATGTAAGTAAACACCATCATGTTGCTTATATTATAGTGATCTTGCCACCTCAGCAGTTTCCAGTCTCTATATGTTTCTGATGTTGGTGAACATCAGAAACATATACATGTACACTGTACATGTGATGACAGGAGGCAGCTTAGGGGGCAAATAGGATCAAGATATGCAAAGCCTGTGGCCAACATGGTTTCATGTGTTCAGTGACCTAAGTTTGACCTCTGGAGGACACTCAAGCTAAAATTTAAGAACACCCAAAGAAAGCACATAAATACTTTCCTATTGATATACATGTTCAATAGTAACCATGGGCGTAAGATCTACATGTACCATACCAAAGGTATAAAAGATAAATAGGATCTTGACCCCAGTGTGGCTTTTCAAGGTCATCCAAAGTCGAATTTTAAAACACCAAGGAAAGCTGATAAGTACTTTCTGTTCATGTTCAATAATAACCATGGGCCTGTGATCAACCATACTCAAGATATACACGGAAAATAAGATTTGCTGCATCCAAAATAGGTAAAAAAAATAGATCATCCACTTTCAATACAAATTACACAGAGCAGAATGAGGGCTCAGGCTTCATTCAAGTTACCAGAGGAAAAATCATACATTGATTTTGTATAGCCTCTATTTTGGTTTGGTGTTATACTAAGCTAGAAGCAAGTGTTATGTAAGAAATACCTTGTGACCTTGAAATCTATGCCAAGGTTACTCATGTTTGAACTAAATGCAGTCCTTTAAGTGCTGTACAAATATGTGGTGGTTGGAGATGCTCTTTCTTGAATTGTTTTTATTATCACCAGATAGCACCAAATTCTGCAAGATAGTGCCCTTTGACCTTGAAAAGTAGGTCACGGTCAAACATGTTTGAAAAGCTGCACATCTAGGCTCAATTTGGAAGTCAGATCTCAAAAACCTTAGTTACAGTAGTTCTGCCATTGTGCACTCTAGACTATTGACCTGAAAAAGGTAGTTCAAATATACATGCACATGGTGTAGATGTATTACCTTGACTTTAAATAGGCTGTTGAATTACTACATGATGCTTCTTTTGTGTAAAATTCAGATTGATAAATGCAGGCTTTCAAAAGTTATAATGGTAACATCACCTTGTACAGGCAAGATAATGCCTTGTAACCTTGAAAAGTAGGACAAGGTCAAATGTTTGAACTTGAGTTAGGTTTTATAATGGTGCATAATCATGTGCAATTTGGATGCCAAATATTAAAAACCCTTGTACATGTAGATCAGTACTTCTATTGTGCACTTGACTTTTTACCTTTAAAAAGTGGGTCAAGTATAAAGCAATGACCTTGACTTTAAATAGGCTTTTAAAACACTCCGTGATGCTTCCTTGGTGTAAAATTCAGGTTGATGGATGCAGGCTTTCAATATATAGAGTTGTAATGTCGCTTTGTATATGTGACCACAGTGTGACCTTGAAAAGTGGGTCAAGGTCAACCATGCTTACACACAAAATAGATCTGATAACAGTGTTCATGCAATTTGGAAGTCCCAACTCAAAAAAATTCTTAAGTTATAGTGGTAGCATGAGATGGATGGATAGATGGACAGACAGACGTACAGCACAGGGGATGACAATACCCTTCAGACTCATAAGGCAGAAGGATAAACAACCAAAGAAAGATGTTAAACAAGGATATTTATTAATGCAGGAAAGGTTTCAACGAGATCAATTATTGAAGGGAGAGCAGGAATGATATCTTATTATGTGCAGCATCTCTGCTATCACAGGGCACTCTGACATGTGCTGTCATAATTAACCCATTCTTGTCTACAATACCTGAATGTCAAATGTCATCTGCTTCCAATTCTTTTATTGTAAAAATACATCAATACATAATAAATATTGAAATGAGAATAGTTGTCAGTACATTGAGTGTAGCATGCTTACAACATCGACTTTCTTTGTCACAGTTGTGGTGAACCACTCACCCATACATTAACTACTTAATTTTCCCACCACCAGGGGGCTACATACCAAAGAAAGGTGCTGCCTGAGTGTTGACTGGCACTGAGGTTGACAGACAAGCATCAACCTTGGATACAGACTCCTCGGGACATCCAGATGAGTTTTGCAAACAAAACTTAATGGCAAATGTTAGATGTGCATGGTACATTCTTGAAATCCTGCTTCAAATTTTCAATTTTTGTGTAGAATTAAATCCTCTGAACTACTTGGCATAAGTTTCTACCACATATGATACTGGCACTTTTTTCTTTGAAATATTATGTACAGCAGTCATTGACTACCATCAGACTTAGCAAATATTAGAGTTTGAGTGAATATTAGAGCTTTACACACAAATATGTGCAACATTTTAAAACAAAACAAGACAACTTCTTGACATATAGTCCTTTTTACACATGAACCGTTTTCAAAAGAGAATCGAGTAACTTCACTACTTGGAGTCCTTGTCACTTAGGGGTCTTTTTCAAAAGAGAACCAAACAACTTCATTACAAGGAGTCCTTGTCACTTTGTCATTTTTAGAACAGAACCAAACAACTTCATTACTTGGCGTCCTTGTCATATATGGGTCTTTTCTAGAAGAGAACCAAACAACTTGATGAGTTAATTGGCATCCTTGTAAGGTGGACCTTGTCATGTTAAAAGATTGTACTGGGCACAGTGGACCCCTTCTTATAAGCACCCTAAACTCCACCCAGATAAAAGGGCACCCCTTAACAAAGCTTGATACTTTCATTTTATTTTTCCCCTCAAGAGAGGCCACCCCTCTTATAAGGCTACATTTCTGATGCACTTGAATGGCCATATACTGTAAGAGGCAGACCAGTGAACCATATATGAAGTACAAGTACATTGCTTTGTACTAGCCCATATGTAGGCAGCCTTTTGATAATGGCATTCTCACATATCCATTTTACCCCAGTAAACTTTGCTGTTTAAGACTGGGGATGTGGTCAAGTGGTTATGTGTGTTTTCCATTTTTGGCCAGGTGACAGGTGATGAAGGTCGCCAGTTGAAGATCTGGCCATTCCATGATCAAAACATAAATAATAGGATACAAGAGACCTATGAAACAGCTAATTATGTTGCATTCAACAATTACCAAGTCATGAACAGGTTGTACATGTACTAGTGACCCAGTCTATTATGAAGCTACATTAAAAAGTACAGTGCTCCCCTGTTATATCTTATAAGTACAGTGCTCCCCTGTTGTATCTTATAAGTACATTGCTCCCTGGTTATAATGCTGATGGTGAGGTCCATGAAGTAGACAGGGTTACATGTAGGTACAACAAAACTGTCTTGTATTCAAGGGACATTAAACTTAGGTCTATGTCATAGGAAAAGAACTCAAGAGCCAGGGAACCACATTATGCATGTTATAATGCACCTTTAAAGATAATACGAAGTGGACAGAAAAAGTGGATCACTTTTTGCTTCCTGGGTGGACTCTTTAGCCGTGATGTTATTCTACAATCGTCATGTGATAGTGAGCTTTTCTTTCATCTCTGTTTGTGGGCCGGGTGTGCCAGAGTGACATAGGTTGAGGTGTTACCCACTTCTTGAGCTGAAAAGAGATTATGTATACTGGTCTGCCCCATGCAAATACTGTACATGCAGTTGCAGCATTATAGCAACCTCGATGGCTTTCAAGACCTCACAAGCGGTTTTGAAGCTTCCTTGCCGGTGAGGTCTTCTTTACGCTTGAAACACGCCTTGCGCTCAAGCACTCCACTCCCTTCAAGAGATACATGTACATGCACTTCACCTTGAAACGTACCTCGTGGAACCAGAGCCGCAGGATAGTATTTAATACTGGTACCCTAACCAAAAAATTGTGAGTGTACGCCTGAAGGCAGGACGATCATTAGACCCATGGCAGGGTTCAAAAATTATAAATCCATCAAATATATAGTCATAATTATTATAGACAAATGTTAAGCTTCCAAAAAATAAGGCCAAAAATATATTTGAAGCAATTTGAACAATTTATCCATAAGGAGAAAACAGCATGTAATGTTACATAGGTGGGCAAAAACTGCTGTGGGAACCAGGTCATTTAAGCTCTCAACTGTGCATACTTAGGAAGGGAGGTACTTTTCACGCCTGAAAAGTATCTCAGACTCAAGACAGAAGAGCAAGGTCTGGATCATGGCTTGGGAGATGTAGCAGCACTTCTCATTCCCTTAAACTGTTTAATGAGGAGCCTAACAGGGAACACTGTATATATGTAAGCCTACACACTGGTTTATTTGTCAGTTGTTATATGTATATGGTTTTCTTTCAGGTTGATAAACATTGTTGAATACAGATTCAATTAACCCTTTCCCCGTTGAATTAAGACTGAGTCAACAGCTTTCCTTTCCAAGGAATGCTGTTGACCTGGGGCATGTGATTTTGAAAGATTTTGACAATTGTCAGTCAAATCGTTCTTTATTACTGATGGAATTAGTTGAAACCTCTGAAGCAGACGACATTTGACCACCAGCCAGTTTTAGTGGAAAAGGGTCAAATGAAATCCCATTGTGCTTTGACGGTGGGTACAACTTGGCATGTTTGAACTTTGAGATGTAGAAACTTTATTGTGCATGCAAATACATGTACGTAATATGTTTGACAAATACAAGATTATCTTAATTAAACATTTTCCTTATAAATATTCATAAATTGCATGGACCGCTGGATAGTACAGACCACGTCAAGGTCTGTCTCTGGTAAGCTTCAAGTCCACTAATGAAATGACATAATCGACTTGGGACAATGGTACAGCAGTTGTATTTATTATTTAATCTGGGCAAATTGAAAAAGGCATCCCAGAGTGTTCCAACTGCTGTAGGGCCCTCCTTTGAAAGACCACAGTCAGGATATGCTTGTCTAAAGTTACATGTAGTCCCAATAAGCAGGTGACCTGTCAGTGGAGACTTTGTAATACAAGAGAGTGCACTACTTTTTATGGTGATACCACAAATATGGCATTTTTATACCTCAGCTGTTATAGTATGGTCCAGCAGCAGTTGTCCGTCCGTCCATCTGTTCTCAGTTCACATTTGCAACATCTCCAGAACTGTCATCCAGAATCACTTCAAGCTTGGTGGGAATGTACCTTGGGTGGGTTTCTATCAAGTGTATTCAAGTGGTCATGGTTCAGTGATTTTTAATGAATTGATGGTTTAGTTTTTTTCGCAAAATCTGAAAAACTCTTATCTGAAACCGCTCAGCCAATTGCTTTGAAATTGCGTAGGGGCACTTGTGGGAATTGCTAGACCTTAATTTGTTCAACAGGTGGTGCTGCAATTTGTTTTTATGCATTTTTTTGTGTGTTCAAGCTATTTTCGACTTCTCCAGAACCATCTCTGAGATTGTTTCTGAAACATAGTGGATATGTAGCTCATGGGAGGGGTAACAAATTTGTTTGCTAAGTAGTGCTACATGTATGATGGATCCCTGATTTTTAACAAATTTTTAAATTTGGGTAATTGTTGGTTAATGCATGCATTCCTATAGATTACTATGTAAGCCAATGGGGATTGCAAGGGGAATTCACATTTTCAACTTCTCCAAAACCATAAACCAGATTCACTTCAAACTTGTTGGCAATGTAGCTTAGGTTGGTCGAAACCAAGTTTGTTGAAACTATCAGTGATTTTTAGATATTTTATTAATTTATTTTTGTTAAATCTTAAAAACAAATCTTCTTTTCAAGCACCACTCAGGCAATTGCCTTGAAATTTAATGGGCACACTTCTGGAGACCCTCAGACTTTAATTAGTTCCACAGGTGGTGCTACCCTTTTTTGTATCGTTTACAAATTTTTGTGGTTTTCCCATTTTTGATTTCTACAAAATCATCACTCAGATTGTTCTGAAACTTAATGGAAAATGTAGCATGAGGGAGGATTAATCAAAATGTTCACTAGGTGGTGATATTCTGGATCCCTGATTTTTTAATTAATTTTTCAATTTGGGTACCTTTTGGTTAATGCATGCATTCCTGTTGATAACAGTGTTATTCAATGGGGATTGCAATGAAAACTCACATTTTTTTACTTCCTCTCCAACATCCTTGTCCCCTAGACTACAGTGGGACTAATTATGGGTTCAATGTCAAGGTTAGCTGAGGATGGGCGGTTCACAGTTATCCTGCTGACCTATTATGCAGCAGGTCTTCATCCTGCTGACCTCTCACAGCAGGTCATTATCCTGCTGGCCTTTCACAGTAGGTCATGATTCTGCTGACCTATCTCACAGTAGGTCATTATCCTGCTGACCTCTCACAGCAGGTCATTATCCTGCTGACCTCTCCCAGCAGGTCATCATCCTGCTGACCTCTCACACAGCAGTGTGAGCATGACTTGCCAGGAACAGTACAGTATTTTCATTTTATCACCCACCCACCCCACCCCACCTCCACCCCCGAGAAGCCACCCCTCTTGTAAGGCCATATTTCTGGTGCATTTGGGATGGCTGCAAAAGGGGGACTGCTGACTACTGTATATGGTACTGTCATGTTGTTAGATAGGTTTACCAAAACAAAATTTACCTAGCAAAAAATAAGATTTGCTTCAGCGAATATGTCTGTGTGCCTTCAAAATTAATAGAATTTACAGTGTTTTAAAATTTTGTTTAATTACAGTCAAGTGTATCTTGACCACAATCTTTTGAATTGAAATTGCCCCTATGTCTTTAATAGGTTTAATGTGGTGAATATCAAAATCTTCCAAGTGTGCATAATTAGCACAATTTCAAATTTCACAACTTTCATTTTCATTTCATTGGCTGCACCTGTGCCACAAACCAATCAATTGATGCTGCTATGGATACCTCTATGTACAATGTGTATGAAGATAGTCAACATTCAACGTTCAGAAGGATGCCTTCTTAAATTTAATTCAAATTTTACATCACTTACATATGTACTTATTTCATTGTATGCACCTACAACACAAACCTAAAGATCTGAAGTTGGATTGACACTTCTATCCTTAATAATAATAATAATAATAATAATAATAATAATAATAATAATAATAATAATAATAATAATAATAATACATTATACAAATATATATATGTATATTTACATATACATGTGTATATATATACATGTATGTGTGTATATATGTATGTATATGTGTGTGTGTGTGTCATGTACCAAAAGAAGGTCAAGTATCTGGGTCACAGTGACATATCCTTGTGAAATCGTGACCGGGCTATACATGTAATTCCTTTACTATTTCACTTAGTTTCATGAAATTTCACACACACACACATCTTGACATAAAGATGTGTCATGAAACAAAACTAGGTCACCAGGTCAAGTATCTGGGTCACTGTGATACAATCATGTAAAACTACATTACACTTCATGTATAGGCTGTGATTCTGTTGTCCTTTACTTAGTATCATGAAACTTTACACCTGTGTATCTGGACACAAGGGTGTGTCATGCGTTAAAGTAGGTCACCAGGTTAAGTATCTGGGTCACGGTGATACAGTCATGTAAAACTACATGGATCCAGCAACCTCTGATTGCATCTAAAATTCCAGCTGCTACTGGTACATAAATGTAGTATGGTGCATCTGATGAAGGGTCTGAACCTGTAGCATTTAAAAACATCCTAATTAGAGGCATTTCACATTTTAAAATTTGTATATCATCAAAAGTTACACTCAAACACACAACTGCAAAGAATATTTGTACAGTGAAACCTCAATAGAAACAACCCTTGGGACTGGTAAAATGTGTCCATGGTAGGGAGGTATATGTACCCATTCCAGAGAGAGTTGACCCTTTGAACATGTTGAAGTACATGTACATGTACATGTATGGATGAGTATGTACACATGTACACATAGAAATTAACATTATTTGTATGTCCGCATACAATGTATGCCTATTATAATCCAAGTAGGAATTAAACTACATATAAAACATAACTTTCTTCTTTGGTTCCTTTATCACATGAAAAAAATTAAAATAAAATAAAAAAGAACTGATCAGATATTAGAGTACTGATGAAGAACCATGCAGTCTAAAATAACTGTGGCAAAATGTTCTTTCCTTGTAGCATTTTTTCCACTTCTTTACATTAGAAACACTTATTTTGGAGAAAATCTGTAGCAGTTTTGAAGGGCTTTGTAGCAAAATTTTGCTACAATGCTCCAGTTGGACAGAAAGAAACATCAGAAGTCTACCACTGCAGGCTTGAGCAAATCACTGGGATGGCATTGATGTGTACACTTAAGTGTTCCACACTCCAGTCCTGTGGTTATGAAATCCACAAAGTTGTCAAAACAGTCATTGTGGACTGGAAGACTGTTATGCTTTGAGTGGTCAAGCCAACTAAATAAAGCAACTCCTGTGCTATTTGTGATGGGGCCTATCATATAACAGGCTTCTACCCACAGTTCCAGTGGTCTGTTGGGATCCAGGGCTGGCTCAGATAGCCCCAGGGACAATGCTTCTTGCTATTATAGATACAGCTTGGAGCATTGTGATAGAGCCACTCAGTCATTTGGGTTATTACACAGTTGTTATGGTGTTTTTTTATTTATTTATTCATTTTTTAAAAAAAATTATTATTATTGTTTTTTTTATTATTTATCTTTTTTTAGTTTGCTGCAAGACCTGAGTCTTTCAAAGCAGACAGTCAGGTGCTACTGTGGATAGAAAGTTGCCTGGGAGACGGCTTCTGACTGTGCAATTTAACTTATTGTGCATGCAAAATGGTTGCATAGCAGCATGGAGGTAGATAACAGTAAAGCAGCTTATACATTGTACATGAAGTAGTGGGCCGGATGTCTACTGAATAAAGTCTGCACGGTACATTGTATTCATTGAAGTTAGCGATTTTTGTTTGCATGCTTTCAGAGTTGTCCATAACACAGATCCATAAATCAAACTGGGAATGGCATCTCTATCTAGAATAGTTTTGAAGATATTGAATAGTTTTACTAAAATTTAAGTTGCCTGTAATTTGCATAATTCTGGAAACATTAAATTATACTAAATCAGAGTAAAAATTTCAGGGCTAGTGATTTAGATTACTAGCTTTAGCCATCTCCACTTACTGGTCTCATCCTGCCTGAGAGAGAGAGAGAGAGAGAGAGAGAGAGAAAGAGAGAGAGAGAGAGAGAGAGAGAGAGAGAGAGAGAGAGAGAGAGAGAGAGAGAGAGAGAGAGAGAGAGAGAGAGAGAGAGAGAGAGAGAGAGAGAGAGAGAGAGAGAGAGAGAGAGAGAGAGAGAGAGAGAGAGAGAGAGAGAGAGAGAGCGTCTTTGTTTGCATGCAGACATAATGATGAAACTAATGATCTTGATTCAACAATTTAGTTCAGCTTATCGTATCTTACTTCAAGTGTCACATGTAGCTAGAGGTCAACTCAGCTCATCACAGATTGGGACTTATTGTGGGTACGATATATCAAAGTCAGTTCACACAGCCATCTTGATTTGAGTTTGACTGAGTTTTATGAAACTTCATTCTCACATATGTATCAAGAGCCAGTCATGTGTCATTTTGTGTACATGCATGTGTCTTGACAAAACTAAGTCACTAGGGTGACTGTCTCTTGCATGTGACAGCTGGGTACATGTATATGAGGGGCACATGATAGTTTCAGGTTAAAGGTTATACAAGCCTTATCTCTAGTACCTCAAGGGCAGACTTGTGTGCAGATAACATCTATGCTGTTTTTCCTTGTTTCATTTGTGCTAATTACTCTGATAAGGGCAGTCTTTTTCTCCATAGGGGAACTGTCGATTGCTGTGACACATCTGGTGCACAATCAGAAAAAAGTTTTCTCTGTGACATTCTTTTCATTTTTAGCCTCATTAGTTTAACTGTTCATTAGTGTTTGACAGTCCCAGATACAATTAAGTACTGATATAAGACACACAGGTCTTGTACCAAGTTTCAAGGGGATGTCAACAGCATGCATAATTCCAGAGGGCAGAGGGACACCAGAGAGGGTTGCTGTTTCTTCCTCTAGATCTGGTATTCTAGCTGAATATTCTTGTTACTCTGTCCCTTCCACAGCTGTGTGGACTGTGGTTATCAGCCTTAGGCCATCTGCTCCTCCCACTCCAGCCTCAATACAAATGCCTCGTGCAGGGATCCTTCTTCATTAATGTCATATTTCTATGTGAAGACTGATTGCTTGGGAAGTTTCCTGAAGAGGACTCCTAAAATTTTGAACATTTTTTGCCTGGAGGTTTCATGCTATTAGGCACTGGGGAGACAAAAAACAGTTAAGATTTATGAGTATGTGTTCGCAAGTAAAATCAGGTTGATCATGAGACATTTGAGGTTTCCCTGTGAGTTCTTAAGGTCTGGTCTTAATTGGCATTCTTGTGCTTAAGATGATGGATTATACATATATGTCTAAGATCACAAATTAATTGCACAACAATACAGCTAATGTCTGGTCTATTGCAGTGTTCACTGTCTGATGAATAGCTCAGGGTACTGACCTCTGGAACTCTTAAAAATTAAAAAGAAAAAAAAAAGGAAAAAAAAAAGTTTAACCAAGCTGGAAATGAGAGACCTTTCAGGTTCAAAAGAAAAGTTCCATATGCCTGAGGTGAAACACAGTCTTATTACATGTACATTGTGAATGCATTTGTTTTTACGTGTATTAAGGTGGTAATATAGAAAAGTTGCTACAATGCAAATCCAAATGTATTTTCAACATTCTTTATATAAATATAATAAACATATATATGTGTGTAACTGCAAAAGTCTTGAGAATGCTAGGATACCAACAGATAGTATCTCACAGTGATAGCTAAGTGCTGGTCGTACAGGGCACACCTTTGTGTGACCAGTACATCACAGATACCACATTGTGCAGGCAGTTCTCTCATGGAATAGCCATATAGCCACAGCATAGACTTGGTAGTTATATAGCAGATGCCGGCTGGCTGTAACTCCATAAATCAAGGTCACAGAGCCACATTAGGGAATTTGGTGTGGGCATGATAACTTGAAAAGTTCAAGCTGTAGGGATTTCATCTTGCACGTCATCATATTTTTTTATCAAGCCAAGGTGAAGTTCGAACATGAGTGACCTTGACCCAATTTCCAATGTCACACAGCCACTTTTGGGAAATTCAGTGTCTGCCCAATAATTTATAAACTTTTTCATGTATGAGTTTTAGATTATACATGATTATAGCCCTCTATAGGGCCAAGGTTAAGTTCAAACATGTGTAACCTTGACCCACTTCTCAAGGTCAGACAGCCACTTATTTGCTTCTGGATGCCGGATTTTATGTTCAACAATTTATTACTGTATATAGCTGGCTTTGGATGCGTATCCAAGGTCAGTCTACCCAATGTCCAAGATGAACCATATTTCACCACTATATTATCTAGTTTTATTTTAACATCTGAAGTACAGTGAAACCTGTTTTCAGAGACTGCCCCTAGGGCAGGCTGAAAAGTGGTCACATAAGGCAAGTGATCTCTCAATGGAGGTGCAATAAGATGAAAAAGATAGCAAAAGGGACTTTGGAAATATGGTCTTAAAAGACAGGTGGTCTTTCATTACAGTGGTCTCTCAAAACAGGTTTCATGAGGAAAACATCTATCTAGATTTAGTGGGATCTTGAAACCAATGATTGGGGAAACCAGTTCCACCTACAACCAACACTAATGTGTACTTGTTTGATGTTTGTTCAGTCAACACTATGGGGACATTGACAGTCAAGTACACATAATAAAACATGGAGTCTTGGCTGTAAGGGTTGGACTTTCATTATATCATTGCAGACATGAGTTTTCTAAATATCTGCCATATGCCGCCCTGTTATAATTAAGTCTACTGTTTATGCTCAACATTGACAGTGACCCAAGGCCATGATGGGTCATGGCCCATGCTCACTCCAGCATGACCCCTCTGCCAGATCACAAAAATAATTAAAAAAAATAATAGTAATAAAAATAGAAATATAACAAAGCAAAAGATACTAATTTGGGTTTGTCACTCTACCTTAATGGTCACAGGGTTTGGAACAAGCTACTGATCATGAGCATTCCCAATTTTGCAAAGAAACTAAATAATATTGTAGTACTTTTTCTGTGTGTCTATTTTCCTGGTTTGTACTATCATTGTAATATGTGAATTGAAAGGAATGCACTATATGTGACATTTAGTAACTCTTTTTCTTTTTGTTTCAGGTACGTACATTTATTTGACTACTTTGTAACTTCATCAAGAACAGGTGAGTTTAATTATTCAGAACAAAATATAGCCATACACTATGGCAAGAACCCGCTGATTCTATTGAAGGGTTATGTACAACATAGTACACTTCATGTGGCCTCTATATATGTAATAAGGAACTCTTTTTTTTTTTTTAGCTCAGCTGACTTCTAAGTCAGCTGAGCTTTTCTGATAGCCCATCGTCTGTTGTCCCCCCATCCATCTGTCTATCATCCATCCACAATTCACATTTTGGACTTCTCTAAAATTATCAGCGAGATTCACTTCAAACTTGGTAGGGGTATACCTTGGGTGAGTCTGTACCAAATTTGTTGAAATGGTCACACTCCACTGATTTTTGGATTTTTATCAGCTGACCTGTACATGTTAGGCAGCTGAGTTTATCACATGGTCCTTTGTCCATCGTTGCGTCATGGGCATCCGTCCATCAACAATTAAAAATTTAATTAGACTTCTTCTCAAAAAAAAGATTGGCTAGATTCACTTGAAACTTGGTCGGGAAGTACCTTGGGTGGGTCCCTACTAGTGCTGTGATGAAAATACAAATAACTGATCAGATTGTCAATCACCAGGGCAAAGTCAATAATCAAGTACCTATACATGTGGAATTCTAGTGTTGATTTCAATTTTTACCCCTTGGCCTTTAGGCCGGAGGGGTATTGTCGTCACCTACGCGTCCGTCGTGACAATAAGGCAACTTTCCTTGATCTTAAAATATTGACAACAAACGGTATGTGACAAAGATTTTTGACAAACGAGAACAATTCACATTTGACATACAACGTAGTTATTTAGTCAATGGACAGGTTTTACACATTAGCAGAAACATGTCACAAATAACTGAATTTGTAAGGAGAATAAGAATATTCATGAAAAAAGTATGCCAAAACCTATGACACCAATAACGTATATAAAACTCGGTTGAAGTGTTTCCATAGATATGGAACAATACTGACAAAATACAACGCCCATTCCAAGACACTAATAGATTATATTAATGTATAGATTTAGGTAGGGCTAACATTATAGAAGTGGTGGTAAGGCAACAGTTGGTATACCATAAAGTTAACTTAAACCCACCTATGGATTTTCTCTAGTCTGTCTACAGTCAGAAACCATCATTCATTGTTTGCTCCTCCTTTTTCATCACTTGGGTGTAGAGGTGACTATAGTCAATTATCTTAAACACTCACTTCTTGATCATTGTTATTTTTGCTTTAGACTAGGCTTGCTGGTATTTGAATGAAGGGTATCTTCATGAGGAGTTTGAATCTTTTTATCATTATAGGCATCACAGTAATGAGAAAATGACTATAGCCATGATTAGTACTTTAAGGGTTAACTTCGACCTTGAACCATATTATCACACAATTTAATTATGCTAAGTTGCATTGGTAACAACAACTTCGGTGCGGTGCCATGTTGTCGCCTAATTGGGCCAATGCAGCTTACCCCTCCAGGGATCTATTAGGGTAAGGCTTACATGTTGTGAGGGAGCTTTTCGTAATTGAAGAGCTGTTTGAACGTTGTTTGGCATTTTTTTTCCATGATTGACTGTTTAAAATTGATTGTGCATGCAATACATGTACATGACAGCATCTTAAAGATGGGAATTTATTTCATATGTTACTGGCAATGCTTGTATGTAGAATTGCCATTTGTTGATGGCCAAAGTGGTGTAGGTTACCTGCTGTCCTGTCTGGGTTGCTTGAAGTTACAATCGCAAACCTGTATATGTTGAGTTTCGGTTTCACATTGTTGCTTGGTGCTGTAAATTTGAACAAACTCCATGCCATTCCTTAGGACTACAGAACTTGCATGTGGATTTTGACATTGAGAATATTATGACATGAAATAATAGATACAACTATTGGTAAGAGCTTGAAAAAACTTCCAATAATTGATTACAAAAAAAAAACCGGAAACAATCCCAACACTAGTTTTGCCAAATTTGTTCAAATGGTTATGGTCCAGTGATTTTTAGCTCAGTCTGTCTTTAGCTTCTCTTACGGTCATAGATTCATCATCAACATCTGCAGTATCATCACTATCCAGCAGTGGATACTTCTGGGGAGCTCCAAACTTTAGTTCGTTCAGGTGGTGCTGCCATTTTTTTTTATATATTTTTCACAAATCTGTGCATGTTTTTGCTATTTTTGACTTCTCCCAAACCTGACTTGGGATGCTTTGAAACTCAGTGGAAATGTAGCTTGTGGGAGGGTTGATTACATGGTGGTGATTCTCTGGATCCCTAACTTTTAATTTTTTTTTTCAATTTGGTAGTCCTGTCGCTTAATGCATGCATTCCTATTGATTACCATGTAAGTCAATGGAAATTCACAATTTTGACTTCTCCAAAACTGTCAACCAGATTCACTTGCAACTTGATGGAGATGTCAATGGGGATTGCTCTGGAAATTCACAGGTCAGCTTAGCACAGGACTTTTTTTTTTCTTCGCTTCTCAGTATTCAGTATTTTGAGTCAAACATTGCCAATGCCTGTTTTTTGTGTGCAGTAGTTGCATATTAAAGAAAGCCACTGAACCTTCTTTGTAATTAATATGTGCACAAATGTTTAATACGAGTTGTTCAAATGTATGTTTTTTTTTTCTCCTGCACCTATTGAGTAAGAATATATATATATATATATATATATATATATATATATATATATATATATATATAGACTTGCTTCCAATAGATTATTTTACATTTCAGTTATGACGCCGAAACTTTGTAAAGGTCAAGAACAGAAACAAAGATAGAGTGCCATCCACAGATCACATTTCACTTATGACTCTGAAGCTCTCAATGCATATTTTTCAGCTTGATATTCCTATTAAATGGACTGATCACTTTTTTCATAAAAAAAAGCAACCCTCCCCCCCAACCCCCAACCCCCCCATATGATCCAGTATATGCTTATGAAACATTGACTCTTTTTCAAGGGCAGAAAACTGATTTGTACTTTGTTACATGATACCACAAGTATGTAGGTAAAACAAAGGATAAGTTTAAAGAAAATAAGAAAAAAAAGCTCCTGTTCATCTATGTTATCTATGGTGCTCCTTTTGCCAGGAAGTAAAAAATTCCCATTCAAAACAGGTCATTCATGTTATCTACATGTATGGTGCTTCTTTTGCCAGTTTCATTCAACAAAGAAGCGCTTGTATGTTGGGGTGATTGCTGTATCAAACTTGGAAAAATTTCCCTTTTTGCAAGAGCC
This sequence comes from Hermodice carunculata, assembly GCA_964020975.1. NCBI lineage: Eukaryota > Metazoa > Annelida > Polychaeta > Eunicida > Amphinomidae > Hermodice > Hermodice carunculata. Next base: position 83,756,219 of record OZ026616.1, on the reverse strand, counting down.
ATAGTCATGTTCTGCAAGCAAACACTGATCTTGATATACTGTAAATTGCTTTATATTTGTGTGTATAAATTTTCATGGTGTTTGTATTTTTAATGTTTCACTGTAGTTTTAATTTCACTATTTTGGACATATTTCCCATTCAAACAATGTTAAAATACTATTTCACTCTGTTTACATTTTCATGGTTTTGTGCCATCAGCGAAATAAGTGAAAATAAGAGTAGAGCAAAATTAAAGCAATTCACAGTAAGAAGGAGTTGTTATTAGTTTGGAATAAATATTTTTTATTCTCAGACATGTCAGAACCCCCTTAGTTTTCCATCAGGATGCCTTTATCAAGGTAGCTGATTACCATTGCCCAGCGACAGCAAGTCGGACATTTGGGCAGTAAATTGATTTAAGCATACATCTACATGTATTATATCATCCAGCTGGGAAGAAGGGCAAGCCCTGTGCTTAATCTGTTTTGAGAAAACACACTGTACCACATGATGAAAAAAAAAAAATGAAACAAGACATGTCAAATACAGTATATCCTGTATTTTATATGTGTTGTGAGGTGAGCCAAGGGTACTGAGCTCGAGGATACCAGGCAGCACCATACACTTAAGTGGTATTAGAGGTTCCTCTGTGGTTCAGAAGTGTGAACAGAAACCTGTAATGAATGGTGCCATCTGGTGGTCATTTTCCTTCCAGATCTAGTTATCCAATTTGGTAGGCTGAAATTTGTATGTTCATGAATGTATACTGTATTATGGCTGTCTGTTAGATGATGACTGCCTCTGCTCGACAAGAGTTTAGTCTTTCAGATGAGGCTTTCACACACAGACCCCCCCCCCCCCCCCCCAGTGGCCATTAGGACAGATTCTTGGATCACGATTATGATAAAGTTTAAGGAAAGGCTGCAGCAAACAAGTCCCACTGGAGCCCCTATGACAAATTTGACATGATTTGGATATCGGTCAGGTTTAGGTTCAATGTGTGTCAGTGCCGTTGGGCCTGTTAGTCAGGGATCATATCCATGGGCTTGTTCATGCGTGGCCATTGCATGGCACAAAACCATCAGGAAGAAAAGTGCACAACTTTGGTCTCTGCTGTGGGCACATTGTTCAAGTTTAGAATGACAATAAGTAAAGTGGTGTTTGAGGTGGTGAGTTTGCATACAGAGGCAATATACATAAAGCTTGTCTAGTCACGCTACTCATTTCAATCAGTGCAACTGGCACCTGACCTCCAGGGCCAAGTAATGCCACATAGAATGCAAGCCTCGCATATTTACACAGTGTAAGGAGAGGAAAAATTGAGACAAAAAAGTGGAATGGGATGCTGTTTCCAATGGAGACCTTAGTCCCAGTGATAGCTTCTATCAATGCCACCATGCCTTCTAAATTACGTACATTGTACCTTCGAGTAAAGACTGGAGTGGCTCAGCTACACTTACATGGAAGTTGTACAGGTACTACTCAACTATTCAATCATTTACAAAACCTAGGGTTTTGTTTTTTGAATCCCTGACTTTGCTGGTTTATCATGTTTTAATATTGGACAAACCCAGGGTTTGGTACACAAAACCATGGGGTTTACAATGTATAAACACTGCTCCAAGTTTATATACAAAATCTTTGGGTTTTGTGTGCAAAAACTACTGTTTAAGACCAAACCTATGAGTTAAACTTGATCACAAAACCCTTTGTTTTGCCTGAAAACTCTGGGGCTAGTAAAATTGTGAAATAACAAACAAAAAACAGGGTTTTGTTTTGTACAAAACACTGGGGTCTGTGAATTTTGAAACAATTAACAGATTAAAACTCTCTAAGAGTGCAATACCTGGGGTTTTGTAGCCAACCAGTCATGACAGCTGTTGTATTTTGTGTGATCATCAACATAATTATTGGTTACCATGTGTAGAGAATAGTCTAAAAATAATCATATGAAACAGCATGGATGCACTACATGTATATTTGCAGTTGGTTGTGTAGTGTTTTTATACCAACAGAAAGTAGTTTTCTTTCTTGCATGTGTTTTTGGAGGGGTAAGTAAGTGAGGAAGGAAGGAAGTGAAAGCTTTATCTATCTCTGGTAATACCTAGTCAACACAAGGTTGATTTACACATGGCCCTCCTAAAATACATAATAAATACATAGAATACATTTTCAATACATAGATAAATAAAATGTATAAATTAAAGCAATTAGAAGATATTGAATCCTTTCTGGAAAAGCTGTAAATATTAACTGTCCAGCCAGAAATGTTGCCTCTGGTAGATAAAACTTTAAATATATGTTTTGTACGTCTCTGTAAAACAGTCTGTTGTGTACTATACCTGTGTGTTGTCCCAGATAAAATAAAATAGCCAGCAAGGTATTTTGGCATGAAATTATTAAGGTATTTGTGAAACGAGCAGACATTTAAGATACTTGATATGCTCATTCAATGATAACCAGCCCAGTTTGTTGAATATTTCGACAGTTGAAATTTCTTGGCATTTGTTAATGTCAAGAATGCAGCATCCAAACATTTTCATGATCCTGTGTATCTGATGGAGATTTTGTTTTGAGCAGTTGCTCCAAACCGTGCACCCATAGTCAATGATTGGCTGAACTGGTCCATTATAAAATTGTAACCTACTGTAAAATGGCAAAAAATGTTTGCCTTTGTTGAACAGAAACAGTCTGCTATTCAGTCTTTTGCAAATAAAGTTCATTGTGTTTGTCTCTTTTTGTCCAAAACCACTTCCTAGTATTCATTACCCTATTCTGCAGTCCGAACTCTTTACTCTCCATAAGCTAACCTGTCCCTGTCTAACCTGTATACATATGGAAGTACTATTGTCCATATTGCACACGTTCCTCTGTAAAATTTTTACATAGGCTGTATTAGCCGAAATAAATTAAAGGGTCTTCAGCGGGTAACTACTCAACATGTTTCGGAGCCTTTTACCGATACATGTCTCTCTGAGTAGTGGCTCCTTGTCTAAGCTAAATATTCAGCAAAGACAACCCACATAATAATGAATAAATATGAATGTGGCAATTGATGAATTAGCTAAATACATGAAGTTTTGCTTATAAATGCAGAGCTTTATATCAAAGAAGAATACCTGTCAAACAAACCATGATTACCAAATTTGCATCGTACAGGTTCAGATAAGAACAATTTGACCTACCCCTGAACCAATATGTACCCTTTCTAGCTGGACAGCTTTTTCTAGTTAAACCATCCGCCAATGTTTAACTGAAGTGGAAACAAGCTGGGGCATTATACTCAGTCCCAGTGATTGTAAAATAAACAGTTGCAGCTAGACCACCTGTATAAACCAAGGGAAATCCTAACAAGGACTGCAACAATGTACACCTACATCCTGCATCAGAAATGTAAAACAAACTCCATGATGACACCTACTCCTCAAACACTTAAGCTCTATTTAACTGCCAACCCTGGGTCAATGTGTCAAAATACTCATGTGTATCTCCCAAGTTAAGAGAGGGTCAACTAGTCCTAAGAGCTTGTGGGTTTGGACTATGTCAAGCTGATGATCAGAGAGAATAAACCTGTAACCATCGTCTCTTGGTGCCTTCAGTTGTCTCACTTTTTGTCTGGAACAAAATAGCAGGGAAAGTATTCTCAGCATTTAAGACCATGTGGTTTACCTTGACCCAAGGTGTGACTGGCTTGGACTCTCCACTTAAGACGACATTGACCTCTGCTACGGAGTTGTATGCTATATATATATGCATTGCGTTGTCAGCGCACATTTCAAACTGGGAGTTTGACACTTCCAAAGCCAGGTCATTCATGAGTACAATAAAGAACAAAGGCACCAGGATGGACCCTTGGGGCACACCAACTGTTGAACCCTGGCTATGAGAAAAATGGCCATTGTAACTCACCCTCTGACTTCTGTTTTGTAAATATGATTTACACCAATCTAATGCAAGTCCTCCTAAGCCATACAGATCCAGTTTCTGTAGGAGATCCTGACCCACAAGGTCAAAGGCCTTACAAAGGTCAACCATTATGGCGTCACATATTTTACCCCGGTCTATATTGGCAAGGAAATAATCTGTCATTTTTATTAGTATGGTTTTGCATGAATGGTATTTCCAGAATCCTGATTGTAGGTCCAAAGTCAGGTTATCTGTTGTCAGATGGGCATATAAGAAGTCATGTACATGTCATCTCCAAAATTTTGGATAAAACGGGGAAGCACAGAAATGGGCCGGTTGTTGCTAAGATCATTAACATCACCTCCTCCTCTTATATAGGGGAACAACACCTGCTTGCTTCCAGACATTCAGGAAATTGACTGTGGTCAAGCTGCAGTTATATGGAATATGTACATGTATGTGGAGCAATGACTGGTGCTGAAATACCTACATGTAACAGTTGTGGTGGGTGTCAGTGGTTGTGTCCTTGCTTGTATATCTATCAAATCATTCCCAAAGATATTAACACTATCATGTTTATATAACGTGCTATCAGGTAAAAAATTTCCGTTTATGCTATAGTTGTGTATAATGTGCTAAAGACATTAAACTTTTATGTACAGTATTCAAATTTGGCAAAGTATGAGTGCAAGGAGTCACTTTTTGGGGGAAAGATTAGACTCTTTGTTTTGGTTGTTCTGCATGCATTGCTTAATGGTCTAAACTCCACCCACAAAGGTTTCAGTTATAACTCACCAAGTGAGCTACTAGCATGATTGGCAGTTTCTGCCATTGTCTCCTGTTGACCCCATTTAGTGATGAGCAGCCAATCACAATTATTCCTTTCAACCAATTAGGGCATGGTGGCATGTGACAGCCAGTGATGGCAAGGTCAAGGGTCAAGGTACATTATTTTTGCCCCAAACACCTGTAAAAGTTATTAAAAAGTACATTTGACTTTGGTGTGACATTGCTGCAAGGGAATACCCCATTTTTTTTTTATTATTAGTACAATCCAGGCACTTAGTGCATATGGTGGCCATGTGTCACTTCTATTTCCACTTTTTTTTTTTTTTTTGAGTTGAACATTTAGTAACTGAGTAACTTAATTGAGTCAGCTGAGCAATTGTATTGCTCAAAGTTACCTATTTTAATTTAATTAGTAATTTGAGTTAAATTAAGTCTAGCCATGATTGAATAGACTTTTATACTCCTTATCCAGTGATTGTGTGGATTCTATTACTTCCGTCGGATATCATGACCTAAGCGCTATGCGCTTTGGTCATGATATCCAACATCAGTCATAGAATCTACACAATCACTGGATGGGGAGTATGAAAGTCTATAATAACTTGAATTGACACGACATTTACAGCATATAGGTGGCTGGGCTGAGACAGATTACATATCTTCAGCCATGGCCTTAAAATATGAGTGCAGTTTTTATGTATGTCTGCCACTGACAATAACCGATCAGCAGCTTCGGATGTAATGGTCAACTTTATACAGTATTCATATAGAGGCTCATAAAGCAATCGTTACATTCAACAAATTGCATTTTACTAAAAAGGATTTGAATATTAGCAGCAGTAGGAGTGTCATTTGACCATAAGAATTGGATCATGTATGGAAATATACATGATATAAAATGGTGCTTTATGGTGATGGATATCACAGGAAGTACTTTATACATTGCATATGCATGTACATATCTGAAATCAATGTTATTAGGACAGCTTCAGGCCACATAGGTTTGGAGATCAGGTGTCAATTAATTAACCCTTTCATATTCCAATTACTGTAAAGACCACAATTAGTTTAAACATATTTATTTAAACTGGATTGCCCTATAGTACAATGAGATTAATACATGGGCTCTGCAGATGACAAGACCATAATTGGCAAGTATTATCTGCTTCAATTTTTTTCTTTTCTTTTTTCTTTTTGGTTAATGGAACACATTTTAGTGGGAACTCTAGCAAAGATCTATCATGAGAGCATTCCCCAGGTCAATAGCTTTCTTTGGCATGGAATCTTGGCACATTGAGCCCCATCAACACCAAGGAAAACTGTTGCACTGGTTCTATGTCATGTATGCTCTGAGCAGGAAAGAGTTAATGCAGTTGGGTACAATATTAACTCATTCCACTCTAATGACGCTTTTTCCCGCTAATATCTAAATGTTGTCTGCTAGTTGTATTTTATTAATTTAGGGATCATTTTTCAAAATTTTGGATGAAACTTGCATGGAAGATCGTTCCAAATTATATACCTATGGTCAACACCTTTTCTTGGCATGCTCTAGGCGCCATGTGCCCAGAGCACGCCAAGGAAAGCTGTTGACTCGGTCTTCTATCAGGGTGGAATGAGTTAATGGTTTAATTACAGTAGATCATTTGGTGTCAAATTTCTCTTATAAACTATATTTCATTATATAATCTCTGAGACTATGCAAGGGGTGCAATGGTTAACAGTTAAATTTTATTGTGTATTGTTTTATCAAAATGATAATAAATTGCTTTTGTCTTACTGTGAGAGGAGTTAAGATTGCATGGAGCCAGAGACTAAGCCCTAGAAGCCTACAGATTTGGTTGTAATTTGGGATCACCAACATTGTCAGGGTGATACTTTTTTGTTGATCATTAGATCTTTACAGTCACTTGTTGGAGCTTTGTTTGTTGTTTTGCTCATATGTACAATTCATTTTCCCATTTGGTACCTCATGTAGCAGCTCTTGACTTACCAGAACTCCTGTATGGCAGACTGACCCTTATCTAACCATGCCCTTTGTGTGTCTGTGTGTGATTGGGTTTATGAGGTTTCATGGCTAACAGTGCTTCCTTGCGCACTATTATTTTGATGATTCATGATTGTCTGGGAATTCAAATGCCAAATTGTAGACCATATGAATATACCTTTCATGGCATAATGGGCACTCATGAAACACATGTAAAAGATTGTCTTGTATTATGTATATACGTATATTATATATATGGTAAAAGTTAAGTTTTCATGGTATGTGAATTTAGCCCTCTTCTCCCCCTCCCCCCCCAAAAAAACCCACTACCAAAAGAATTGTAAACTGAGACAACTGCTTTTCTCAGAATGCTTTGGGCGCAAAGCTCCAAAAAAAGTTGCTGACAAATATGCAAACATGCTGGTACTGGAAAGGAAAGTGTTTTTATGATAAATTTATATTTCCAAGCACAGTACCTCAGAAGAGCATGGTTGTAATTAGCATGGAAGAAGTCAAGATTGTATGCATGAGTCAACAGTTTAACTCAGGGCAGATAGGAAGCTTTTCAAATCCATACCAATTGCTGGGAAAGCTGTTTACCCGGGACAGGCTTAATGCAGGTGGGTGTTACAGTTTCTAAGCTGTCACCTGGGGCAGGCTATGCTGGTGGTGTTATAATTGTTAAGAAAGCTGTTTACCTGGGGCAGGCTATGCTGGTTGGTGTTATAATTGTTAGGAAAGCTGTTTACCTGGGGCAGGCTGTACTGGTGGTGTTATAATTGTTAGGAAAGCTGTTTACCTGGGGCAGGCTGTACTGGTGCTGTTATAATTGTTAGGAAAGCTGTTTACCTGGGGCAGGCTATGCTGGTGGTGTTATAATTGTTAGGAAAGCTGTTTACCTGGGGCAGGCTATGCTGGTGGTGTTATAATTGTTAGGAAAGCTGTTTACCTGGGGCAGGCTATGCTGGTTGGTGTTATAATTGTTAGGAAAGCTGTTTACCTGGGGCAGGCTATGCTGGTGGTGTTATAATTGTTAGGAAAGCTGTTTACCTGGGGCAGGCTATGCTGGTTGGTGTTATAATTGTTAGGAAAGCTGTTTACCTGGGGCAGGCTATGCTGGTGGTGTTATAATTGTTAGGAAAGCTGTTTACCTGGGGCAGGCTATGCTGGTGGTGTTATAATTATTAGGAAAGCTGTTTACCTGGGGCAGGCTAAGTGCCCAACCCATACCAAGGAAAGCTGTTGACCTGGGGCATGTGATCTTGATGGATCTTATGTACAATTCTCAGTCAAATTGTTTTTCATTACTGTTGAAATTAGTTGAAAACACTGAAGCAGACAACATTCGACCATTAGCCAGTTTGTGGCTAGTTTAAGGGTAAAAGGGTTAAACAGAGTAAAAATAGCTCCAGGACCATTTGAATGACTGAAATATTGTTGTAACTTTTTGATCATCAGTTGCTTAATTAGGAATATAAAGATGGAAAAGGGCAGAATATTTCTGGTATTCACATGACAGGCAGGCAAGTAAAAGACCAATTTTGATCTTCATCCTCCACTTAATGGCAGAGAGATAAAAAGAACTGTTGCATTAAAGTACATGTATACAGATTAGTGTCAATATTGTTACAGGTAGCTGTCATATTCTCTTCATCACTCTTCCCAATTTTGTTTCTGTAAATACTGTTAATGGGCTTGAGCAGGTTTTAATATTCATGATATACCACTTTTTGTCATTTTAGATGGATAAAAAAAAGGATTAATCAATTGCAAAGTATACATAACACAGTATTTATATGTAGCAAAGAGACAGAGAAACATTAGGAGTAAGCCATATATTTGACAGTGTAAAATCAGGGGTTTACAAAGCTGCAAATCTGATAGCAGTTAAAAAGAGGCAAATTTGCTCTGTGTAATGATTCAGGCAATTTGTTGCTTGATTTTCATTTAGTTATGATTTTTAGCTGTGCAAGGTCATGTGGAAGCAGGCAAAGGTAAATACAGGAAAAGCGAGTTTCAACTATAAATGCCTAAAACATATCTTGAATGCCAAAATGAAGCTGCACCAGTTATACAATGCTGCAGGAGTTTTTTATTACATTAAACTTCACCTTCAACTGCATGTACATGTGCATGTAATGTAAATGTGCGTTGCATGAGTCGCGCTCAAAATACCAAAAGATAGCACTGTTTAGGGTGCAATTAATTAGCATGCAATAAAAGCAGTTGTTGGTTCTTTTTGGCAAAATACATAATTATGTTCTACTGATAATTCATTGTCACAAATTTCATTAAAAAACATGATTTTTTTGGTCATGTTAACAGTCTTTAAAAGCAGCCATATTCTGATAACAGGCACACTCAGACTAATTTAATTTTTGCTCCAGTTTATCAGTGTGGAACTTGCATGAGAGCAGAAAAGGAATGCCCAGCATTATGAATTATTGGTCTTATGCTAAAGTATGTGAGCCCAGCTCAGACACATTTATACTGAGTTGGAAGGTCTGGCATGGACCAACATTATGTCCATGTTATTTTACCACACCTCATCCATGCTTTAATAGCGCTCATAATTTTATGCTTGCAAACCTACAGGTTTGTACATGTAATTACAGGCAGTAAAATATATTTTTGACACAATTACCATAATCTTTCTATTAACTGCCCAAATGCTTTGATTGTGTGTGTAAACAGTTTAAATCAAATGCTTATAATATTGATTGGAATAGGAGATATGCATATTAAGTTCCTGCCCCAACTGCATACCTGATTGCCTAGTCTCGCTTGGTGAGATATTTCGAGATACTGTTTGGTACCTGTGGGGACAAGCGATATTACTAATATTTTGGAAATATAAAATACTTATTAAAGGCATATTGAAGTTTTTCAAGACTTTGCAACCAGAACCAAATCTATTTACATGTACTACAAACTTGAGTCAAGGGGATTCAAAGTTGTACTTTTGATCAGATATTTCTGCAAATTTTGCTGTAAATATCCAGAGATTGTTTGAAAATTTGGCTTCAATAATTTTAGAGATTTTAGACTTGCCTGTTTTGCTACTTAATTTTATCTTTTGGCATCATTCTGTTTTAATATTCACCTTTCAGACATTTTAGGCCGTCATGCAAGTGCACATTTACTCAATGTCAAAAATTACTCAAGCCAAGCGCTTGGCCAGAAATTGGCAGTATTTGCTCAATTATCACAAACTTGACTCATATCATATCATTGTGTTGAAACATTAACTTAGAGTTGGCCACAAAATAGAGGTTGATTTTTTTGGAAACTTTTATAGTGAGGAGTAGGTGTCATCATGGGGTTTGCTTACGCTTCTGGTACAGACTGTCCATTGTTACAGTACTTGTTAGGAATTCCCTACATTTGTACAGGTGTCTCGCTGTTTCTGTTTATTTTATAATCACTGGGACTGAATGTAATATGCCAGTTTGTTTCTACTTCAGTTATACACAGGCAGGTGGTTGGAGTAAGGTGAGCGATCCAGCTAGAAAGGGTACATACTGGTTCAGGGGTAAGCCAAATTATCCTCAGCTGAACTAGTACTGTACAAATTTAGTAATTGTGTTTGGCTGGATAGGTATTCTTTATTCGTGTTGAAACTCTGCATTTTTAAGCAAAGCTTGACCTATTTAGTGAATTCATCTTTTGCCATGTTCATATGTATTCATTATCATGTGGGTTATCTTAGTTCAGACAATGAACCGCTACTCAGACAGACATGTATGGGTACAAGCTCCAAAACATGTTCTGAGTGAAGACCCTTTACTATATTTGGGCAAATGCATCCTACATGTATATCAAAATTCTACAGAGGAACATGAAAAATGTGTGCAAAATTACTTTCATATTTATATAGATTGGACAGTGACATGTTAGCTTATGGAGAGTGTAGAGTTTAAACTACAGAATATGGTAATAAAGATTAGCAATTGGTTCTAGACGATAAGACTCAAGTAGAACAAATTTATCTTAAGTATTAATGTCTATCTACAATGTAGTAGGATGAAAACCATTCTTGGCCATTATACGCAGCTGTTTGTCTGTACCAGTAGGGTTAAATCTATGCCTGTCTACTGCAACTGCCTTCAAGCTCCAAAGGGCTCAATAGGCAAGGGCAAGAACAGAAGGTTCTAGCCCTGCCTAAAAGAGGGCACTGCATCACTGGAGGGTGAGGGCTGTGCATTGCCATCACTTTACATTGTAATTTGCAACTTAGTAACTTGAAAACAACTGCACATATAGACACCAAACTTCACACCATAAATCTAGATGCATAACTAAATACCTCACAAAAATCACATAACCACACCTACTAAAGTGACCAGTTTATTTAAGGTCACTTTAACTTGCAAACCAATGGTAATATCAGCTCTAGCCCTCCAAATTTTTTGTGTATTCGGTTGTGTATTGGGGCGAGTACACACTTCAGAGCTAATTTTGACCTTTCCTATCGGGCTTTGGTGGCAGCCATGGACAGCCAGCTGTCACTGTTCACTGCTGGGTGCCACTGTCTACCCCCAAGTGCCACTGTCTGCTGCTCAATGCCGCCGTCTGCAACCGAAATGTGCCATTTTCCACTGAAATAAGTTACAAGCAAACAGTAGGATTAAAGCCATGTTTAATTTATTTTTATCTGTACTGGTGGGATTAAACCCATGCCTTTATCATCTGCTTCTGGTCTCACATGATTTATCAGTGCAAGTAGGATTAAAGCCATGCTTGTATATAAACTGCAGCTTCTTATATTTTTATCTGTACTGGTAGGATCAAAGCCATGCTTGCATATAAACTGCAGCAGGCAATGTATTTTTATCTGTGCTAGTAGGGTTAAAGCTGTGCTTGTGCATAAACTGCAACCTCCGATATTTTTATCTGAACTAGCGGGATTAAAGCCTTGCTTGTATGTAAGTTGCAGCAGATTATGTTTTTTTTATCTGTACCAGTAGGATTAAAGCCGTGCTTGTATGTACGTTGCAGCAGATTATGTATTTTTATCTGTACTGGTAGGATTAAAGCCATTCTTGCATATAAACTGCAGCAGGTTATGTATTTTTATCTGTACCAGTAGGATTAAAGCCATTCTTGCGTATAAACTGCAGCAGGTTATATATTTTTAACTGTACCAGTAGGATTAAAGCCATTCTTGCATATAAACTGCAGCAGGTTATGTATTTTTATCTGTACCACTAGGATTAAAGCCATGTTTGTATATAAACTGCAGCAGGTTATGTGTTTTTATCTGTACCAGTAGGATTAAAGCCGTTCTTGCATATAAACTGCAGCAGGTTATGTATTTTTATCTGTACCAGTAGGATTAAAGCCATGTTTGTATATAAACTGCAGCAGGTTATGTGTTTTTACCTGTACTACTAGGATTAAAGCCATGCTTGCATATAAACTGCAGCAGGTTATGTGTTTTTACCTGCACTACTAGGATTAAAGCCATGCTTGCATATAAACTGCAGCTGGTTATGTATTTTTATCTGTACCAGTAGGATTAAAGCCATGCTTGTATATAAACTGCAACAGGTATGTATTTTTACCTGTACTACTAGGATTAAAGCCGTGCTTGCATATAAACTGCAGCTCTCCATACATGTATACTTTTACATGCATCTGCGCATAAAAAAAACTGAAAATCTAAACTTGAATCCTAAAGTATAAATAAATAAAGCCAAACCCACTGAAGTGAAAATTTCTCACATCAAAATGTGATTGAAAGAGATTTATGTAGCAATTTGTTTCAGCATAATTTGTCATCAAGTAAGCTCTGTTCTGAAGTTTTAATAACTTTCCTGTTCTGGAATTTTCAATTGTCATTCTTATTGAAGACTAATGAACCAATTTGAATCCCTAGAGAAGTCAAGACTGAAGATTTATGAGGTGGACAGGAATGTGGCGGGTAATTTATACCCTAATTTACACTGAGTCAATTTGTCAAAGCTTTTATATAAACCAACAAAGGCAAAGATTTTGTTAAAAAAATTTAGGGTTATTTCTGCGTCTGTAGGAGGAAAGTGGAGAACATAGAAAGAGACAAAATTTAATTAGCATAATATGAATATACTTTTCAATGACCTTGTTTTATTTTTAAAAATACCAATTAAATTAAAATTGTGCAATTCATCTTTAAGATTAAGGCATCTATCAGAATGAATCTGACCAGAAGTAGGACATGCTGTCACTGTTTATTGTTAAAGTAACTGCCATCTATATTGTTTCAAATGTTTAAGACTTAAAGGTGGCTCCTATGAGAGCGACATGTATTTGTCTTAATAGGAGTCCCCCTAGCCACATCAATTTTTTTATCATTATGTACATATATCTCAATATTGAAATCGTCATTGTATTGATTGGCTAAAATAAATGAGTTTTGAGTTTGAGTTTTGAGTTTGTTTGTAACCACAAATTTTCAGCCAACTTGACAGGAAATAAACTGGAAATGAAGGACACATTTTCATCAGGATAAGTAAACTAAAAAAGGATCTTCATTTTTCATTGTTTACAAGGCATTTCCCTTAATTTTCATCTTGCTTGTCATGTGAAAAATAAATTGATGGGCAAGCTATACCATATGGCTGGATTTCTCAGCAGACCAGATTGTCTCCATCCATCATGGACAACAGTGTAGACAGTGCTTAGCATGAAGGCACCCATACATGTACATCATAATAGAGTGAATAAAGTCTGCATCAATTTAGATCAAAACAAAATTATATTTCAGTCTCAAAGCAACATCATTAGCAAATAGAACTAACTTAGAAATAGATAAATAAAATTATAAAAAAAAACTTTGGGAAACCATAATGAGTATTTTGTTTTAGTGACCTTAAAATGAAAATATACATCTATTCATGCCACTTGTGGTCTTTACACTTGTTAACGCTTTTCATTTTTAGGCTTTCCTCATAAAGGACACTGTAGCTGTGAAGTGGTAGAATTCAACCCAGCACTTTAGATGTACATGTTCATGTGCAAGAATCCAAAGGAGGAGAATTTGTCCAACCATATATTGTGATAGTTGAACGCAGATCCAGTGGACATCACACAAATACATGTGTGACATCTCTACCATTGCAGTCACTAGCTGTCACACAAATCTGTAACTTGTTCAGAAATAAAATCATCAGGGACTGTATTCACAAAGAGTTGATTATAATCTGATCCTGATTTTAATCTTAAAATGAAAGTCAATGAGCCTTTGGGTCTTGAACTACTGAATCGTTGGCCTAATGTTTGATCTAAACTTGCAGGATTAATTAATCTATGTTTTCTGCTGTGATATGAACTTTGGAATTAAATTTTCATTTTATTAAATCAATCTTAATTTGATCCAGATGTTAATCCTGGATGGAAAGATTATATATTGAATCAAACTAAGATTGATTTAATAAAATGAACCTGTAAATCCTAGTTCATATTGTAGCCAAGGATTAAGTAGTTCAGGGCCCAAACCACATTGATTTTAATTTTGGGATCAAACTTAGGATCAGATCAAATTCTTTGTGAATATGGCGCCAGATGTCACACAAAAAGAGCATCTTTATGAGTACCCTAGTGCAGTCATCAAAATAACGTCTTTATTATTGCAATCATATAGTAATCCCACTTTTGAGAGACCACTTCCTTGAGTCCAGCTGCCTTAAAGGCCACATTTGTCTGGTCCCTGGTACTTGTTTTCCATGTTACTTGACCTCCATTGAGCATGGTTTAAATATTGGTCTAAATTGTCCTAGCAAATCCATAGCAATGTACATGTATATAGTCAGCTGGTCATTTGTCAAGGTGACACCCTGATCAACCTCCACTTAGGGAGGGACTCCGCAGCTTTCGTCCATCCACTCTGGATACATTGCAATGAGGAAAGCTGTTCACTGAAGGTATTTTATTCTTGACTCCCCCCCCCCCCCCCCTCAAAAAAAAAAAAAAAAAAAACCATAAAAAAAAACCCCGGGTAAATTAAGTTTCTAAAGAAACAGATGAGAGTTTAATATGGTACTGCACACTTTCTGGTAACTTAATGGGGAAGGTTGGATGGTGATGCATGCACAACTTTTTTTTCCCACTTTAATGATAATTACCTTGTGCTCGTGCATTTTACGAATCTCCTGTGTCCAGGTCCTGTGAAAATCTTTTTATTAGGCATATGTTGACACTATTTCACTGCATCACTAATACGTCTCATCTTTGATCTGTACTCGGCGGACTAGTTTTTTTTATCGTTTGTTAGGCATCATGACCTGACAATCTGAAATTTATGTCTCACTTTTTTCTTTCAGATTAATATGAATGTGGTCAAAATGATCACAATATTGCTGCCACTAGTCTCAACATTAAATCTATTAGTTCCTTTACGTCATTGTTAAGGACCAAATAACTGTAAAGGAGGATTATATAGTCATACGCTGTACACACTACTGCATGTGCCGTGCGCTTGACCAAGTTGAGTTGTGAAGGTACCCCTTTTCTAGTATTTTGGCAACTTTCCCCAACTAGTTGAATAGTACATGTACATGGGAAAAAAACAAACCAGAACCTAGCTTCTGTGTAGAATGATAATGTTTATTACACATCTGAGGAGAAAACTTTTTACTGAAGCAACTAATTGCTGAAGGCGATTACTATGGCAGTATGTTTTCTCCTGGAATGTTTAATGAACTTTATCATTCTACATAGAAGCTACTTGTATGTTCTCTTATAATACTGGCTTAAGATCTGTTACCAGTAAAATTGCCCTCTATACATTGAAAATGTATGTGTGACATAGTTGACTTGACTCTTGAAGGTCATCAGGTCATCAATTGGCTTTACGGGGGGGGGGGGGGGGGGGTACTGTACATTTAAATGGAAAGGCTTACAGGTATATTTACAGTGGTCCCCCTCTTATAAGGCCACCCCAAATGCAGCCAAAAAGTGACCTCATGAGAGGGGTGGCCTCTCTAGAGGGGGAGAATATAATGGAAATACCATACTTTCTGCACCAGAATGCTGGCCTTTCAAGAGGGGTGGCCTCTGGTGAGAGGGGCCTTACATGAAGGGGGACCACTATACATCCAAATTATATATGTATTTTGCACAAAAAAGGTCCCACCCCCATTATAAATAAATGGGGGTAGGGCATAACATTTTTGTATGGGTTTCAGCAGAATGTTTGCTGGTTAACTTAATATGTCAGTGAGGTGTCTGTAAAAAACAGGAATTTTCTTAAAGCAGGAAGGTTATCTTCATGGCTTGTCTTACTTTCAAAAATAGATTGCAGCTGAGGTACAGTTTACTGTAAATTACTTTAATTTCACTGTATTCTTATGTTTGCTTATTTCACTGATGGCACAAAACTGTGAAAAGAAAACACAGTGAAGTGGTATTTTAACATTGTTTGAATAGGAATTATGTCAAAATAGTGAAATAAAAATTAGAGTGAAATGTCAAAAATTGAAAAACTGCGATAATTTAAACACACAAAAATAAAGCAATTCACAGTATTTGAAAAAAAAGTACTAGCTGACATATATGGGTGTGTACAATGGATGGAACTGCATGTCAGGCTTCTTTTTTTAGCAAAATGACAAGGATTGTATGTGGCAGCAGACCTCTGTAGTGCATGTGTGTTCAAGCATGAACAACTCAGCCAACGTTTGGCAATAGCACATGAAGGCTTTCTACATATAACAACCACTTGCTTGGCCTGTCTTTAGTGATATCACATATGTCACGTAAGGAATCCACAGTTGAAGAAAATCCCACGTAAAGACACCCACCCCCCACTAGCAATCTGTACATGTACTTTTGGCAATGTTATAACTAATTAAATGCCCCCAGATGACTGCTTGGCCATAAGTATTGAGACATCCAAGTGGAATGAAAGGCATAATATCTATGCATGACTGTCTTACAAAGCGGCAATTTATGTAACTAAATGCCACTGTCTTCAGCTGGGCCCCTTAAGAGAGGCAGACAATCAGTATGTGTTGAGTGGATATATCCCAAGACTGCCTACAGTGCTATGTGTTGCTCTCCGAGTCAGTCAGACAGACCTGTCCTTCTGTCTCGTATGCATTATATGAAATAATGATCAGTTGTTTTAACATTAGGTCACTAGTGGCATTGTGGACTCTACAGGACAAAAAACTACATTGTCAAACATACTCAAATGCACAGGTGCAGCAAATTGACTGTTACGGCAGTGGAATTTACAAATAAAACATAAGAATGGAAAAAAAGCAGTCCTGTGTATGTGGCCTGAAGTCAAGGGAGTGGCACCATTCAGTGCACAGACCACCTTTGTGGATCAGCAGCTGTGCTCACTCTCTCTTGGGGTAATCTCCATTATGCCATCTGTTTCAAGAATTGGCCCAAGCCACCAGAGCCCCTGTGCCCAGGGTATGAAGTGTCTGCCAGGTCTAGACAGCTCCATGTTATTTGTACCCGTGGACCAGTTATATGTATAAAAATGCCCCTCTCCCCTGGTTCTGTAAAGGGAGCTTGGTGGCTGATCATCAAAGGCTGTGGTCTTTTAAGAGAGGGTCGCCAGCAAGATATAATAATATACATCTACCTATAAAGAAACATTAATAAACTAGAAAAGATGATTTGCTGTATAACAAATCAGTATTTGTGTTCTCAAAGCATATTGGTATGGCAATGTACAACTAGTCCATAACACAGGAATGGAAGTTGGAATGGCATCTCTGTCTATTATAGCTTTGAAATTATTTAAGATTGAAAATTTCTAATGGTGCTACTTAGCATAATTTAAATTGCTACAACTTTTGTATTAAATTTATTAGATGCGCAATGGTCACTAACCCTGTAGTAAAAGTTGGAATGACATCTTTATCTATTATACTTTTGAAGATATACAAGATTTAAAATTTCAAATGCTCCTAATTAGCATAATCTTAAACATCTTCATTCCTCTGCATAAAAAGGCCCAACTCCTTGTAGATAGATAGAATAGCTTTATTTGGTCTAAACAAAATTACACAATGTGTTACAAGAATAAATTTATATGTTTAAAAACCAGGAGACCATAATGTATGAAGGTACAATCATTGCCAAGGTTGGAGTTTCTATGTATAATAGTGTCAGAGAAAAGTGTCGGACAAATTCACTGGTAAAGAAGAAAGAAAGAAAGAATTTCAGGAAAAGCAGAAAAGTGTGTTGACACACACACTTTAATTAACCACTACAAGGACTTGCTCTGCCGCCTGACTCATGGCTTTCTTGTGCCCCAGCCAAAATGCCAAGTGAAAATTATATATACACACACACACACACACACACACACACACACACACACACACACAATCATGTTTGGATAGATTTTAGTACTATAAAAGGCTTGTATAAATACTGTATCATAGGCTTAAAAGCTAAGGTGCCAAAATATGATGTATCGGTACTCTTCCGGTGGTATCGGCACTCTTCCGGTGGTATCGGTACTCTTCCGGTTTCATCGGTAATTTTGTTGATGAGGAGTAAAACTTTCTGCAAATGTCATTCTTATTTTTTTGCTCTGTGTATTGAAATGTACAAATCGACCCAAACATGAGATAAAAATTTTATAGCATGCTTTGTAGACGATATGAAGTAATCAACTTGGACTGAATACCATATAGCAGAACTCTTTCACTTCACTCACTCGTTCTGCTATATGGCATCCAGTGCTCGTTGATATACTTCATATCATCAACAAAGCATGCTATAATCTATAATATATATATACATATATGTATATATATGTATACATATATATATATATATTTATATGTATACATATATATATATATATATATATATATATATATATATATATATATATATATATATATATATATATATATATAATGTTTGTGTGGGTTTTAGAACCACAAAGGCTTTGATATACACCATATAGGCTTAGGCCTTGGCAAAACACAGGAAGGGTGCTATATGCACAATATCAAAGTACTCTTATGGGAGTACTGATAAACCCTAGAGTTCTATAAGAAGACCGGAAATGATGTAGGCCTAGTTCAAAACCACAGCTTCTGCTAAGCCTACCATGGTATTGTGTGAACTTAATCAACACAAACATGAGGTAAACTAGAAAAGAAGATTTGCTTCACAGTAAATCTGTCTGGGTGCCTTCATAATGAGAACAGTTTGAAATGATACACTTTGCCATTGTTTAATATAATCTAAATTTCGTGTATTAGCCTAATTTTTATACATTGAAATGCTCAGTTTTGGTTCTTAGTTCAAGGGATGTGGCCAAGTCCCAAACTTATAAAGTGATGTTTGAATGAAACTACTATCGATAATAGTTTTGAAGCTATTCAAGATTTTAATTTTGTGTATTTACCTAATTTGCATGAATTATAAGCCTAGAACTTTGGGTTAGTGTTCATTGGATGGGTCTGTGCCACAAAGCTGTGAATTGAAGTAGGAATGGCACCTCTATAATAGTTTTGAAGCTATTAAAGATTTACATTTTGCATATTCGCCTAATTTGCATAAATTAAATTCCTACAACTTTGGTTCCTGGCTCATTGGATGCAGCTTTGCCACAAACCTATAAATTGAAGTTGGAATGGCATCTCTGTGCAGAAAAGTTTTGGAGATATTCAACTTTTAAATTTTCCAATGTATAAGCATAATTTGAAATTCTACAACAAATTTTACAACTATACTCTCCGTTATAATGGCAAGTGTCACAAAGGTATATATGCACATTGAAATTCTTAATCCATCTGCAATAGTTTTGAAGATATGGCACTTTTAAAATTTTTGTTGCCTCTAAAAATTTGCATAATTTTAAACATCATGACTGTTCCAAATGACAATTTCACTGGTTATGTCAGTCACCATGGCAAGTTTGGTGGTTTTAAAAAAAGTAGTGTCTGAAAAAACTCTGGACCAACTTGGTCGTAAAGAAAGAAAGAAAGAAAGAAGGATGGAAGGAAGGAAAGAAAGGAAGAAACAAAGACCACCTGTCCTATCTGACCACTTTTGTCTGGCATAAGGGGTGGTCTTAAATTGCAAGTACCACTGTACAGTGAAACCTCTCTACAGTGAGCACCCTCGCGACCAGATAAAAGTGTCCACTCCTGAGAGGGTCAGCCCTTTTGGGCAGTATTGATGAGTATATGTGTATGTACAGTGTACATATATTATAATTCAGAGGGATGTGTATACATGCAATACAAAACTGTCTTTCTTCCTTTATTACATAAACATATTTTTTACAGAAGCTGTCAAGAAACTACATAAACATGTACCTTTGAACCAAGAAAAAACTAAACTGTCTCAGTATTGGCTATGAAGAACAGGCTTCATCTCACTGGTTACAAGAAACAAAGACATGAAAGTGTCCACTGAGATGACACAGATTCTATCCTCCTTGGTCTGGCCGACTCAGCTCTGTATGTTGTCCATTTTTAACAGAGGGTACACTCAGGCTTGTTCTGCCTAGAAGTGTGGAGTCTGAGTTCCCTTGGGACTGATAAGCTCACCAGACTGACATTGCCTCAGCCAAAAACAGACCAGCTAGGACACAAAAGTGGAAACAAAAGCCTGCCTGGTACATATGGCAGCATGGAGTCAATCTGTTCATGCATGAACAGAAAGAGATACTCTGTATTTTATTCAGAGCCTCATTACACAGTTGTTGGGAATCCAGCACTTTGAGAGTAAAGAATATACCTGTTGGCTCCTTGGTACTTTTTTTATAGCTATATTTACTATATATTATGCCTTTTTGCTTAAACACTGAAATCCCTGTTTGTAGGATCGACATATTTTGATAAATGTAGGTGTATACAGTGAAGGTGTGTCTTGTCCTTTTGTGCAGTATGTGGTCTCATGCTTTTTTTGAGACAATACTTGGTCTCTTTCTTCAAAGAACACATGTAAAAAATACTTTGCCTAGTATTTTCCATGTAATTTTTACCTCTTAAATGTGAAAAAATCTGCTTTGGAATACCTCATTTTTGTAAGCAATGGGACTATTGTATAAAGACAGGTCCCAATGCTATGTCACTGTCTTCTGACATAGAAAATACTGAAACAGTAGAAGTATGAAACATTGGACCATCAAACACCTAAAAATAGTGCTTTAAAATATACAAAAGGCACGTGTACAGTACTGCTCAGATATCTTTAAACACCTCTGCGCCAAGGTCGATGGCAGATCAAGGCGTTCCTCTTGAGTGGACAGCGCCAGTGCCGCCCGAGTTCACGGGCGGACAAGCAAGTGGCTCTGTTTTAAATTTGAGTCTTGCATTCTGAAAGTTTCCTGCTAGCACTCAGATAGTACCAACTAGGAATAATACCATACATCATGTACTTGTACCTCCGGTGAGGGACTCCCTGTGAGGCTGTGTTTACAACCTGCAATATGACATATATGTGCCATGTATTTGGCCTGCTTGCAATATTGGTCAACCCTTTTTCAATCAAATTGCTGAAAAGTGCCTTGATGTAAATAGTGTACCAGAATGTTTCTGCGCATATTTTATGTTATTTGAAAACATTTTGAATGAAAATTGTGATGAGTCTTACTATGTATGCCAATAAAAGGTGTTGAGTGATTTGTGTCAGGAAACTGTTCAAACATATTCTGCTTATGCCTTTGCATTGCTGTAAATTGTTTTATTTTGCGTGGACCATTTTGTGTAATTCCTAAACACAAATTTTCATAATTATTTAAAGGTTAACATAAGTTTGAAAATGGGCATTTAACTACATGTGTGTCTGTCTCTGTGTGTGTGTAACAACTTGAGGTTGTCAAACAGAGTACAGTTCATAGATCAATAAGCAAAAATTTCTTCTATTTGGTTTGAAAGAAAATAAAAACAAAAGTAAGATGTATAGATCTAGAATTTTACAGTAGTTTCTTTTTCTGATTTAACTTGCCTGAAAAAACAAGAATAGAAATAATGTTGAAGACTAAAGCCATTTACAATAAATTACACCTGCTGAGTCATACAATAGGGGTTCCTCCATGAACATAATCCCAATCCACCAATTATACAATAAAATACATTTATAACAAACAGACATAAACACCCGGCGTCCAAGAGCAACAAATATTGTGCATTGATCCATTGCTTGATTAAGCATCCACTGATAATATGCAGTAACAGTTCGTAAGACCTTGCAGTCATGTGCTTGTGAGACAAATGGATGTGTAGTCTGAATGTCTAGTGTTTGTAACAGCTTGAGTCTCAGCTGTTCTTTGAATGACAATATTGTGTGCTTCATATTATATGAACTGCACACACAGAGTCAACAGATGGTACTTTCTGGCCTCATCAGGTCACGGGCAATTGAAACTCAGAATAACAAGGTCATGGGCCTAAAAGCTGGGCTTTCTTGATAGCTGGTTTGCACAATACATAAAGGGTGTTGTGTGCATTAGAGGAGTTCTGTGTGATCATTCACGTGAGCCAAACACACAGTACTGTACAAAAGTATTTTACGCATCAAGACTAACACTCTTATGAGAATTAGATTTGTCATATTTAATGACCTGTTGCCAAACAATGGCTAACGCCGAGCCCCAAAAGGCTTAATTAGATTTTGGCGTTTCCCAGCATTAGTCAGCGTTTCCCAGCATTTGTAATGCCAGCTAATGCTGTCTCATGGTGGCAAACGCTGTGTAACGCCGGGAACCGCCCTGAAACGCCGAAACGCACCCACCAACGCCGAAACAAGTTACTAGTGATCTGGAGCAAAGTGCTATCTGGTGGACATTTGTACACTAAATGTACATAAACTTTATATGTTCAGAAACCACTTGAGGACTCACAACTTTGAAATGAACAGGTGCAATATAGTCACGATGCCAACAGAGCATTAGGCCCGTGGACCTCTTGTTTTAAAACTTGTTATGAAACTTTTGAAGTGTTTACTTGATGGCCGACTGAGTGATGCACAGTACAGTGGTCTCTCACCAGAACTTGCACCAAGAACACATCCAAAAGTGCTCCTTCATTTCATAGACAACAATATGGAAATTGCATGTAAAGTATTCTACTGCGAAGTCTTAACCAAAAAAATCATGATTGAGGAAAAAAATATTGTGGGCCCAGAGGGTAATCCATTCTCTGAATTCTATTTTTTTATTCAGGTACTTGTTGGTTAATGCATATGTTCCTATTTATGACAATGTACATGTAAGTGCATCAGATTGCAGTGATAATTCATGGTTGTAACTGCTGCAAAACCTTCAGCCAGATTCACTTCAAACTTTGTGGGGATGTACCTTGGATGGGTTTTTACTGAATTTGTTCAAATGATCATGCTCCAATAATTTTTAATTATAGTCACGGTGATACCTGCTATGAAGACCACTTCTCATAAGAGACTACATTAGGTTTTTTAGGCTGGTCTTTCAAGGCACTGGACTCTCATTTGTTTGTTAATTTATTTGCCATTATAGACCACCTGCCATATGTGACCAATTTTGTGTGGTTCTGGGAATGGCCTTAAATAGCACTATATTTACAAATTTTATTCTTCTTTTTTGTGAAATCTGTGGAAAAAAATCTCCAAAACTGCTTCATCAATTGCGTTGAAGTTGCACAGGGACCTAAAACTTAATTTGCTCACCAGGTGGCACTGCAGTATTTTTCATATTTGTCATGGGTTTTTATGTGTTTCACTTTTTCTTCACTTTTCCCAAACTGTATGTTGGATTATCTTCAAGGTTACTGGAATATGCCTGGACTTGATGCCCAGCAAATTTGTTTGCTACAGGGTGCTACTGTCATTTTGTAATTTTTAATGAATTATCAAAATTAGAAAATATCAGTAAGGTTATATGTATGTGTTAGCATTGATATAATAGGGATAGAGGCAAATCTGACAAATTGGCTATTATCTTGGTAATGGTGGATCCTGGGTCCATGGTTACTATTAGACTCTTATACACAGTAGGAAAGTACCTGTGGGGTTTTCTTTTGCTTTTTTAATTTTGACAGTGAATTACCATGAAAGGTCAAACTGACATACTGGCATATGTATGTATCTTGGTAATGGTGGATCTTAGGCCCATGGTTGCTATTAAACACTGATAGGAAACTGCCTTTCGGGTTTCTTTTGGTGTTCTTAGTTTTGACTTTCAGTGACCATATGCATGAAGGGTCAACTAAATGTTGGAACAACCCGGACATTTAGTTCAGAAAATTCTACACAGTGCCCAGCTTGGCAAAGTTTCATCAAGTCTGACATGATCCCAAATTTTGGACCAAGTCAACAGCTTTCCTCAGTGTGCATTGAGCACGATGCACCCAAAGCTGCCAGAGGAAAGCTGTTGACCTGGGATATTCTCTCTGGAACTAAAGGCATGCTGGTACTTGAATAAAGGGATCTTTTTATGAGGAATATGATTCTAGTATCCTTATGATAATTCAGACTAGTCTGAGTAAAGTAAATTGGCTTTAGTGGTGATTGGCACTGAAACAGTTGAGGGAAAACTCTTGTACCAAACCTAGGTGCAGGCTACAGGCTGGTTGCATCAGCCCACAGTGTATGGTAAATCCACATAGAGTGGAAGTTAATTACATCAGTTACAATGTCACATTTAGGTACATTTATTGGGATAAACAATTCTATATAATACTAAAGTTTTGCATCTGATGTACATGCATTTTTAAGATAAATCTGAGAGAAAATGAAAGCAAAATGATATTGTTTGATATCAAGGTCACATCCACACAAACCACTCCCTGCGATGCACAACTTTATCAGGCAGAAACTTCAAAATTGAGAGACTTCTGTTTGGCCTAACATGAAAGTTGAGTACTTGACATCAAATAAGATAAAATGAATGGGATACAATAATGATATTTAACAACTAAATGCCGATGTGAATGCAGGTGCACAGTACATCTTAACTACATATAAATAGTTAAGATATTTAACTGTTATGCTTGCAGAAGACCATAAAAAGTTCCTGTCCATGTCAGTAAAAGATTTTGAATATAAAAGAATGCATAAATATTTGAATGTATGGATTTTCTCTGTCTTCATGAGCTTGAACAGATGATACACTGGCTACACAAGAACACAGAATGAGGACAAATTTATTCCATCTTAACCCTTTGCCAGGAACAAACTGCCCCGGCCTCGTGCTTTATCCCAACCTGCAGTATGAGAAGCTGTTAAGTTAGGGCATGCTATTCTGATTGGACATGCCTAGAATTCTCATTCAATTATCTGTCATTTATGTTGAAAATAATTAGAAAACGTTGATCCAGAAGCCATTTGACCAGCATCTACTTTTGGCCACTGCTGCCAGTTAATTAAAGGAGTCATTGGTTAATGTAAATTTTGCAGAGCTCAAGGAATGAGTCCTTTATATGTACATGTATGTCCCATTCAAAACAAAATAATGAAAAATATTGCGGCAGACTTCGTCTCTTGCCTTTTTTTTCATCAGCAAAGAGCAAGTAGATTTATTGCAGTAAGATGCAATGTGTGCACAGCATGAATTAACCCCTCCCTGCCTGTCATAATGCACAGTGATTAACCCTTTGTAGGCTCAGTGGGTTAGACCTGTTTGTCTGGCTGTCTGACCCAAGCTCAACCATGTCGGAGGGAACTGACTCAGAATGACAGTTGATCCCTTACAAATCTTGACACGACAGGAGTCTGGCAATATTTTTACTTGTTTTTTAAGTTCATTGGTTCATGTGACATAAACAAATGGTAAGATGTCCTGGGGTGTCCCATTTGTCTGGTATTTATGTGACATTATTGGACATTATTGTTAGTTTTATCAGCTCAGGCACCAACATCAGTTTGCTTCATTTGGTTGAAGGTGTCGTTTTGCAAAGCTTCTGCAATAGGATCCTTATTTATTATGATATTTTGTTTATAATGTGATGGGATTTAACCTTGAGTTTCATTTGATCTACTTCCTGTGGCAACCTGACAACTTCATCAGGACTGTGATGAAAGTCTTTGTTAGTTGTGCTGACTGTACGTTGCAGAGACTATGTGATAAAGTCTTTCCAGCTGTCAGTTCACATTTTGCCTGTGAAAGCGATATAATGCACAATTTTCAAAGCTAGGTGCATGTCTCTATTGGGGTTTATCAGCTACACGTCTGTAAAAATCTACATTGAGTGCAATATTGGTGGTGCCACCTACAGTTTTGAATAAAACATGGGTCAAATGTGAAAATCTTGTGAACACTAGCATCTTAAATGTTTGATGGATCTTCATCAAATTTAGTGGTATTCTGGATAAAGTCAAATTCTCAATTCCTTGTTGTTCATGTACCAAGGGTGTTACCAGCAACTTGACAGAAATGTTGAGCCAAAATGTGTTGAATGATATAAAATTCCATTATCTCAAAAATAATTCATCTAGACATGACAAATTTATATGATATATTGATTGTATCCATTTTTATCCCCCAGCCCATATAGGCCAAGGGGGTATTGCTATCGCCTGCATCTGTGTGTGAATCCGTGTGTCCATCTGTGCATCCTTTCTTCTTGTGCGTGATTTCAGATGAACCAGATAAGCTGGGATCATGAAACTTTTTTAGTTGATCACCCTTTTTGAAGTTTGCATCAAGTTTAAAAGACAATGATCTTGACCCAATTAATAGGTCATGTAGCTCATTCTCTATGAATGTTTTGCACACAATATCAGAAAAACCAGCATTGCTAGGATCATGAAAAATTGACACATGATCACCCTTGTTAGGGTCTTCGTCAAGTTTGAAAGACAGTGACGTTGATCTAACATGAAGGTCACCAGAGGCAATTTTTCTCTTTAATAAATGTCTTGTACATGAAATCTTAAGAACTGGATAAGATAGGATCATAAGACTTTTACAGTTAATCACCCTTATAAGAGTCCAGCTCAGGTTTGAAGGACACCTATGTCTGTGTGTACATCAACGAGGTGGTGCCACCTATAGTATTATGTAATATACAGGTCAAAATGTGAAAATCTTGTGACTGCAATACCATCCAAAGTTTCAAGTTGGCCGAATATAACTTTCAGGGCTTAAATGGTGTATAAAAATCTAGGTTCATTTGGATATTGGTGGCGCCACCTACAATATTATGCAATATAGGGGGTCAAAATATGAAAATCTTATGAGCACTCTAGCATATTTAATTTGTGGCAGATCTTCACCAAGGGGGACGTCAAAGTCTAAGTTGCCAATAATACTAGTGGCGCCACCTATAATTTGACAGAAATTATGAGCCAAAATGTGTTTTAAGATATAGAATTCCATATCTTGAAAAGTAATTGGATTAAACTTGCCAAATTTGTAGGAGATATAGAGAATGTGTGAAGCTAGAATTGATATGATATCAGTGACCTTGACTTATTTTTGTGAGGTCACCATGCCTCTGAAGTTGAAAGAGGTGATTTTGTAATGGCAGGGTGTAGCTTGGACATCAATGGGAATATCAGCACTGCACCAGGCAGGCCTATGGGTCTTTTGTATTACATAATATGGGTGTCCTTGATCTTCTGTCCCAAGGTCACTGAGGACATAAAAATTAAGGACTCACTGATTGTTGTCTGGCACATGCAACAATATCCATCACAGGAATTGCACAAATAAGCTATGATTACATCTGGAGCAAAGTGCCATCTGGTGGACAATTTGTACACTAAATGTACATAAACTTTATATGTTCAGAAGCCACTTGAGGACTCACAACTTTGAAATGAACAGGTGTAATATACAGTGTAGCCACAGTGCCAGTAGAGCATTAGGCCCATGTGCCTCTTGTATTGTGTGTGTGTGTGTGTGTGTGTGTGTGTGTGTGTGTGTGTGTGTGTGTGTGTGTGCGTGTGCGTGCGTGTGTGTTTTGGTTTGATTTGGTTTTTGTTTGTTTTTATGAATGAAAGCTGGTGGTCAAGGTCATACGGCCACATGGAATAACTAGGTCAAAATGTAAAAATCTTGTGAGCACTCTAATATTTGTAATTTTAGTGCATCATCAAGGAAATTGGTGGGATTGTGATGGAGGTCAAAATCTTGCCCCATGTAACTTTCGGGACCTTGTTTGAGTTCAATATTAGTGGTGCTCCCCCCCCCCCCCCAGTATTATAGGCAACATATGGGTCAAAATGTTAAAAGTTAAAAATCTAGCATATTAAATTTTTGGTGGATATTCATGAAATGTAGCAGGATAGTGGAGGAAATTGAAATCTTGATTGTTTATTTTACCAGTGAGAGCTTATTATCAGTGAATCAATAGTTGCATGGACCTCTTGCTTATATTAATAGGTCACATGGTCAGCTTTCTGCATATCAGTCTTATTGCTAGAACTGTTACTGCAAGGGCTACAGACTAATCAAGTCAAATAGAAGTGTATCCATAGACCCTGAAAATAAGCCGTGCAGGCACAGTAGGTTTCATCAGATAAACTCTCGGATACATGATTACCTTTTGTTAACATTGAAATGTATATTTCATGTCATAAAATCTTTAACTTTGTTTTTATGGTATTTCCAAGAGCAGTACAAACATGAACTACAGGAATCTTTGTGTGAGGAAAAAAGAAAAATTTTGGAACAATTAATTTGTAACAACATATAAAGTGCCAGTAAAATTATTCAATGCACATTTGGCTTACTGTGACTGATTTTGACAGCAATTTATGCCTTTACCTGTTTTATTGAGACTGAGTCAACATCTTTCCTTTACATACAGTGGTGCTCCCAACTCACACCAAAGAAATCTGTTGACCCAGGGCATTTTACATGTATGTTATTACATGTGATTTACACTTTTCATTCAAAATGTTTTTTCAACAATGGTAAATTAAAGTCTCAGCAATAATTGAAGCAGATGATATACCTGACTGCCAGCCAGTTTTAAGCAGATTAAGGCTTAAATCCATTATAAAACCTGTGTGGAGCGCACCACTGCAAAGAATTACATTCCATTACTTCGAGAAAGCCACAATAGACAATTATTGTGTACATTTGTCATGAGAAAATTCACTACAATTAAATACACATTTTTGAAGAACTAAATAAGATAAAAACCTCATCCGTAAAAAATGTGTGCATTAAAAGCTATTTCCCTAACAACCAATGCAATAAAAGGTCATGTGCTTCAAGACATCAGTTCCATAAAAAAAAAAAAAAAAAAAAACCCCTTGTTTTATGGAATTAGCCACTGCAAGGGAGGATGCAGAACCAGGGCAAACCACTTGTCATGAGACAAAAACTATCAGTTGGTTTTTAATTGATACTTTAGTTCATAGTTTATTGTCACATAAGTATACATTATTGTAAGCACATACTTGAGACAGTATATGTGAAAAGCACATTGCTGTGACAGGGACTGAAACCCAGATGAGCTAATATGCCCCATCAGAAATCGTGCAATAGATAATTAGCAGTGAATTGAACCAAAGTTGGTGTAAAGTGTATATAAAGAGCTCCACCATTACATTTCTATATATAAATGCAACATGAAAAACAATTATATTATATGAACATCA
This sequence comes from Hermodice carunculata, assembly GCA_964020975.1. Lineage (NCBI taxonomy): Eukaryota > Metazoa > Annelida > Polychaeta > Eunicida > Amphinomidae > Hermodice > Hermodice carunculata. The sequence goes on along the minus strand of OZ026616.1, from coordinate 83,727,060 downwards.
TTACAAAGCCACTTATCTTGAAAAAGAAAGATCTATGCTATCATTCAAGACCCATTTTTTTCAGGAAAAAATTAACAAACAAAACCACTGGTTTTGGGAAAGATATCATCATTGAAAACCCCTCTTTAAGAAAGATATCATCAGTGAAAAAACCTTGTCTGGAGAAAGAACCATTGGCGAAATCATTGTTTTGAGAAAGATACCGTCAGTAACAACCTGATATTGCAAGAGATATGCCTTCAGTGACAACTAAGTGTGTTGAGAAAGATACTTTTGGTGTTCAGTATTGGTTTTGATTATGCCATAACTGATACTTCTCTTTAAAAAGATGTGATATCATTAAAGACTGCTTGATTTGAGGAGAATGCCATCAGCAAATAACATTTTGTTTGAGGAAGGTGCCATCAGTGTAAGCCAGTTCTTTTGAGAAAGGTACCATCAGTGTAAACCAGTTCTTTTGAGAAAAGTACCATCAGTGTAAACCATTCCTTTAAGAAAGATGCAATCAGTGAACATGCCATATCTTGATACAGGCCGTCAGTGAAAAGCACATTTTGAGAAAGATACAATGGACACTACTTATCTTTAGAAAGGTACCATTAGTGAAAATCTCTTGTTTTGAGATATGATATCCGTAACCTCCCCCCCCCCCTTTTTCTTTTTTTTTAGGAAGATGTCATAAGTGAAAAAGACTTGGCTTGAGAAAGAATCCACCAGAAAATCATTTCTTTTGAGTAAGAAGACATGGCACTGAAAAATCTTCTTGAGAAAATTGCAGTGAGTATAATAAACTTGCCTTTAGAAAGATGCCACCAATAAAACTTCCCTGTCTTGAGATATACATGTACCATCTGTGAAAACTTCTTTGAGAAATATACCAGCAGTGAAAATCTCTTGTTTTGAGAAAGAAACCGAAGCAATGAAAATCATGTGCATTGAGAATGATGCCATCAGTGACAAGTACTTGTTTAGAGAAAGATACCACCAAGCAAAACTACTTGTTTGAGAAAGATACCATCATCATGGAAAACTTCTTGTTGGAGAAAGATACCATCAAGGAAAACGTCTTGTTTAGAGAAAGATACCATCATGGAAAACTACTAGTTCAGAGAAAGATACCCTCATGGAAAACTATATGGCTACTTGTTTTGAGAAATATGCTGTCAGAGTACTTTCTTCTTATTTGAGAAAGATAACATCAGGGAGAACCACTTATTCTGGGAAAAAAAGATTGTTAGACTCATATCTTGAAAAAGATGCTATTGGTGAAAACTGCCTGTCTTATGAAAAAACCAGTGCAGTGAACATGGCCTGTCTTTGGAGACCATTGTAATAAAGTACATACCTGTATACTATTGTCTAACCAGCATTAGCTGTTGGTTAGACTGTAATCACTCACTTACCAGATAATCCATCAATCAGTCAGTTTGTGTGATTGACTGATGGACATTGGGTACAGCTGCCATATTGGGTTGTATGGCTCACTAATAAACTAGGTTTGGCATTAAATTGATCATTTCTGCATTTCCAGTCATTTCCCAGCACTACATAGCATTAGCCTGCATTACAGACTCTGGCTAAGGGTCACCAATGCTGGGAAGCACTAAGTCCAATTTACCTTCTTGGGCCTTAGCATTTACCAGTGTTAGCCCACATTTGCCAGCATTTGAAGACTTCTAACACTGCCAAACACTAACTAACATTGGCTAGTGCTCTACAATGCTCTTTACTCACAAACTGATTGGAGTACATACAAAATGTGAATTTAGCTGGGCTGCAATGGAAAGGACTTTTGCTTTTCCATGTGGGCAAATGCTGAGGCCAAAGAGGTTCAATTGGACTTCAGCGTTTTCCAGTGTTGGTCACCATTACCCAGCATCTGTAGCACTGGGTAACGCTATGTAATGCAGGGAAATGACTTTTCATTGATCACATCATCTTGGATGAGGATTAAAACCAATTGAGTGGCAAGATATCTCCAGTTAGAGTAGTAGAGCTTCCATTTTTAGGTGTATGATTTATTGAGGTCATCACCAGTGATATCATTGACCAGGTCATCCTTGATTGAGGATTGGAAAATACACATAAACCTCTACAGAGGCAGTGTCTCCCACAAATAGAACAGGCACATGGAGTAAGTAGGGTATAATGGAAAGAATTGGACAAAAAGTTATCTGTTACATTTTTTTTAACCCCTTGGCCTCATTGGCTGATGGGTATTACATGTGTCATTGTCATGTCTGTCCATCTGTTACCCTGGCAGATGTGATAACCTTTGAACAAATGGAGCTACCACCATGAAACTTGCACTGTGGAAGCATCTCATCGAAAGTTCAGAGGAGTTCAACATTCAGGAACCTTGATGTCTTTCAGGGTCACCACGGGGTCAAGACATTGGCAGCTGAGGGGTCTTAAATGTATTCACCTGTTATATTTTCTGTGGAAGAGTGACTCCATTCTATGACACAAGGGCCTGACCTTCAATGTCCATCATCAGTCTTAGAATAGGGAGAACAGTCACCTAGCTATTGTCATCTAAGGATGCTTTCTGTTCCTTAGAAACATCCTACAACTATTCAAGACAAAATGCCACTATCCTATATCTGAAAACATACATGTATGTTTGTGCCCCTCTCAGCCAAAAAGCTTGAGATTTACATTATTCACTAACTAGATTATGAAGGGCTTTCATACTAGGGTGGATGATTCATAGTAATCATTACTGAAGATATGTGGTTAAAACATATTCTTAGTAAATATACAATGCATTAATATCAATTTTTCAGATTCAACAACAATACGAAATACGATTGTAATATTTAGGTATAAATTCACACATTGATAAATGCTGGCAAGATATTCATGCCTCCCAGGCATAGCTCTGGTTTGGAAAATTGTAAAGAGATACATTCTGTTAAGAGCAACGAGAGTAATGTAAGACATTTTAATTTCAGATATCAGTGTGATTAAAACTATCTCTCTATACACATGTATACCAGTCTCAGACATGATTATATGAGTATGAGTGTGAGAGGCAGGATTCAGGATGCCGTGCCGCAGTAAAACCAGATAAGTAACCAAAACACTGTTCTCTATCCCTTGTTTTAGTTGTAATTAAAAGTAAAAATATCTGATTTTAAAGAGAAACATGAGCACCAAAGAAAGGGTTAAAGTTTTCCTCACTTTTACGAATGTAGCAGTGTAAATTATTGCTTACCTTCTAATGTGTATATATGTTGAAGCATCCCCAACATTATCTGAAAAAAAGGAGAAAAAGATGAAGTAAAATATTTTGGTCAAATATTTCATGTTATGAACACCAAGCATGAACAAGCCGTCATGTTCAATACTGAAACCAGAAATTCAAGGGTCAACACCTTGTGATGAACTTGAAGAAATTCTGAAGAAATTCAACCTGACCAACCTATGAGAAAAGATTAAGGCATTGAGAAGCATTGACCCTTAGTGAATAACTTTTGACAGATATGTGATTTGTGGCAACTGGTTTATTGACCCTGATGGTCAAAGGCTCAATTTTGAAATGCACCAGGCAAATCAGCAATATTTCTAAATGGACATATGAATACAGTTCATAATAGGAATACCATAGAGATGTGAGAATAAGGTGAACAGTAATCATGGGGCATGCTCTGAAAGCCACAGCATATCCCTGTGCTGGATCAGGTATACTGATAAATAGACAAGGTAAGACATCCCCCTCATTAGGATGATTGAAAGAATCATATGAACAGATCTTCTTACCGAACCAAATTTACAAAAAAATTGGCTGAGGAAGGCAAGGTTATCCACAGAGAAATGAGAAACAAGAGAGGCTTTACAATGTACATGTAGCAGCACTATGGTTAACCCCACTCTCTTGAAGTTTTTATTTAGCTCTGATGACCAAAGGTCACAGAGCTCATGCGATCACTTCTGTCTGTCCATCCATCATTCCATCCATCTGCCCATGAGCTTTTTTCCTTGTTAACACAATATGGTCCACAGCTTTTGAGTTAGCCCCATATAACTTTCAGGACTTACAAAATCTAGGTGGAGTTCAATTTTGATGGTACCACCAAAGTATAGCATCATGTAATATACAGGTACAATGTATGACAAATGTGAAAATCATGTGACCACTAGCATCTTTAATTTTTGATTGATCTTTATATAATTGTGAAATTTAGTGGGAGTATGGAGGTCAAAATCTCAGTTGCATATAATATTAGTGACACCACCTGTACTTTGATGGAAATTATAAGCCAAAATGTGTTGAAAGATATGACATTCCATGTCTCAAAATAAAATTGAATTAGGGTATGGCAAATTTATAGGCTATACATTGTATAGAGTATGTCCAATGCTAGTATGTTATGTAATATCACTGATGATGACCGATTTGTGTGAGGTCACCAGGCCTGTTAAGTTGAAAGAGGTGCTTTTGTAATGGCAGGGTGTAGCTTTGACATCAGTGGCAAAGATAATTGGACTCCAGATCAAAAGTTATACTTGAGTACATTGTATATAAAACTCTACGTGGTGACCTACTTTCGGGGTCACGATGATCCAATGATTGTGGAGTTTGGCACTTGTCCAAGTTAATGTTTTTCTTCCACAGCTTTACAACTTGAAAAGTAAGTACCTGATTTGAACAGACTATATATGGAAAGCAGGACACAAGAATACATTTTGAATTGAAATATTTTTTTTTCAACCAGAGTTGAAAGTGTAGGTCATATGGCCACTTGGAATTAATAGTCAAAATGTTAAAGTCTTGTGAATTGTTTGTTTCGACTCTTTATATATTTTGATACAACACCAGTGCCTCGACAGCAAGGATGGATTTTTGAGCTGCTGTCAAAAATATGACAGTCAGAAATCTTAGATATATCTTTTCTATATAAAAGTCTGACCAGTTTCAGCAGTACCTGGGCTCTTCAAAGATTGACCAAACATGGCCACATTTATTTTACCTTTGCTGTTTATATGGGCGCTAATGAACTTGGGGACATGTCGTGGGTATACTGTAAAATTTAACTCTTTTTACATTGAGTGGACCAACTGTTGGATCAACATGTTGGTCCAATGGTAGTCCGCGTAGTGCTTGCACGCAGTACTGTTTGCAAACATTCTGTAAGAAGGGAGGGTCCTGTCCCCCTGGTGGTAGTCCTTTTATTTAATTATGTGTAGGTTTGGTCTTGGAAAGCTGAGTAAATTACTGAACACAGGGAAGGAATGTGTGTGTCCAAAGTGTATTTATTGAGTATAAGGGTTCATGATAATGATTCATAAAACCTCTTCAATGGTGGAGAAGTTAACCCCACTAAATTAAAATGACTATCTGTTTGGGGCAGAACTTTTGGATTCTGCTTTGATACATTCAGGGGTAAGTCAAATTGTTCTTATCTGAACCTGTACTATGAAAATTTTGTACTTATGGTTTGTTTGACAGGTGTTCTTCTTTGATATGAAGCTCTGCATTTATAAGCAAAACTTCACATATTTAGCTAATTCATCAATTGCCACGTTCATATTTATTCATTATTATGTGGGTTGTCTTTGCTGAATATTTAGCTTAGACAAGGAGCCACTACTCAGAGAGACATGTATGGGTAAAAGGCTCCAAAACAGGTTGAGTAGTTACCCGCTGAAGACCCTTTAATTTATTTGGGCTAATACTGCCTATGTCAAAATTTTACAGAGGAACGTGTGCAATATGGACACTAGAACTTCTATGTATATAAGTTAGACAGTGACAGGTTAGCTTGTAGAGAGTAAAGAGTTCGGACTGCAGAATAGGGTAATGACTACTAGGAAGTGGTTTTGGACAAAAAGACACAAATACAATTGTACATGTAGCAGGACACAAACAATGTACATGGGTAATAGGCAAGTGGACAAGAAATTAAGCATAATAAAGTGCAAATATGCCTATTTACCCATGACATTCAGATGAAAAGGTTCCATTGTGCACAATCTGTGGATCAAGTAATGTTCTTCTTGCGGTCAAAATGTTTCTGTTGTTTTGACTGGGGTGGTATTGCGATGTGGCACAGGATTTGGACGGTAAGATTTAGTCCATTGTGATCCTACTGGGCAAAATGTCTGCCCAGAGGTTGGTTCATGTCCCTTTTTCTAATGTAATAGAAGTGTTCCCTAAAGTTTGTCCCACATCAGTGTATGATATGTTTGGCCTATGTATTGCTTATGACATATATCACAAATTAACAGATAAATGAGATTGTTGTGTCTCTACCAACCTCCCATGGGAGTGTAGTAGGTGCAACGTGTTTGGGTACTGATGGTTACACCACTAGTATTCATCCTTTCACAGTACCTGCAATTCTCAATTTCACATGGATTTAACTCATTCCACCCTAATGATGCTTTTTCTTGCTAATATCTAAATGTCTGCTAATTGTATTTTACTAATTTAGGGATTATTTTTCCAAATTTTGGATGCAACTTGCATCGAAGATCATTCCACATTATATGCCCATGGTCAACAGCTTTCCTTGCACAGTCTAGGTGCAATGTGCCCAGACCGCGCCAAGGAAAGTGGTTGACTCGGTCTTCTGTCACGGTGGAGTGATTGAATTCTGCAGTGTCTGATATGGCAGGATGTTCCTGTTGTGCTGGAGGGTATTTGGTTCTGGATTGAACCAAAAAATTTTTAAGGTTCTTTGCTCTTTTGAGCCCTACTACGGCTATTTTGTTACCTATATGTAGCACTGTGGCTAACTTAGAAGGCAGCTTGGATGGTGCCCCAGTTTTGTGCTATTACACCACCCTTAGTGGAGGTAGGGAGGGATTGTACCTTGTGATAAGAAATAATTTTTCATTTCTGTCTGTTTGCTGAAGATCTGACCTGTTTTGTAGTAACAGGGCTCTGTCCACATCTACACTGTACATGTGTGTCCCTAACCTTTGTCCGGACCTCTACAAGTATATTTGTGGGATATCCTCTTAACTTACAATAGTCAAAGATTTTGTCCGCATTTTCTTTAAAATCCACTAGACAGGTGCAAATTGTTTTCATCCTGATCCAGTTTATTCGTTGTGTTTTGGGTAGGAAGATGGATAGTGCAGATACATGTGTGTGTCTGTATGTTTTATGTGCAGTGTGGTACAGTGTACATGTAAGTTTTCTGTTGTCCTCAAGGTGTGCTGGTGTGTCCAGAAAACTGGTATATCCTTGTCCCTGTACTCTGCTGAAAATTTGATTGTGGGATGGCGTGTATTAAGGCCTTCTATAAATGATTGGAGGTTTTCTGCTCCATGATGCCAAATTAATGTAGAAAATGTCATGTGTAAAATGTAATCACACTTCTGGTGTTTTGTCAGTGGAACCCAAAAGTGTTTCCTCCAAATTAGCCATAAAAATATTGGCATATGATTGGGCTAAGCTTTTGTGCCCATTGCAGTTCCACTAATTTGGAGGAAATGTTCACCATTGAATTCAAAGTTATTGCAACATAAGACTAGCTGTACAATAGGGAAATTATTTCCCTTACTGCTGGTTTCTCATTGGTTGCCCTATTTAGCAGGAGAGTAGATGCTGTGGTGCTTAAACTCTCCATGAGAGGAATGTTGGTACATGTACAGTAAAACATGTCCAAGTAGGCACCTCCGCTAAGTGGGCATCTGTGTTTGATGGGCACTGTTGCCTGGCCCTATCCTTCCCATGTTAATGGACCTGTGCTAAGTGGGCACCTGTCTTAAGTGGGCATTTTTGCCTGGTCCCAAGAGCGCCCACTTAACACATGTTCTATTGTATATACAAAGAGTTTACATCTAAGGTAACAAGCAACACATTGGTTGGTTCTTGGGATAATGATTCCTTTTTTATTGATAAAATCATATGTGTCCTTGATGTAACTGGGTATATTTGTCACCAAAGGTTATAGGAAAAAGCCTACAAATACTGATATCCTTTCAGTAAGGCACTCGTTAGCACTTAAAATTGGTCTGCCCAGGGGCGGGTAAATCCCCATGTGGATTTTAGGTAGTATAGAAGCAGGGGATGCATGGTTCTTCCTTCTATATAAAGCTACTTGTAGGTCTCATCCGAGATAGGTTTGTTATCAAGAAGTTGTCGCAGTAAGGTTCCCACTTGTTCATTGTGCTTATTTGTTAGATTTGGTGGAATGGGTCAATAGTGATCTGTGCTGAAAAGGAGTTTTTTTGGCTTCGGCAATGTAATCTTTTGTATTCATGATCACTATTTCAGGGTCGTTTCTCAATTCTGTCAGCCCCTGTCATTCCTAGCTCTCTTGTTAAGTTGTCATGTTTTGGTATTCTTAAGGGATTGTTCTTTGTGCTTATTTGTTAAGTTTGATGGAAAGGGTCTTTATATTATTGCAATACATTACAGGTCAGCAGACCATTAAGCACATGGGCCTCTCATTTCTGCCTGTTGATTGCTTTTCCGTCTTTTGAGGCAAAACTTCAGAATAAAGAGTTTTGATATACATCTGTAGCTCTTTAGAAAACACTGTAGAGACATTGCAATTTTTTTTTCAACGCAGTTCCTTGAAATTGAAAGCAATTTTCTATCCAACAAGAGATCAGAAGAAATTGCGGCTATGAAATTGATACTTACAGAGAGATTGGGGTAAGGATGGTTAAGGCTTGTGCAAAGGATGAGCTGGGATAATGCCCTGTAACACACACTGCATGGGATATTAATAATACACAACAGTGATGCAGTGTCCACTTTGTGGGGAAGCAACCACACAAAATATTAGTCGGGCCAGATTTATATTTATGCTGTTTATGTGCCCTTGTGTAGCATCTGTTTTTATTTTCCACATGCTTTCATTTTACATAATACAATGGGCTTTCAACTTCTCTCATCATTTAATGATGAATATGGACCCTATTCAGAGTTTTAATTTTGAAGAATGTAAACAACATACACATCCATGTCCTGTCCTCATGCATCATTCAGGAGCTCAGTGAAAAGCAGGGACTCCAGTAATGTGCTATCTGTATGAACTATGTTTCAAGACCAACAGAACGAAGAACTCAACCTACAATACATGTAGTGTATAATATTACATGTATGCATCTAGGTGTGAAGAACTTTAATATTATATAATTTACCCCGACTGTACTTTGCATGTCTGTTGTGACCATTTGAGCAAACATACGGGATGCACTTTAATATTTCAGTGAGGCTTCATGTTCATGTGCACAAACTTGGGGTAGCCTTAGCTTTTTTCTTTCAGTTAATTTTCATCACAGTCATAAATATCATGGCTGTAGTCACATGTGAAATAGCACATAAGTTAAGCAGGAATTGTGATTTTTGGTACCTTCCCTAGAGGGAGAGATCTATCACTAATAACAGTGCCTGGCAGACTTGGGAACATTTTGGTGGTGGCCAGCGGTGATGGGCGGCGGCGATGAGTGGCGGACGGCGGCAGTGCTGCCAATCGCCGCTCCCCACCACCAATACTTTCTCTTCCAGTTTGCCAAGGTGGCGGTCTGCAGGGATCAGAGGCGGTTGGCCATAGTTGGCGGCAAGGCTAATCATTGCCTCTAAACGCCACCCTGAGCACAGCCGAACGTTGCCTAGTGCCGCAGACTAGACTGCAAAGTACATGTACCTCAACATAGATTGGGGAGCATTTGTTGAGGTTCCACAACATACATTTAATCATACAGGACTATATTTGTTCACTTTGACATGTGCTGAGAGTCTTTCAAGGCTGCAGCACACAACATTTAATCATACAGAAATATATACTTGTGCAGCTTTGACATATGTTTGGAGTCTTTCAAGGCTGCAACACACCACATTGAGTCACAGTTAGACAGAAGAATATTCTTGAATTGAAAACATTATATTTGTTACCATGCAACTGCACTTTTACACACATGTATAGTCCCTGACACTTTGAATATTTTTTTACACTCTTATAGGGAGTGAATGAACTGTTAAAGACTAACTTAATTATAACAATGAGCAACACATACTTTTTTCTCCAATCTCCATTTATTAATGACCACACAGTAGCGTTTTATGGTATAGCTTCACATATATGAAGCAACAACTCACTTTTGTTGCTCAAGCTCCAGGTTTTCACTGTATTACTTGGTACATATAATAAACTGGTTCTTTTCTATGCAAATCACCACCGCAAATGTGCCTCTCTGATGACAAAGTAGATATTAAGTAAACATGTTGTATTTATCTTGCCTCCAAAGCAGACCAAGCCACTGGGCTCAGTAGAGATAACAATAAACATGGAGCTTGGTCTGCTAAGAGGCAAGTGTGTATCTGGTCTTATTCAAGTTTACTTGCATGTTAAGAACCATAACAGCACCTATTCAATAATATACATGTATGCTTTCTTGTGCATGTATGATACAGACATCAATACACAAATCTGATTTGTTTTCCCATATCAAACCCCAAATTATTTACTGTCATGTTCACATGCAAGCAAACACTTAAGGACAGGTAAAACACCAAAAACCTTTACATGGCCCATTTTGAGATTTTAATGGTTTTTACAAGATGAATGTCCCTTCTATTAGTTGTCAAAATTTCAAGCTTTTAACTAGAGTAGAAATATGAGAAAAACGCCAAAAACCACACAGGCATGTGGACATTCAAACCTCCATGTGTCATTCTTTTGGTTTCCAGCCACCAAAGGAACAATGCCACCCGTCAGTCATACTTAACAACCTGTCATGTGGCTGCAGGTAGCAACGGCCCATGGCAAAAGGAGAGTGGTATCGGCGGCAATCCGAAATAAGGCAGCATGCCGAACGTATGTTTGTGGGCAGGGAAAAGATGCAAACATGCTAATGTGTCATAGCCTTAGTGGTTTACTTTACAGTTATCTTGTTTGTTTTGTGTTCTAATGAATTCTTAGTGACACTTTAAATGTTCAATAGACGCGGGAATCATCAGACGATGTCCCTTCAAACTTCAAAGGCCGCGCCACGATAGATTACCACAATAGTCCTTCACACCAAAGACAGGCAGGGAAAAAAACTGGCACCTTAATCAACAATACCCACGTAGATAATATTTTATCGAAACCCAGAGATGAGGAAATAAGAGTAAAAATAAACGCATCGAAATAAGCATAAACATGAACAGCAGAGAAAACACACAAAATAGCGTTACAAAACTCAGGTTGGAAAGAGAAATGAAACTCATTGAGAAAATAACTACAAAATAATGACAAGCTAACGAAGTAAAGTGTACAGACAAGTCTAACAAGCTAACTACGTAAAGTATACAGATACATGTAGGAGTAAATACAATAAAATACTGTCCCTAAAACAGGATGAAGAGGTAGGGGGCGGAAGACCAAACCCGCCATCGTGCACTGATCACGACCTGCCGTAGGCCGCCCCACCAAAGCAAGGCAACACAACTTTCATTGCTAGGCTTTAGGTCACGGGGCCCAAAGGGCCGCCTCCATGACGTCACACTTTGAAACCAGACTGTCGCTGTCGCCGTTTGACAGATCGCTGAATAATGTTTTCCGTACTTCAAAGGCTCTTTTATTTGAGATTGGCCAAAAATTGATTGGCAACCTCCCCAAATGTTAAGGGATGATGTTTACTACGTTTTGTACAAACATCAGCTCAACTTGATCAAATGGTATTTTTTCAGAGGCAAATGATCAACATCAAAGGCCTTTGAAGCTTGTTTTCTCAGAAAGGATAATAGGACGAGAACCCCACCTAAGAATGGTTATTCCAAGAAAACGGCTGGGCGAAATTTAATCCGGTTAACGGCTTTTGATTCTGTAATGTCTGAACTGCAAAAACTGTTCAGCAATTTTCAAAATTTTGCTTAGTTCTTTTTCTATGAAATGAAGAAAATGAACACCCTGAAAATCAAAGGGTAAATTGAAACGTCAAACTTTGAGGATGGATAACAGAAAAACGAAACCAAACATAAAAAATCACAGGATTGTTTTTTTTGTTGCCAATATGTCAGGATTAAGATGCAAGTGTGATTATGATTTTGTCACAAATAATTATTGACTTATATCGACATTTATGGGGTGGATGCTTTGCGGTCAACTTTCAATTGTTTATCCAACAATTAATATCACAGACACCCAAATACGGGACATATAAATTCTTTGGAGTATGACGAGTACGCACATATATGATATGTTATCCTGACGCAAATGCATTTTAAGCTTGGATTGACTCAAGTGGGATTTATTTTTGGTGTCTTACCTGTCCTCAACATGCACTAGGTATCTGACCCAGTTACTTCTCACAGTTTGGGTGCTGTATGGTTCTGTCTGAACCAGTAGGCAGCAATGGTGTCAACTCAGAGGTTAATCAGCAATATTCATGACTTGGTTCAATGCATTTATTTATATGTACAGTAGTCCCTCCATTGCAAGACTACTCCCTTGGGAGACCACCTGAGCCTCAGAGGCAACATTAGTCAGGTCTCTCTGTAGTATTTTACATAATATTTATGCCTCCTTTGAGAGACCACCTGCTGTATATGACCACTTTTTGGGTGGTGCACCATCAGCGCCAAGGGGTGGTCTCCCAAAAATGGGACTGCTGTATCAACAGCCTGGCCAAGGTGTTATGTATCAGTAGCTAATGTCCTCTGAACACATGCCTTTAACAATGATTGTCTCTAAAGATGTCAGTGTAACACTATTAAATTTGATTTATTGATTTTGCTGCTGCCTGAAAAGACTCCCAACATATACCAAAGCTGAGAGCAGTAGGAGCTTCTGTTCTTGCTCTCCCCTATTGCCCAAAGCCAGCATTACATGTTGGGACCATTGGTTTTGAATCACAAAACCTGTGGTTTTGTGTATAAAAACTTTGGTTTTGTAACACGTTTTGTGCATAAAACTTCAAAGGCTGAAGTGAGAAATGTTGAAACTAAAAATTTGATCAGAAACTGTTAAGTACATGTATGTAGCTCAGAAGAAACATAATTGATATAGAGAAGAAAATAGACAGTTTAGAAAAAAAAAGTTTAGAAAAAGAGCTAAAACAGTATGAATCCATAATTGGTCCACTGAGCTATGAAGATGAGATAAGATGTAAAAATTATCAAATTTAATTGGAAAAAGAGTTAGATATGATACTAGAGATGCTATAGAAGTAAAGCTCAGTGGTATGAAGAAGGTGAAAACTCTTCAAAGTGTTTCTTTAATCTGGGAAAGAGAAACTATAATAACAAAGTAATTGGTAAGTTGAATGTAGGTAATCAAATTGTTTATGACAAATATTACAGGAAGAAAGACAGTTCTGTATGAATTTGTATATCTCTAATAATAAGAATGATGATTTAAATGTCTCAGATATTCAATCTTTTTAAACAATGCAGAAGTGTCAAAACTTTCAGAGACTGATATGCTAGCATTTGAAGGAGAACCTAAGGAAACTGAAATTTTAGATGTTCTGAAAAATTCACCTAAATACAATTCACCAGGTTCGTGATCAGATAGTTAGCCAGTAGAGTTCTTAAAGTTTTTTGGACCAAATATAAAAATTACTGGACACATGCAGTAAATGCTGCATATGGTAAGGGGTCGTTATCTGTTATACTAAGACATGGAATCATTACTCTTTTATCTAAGAAAGAAAAGAAATTATCTCAAAAATTAGAGACCCATCTCCCTTTTAAATCAAGATGAAAACTAAGATTGCTGCAAAATGCCTAGTTTTCCATCTGCAAAAGTTTTTTCCAAACCAATTCCCAATGATTGGACTGGTTTCATAGCAAATAGATATATTGGGGAAAATAGAAATAAAATGCTAAAGTTTGTGGACATTGTGGATGAAAATGAAATACCCGCATTATTGATATTAGTTGATTTTGAAAAAGCTTTTGATTCTTTAGAGTGGGGTTTATTCAAAATTAGAATATTTCATTTTTTTTGGTCTTGTAATCCGACAATGGATAAAAGTCTTATATTCTGACACCCAAAGTTGCATAATTAACAATGGTTGGGCTTCAGAAGCATTTAGCATTTCAAGAGGCATCCATCAAGGATGTCCTCTCTCACCTTACCTCTTCATTCTTTGTGTTGAAATTTAGGCATATGCTGTCGGAAATGACATAAATATTAGTGGAATCACTTTGATGATATAGAGTTTAAAACTTAATAATATGCAGATGTTACTTCTTTCACCCTGCCAGCCAATGAGACCAGCTTGAGGAATTTTTTTTATACATAAGATCACTTAAAAAATAATCTGACTTGCAAGTTAATCTACAAAAGACTGTACTAGTTAATATTGGAGCAATAAAACAATCAGATATTATCATAGCTGAAAGCTTACATTTGTATTGTACAAATGAACCTGTGACTCTGCTGGGAGTACAGATAATGCCACATAGAGATAACTTGGAAAAATTGAACTACTCTCTCCAAAATAAAGAAGATTGAAAATATTTAACTCATGGGGTAAACAGAATTTATCCCTCATTGGTAAAACTTTAATTTAAAATCTTCAGCTTTTTTCCAATTATTATATTTATAATCAATTATTCTAAACACAAATGAATATGTAATAAAGAAAACAGAGGTTCTTATTTTCAAATATCTCTGGGATAGTAAACCAGACGTAATGAAGGGAAAGTATTTGGTGGTCTGGGAAGTGCACATGTTCCATCCTGGTTTAGTGTCATGAAATGTGCATGGATTATAAGAATGAATTCTGATTCTAACTTATGATGGAAGCATCTTATATTACAACAGTTACCATGTACAGATAAATATACTTGGGGATTCAATTTTTGTAAAACGGATGTATGGAGAATATTTCATAAAGTGAAGAGTAAATTTTGGTTAGAAGTGACAGAAAGTTGAAGTGAACATGATTTTAAACAGCTAGAAAACAATTTAATTGTAAATGAAGCACTATGATTTAATTCATTTATTAGAATAGGAAGTGTACCAGTCTTTTATTGAAAATGGTATGACAAGGGAGTTAAATATATTTCTGATTTTTTAGCCAGAGATGGAATATTCTTGTCATTTACAAGTTTTTCACAAAAATTCAACTGTCAACTAATTTGTTGATGAAGAGAAGTCCTATCTCAGCTATTCCACAAAGGTGGAAAGATATTTTGATGAATCCCATGCATGTATTGGTTAATGAAGGTATGTTATCGAAAAATGTGGACAAAATGTTACAAATTGGCAAAGTGCTGCATTTTGCGTACCCTAGTCTTTTACAAACTGCAGTGAAAGCCAGCTGGCACTAATGAGAAAGTGGAATATTGAGCGGAGATATGAAATTCAAGAAGTACAGTGGTATTCTTGATTTAAAACTAAACTATTTATCTGGTACCAATTTCCTCTGAAATTGGAAGTTTCCAATTCAGATTTCTCCACCAAATTATTTACACAAATGAAAAATCGTATACATGTAGATGGAAAATTACAGAACCAAATTTATGTTCTTTCTGTGAAAATTACATAGAAAGTATTAGATATCTGGTTTGGGATTGTGACCATATTTCACAATTTTGGAGACAAGTTTTTGCAGGTCTTACAATAAATGAAGTTAATATTTCTGAATTCACAGTTTGGCAAGTACCTCTAGGGGACAGACACTTAAGACCAATTTATAATTTAATTTTTATCCTTGGGAAAAAAAATCATATATGCATATAAATATAGAAATGTGGTACCTGATTTTAATGGGTTTGCTACCCTGGTCCAAAAGATACAGTATATGGAACACTGTACATGTATTGCAAACAACAGATCTAAAGTTACTAAACATGACAGAAAGTGGTTTGGATTTAGTATTGGAGATTATTTTAACCTATTTATATTAGTTTATGCACAAATGACACCCCAAATACTATTGTACTCTTGATAAAATTGGATACCATTGTATTGTCTATGTTTATATCTTACTGTATGTATTTAATATGAACAAGAATGCCTTTGTTTTGTTTTGAAATTATTCATTGACTGATGACTGTGTGTAGGCCGGCCTTCTTCGAAAATAAAATAAAATAAATAAATAAATAAATAAATAAATGAATGAATGAATGAATGAATGAATGAATGAATGAATGAATGAATGAATGAATGAATGAATATATAAATAAATAAAAACCAGCATCAATGGGCATACATGTACTTATTATCACATGTAAACTGGGTCATGCAGTTGAGTAAACTCAGGATTTCAAGTTAAATGCCAGATATCATCATTATAGACACGGTCTGCATCTTCAACTAGGTATCATTTTGATTCAGATCTTGAACAACAGAGAGTTCAGCTGGAGGCTGCCTAGTGTCAAACAAGTATGAGATATCGTCATAAATATATTTTGTTGTGATATTAAAGTTGTGATGGTGTAGATGATTGAAAAAACAGTGATCTTAATTTAGATTTAAATGTTGAGAGTGACTCCAAATTTCTAATTATAACATCATGAAGAAGTTGCTTCTATAACCTTACTGTAGATGGAAAAAATGTATCATTCAATAGATCAGTATGGGTTGTAAAATGGGTTAGGATGAGGGTTAGTGTCTTATTGTATGTTGGCATTTTGACTTGAGGGGTTTGTTTTGCTATTTTAATGTATCTTACAAAACTTGAAGTTACATGTAAGAATAAAACCCAGAGTTCCAGAGTTTTGCTACAATACCATGTGTTTTGCATGGTTTTGTTTAAAAAAAAAAAAGGTTTTGTCAGTACACCCTGACTTTCATCAACAACACTGATGGTTTTGCTATAAAGCCCAGGCCTTTGTGACTTTGTAACAAGACAAATTTCATAATAACAGCCTCATTACATAATCTTAGGCATAATGTTTTATCATAATGGCATAAATGCCTCATTATATGGCATGAAATAAGGCCTAATACCTCAATACATGGCATAAAACAAGGCCTAAAGCCACATTACATGGCATAAAACAAGGCCTAATGCCTCATTACATGGCATAAAACAAAAGTCTATTTCCTGAATGCAGGACAGATAAACACAGACTAATGCTTCATTACATGAGATAAAAGAAAGGCCTAATGCCTTACTACATGGCATTAAGCAATACATAATTCCTCATTATGTGGCAAAAAATGCTTTGCGCTTTAATACATGAATAAAAGCAAGGCAAATATCACTGCATGGCATGAAAACAAGGCCAGATGCCTCATTCTGTGAATAAAAAGGCCTAATAGTTCCTTATATAGCATAAAACAAGGGCAGACACCATAACATGGAAAAAGTTAGGCTTAATACCTCATTGGCTGCATAGATTACAAAGTCTGTTGCCTTATTACATGCAAGTAATAAAGACAAGGTCTTTGTCGCCAGTGTGTGGAATAAAAGCATGGATTAGTGCTTCATCAAAAAGCATAAAAACAAGGCATAATGCTTGACAAGAAAATGGATTTCCTGCTTTAAAATGGGTTCCTTTCGTGATATTTTTGGATGGATACAAAATTAAGGAATTTGCCTCATAACAAAATGACAAGTCACAGGCAGGCATGAGAGTGTAAGTGACAGAGTTAAAAAAAGTCACAACTGCAAGGGATCAGAGAGAAAATCAACAAAACCGGTTTCAACCTTAACAGGTTTCATCAATGGCAGATCTGTAATGGATTGGGCATACCTGCATACTGTACAGTACAACTGTCCGTAGTAATGGACATTATGTGAAAAGCCTGATGCTGAATAGTTTTCTTCACATCATAAACTCCAACTGCCAGGTTTGGCATGGTGAACTGTGTGTATAGATTCGCGTGAAGATTCCAGGTAATTGTAAATGTAAATTGATAATTGTTAAGGAAAGCTGGGGTTTCCCTTGTTGGTATCTCCATGACAGGAAATTGTCAATGGGATATTTTTCACATGAAGACCGTGGTGGATCAGTGTGTCACTGTGTTTATTTGTGATCCATGGTTTGTCAAAAGTCCATAGAAATGTACTTTTTGTGGAGCAATGACACAGGAACCATGTAGTTCTTATTTGATTTGCCTCACCTTTTGGGACAGAATTATTCTTGTTCTATCCTTGGTTCTTGACAAACAGTGTCACAGGAAAGTAAGCATGAGAAAGTTAAAATTTTAGGACAAGACTGAGCAAGCATACTTACCTTGCCATGACATTCAGACCAAAGGGTTCCATGGTGCAAAATTGGTGGATCCAGAAATGCTCCTTTTGTAACCTGAGTGATTCGGTTTTCTTCAGCTATGGTGGGATGGGGATATGTGTCAGGATCTGTGCCTTAATATTAACTCATTCCACCCTAATGATGCTTTTTCCCGCCAATATCTAAATGTCCTCTGCTAATTGTATTTACTAATTTAAGGATTATTTTTCAAAAATTTGGATGAAACGTGCATGGAAGATCATTCCAAGTTATATGCCCATGGTCAACAGCTTTCCTTGGCATGCTCTGGGTGCATTGTACCCAGAGCGTGCCAAGAAAGGCTGTTGACTCAGTCTTCTATCAGGGTGGAATGAGTTAAGGGTCTGATGATCCTGTTTGACAAAATGTCTGCCAAGTGGTTGGTTACTATCTCCTTTGTTTATATGATAATAATGTTTTCAGAGTCTGTGCATACGTGGCCTATATGTCTGGCCTATATATTGCTTGTGGCAGATGCCACAAGTCAGCAGGTAGACCAGGTTGTTATGTCTGCAAGTGCCACCTTTGGGAGTATGACCCGCCATAAGTCAGCAGACAGACTAGGTTGTTATGTTTGCAAGTACCACCTTTAGGAGTATGATCTGCCACAAGTCAGCAGATAGACAACATGTAGATTGTTGCCGTTGAAATTTTAGCCATATCTATAAGGTCAAACAGTGACATAAATGGTATTCATATTGGTGATACCGAAGTGAAAATTAGTCAGTTAGCTGACGATACTACTTGTTTCCTGGCTGATGCGGCATCAGCTAAGTCCTTGCTTCAAAGGTTAAAATTTTTTGAGACATGTTCCGGTTTGAAATGCAATATTGAGAAAGCGGTAGCCACATTGATTGGAGGAGAAAAACATTCCCCTGATTGGGATTTGCCTGTCAGATGGAGCACAGGAAGTTTCTCGACACTTGGTATAACTTTTACTAATAGTGAACATGAAATGAGTTCCTTGAATTTTGCATCTAGGGTGCAATCAATCAAAGATGTGTTAAAAGTGTGGAAGGTTAGACAGTTATCATTAATTGGTAAAAACATAGTATGAAAGGTTTATCTGCATCAAAATTGCTCTATTGCATTTGCATAAAAAATATTGATTTTGTTCAACGATGCATAAATAAATTTTTCTGGAATGGACCTATTCCTAAAGTTAAAAATTTAATCATGTATAAGAAAATCCAGGATGGCAGGCTCAAAATTTTACACTTTAAATCTCAAGTAAAGGCTTTGCTTTTAAAATGGGTCAACAATTTATTTAACAGTATGGATGCAAAATGGAAACATGTTTTTCAGGCTTTCATTCCATTTATTAACCTGAAAGACTTGTTTCTGTCAAGGTGTCATATATTTGCAAATTGGCAGTTGCCCCTTTTTTACAAGAACCTTATAAATTTGTGGAACCAGTTTAAAATAGATTATGAGCCCACTAAGGGTAATGACGTTAGGAATGAATTTCTGTGGTTTAATGATTTTATTTTGATACAGAAAAAACATGTTTTTCTAAAACATTGGTGTCAGTTAGGTATTAAGTGAATTGGTGATCTTCTAGACAATGAGAGTAACTTTTTGTCACAGGAAACCTTACATGAAAAATATGGTCTACAGACGAATTTCTTAGAATATTTATCCATTCAATCTGCTATACCAGTAAAATGGAAACAATTTCTATTGATTGAACACCATAAAATTATTTCAGATGTGCCAGTGCTAAATATTGAAGGGAAAAAAAGAAAAATTAATTTTATCCAATGTAAAGAATTTTATTGGACATTAATATATTCTAATAACTTGCAGACCCCAACAGCTTGGCAACATTGGATGGAATATTTAAATACAAATGAAGATAACTGGGGGAAAATTCATATTTTACCTTTGAAATGTACTTTTGAAACAAGACTACAAACTTTTCAGTTTGCCTGTTTACATAGATTTGTAACGCATAATGCACAATTATACAAGTATAAATTAATAGAATCGGAACAATGTATTTTTTGCGAGGAAAAAGACACAATTATCCATCGATTCTGTAAGTGTGATCATGTAACAGGTTTCTGGGAACTGTTTCAACAGTGGTGGAATTCATGTAATCATCATAATGTCATAAACTTGACAGAATTTTATATAATGTTTGGATTTTTCAATGAGCCAAAAAGGTATGCTCTGAAAAATTGTTTACTGCAAGCAAAATACTTTATTCACTGTTGTGTTTGCAAAAAAAGAAAGAGTCTCATTTTGAGCCTTTCTTCGGTATTTAAGAAATAAGCTCAACGCTGAACAACATATTATGTATTACAGGAATCAGCGAATAGTCTTTGCATCTCGATGGAATTTGGTAGCTCAGACTTTATCTATTGTATATTGAAAGGCCAATAAATTATTTAAAAAAAAAAAACAACAACAAAAAAACATGTAGATTGTTATGTCTCAAGTGCCACCTTTGGGAGTATGTTATGTCTGTCCAGTGGCAGAGGTTTTGACCATGCCTGTAGCATCCATCTTCTGGCAATTCCTGCAGTTGTTCTTGTCACAAGGATTCTGTTCTGTGACCCTGGCTATGTGAGAAGGTTGTTGTGTTGGTGGAAATTTTAGTCGTGATTTGACTGGAATGTCCTTGAGGTTTTCAGCTCTTCTGAACCCCATAGTTATTTGCTTGTTGTCTATGGCTGGGGCATACTTTGAAGGTTGGATTGTACCCCAGTTTTGGCAAATGACGTGTTGTGGAAGTAGAGCTGGATTGTACCTTGTGATCATAAAAAGTTGATCCTGATCATAATCAGTTTTGTTGTGGACTCTGCCTTTGTTGCAGTACAGAGGCTCTGTCTAGAGCCCTTACTTGTGACAATGAGTCCTGGAGTTAAGTAATCTGGTAGCCTCATCATGCATAGTACATTCCGACTTTTTTGGCATTCTCTTCAAAATCGGCTGGTTGGGTGCAAATTCTTTTGACCCACAGGAGTTGGCTGTAGGGACCAGCTGTTTTGCAATGTTTTGGATGTGCTGATCTGAAATGGAGATATGTACATATGGGTATCTGTAAGTTTAGTGCACAAGGTTGTGTATGGTTTCCTGGTCAATATATGTGACAGAGAATTTAATGGTTGGAAGACTAGAATTTAAATGATTTATAAATTCCTGTGAGTTCCTCTTCACCATATTGTGGGCTTTAAGGGGTATTTTTGACAGCATGTATTCCTCCAAATCTGCCATGAAGAGATTTACATATGATGGTGCTCCTCTTGTACCCATGACTGTCCCACTTTTTTGGAGGTACATGTAGCATTCACCATTGAACTCAAAATTGTTGCAGTATAGGATCAATCTCAGAGGAGAAATTATTTCTCTGATCGATGGTTTTTGATCAGCTGATCTATTGTGCAGTAGGGATCTTGCTGTTGTTCTCAGGCCTTCTGTAATTGGTATGTTGATGTACAAAGAGCCTACATGTAAAGTGACCAGTAAAAGTTTTGACTGGTTGCTGTGGTAATGATTCTATCGTTGATATAAAATCATTTGTGTCTTTTGATGCCTGGGATTTTTGTTGACAAACTCTCTCTCTCTCTCTCTCTCTCTCTCTCTCTCTCTCTCTCTCTCTCTCTCTCTCTCTCTCTCTCTCTCTCTCTCTCTCTCTCTCTCTCTCTCTCTCTCTCTCTCTCTCTCTCTCTCTCTCTCTCTCTCTCTCTCTCTCTCTCTCTCTCTCTCTCTCTCTCTCTCTGTGTGTGTGTGTGTGTGTGTGTGTGTGTGTGTGTGTTCAAAGGGAGAACTGCAACATGTTTATCATTGGTCGTGATCCCATTATTACCATTATTTACTCAGTACAATAATTCCTTGGTGAGAATTATAAATAATTTTGCATCCTAAAAAATTCAGTGGATCAATCTTCATACATACATGTAAATATATTCAGGACTAACGATGTGTGCCATTTGTATGTACCAAAACTAGCATAATCTAGGTTATATATGCCACCTGTAGACAGAAAGGTTAGCTATGCAGCCCTCATGTGGCAGGATGCACATAATGTTTAGTCCCGTCATTGGCCATCTCTGCTGTGCATCTTATTTTCCTTATGTTTCTGTCCCCTTTTGACTCGTTGCCTCCTCATTTGGTACAGATAATCTATGGGTCTGGGAAATGTTTCCCATATATTAATACATAACCTTGAGGTCAAAGGTCAAGGTCAAATCCTTGTATTTTTCTGCTGATGCAGCAGTATTGGCTTATACATGTACCTCCTAATGGTGCATCGTAGGCCCAAGGTTACTATTAAATGTTAATAGGAAAGTAACTAGGCAGTTTCAATTTGCATGGTTTACTAAGTGACCTTGAAAGGTCAAATTTCATACTTTGAATCTGGCCAATTGTTTTGCAATTGGCCAGATTCACTCCAAACTTGGTGGGGATTTACATCTTGTAGGTATCTACCAACTGTGTTCAAGTGGTCATACTTCAATGATTTTTGGATTTTTAATGTGGGGTGGTTGTTTGTTTTTGTTTTGTTTTTTGCATTCTTTTTTATTATCATGTCAGTCAATGGGGTCTGCAATGGTAGATCACATTTTGACTTCTTCAGAACCATAAGCCAGATTCACTTGAAACTTTTGGTACAGATACTCCATAAATTTGTAGAATTTTTTTTTCATAAGGTTGTGGATGACCTTCAGGTCATAAGTCAAGGTCACAATGCCTTGCAAAACAAAATGGTTTCCCTGCCACATCTTCAAATGGGTATGATTGAAGTCCATCAAACTTGGTCATTATTTTCTCAGGTGAGACTTCCTCTAAATTTGCTCAGTGGTGACCTTGAGGTCAAAGGTCAAGGTCAAACTTTCTTCAGAAGAATGCTGGCCCTCTTAGAGAGGTGGCCTTTGGTGAGAGCTGGTGCCTGCCAGGGGGATGTATGATGTTTTCTCCACAAAAAAACTTGCTTCCAGTTTACAGAGGAAATCAATCCAATATGAATCAAGTATCATTGCATCAGTTGAGAGCACAGTGACAATGAAAGAATTAATAGGACACTCAGAAGATAGTCAGCCTCTGGTGAGACCATAGCCTACATTGTACATCAACTAGTCAGCATCTATGTACTTAATTTCTTTTGAAATTGCCAGCTAAACAGATATACATTCCATGTGTATTGTATTCTTCTCTCCATACCCTTTGAAAAAGAAATATGCAGCTTAGTCAGTTTACAAAGCAATTTCGGAATGTGAAATAATATACACGGTATATTAAAAACTGCATTTATGTCAGCCTACCATGGTTCTGTCTAATATAATAATATTAAGATATCAGCTTCTCTGGCATTTTTTTTTCAAGCCACTTAGGCCAAATAATCAGGACTTCCTCTGGATGGTTCTGGCAAAATAAATTTTGAAAACGTAGACAAACAAATTGTCATTATACTACAGGTCATAACACTGTAATCAGTCAGAAACAATAAGAGCCAAAGTCATATTATTCTTTATTTTGAGAAGGTTAAGCATCCATATCAATAGTGTGACCAGGTTAGCAAGTGTGTGCTGATCTTCCCCAGGGCCCACTTTTAGATATTAAAGAAAAAATCTGTAAATATATCAGAAAAAATATGCAATCAAGGTCTCCCAGTTGGCACATTGAACCTAAAACATGATATAATTAATGATGATAGTCTTCAATTTAAAAAGAGACAGTGTTCTTGTCTTGTATTTTTTACTACGTGACTGAAAACCCTGTGCTAGAGGAAGCCGGAAAAATGGTCTTCTCTGCTTAGATTTTAACTTGCAGTGTTGTCAAATCAGCTTGTCAATATTTAATATGGGGAATAAGGTGGCACAGATCTGCCCACAGAGGGGTCACCTGCTCTCAGTCACTGTGATCTTTGGACCCTTTATGACAGCACAGCTTTAATAAATGTAATGTACAGGACCTCTCTGTTTGCCTTCTCTATTAGAACTGTCAGGAAGTGAATATATGGTTCATCAGGTATCAAATATTGTGGGGAACAATTATATTTTCCGTGTGAAATATCTACATTTACACATGATATAAACCTTGATCATGATTAACCCATTTGCTGGCATAAAGATGGCAGTCATCTCATGGAATGAGAAACTTGTATCTAATGACTAGATTGATTAATATGCATTTAAGACTTTTCTGAATTTGTATCATATAATCTTACCATTTTGCAACATAACTTTGACCTGTATTACCTTTAAAACAGATGTAGGTGGTCAAGGTCAGTAGATTCAAAGTAGGATAATGACAATGTGGAATGATAAGCCACAAAACCTTTTCCTAGTTACAATAAGACTGGTCAATATTTTACTTTGCCGTGTGTTGGGAACTGGTGTACAATTAACCAACAAAGAAAACTGCTGACCTGGGGACTCCTGTTCAGATAGGTCCCATACAATCCCCCCCCCCCCCAATAATTTACATTCACATTGAAACTGAGGGAGCCAATCAGGTGACTAGAATTGCATCATGTGACCAGTTTGGGTTTAAATGACTCAAACAATTTACAAATGAACCTAAACTGCAGTTGAATCCATTGTTGGTGGCTCCCCTTGTTATGTTTTAGGCCTATGTATTTATGGACACTGCTTCGCCATGAAAAAGATTCCATCTCATTTATACCATATACATGTAGGCCTCACAGATTTTTGTAATATAATTATGTGTAGCTAATTCTGATTATGCCATGTACTATTAAAAGCAACATCATGTCAATTTGTTTTCTTGACACTTCAGACCCCCCTTGCATTTCATTCTTGATCTATAAGTTGTTACAGTGTACATAAGATATTTAACTTATATAAGCTGCATAAACACCCAGATATCTTCAATCACTGAAGGAAAGCCTGCCCCTGTTCCCACTTGTATTTTTAGTGATCCTGCCTTTTTGCAACATACACCATTGATCTTGATGTGCTTTGTTATAATGCAGCCCAACATAAATAAAATTGGATGGAAACTGAGTTATATCTAGATAAAAACCGTCAGATGGCCAAATGACCTTAACCTTTGACATTTAGAGGTCAAATATAAATTACAGAAATCTACATTGTTACTACACTTGCAGCCCAACACGGTAATAATCAACTGAACATTGACTGAGTCATCAGTGGTTATGCCTGTATGAAAATATTCAGGGGGCCAAATGACCTTGATTTTTGACCAGAGACGTATCTGATGATGGACCAGGTTCCCATTAAAAACCAGCTTCCTCTGATTATTTTTAAAGTTTTTATGAAACTTTTAATGTATTTATTTGAACGCCATCTGAGTGGCGTAAAACTTCACGACCTTACCGCAATATCTAAAAAAATGACCACAGCTTTCCTAAATTTTTGTCAGAGATGCATCTTATGATGCACCAGGTTCCTCTTAAAAACTAGCTTCCTCTTTGCATTTATAAACTTTTTATGAAACTTTAAAATATTTATCTTTTTGGCCATCTGAGTGGTGCACAAGGGGACCGCATTACCATAATATCTCAAGAAGGATCCAATGCAGCTTCCCCAAATTTTCTTTCAGAGATGCACATCATAGTGGACCACATTCCTATTGAAAACCAGCTTCTTTTTCCTATTTCTATATTGTTATGAAACTTTTGAAGTGTTAATTTGATGGCCAACTGAGTGACGCACAGTACAGTGGTCTCTGTCACCAGAACTTGCCCCAAGAACACATCCAAAACTGCTCCTTCATTTCATAGACAACAATATGGAAATTGTGTGTAAAGTATTGTACTGCTACATGTAAGTCTAAAAAAAAAATGCAGAATTGAGGAAAAAAAAGGATTGTGGACGCCAAGGGTATAATCCATTCTGTGAACGCTATTTTTGTATTTTTTTTTATATTGTGTGTGTGTGTTTTAATGTAACATGTCTCCTTTTGGTAGTTCAATCACTTTTTTCAATTGAACTGGTATTTACTTCATCAACTGTGAAAGGGCTTCACTGGCAAATTTAACAGAAACTTAAATTCCCAGGATGGTAGTCCTTTCTTCCTGTTAAAATTTTATTGCTTTCTTACACAATACTGATGCAACACACAGGCAGATAAAATTATAATATGCACCTGACTTCACTGCGTTTTCTACAATAAACCATTTCCTGCTCAACTCACCCAAAAGCACCCAGATGCAAACTGACATCAGCCTGAATGTTTTTGCCTAAAACTCTCCTTTCTTGAAACTATAGCTGAGATTTGTGTCTGAGACCATGATGGCATGTGTATGACACCCAACCCATGCCAAGGAAAGCTATTGACTCAGTCATACTCTGAGAGAGGAATGGGCTAATCTTCTTCAATGTCATTTTAGGAATTTTTTTTTCAAAAAGTTCAAATTGACAGATACATGTATACCGGTAGTTGAAGAGAAATAATGAGTGCATAGTCACAGTCATCAAATTTCATTCCATAATTTTGCAGATCACATTGCAATAATCAAGTTAACAATGTGGTTTCTTTTGAAAATTTGAAGCACAATTCAATTAAATTCAATTGTATATTTTCATCAACAATATTGCAGAACAGTATAAACAATAAAAAGTAATGAGGAATGTAAGTCACTGAATAGGTCATATAAAACAGTCAAGAAATTACTTACATTTATACTCGGGGGCCTATATTTGGCACCAAACACCCAAATATTCACTGTTCCTAATTCATACCATACAGATTTATTTTGATCAATATATTAATGTCCATTCTGCACATGAAATTGCAACCATCATGTATATATATGTTTGTGTGTGTGTGTATATATATATATATATATATATATATATATATATATATATATATATATATATATATATATATATATATATATATATATATATATATATATATATATATATATATATGAAACACCCCTACTCCTGTGCCATCTTGTGTAGTTTTCCACATAATGTGGTATCTGTAGATACTGGCACTCCAACATATTGTTTTTCCAGATCTCTATTATTAAAATGATATCAAAGTTGATAAAATTGTTAAAGTGACGTTTTGGTGTTCCTGTAAAAATGCCAGTGGTTTAGATCAACATGTAGGGTCTTGGCTGTTTTCAAGTAACATGAATGGTGCAATTTCTGTGTGTGAAAATAACAATAAATAAGCCTTGTTACCTACACAAAGCATACCACAACTGATGATGTCTTACCTGCAAAGCAGAATTTAATGTTATTGTTTGAGTATGTTACTAGTTGTGCAGCATTAGGCCACTTCGCAGGCAAGATGATGTCAAACTAACTCAGGATTTTTTTGGGGGGAGGGGAGGGAGGGTAGGGTGCAAAATTACAGGTTATGTGCTCAGTGGGGGGGGGGATTTAGAACATCGATGCATATATATATATATACAATGTATACAACTGTCTATCAGTATATATATTATATATACCAACAATCAGGCATTTTGGTGCATCTTGGGTCTACTTTCATCAACACATGAAAAACACAAAATTAAGGCAAGGCTCCGTGAAGTGCAGGAGTGAAAAGTTTGACCAGTTTTGCTCAAGTGAGGCTGTTCAGGAACTGAAAATAAAATGGCTGCAGTGCTGTACTTCTCGAGATACGACAATTGTTGTACCGGCTTGTATTGTATGGTGTGATGTTAATATCGTGTGTTAATCCAAGGAGTCATGCACCAGCTTGGTTTGGCACAAGTTACATGTACGTTGTATTGGAAAATGGTGCAACTGTCTAGGATGACGAGGTGTGCCACACAGGCAAGTTAACCTACAGCCTTAGATACACCTGTCTCAAGTGTGAGATCATGTATATGTACCTGTAAGTTAAAATCATAGGAAGTCCTAATGATATGGTCCTGTCACTATGTTTACTGATATAAAGCTTGGGAATGGGGAGGGGCTCTGTGCAACTTTGTGTTGTACAGACCTTGTCCCTGTGTGTGTGCACATTATTTAATGAAAGAATAAGTGTATGAATGTGGTAACTGAGATGAATTGAACATCTCATGTCATAGTGGCATCTGTAATATGCTGGAGTAGGGTCTCTTGAGTTTCTAGCATTCTGTAAGTCATGGGAAAACAAGCATAAAAATTGGTAAAAATTTAGCATACAAGACAAATATGGCTATTTTCTCATGATGTTGAGGCCAAATGGCTCCATTGTGCATAACTGATGGATCCAAAAATATTCTCTTCTCAGCCTCAGTGCCTCTGTTTTTTCAGCTTTGAGGGTGTAGGAATATGTTCTGAAATTTGGATTTTTAGATGGAGACCACTTGATTTTAGTCATTCCTAGCAGTGTCTTCCTAATGGTTGCTGAACATCTTTTTTATTTATATGATAGAAATGCTACCCTAGCCTGTCCAACAATGCCCAAGAGGTTTGACCAACATTTTGTTTAATTTGTTGCAGGTTAATTAGTTTCATCAACACTTGCCTTGTCTTTCTATCAACGCACATATAGCTGAGTCAGACAACATGTACATGTACATGTACATGCATACAGATTTTACAAACTTGAGATGTAAGGCCTACTGGTCTGTAGTTTCCAGCAATTTTTCTTTCACCCTTCTTAAAAATAGGTGTTACGAGAGCTTGCTTTCATATACATGTACATGTTAAAGGTAATTGACCCGTGTCTAGAGATAGTCTCAAAATACAGTTAGAGGAAAACATAACCGGTTGGCAGAATCCTTTAGCACTCTTGGTTATACCTCATCAGGGCTTCATAGCCTAAGTAGGAGTTATATTACAAAGCAGATGTCAAACCTCCTCAGGTGTAAAGAAGACATTATCAATGCATTTATTGAAAGCAATACGAGTAAAATTAGCAGGATCTGGAGTGTTTTTGTCAAATACGCAATGGACTTGATCATTAAACCAAATCAAGTTACCACCATCTTCCTTTATATGCTTGAACTGGAAAAATTTGTTAAATTGCATTGTGGTCGCGAAATCATTACTAGAATCTTGTCCATTACTTTGCTTCACTTTTGCCACCAGTGTCTTAGACTTAATTAGTTTTAATGTTGACATACATGATGAAAGCTGTAGCATTTTTCTTATCCTTTTTTACACAGTTTCATCACATATTCTTACTTAACCCTTTCCCCCTTGAATTAAGACTGAGTCAACTGCTTTCCTCGGCATGGGTTGCCCAACCCGTGCCGAGGAAAGCTGTTGACCTGGGTCATGTTTTCTTGACAGGTCTTATCTTCAATTCTCAGTCAAATTGTTTGTTTTCATTGCTGTTGCAATCACTTAAAAACGCTGAAGCAGACGACATTTGACCATGCACCAGCCGGTTTTGACCAGTTTAAGGGGGAAAGGGTTAATTGTCACATATTTTCCTTGACACCTCATTCCCTCTCTTCATATATTCCTGCTACATGTATATGGGGAGTATGTATCTTGTCTCAATACATCTTTTCCATGCAAAATATTTCCTTTGAACAATTCTCCTAGCTGATCCATTAAAGTTTATCTGCTTGCCACCAGTTATTTTAACCAAAGATTATAACATATGCCTGCGCTCCTTGTGACAAACAGGCTTGGAAATTATCCCTTATCTCATAACATCATGCCCTGTGGTTACAATATTCCAATCACATTACCTAATAAATTGCACGTTTTTACATAATAAGTCGTGTTGCAGTCATATCTGAAAATCTCTTTATCACTTACTAACTCCACACAAATCAAAAAAATCCCAGAAAACCAGATTATGGTCTGCCCTGCCAAGTGCACATAATAACTCAGTATTTGAAACATTTGGCTCATTTGATGAAGTAATAAGGTCTAAACAATTTGATGTGTCTGTTCCCCTCCGTTAAGTGGGTTTGGTCATATGCTGACATAAAAACAAGTCATTTAATTTGTCAAAGAAGGCTTGTGAAAAGAGAATTTCAGTGTCATTTACTATGAAGTGCTTCCAATTAATCAATGGCAAACTCCATTAACCAACAACTTGCCTTCACAGATCCTACTTGCAATGTCAAATTGCTTTTATTAATAACTGTAAATTGTGTTCCATTGAAGAACTATCCTTTCTGCAGGCTCCAATTAAGTTGTCTTATGTTTTTCAGCCACAGCCATAACATGTCCTTCAGTTTTAAACCCCTTAATTCTGTACACAATTCTGCATTTAAACCATCTTTCACTTTATTGATGGCACCGCCCTTGACTTCATCTGAATGAATTCTAAGACAGCAGTAACATGGAATACTTATAACAAGTATCAACAATTTCAGGTTTTACATGTGACATAGTTTCAGTTTCAGGTATTAAGTCTGGATTTAACCATTTCCCTTCTTGAATTAACCCTTAAAGTGCTAATCACTGCTATAGTTGTTTTCTTATTAACGTTAAACATATGATGGTTAAAAGATTCAAATTCCTCATGAAGATACCTTTCATTCAAATACCAGCAAGCCTAGTCTAAGGCAAAAAGTAGTCTTAGTCAACAGCTTTCCTTTGGGCACTTTGCTGCATGCAAAGCATCCTGAGGAAAGCTGTTGATTCAATCTTAAATCAGTGCTTTAAGGGTTAGGATGAGTCAACAGCTTTCCCTTGCATGGGGCATGATACCTTGATAGATCTCACCTAATATACTCAAATTGATTTTAATTACTGTTGAAATTAGTTGAAAACTCTGAAGCAGACAACATTTGACTTCCAGTTAGTTTTGGCCAGTTCAAAAGGGAAAGAGTAAAAGCATACAATCTTACTTTGAGTTCATCAAGTTTAGGTAAAAGACTTTTAAAGTTTGTAGGTATACATTTAATAGAGTTAGTTAGCACATG
Organism: Hermodice carunculata; assembly: GCA_964020975.1. Classification (NCBI taxonomy): domain Eukaryota; kingdom Metazoa; phylum Annelida; class Polychaeta; order Eunicida; family Amphinomidae; genus Hermodice; species Hermodice carunculata. The sequence continues at coordinate 83,696,167 of OZ026616.1, read as the reverse complement.
CCCTGTAGTAGCAGGTGTACTTGCCCTGTTAAGTGTTCTGTTACTTGGGTGGGTTAAACCCTGGGATTTGTCTTTCTGTTACTTGGGTGGGTTAAACCCTGGGATTTGTCTGACTCATCAGGTGTGCAGAGTTCCTGGTCCCTGCTGCTAACTGATGGAGATCATTTGCTTTTAAAGTTCTGCATAATCAAGTCTGTTCCCCCACTCTCCTGCCTCCTATTAAGCTTACTGTAGACACTTTGGTCTAATTGTCTGAGTTTGACAGTCAAGTCTGGGTTGATGTATAAGTTCCTCTGCCATGGAACTGTTGCCCTTCTCAGGCACTTAGCCTTGTTCAGCAGTCTTTTCTGTACTTCAAAGTCCTTCAGTTTGACAGATAACACATGGTTTTCTGTCTCTCTTAACTGCACCAATCCTGAATGCACTGTCCACATCACTCTCATTAACACTAAGGGCTGGGTCAGTGTCTTTATAAATTTAGGTAGCTTGTGTACGTCTGCGGCTTTTCTATCCTATGATGTTGTTGGTGGCATCTCCCCATCATGTTCCTCAGACTCTGTTTCAGTCTCAGGCAGACCCTGTATAATTACATTGCATCTCCTCCTCTGTGTTACCATCTGTGCTTGTACATCGTCCATGTACAGTGTAAGCACTCATATAGCTTAATTCTTATCGTATCCTCACACTTGTGGGTCTGTTCTTTCTGTCAGTGAGGTCACCTGGTGCCTCACGCTACATCAAGCTTTCTGACGATGTGTGCATGATACAGGATCATTAACTAAAGTAAACATGAACAGAAAAATACAATACGTAATCAAATCAACCGTTGTCTGGAGAAAAGAAGTGAAGTCAACTTCGATCAAGGTCAAGAAAAAACAAGTGTCAGTTACATCAACTGTGGTATCCTCACACTTGTGGGTCTGTTCTTTCTGTCAGTGAGGTCACCTGGTGCCTCACGCTACATCAAGCTTTCTGACGATGTGTGCATGATACAGGATCATTAACTAAAGTAAACATGAACAGAAAAATACAATACGTAATCAAATCAACCGTTGTCTGGAGAAAAGAAGTGAAGTCAACTTCGATCAAGGTCAAGAAAAAACAAGTGTCAGTTACATCAACTGTGGTATCCTCACACTTGTGGGTCTGTTCTTTCTGTCAGTGAGGTCACCTGGTGCCTCACGCTACATCAACCGTTGTCTGGAGAAAAGAAGTGAAGTCAACTTCGATCAAGGTCAAGAAAAAACAAGTGTCAGTTACATCAACTGTGGTATCCTCACACTTGTGGGTCTGTTCTTTCTGTCAGTGAGGTCACCTGGTGCCTCACGCTACATCAAGCTTTCTGACGATGTGTGCATGATACAGGATCATTAACTAAAGTAAACATGAACAGAAAAATACAATACGTAATCAAATCAACCGTTGTCTGGAGAAAAGAAGTGAAGTCAACTTCGATCAAGGTCAAGAAAAAACAAGTGTCAGTTACATCAACTGTGGTCTGAGACAGAGATAGCCAATAAACACCAGTAGAATTACCTTTCATCCGGGGCGAATTAACTGCCAATAGAAATTAACTTACATTTTGGTCTCAGACAAAAAAAAGTCAATAAAATCAACTTTGGTTCAGGAAAAAGTTACGTCATGAAAATCAACATTGGTCTCTGGCTTTAAGAAGTACCAACAAAATCAACTTTTGTTGGGGAGAGATAAATAATAAAGAAAGAGAGAGCTACACTGTACAAGTACCTTGTATAAGTTAGAAGTAGCCAAATTGCATAGATAAAGTCAAGTTTGAGATATGGCACAAGGAAGTTATTACAAGCCTGTATCAGTGCTGATTGCAACTGACATGGGACTGTATAGCACCAGTTCATGAACCAACTTCAGGTGATCCTGCCAATGACCAACGTCCTCCATAATTGATGGTTACTGTTCTTTTGGCAAGACCCTATTGCTGATAGGTCCTAATTTCCAATTTAACTGGTATTAGAAGCAAAGCCTCCAGAGACCTGAAGTACAAGCAAAAAGAAAAAGCCTTGTCCAGTCTGGATAGGTAGAGATAGAGTTGTTGATCGTAAGACCTGAGCTACATGTACATTGCCAGTATCCTGAGATGCTTCCAGACTGGATTCTCATATAACATGTATAGTAATGGACCTGTAACATGCCAGGGGAATTGTAGGAGCTGCTGTCTGGTCAAATACATATGAGTGGCCCCTTATATTTCATGATACATTGATAAAACAAGTGGTTACTAGTTTGCACGTTGCATGGCAAGTCACACCCCTATTGGAGCATAACCTGCATGTTGGCTATACAGATCTAGACCAGCAGGAACGTCACAGTGTAGGCATGTTGGTATTTGAATGACAGCTCTTTTCATGAGGAAACCATATGCAATTTTCCTCTAGGTCTGTCAGACAAGATAATCCATTTCTTGTATGGAGTGAGTCAATTTTGGGAAGCGATCAAGTCTCAGCGTTCCTTGTATTGCCAATCAACTGCCCAGGACAGCTATAGTACATGGGACGAAGTAAACACGTATATTGCATGGATGTTGGACCATTGTCCTATTCATCATCTGTTGTTTTCGTGATTTTCTTCCCAGAGGTGTGTGTACGCATGATGGGTTTCCATCCACTGTGCGGCTGATACACTGTAGGCTGCCAGAATTAACTGCTGCAGCAAAGGTGCTTCATAGTGAGAAACTTTAAAATGAATATATCAAAGATAGAAACAATATTGGCTGGACTGCCTGGCTTAACTCTTTCAGCACCAACTGGGACTAAAGTTGAACTACATGTACTTAGGACAAACTGCTCACAAATATAACCAAGATACTAGGTACATGTTTCTTGTAAAAAGACTTTTCATTCAAGTACAAGCATGCCCGAAGTAACATAAATGTAATAGTCTAGGTCAATAGCTTTCCTTGGCATGCTTTGGGTGCATTATGCCCAAAATGTGCCAAGGAAAGCTGTTGACTCAGTCCAAAATGTGGTGTTGAAGAGGTAAGAAATATGCTCATGATGACTAAGGTCTGTGTAAAAATTGACCACGCCTACTGCCACAAAAAGGGGCCACATACGGCAGGTTGTAATTGCAGGCAAATCAACAAAGAGAGAAGAGGTTACTGTCTCCAAAGGGCAGTCTTTAAAAAGTAATGCAGTCTTTCACAAGTGACAAGAGGTGGTCTTTTTCACAGGTACCATTGTACATGTATGTATTTTAAAATGTGTTGCAATTGCACTTGCATGTACCTATTACATGTAATTTCATATGTTCACTGTATGTACATAGACAATTGCATGGAAGCGAACTTTATAATACAACTCACCACATAATTAATGAAAACATACACATGTACATGTACATTTATGTGGACAACTATGATTTCTATGCTCATGTGTATCCATATGTCCTGAGTGTGGCTGAACCTACGGCTCATGTATATTTCCTCAAATTTTTTTCTGTGTAAATGTAAATACAGTAGCTATCATCATATACAGGTGATCTGCTTATGGTATGAATATAGTTTCCCAAGGCTCTTGTGTGTGAACTTAGAGTTTCAGGGTACAGTAGATGCACTGTGGCCACCCCCTCTAACAAGACCACTCCTGAGAAATATTACCATATTAGAGAGGGGACCTCTGTTGAAGGGGTCAACTGATTAAATTGCCGTACATACATGTATATTCTTCAGGAAGAGCATGGTCTTATAAGACAAGATGATCCTAGACTTGGCTGACTGGCCATTTCAAGGCTTTGTCTGACTGGTTTTCATGATGAGTTCATCTCATCAGGGATAGTTAGGAATACTACTCTGTATATGTACACTTATATACATTTACCAATGTGAGGTTATGCTTGCTGTCATGCAATACATATGCATTGTGTTTACTTGTGCAGTGTTATTGGCCATGATGGTTTGTGTTATCATGACCAAAGTAAATTTCAGACAACTGTCAGTTTAAATTTTTTCGATTCTTCAAATAAGGAAATCCTGTTATGGACATAATTAAGGTTATAATGTGTAGGTTGAATCAGGACAATTGGTTTTGTTATGTAATGCCCTTTATAGGGCCTAACAAATGTTGTGATTACGAGTTTTTTTCTGTAACCCTTCGCCCCTTGAATTAAGACTGAGTCAATTGCTTTCCTTGGCATGGATTGGTCACTTAGTGCCCAACACATGCCAAGGAAAGCTATTGTCCTGCGGCATGTGATCTCGATAGATCTCATCTACAATTCTCAGTCAAATTGTTTTTCATTACTGTTGACATTAGTTGAAAATACTGAAGCAGACAACATTGACCACCAGCCGGTTTAAGGGGTAAAGGGTTAAGTTCGAATATTTGCAGTTTTCATGTGCATGTCCAAAATTGTGTGTAGATGTAATGCAAGCTTAATATGGAAAAATGAGCTTTGATAATCGATAGAAAAAAGTCATAGTTTTTAAGACAGTAATAGGAACCCTATTGAAAGGAACCGCTTTGTTTCTTTTTGATTAGTGATGTGGAGATGCACATATACCAGGTGTTGAATGGCCATATCTTTTTTGTTTTGTAATATTCATATTACTGTTTCTAAATTCCTTGACTTAAAAAGTGCAGTGAAGAACATTAATCATGGATGGCAGTAAGATTTATGAAAAAGACAATATGATCTACAATGTAGCTGATGGCAAAAAATTAATTAAGTTGATAATATGACTATAAAGTCATTGATTGGATAGGGATATGGTTTTCTTAGGAACTCTGATCTTAAAGTGAAAATCAGAAAAAGATCAAGATGATCATATTGCTAAAAGTAATTAAATAAATATGTAAAATGTAAGTCTATATTTAAGAAGATAAATGACATGGAATTTGATGAGTCACAATTTTCTTCATTGGTCCTAACTTTACTGCTCACCATTATGTTCAAGCTGTGTCTTTGCCTGCTTAACTGACCCAGTCATGTCAGTGGTCATATGCTGTATGTTGTAATTGATTTAATTTGTACAAAATGCACACTGCCCAATTTTAGTGGAGATACATATTCCATCACTTACATATAATGATCATATATAAATAGAAATATGCATAGTTCTGTATTGTGGCCATTGATTTTTAATAATATTCTCAGCTGGAAGTTATGCTTATATATAATAAGGAAATATTAGTGGCATGCACAGTTTTATTTTACAAAAACAGATGGCAGTGATATATTTTCAGGAATGATTTGCTCCCATAATGGAGGGGAAAACTCAAATAATATTCAAGGGCAGCCTCAAGAATGTCAAAGATGCCAGTGGACCATTAAATGACAGGTGATGCAGGAAGTACCCAAGCTGTGAATCTCTATAAAGATATATCGTGTCCAATCCAGTTGGCATCCAGAAAGGAACATCATATCTCTTTGTTTTAATTTGCGGAGATGTCTGAGAGGGACTGCCATGTTCAAACGATTTGCTTTGTGTCATCATTAAATGAGGATGTATGTGGGCTTTGCATGGTATCAAGCCATTCGTAGCATCTGTGTTGTGCTAATGGAGAGATGTCTGATCTGACCCTGATCAAACTCTCACCTTCTCAGCAAAATTGGCATTTATAGGGACAATTTGCAGGGTTTTTAATTATTATTAGTTTGTTTCCAACTAGCATTGCATGTGTGGTTATAATTGATAAGCTTAGGCTACACATATGTTATTTTGAACCATATGCTTTTACACTTAAGAATGTTCATGCTCTGTACTGAAAGAAAAGTTGCTTCTTTTGGAACTTTTGAGCCTGGTTCATACCAGTACAGTGCAGGGAAAGGAAATGAAATTGACAGACCTTTTAGATTTGATGTGCTGAAACTTGGAAGTTGCCCTGGAACAATAAATCCCTTACTGTTTAGGGTCACATTTTTTTCACATAAGATCACATACCCTCATTTCTGTCTCTATACTTGTTATCATTTAACAAATAGATATGAACCCATATAATTACAATGTGGGATTTTGGCCCGTGATAAACTTCCATAAACAAATTACAACCCTAAGGTTAAAGTATAGGGATTGACCTTTTAACACAAACTTCATCTTTTGAAATCTTATGCCTGATATAGTTAGACTGTATACTTTTTATGGAAACAAAGTAATAAAATACTGATAAAGCCCTCTGTTATGGAGTAAATGAGCTGCTATACATACTGTAAATATGTAGTCAGACAATTACAGTAAGTAAGTAATAATTTAATTGACAAAGTGAGTCATTGCTGACTCATATAAGACATGTAATACATATCTTCTGCAGTTTGATGCACAAGTACATTAGAATGAATAAGACACAATCACAAGTGTCACAAGTAGTGTGCTGAACTGAAGAGTAACGGAAAACTCAAATGAACAGAACATGATGCTTAAGTTACGTAAAGCACACCACCCTGTAATTACAGGGTACTAAAATTTTCTACAGAGTACTAAAATAGCTATATACTCTATACTGGAGATGAGCACCCAAAATTACTTTTCTACAGAGCACTGAAATAGCTATACACTCTTTACTGCAGATGAGCACCCAAGATTAACATTGAGCACCAAAGTTATGCATCTATATGAGGAAGGAAAAAAAAAGAGAACTAGAGTGTATATGCACAGGTCTAGTCTACAGAAACTATGACAATACTTAGTGTAACATGTATTACAACAAACTTACATGTACAGACACATTGAGGAATCAGTGACTGATATGAACCTATGTAGTTTTAGCAAGGTATCATTCATCTAGAACTTCGAATAGGGTTTGTCAGTCTAGATGCACTGATGTGCATGGTTGCAGCACTTAATTGTATACATTTACTTCATGTTTCACTTGGCATTTTCAACCAATGAATGAAGCAGGTTTTATTTACCCCGTGGTGTCTCCACCTGCAACAAGTGGATATCTGGGAGATGGTACCTACAGTGCCATCTACTGGTGACATGTTCCTATGGACTTCTGCAGGAACAATAGACATGTTCTGCTGGCTAGAGGTAGATGATATGCTGAGTGCAAACAGTTTGTTTAAACACAGTTTTATACAGCTGCAGCGTGGTCATGTAGTAGTTTTCCGTTAAGCTTCTCCAGGAGTGCAACTGATACAGTTGTTGTGTTTTTTTTTTTTTTTGTTTTTTTAATTTTTTTTTTTTTTTAATTCAAGCACATTTGGCTATGAGTGATAAGTAGCACAATATGGTTTCACACAATATGGGATCCCTTCTACAATACCCATTAATTTAACTCTAAAAAAACAGCTTTATTGGTATGCAGTTTTCATGGAACAAGTATGAACTGTATTTGGCATGCATGTATTATTAGTCCTTTTCAATGATATACATGTAAAACATGCCATAATGGCAGTATTTTTGCCAGGTGGCAAGTGAGAGTAAGAAGTATATGTATTAGCTTTTGAATGTTGACAAAAATACTCAATGAGGAATCTGTGCTGTCAGTTAAACATGACTTTTGTACAGTAGTTCCCCTCTTATAAGACCACCCTAAATGCAGCCAAAAAGTGCCCTTACAAGAGGGATGGCCTAGCTAGCTCTCTTGAGGGTGAGAATATAATGGAAATACCATATTTCTGCACAAGAATGCTGGCCTTTCAAGAGGGGTGGCCTCTGGTGAGAGGGGCCTTATAAGAGGGGGGACCACTGTAAATCTGTGTAGAGTGTACTTTGGAAGAATTATTGTAGAGATATCAATTTTCATAAAGTTAGATGTACATGTATAAGGACATTTGTAGACCATAAGATTGATGGATCAGGCAGGTCCTATGTGTGAAGACAAAAACAAATGGTAAGCAAATTTATTGACTTGTACAGTCAAAAGATCAAGGTATTAGCTGCAGGTGTCCAAATCGATGCTCCCTCAGACAACAATGTTAGCAATATATCAGGTTTCTACCCCCATTTGTCATTTGACATGAAAGGCAGTTCATCCGCAAAGTACTGTTAGGGCAAGGTAAAGATACCCCTGCAGGCAAGGAGTACACAGTCGCCTAGTGATTGGCATATGCCCTTCTGCTTTAAAGTGCACAGAAAACTATAAGCACTTCACCTTTAACATGGCTTCACCTTTAACAATGGCTTCACCTTTAACATATGTTGTATCTCATTAATTCCTTGTCATAGGGTTTTTTATAATGCCTCTTTGTTATTTTGTTTTTTCATGCACATGAATCTTTTAGATACTGAAATATGATATCAATCTGTCATGTTTGATGTTTCACAATTTGTGAGGGTAACTCAGGAAATTAACCCTTACATCATCTGGGATAAATTTTGTCATCATCTGCAAAATGAATAATTTATAAATCTGTTCTTGTGTATCAGGATCAAATTAACTTCCTTGGTTACATCTGATTGCCAATATAATGGTCGTTTTTCAATTATAAAAATGCCCAACTAAAAAAACAGGGGATATTATCAATTCCTTTTTGAGATTCATGCATATAGATAAAACTTATTTTGATCACGTAAAACAGATTCCTTTAAAAAAAAGCTTAGCTGACTTGTGAGTCAGTTGAGCAGCCAATCTGCCAGTTATCTTGTGTATGTTGTCTGTAAGAAAACTACATTATCAACTTTTCAAAAACTCATTCAGATTCTCTACATACTTCATTTGGATGTACCTTAAATGGGTATCTGCCAACAATTTTTCAACAGGATGTGTTTCAGTAAGTTAGAATTTCTTAAATCTTCTCTTTAACTGCTTTGCTAATTCACTAATTATGTTGTCCCCATGTACCCATCAGTGACATACATGTACTGTTTTTGTTTTTTTTTGTTTTTTTGGTTTTTGTCTGGTTCTTCTGCTTCTTCTTCTGCTTCCTTTTGTTTTTCAACACATCAACACAAATATGGTAACTCCAGAAGTTTTTGAGCTGGGGCTTTCATATTGCACAGGATTATGGTCCTCTATAACGGCTCAATCAAGTTCAAAGATAGGTGCATTGACCCCATTCCCAGGATCCCAGAACTTCATTATTGAATTTGGTTTCTGCCTGATAACTTAAGAAGTTTTGAGCCAGGGCGATTGCACAGAATAATACACATTCTCTATAAGGGCTTGGTCAAGTTTGAAGATGGGTGATCTTGACCCCATTTCCAAGGTTAAAGAGCTACATCAGTGAATTCTTTAACACATCAACACAAACAAGATAATTATGCCCCCTCCTAACACAGGAGGGGCATACAGAAATCAATTTTTCTGTGCGTCCATCTGTCCATCCATCTGCATTTCTTTTCTGGGCTATAATTCACTTTTCCTTCAACTTAGATTATTGAAACTTTACACATAGGTTCATCTGGACATAAGGGTGTGTCATGTACCAAAATTAGGTTGCCAGGTCAAGTATCTGGGTCACAGTGACATATTCTTGTAAAATCATGTCCAGGCTGTAATTCTTTTATTGGTTACACACATATCTCGATCTAAAGATGTGTCGTGAAACTGGAGTAGGTCACTAGGTCAAGTATCTGGGTCTTGGTGATACAATCATGTAAAACTACATAACACTTCATGTTCAGGCTGGTATTTTGTTGTCCTTTAAGTTAAATTGACAAAACTTTACACACAAGCGCATCTAGACATAAGGTTGTGCGGTGTACAAACGAAGGATGCTAAGTAAAGTATCTGGGTCACAGTGACATATTCTTGTAAAATCCCATCCAGGCTATAATTCCTTTACTATTATGTCTCCCGGTGGAAGCCTGGGGACATATTGTTTTAGTGCCCGTTTCTTCCGCTTCTTCTTCTTCTTCTTGTCGTTGTTGTTGTTGTTGTTGTTGTTCAGGTTCTTCAACACTTGGTTTCCGTGCGATAAGTCTTGAAGGACTTGACAGAATTTGATGAAACTCCGTAGGATTATGTATCTAGGCAAGACCTAGGTTGGGATTGTATTTGGGTGACCTTGACCAAATTTTCAAGGTCACAGGGTCACTTATGTGAAATTGGTTTCTGTGTGATAAGTCTTGAAGAACTTGATAGAATTTGATGAAACGTGGTACGATTATGTATCTTGGCAAGACCTAGGTTGGGATTGTATTTGGATGACCTTGAGCGAATTCTCAAGGTCACAGGGTCACTTATGTGAAATTGGTTTCCGTTCGATAAGTCATGAAGAACATGATGGAATTTGATGAAACTTGGTAGGATTATGTATCTTGGCAAGACCTAGGTTGGGATTGTATTTGGATGACCTTGAGCGAATTCTGAAGGTCACAGGGTCACTTATGTGAAATTGGTTTCCGTTCGATAAGTCATGAAGAACGTGATGGAATTTGATGAAACTTGGTAGGATTAAGTATCTTGGCAACACCTAGGTTTGGATTGTATTTGGATGACCTTGAGCGAATTCTCAAGGTCACAGGGTCACTTATGTGAAATTGGTTTCCGTTCGATAAGTCTTGAAGAACGTGATGGAATTTGATGAAACTTGGTAGGATTATGTATCCAGGCAAAACCTAGGTTGGGATTGTATTTGGATGACCTTGAGCGAATTCTCAAGGTCACAGGGTCACTTATGTGAAATTGGTTTCCGTTCGATAAGTCATGAAGAACGTGATTTGATGAAACTTGGTAGGATTATGTATCAAGGTAAGATCAAGGTTGGGATTGTATTTGGATGACCTTGAGCGAATTCTGAAGGTCACAGGGTCATTTATGTGAAATTAGTTTCTCTGCAATAAGTCTTGAAGAACTTGATGAAAATTGCTAGAGTAATGTATCTAGGTGAGAGCTAAAATAGGATTGTAATTTTCAAGGAAACTTGCTCATTTGTAATTTGTTATCACCTGTAGCTTATTCAGAGACCTGAGTGTTCCACCTGGAGACATTTGATTTTCTGTTGGAAAATCAGTCTGTTCTAGTTTAACTTAGTTTCATGAAACTTCACACACACATACACTCCTATATCTTGAGCAAAAGGTGTGTCATGAAACAAAAGTAGGTCACTAGGTTCCAATATGTGGTCCTATGCTGCTCGTTTCTGGTCTATAATTCATTTCAACTTCGATTAGTGAAACTTTTACACACAGGTGAATCTGGACATAGGAGTGTGTCATGTACCAAAAGTAGGTCACTAGGTCAAGTATGTTGGTGACAGTGACATATTCCTGAAAAATTATTACTGGGCTATATCCTTCAGTATTTAAATGAGATTAATAATACTTTACACACACAGTGACATATTTGAAAATCATGTGGGGGCTTTAATTCATTTTCTGTTTAACTTAGTTTCATGAAACTTCACACACATATCTTGACCTTGTGGTATGTCATGAAACAAAAATAGGTCACTAGGTAAAGTATCTGGGTTATATTGATACATTCATGTATGATTTCCCTGTTGTTGTTGTTGTTTTTTTTTTCAATCCAGTTGTGAAATTATGTACTGATCAATATTCATGATAGCATCAATATTGTCAACATTTTTGTAAAGGGATACTACTGTAAGTACATGTGTATAGCTGTACCTTCATATTCATATTTTCATAAAAATTGTGATTTAAAAACTGTTTTTGAAAAAGTCCATCAAAGGTTTCTTCAATAAAAGGGATAGACCACTTGTTTTTTAAACTGCATGGGAGCACTTCTGACTATCCTCAGACCTTTATCTGTTCAACAGATAGTGTTTCAAATTTTTACAATTTTTGAATGAATCTTTGTTTGTTTCCATAATTGTAAGTGACTTCTACAAAATCACATACTGGATTCTCTTCAAGTTTGATGAGAATGTAGTTTGACTCAGTTTGCACATAAATTGTTCCTTGAGTGGCACTACCAGTAGTTTGAAAAGGCAAAATGATTGCTGATAGCATGATCACTGGATAGTGTACATCTACATGTACCTTGTAGCTATATATAGTTGTTTTTTTTTGTTTTTTTGTTTTTTTAATCCAAACTGTTAATGTGATCCGGTTTAAATTTAGCGAGGATTTATCAACCTCTGCTGTTTTCTATCAGGTGCTGCTGGTTCCTTTCTTTCGTGGTTGTTAATCAATTTTAAGCTCAGCTGACTGACAAGTCAGCTGAGCTTAAAATGTACTTGAATGAAAGGTCTTTTTACAAGGAATACGAATCTGAGGTCCTAATGGTAATTCAGACTAGTTTGACTTTATTAGATCACCTTTCGACTAGATTGGCACTGAAAGAGTTATGATGGTAAGCATGATAATAAGAGTCAGACACTGATATATGAGTGTGCCAAACTTTGAATACTAGATCAGAACTTTTGTTGCATGTGATCTCATAATTGCATGAATTCATGAACCCATCTACAGTTTACATTTTCAACTTCTCAACAAAAACCCTGATTGCTTGGTTATTGTATTTAGTACCTTCAACCTTGGTGAGGATATACATGTACATGTACCTATAATTGGTTTATCTTTACCACATTTCTTGAATTGGTTGAAGTTGAGTGACTTTTGGATTAGTTTTAATGTTTGTTGGAAAATCTTGGAAAATATCTTCTTCTCTGTTATTGTATTGTAAAGTGTTTTTTTTTTTTTTTTTATATAATTTAGGGCTTTTTGGATTCTGATCAAACATGATGGATGGGTGTTAATCCACCCAGCTTCTGCATCTCAAGAACTGTTTCATGTATATGTAGAATGATATAGAGCATACATGAACATGTACTTGTAGAGGACATTGACCTCCCTTGAAGCTCACCAGAGCAATTTTTTTTATCTTGCTTCCAAGAGGACTATACAGGTTTGTCATATCAAGAACATCTCTGATACTAAATAAAATATTGAACCAGGGAACATGGATTCTTTAGAACTGCCTTTTTTACACGATAGAGAAATTGAGTAAAAAAAGATGACATACATGTATTTTTATTTAACTCTTTAAGTGGCAAATTTTGGACTGAGTCAACAGCTTTTCTTGGAGTGCATTGGGCATAATGCGTCCAATGCATGCAGACAAAAGCTGTTGACCTGGGTTGTTTTCTCTGGAACTAGAGGCATGCAGGTACATGTACATGTACTTGAATGAAAGGTCTTTTTACAAGGAATACGAATCTGAGGTTGTAATGATAACTTGGACTAGTTTGACTTTAGTTGATCACCTTTAGACTAGATTGGCACTGAAAGAGTTAAGATGGGGAGCATGATAATAAGAGTCAGACACTTAGTGAGTGTGCCAAACTTTGAATACTAGATCAGAACTTTTGTTGCATGTGATCTCATAATTGTACATGTACAGTGTATGTCTTCTTGGAAAGGAAATAAACTGCCTAGAATAATTTATCAATTTTCTGATTTAGATTTAAATATCTGTGCAACTTTTCCAGACTTGCAGGTGCCCGATTTGCTTTCTTCTCATAAATATGCATTCAGAGCTTGCTCTTAACTTTGTTAATTTATATATTCAGGTTAAAAGGTCAATTTTCAAAGAGACAGAAACTAGGATATGAGAAGGATGAATACATGTGTCTAAGTAGCAATCCTGTTTTGGTTTGTACATAATAGTAGTTATTTTTAAGCGTAGAATGTACATAAGTACATTTGACATGTACATGAAGCCCTTCTCAAAAAGGAGGCTGAGAATATTTTTTAATGTGCTTACTTGTAAAGTTTAGACATCAGTGCCACAGAATAGCCACTGAAGCCCATTGTGTCATAGAAAACAAATATTTAAAATAACTAATTTATTTGATTAAAAAGAGTCCCATATATTTTTATTTTGAAGTCTCTTACCAAATAAAAATTAAAAATAAAATTAGAAGGTCTTTCAATGGAGGAGTATCAATAGTCCAAAAGACAGGAGAATGTACACCAAAACAGTGTTATGTAACCACTGCATAACAAGACTCACATATTTCCAAAGACAGGAGAATGAACCCCAAAACAGTTGTTGGTAACCACTACATAACAAGACTCAGATATTTCCAAAGACAGGAGAATGAACCCAAAAACAGTTTTAGGTAACCACTGCATAACAAAACACTGATATTTCCAAAGACACGAGAATGTACACATAAACAGTTTAAAAACGACTGCATAAAAAGACTCACATATTTCTAAAGTACAGTTGATATATGTTATATCTGTATGTGACATTAATTTGATACAAAAAATTCATAACATGTTTGTACCTATAAAAAGTCCTAGCAATGTCTGAATAGGCATTACATTTCACATGAATATAACTTTTTTTCTTGCTGAGCTTATCAAGTTGAAATGTAGCCACAGTTGAAATCTTTGGATCACAATATATGTTTTCATTGTGAACTTGGATTGATGCTTTTCAATCAGTGAGCCTCATTTAGTGCCACATGTTGGACGGATACAACAGCTTCCCTTGACAAACAGCTGTTGACCTGGACTATTATATTCTATGTAATTGTAGGCATGTTGCTTCTGGAATGAAAAGTCTTTTTTTTTGGCTAGGAACGTGAGTCTAGCACCCTAACTATAATTCAGAGCAGTTCCTTTTAAGCAGTTCAGCCATAGTTGCAGCTAGCACTAAAAGAGTTAAGAGCCATTCCCCTCAAAATGGTTTTGATATTCATGTAGATCCTGTCTGAAAAATGTTTTGTTGGTTTATGTGGAAAATAGTAGACAGCTACGGGGAAATGTGCCTCCCATCTCTTTGTTTTTATTTCCCTCGACACATAAAAAGTGCTGGAGGGTATTGTCCTCCCCTGCGTCCTCTGTCTGTCCATCTGTCTTGCCAACATTAACACGATATCTCCAAAAATATTCACTGTAGCTTTACCAAATTTTTATCAAGGATGCACCTCATACTGGACCAGGTTCCTATTGAAAGCAGCTTCATCTTATTATTTTTCAACTGTTTATGAAACATTTTTAAAGTATTTATTTCAAGCCCATCTGAGTGGCACGTAGGGGGATGACATAACGGGTAAAAGGCTCCGAAACATGTTGAGTAGTTACCCGCTGAAGACCCTTTAATTTACTTGGGCTGATACAGCCTATGTCAAAATTTTACAGAGGAACGTGTGCAATATAGACAATAGTAATTCCATATGTATACAGGTTAGACAGGGACAGGTTAGCTTATGGAGAGTAAAGAGTTCGAACTGCGGAATAGGATATTGACTACTAGGAAGTGGTTCTGGGCAAAAAGACACAAATACAATTACCATAATATCTCAAAAATATTTACTGTAGCTTTACCAAATTTTTGTCATGAAGAACCTTATAATGGACCAAGTTTCTCTTAAAAACCAGCTTCCTCTGATTATTTTTAAACTTTTTTTTTATGAAACTTTTGATGCATTTATGTGGAGGCCGTCTGAGTGGTGTCAACCCTGACGACATTACCACGATATGTCAAAAAATATAGACTGCAGCTCTACCATTTTTTTTTTGTCAGAGATGCATCTTATACTGGACCAGGTTCCTATTAAAAACCAGCTTCCTCTTTGTATTCAGGAACTTTTTATGAAACTTTTAAATATTTCTTTCAAGGCTGTCTGAGTGGTGCACAAGGTGACAACATTACTGCAATATCTCAACAAGCATCCATTTCAGCTTCACTAAATGTTTGTCAGAGATGCACATTATAATGGACCATGTTCCTATTGAAAACCACCTTCCTCTTACTATTTTCAAACTTGTTATGAAACTTTTGAAGTATTTAATTCTTTGAAGGCCATCTTAGTGACACACAAGTGGACAATCATGTTATCATAATAACTCAAGAAGGATTCATCACAGCTTCATCAAATTTTGGGGCAGTTACACTGTATTATGGCACCTGTGAAGTCTCAAAAAGAAAAAGAAGAAAAAAAAGCAGAATTTCAGAAAAGATTGTAGGTACTGAGGGTAATTTCTTCCCTGAACACTTTTTTAAGGCTTGTGTGATAAAAACGCACATATATCTGCTACATATGTGTGGGCACGAGGAGGTATTTTGATTTAAACATATATTTACATGTACCATATTCTTTATAATAGTACATTGCAGCACATGCCTGAAGAGGTGTCCCCCCCCCCCCCCAAATTTTGGTCCTGGTGGTCTTTCTTGAAAAATCCACATATTTCCAAGAAATTTTTGAAAATAATATGAACAAATGAGGAAATGAGAGTCATTTATAATAAATATTATCATTTTCTACATCTAAGGCCTTTAATATTCTCAATTAAAGAATTTCTTACTTTCATAATCCAGTGAAAACCCAACCTGACTTGGAGGAGCTTTACATTAACATGATAGAATGAATACGGTTTTATACTAAATGGTATATATAGTAGACAGACTGATCAAGAGGCTAGACAAGCGGAAGATGCTGGATATACAGTGGATACAAGACATACAAGACTATAATGCAATTGGTAGGTACAATATATCAGATAACCAGGCTGTCAGTAACATGAGTAACATCCTGCCATCAGTGTTAACCACATGACTGCAAATAAACATATACCTGTAAACAGATAACATGCCTATGGTGCCAGATCAGCAGACTCGTGTTGAAATCTTGTTGGCACAGAACCGTCTGAAAGTTTTGCACCACATGCACTAGTGGGGAATTTAGCACTTAAGATGCAGAAATTCCTCTAACATAAAATAAGGTCACGTGGCTTTGATACACTGCGTGTTTACAGTATTTGTGATCACAAGGTCATGCTTATATAGTCATTGCACAGAATCAAGTGCCCCATCTGTAAATTTTCAAGCTGAACAAACATGCACTGAGTATTAGTTCTCAAACAAAAACTCTAAATAAGAGAAATATGAATTTGCAATTGTTTTAAACATTTATTAATGGTTCACTATACATGTGTAATATAACGATAATAATTATCAACAATTGGCAAAAAGGGCTAGGCCCTATACAAATCCATTTTGTGAGAAAAGACTAGTAGCAGAGGACAATACCAGACACATGTACAGGTACAATGTATACACAAGAGGCAACAGATGCTTGGATGAGACTCACAGTGGGGTAAAATGTCCACCACCAGAGTGAATATTCGATCCAACCATATATGTACATGTATATGTATAATTGTCAAGTAAGAACATACATGTATCCAACTAGAAATATCTAATACAATTTTTATAAAGAAGCAATACCTGTGACATTAAAATGATGCACTTTAAAAATTAATTCCTACACTTCTAGGAAAATTTCAATATTTCATTCAAGAGAACCTTCTTGAGAGTCATGTACATGGAACACTGTTTGTAATGTATAATGGAGCAAGATAGGAAATCACAGCACAAAATTATTAAATGGTGTAAATGCCCAGAACATTAAGATGGTACTGTATGCCATCCTCATTCTGTACATGTATGTGGGTGAAATGCATGAGTGAACATGAAGAACAGTAAAAAGTCCTGCAAACTTTGATAAATTTGAATAAAGTATGTATTCCACCATTGATTGGGCATTTCATAATTTAAGTATGTAAAGCACTAAGTGTGACTGAAAAACTTCCTTTTCAGCATTTTTAATTCAAAGTGTATCCCTAGTTTCTGTGGGCAGTTTTCAAGGGAAATGTACTCATTCCTAGTGTACATCTTTATAAAATACCCACGCCCTTGCAGGACATCAGGCAAGACCATTGGGATGTGACTTGTGTATTCAGCCATTAACAGGCCAATTAAGCCATTGTTCTTGTATACTCACACATGGGTTATTGTGTCTCAAGTTTTTTAAAGTCTGTTCCTTGGACATTTGTAAGCAGGCAATATACATGTACAATAGAACAAGACAGAACCATAGGAGACAGACCCAACCATGGCTGCCGGGGTTTCCCACTTCTTTATATCAAACTAGAAGATTGGAAGGCCTTCATTGTTTATGGACAGAAGATTGAAAACAGGAAATGAAAAAAATGTACATTTGGGATATTTGCAGGACACCTAAATCTTGGAAAGTCTTTAATGTCTGTGGACAGACGATTGAAAACAGGAAACTACAAATATCTACATCTGGCTAAATCTGGCAAGTTTATGAGATTGAAAATGTGATTTCTATGTGGCAGCATAATTATAAACGACATAACATTTGTATCTTTACCGATCAGGGAGCAGACATTGTCAAACAAAGTCATACCTCTCTGTGATGTATGCCCAAAGTGTACACAGCTCCTATAGCAGTTCCGTAAAGATGTCAGGGAGAGGACATTCTGGTCAGACTTCTACATCATCCACAATCTCGGCTGTTTACGGCTTGTAAAATTGGTGAAGAAAAAGGCAGGAAGACCGTTCATTTTGTGCTTTGGTCATGCTTGCTAGGGTTATGCTCTCGGCATTTACAACATGTAACCATTTTGTGCTGCCTGGATTCTTCCAGAAAATTATTTCCTTTGACTTCCGTTTAACTCCTCTCGTGATAGAGTAACGTTGAGTCAACAGCTTTCCTCACAATGGACCAGGTCCAGCCTGCAAACAGAAAGCTCTTGACCTGGGGCATCTTATGCCAATATATAGTAGGTCTCCTCTACAATTTTCCCCTAAATTATTTAATTGACCAGTAATTGAAGTAGAAACATGTAACCATATGATATTTTACACTTACATTGTTTGAACAAACTGAAATTGTTCATTGTTAAGGTACTGCCCCTTACCTGAGACCTTCAAATCAGTAAAATTGAGCTTTTGTTACCTTTGGGATGCAGAAGTGCCAATCTTTAGCCATGCCAAGTAGTTTCACTATAACGTGTTTACTTCTATGCAATACTTTAAGATGAAAAAGTGTCCCTCTGTACAAGCTTTATGGAGTCAATCAGTTAATTGGCTGTTGGATGTGGTCAATACTGGTGACTTTAAGATAACCATGCATTCAAAGTCAAAGCTTCACTGGATGTGTTTTTACAGGTGAGCAAATTGTTTCACAGGTGACTGATTAGAACCATTATATTGTTGGTATGTGTACTTTGTCAAGGTCAAAGTTATGACAGAGTTTAAAGGATTAGCATTTAGTCATCCTTCTTAATGGCCCAAGCAGATGTCATTTGTGAGCAATTAAAGTCAGCAAATCTCCTTGGTTATCTTCGGTAGTGAATATCTCATAAACAAATTTTTACAAGACTAGGTAATTTTGAGAAAGCCTCACTCAAAATTAGCGAGATGAATCTTTGTGACATCAACAGCTATGTAAAGACCAGAGTATGATCTAGGTAACCATTTTTTTGTTTGGCAATATTCCAATTCTAAATGCTACTTTTCAAGCTCCAAAATGGAAAAAGTTATCAATGTTAATTGCTGAAGCTTAAAACTTCAATAACATAAAAACCATTGCTTTTAAGGGAAAACAAACAAAAGAATGGTTGCTTAAGTTATACTATTGTCTTTACATGACTGTTGATTTCAGGCTTTTGATACCAAAAGTTTTGTTGTGATTCTTTCTTAAAGTGTAACTTGGTCCCCTTGAATAAAATGTCCCTCACATTTTACAAATTAATCTTAGAATATTTATTGTTACATGCAGAGAAACTACACATATTGACAAAACTAAGCATGTGTACATTGATGGGCTTGTATACAAAAGCAGAAACACAGTGGAAATTTTTGTGCCACCGTGTTATATACACCCAATGTAAGGGCAGATGCTTTAAATGTAAAATCTTGCCTATGGAAGCCACAAACCTTCCTGTTTGTTGTTGTCATGGAATGTTTACAGGTATACTTTGGTTATGCATGGATGAGGTGCACGTTTCTGAACCGTTTTTTATTGATCCTTGGTAGATAGGCAGTTTGTGACACCTCAGGAAGAACCAAGTATATAGTATGTGTTACCATCCCCTGGCAAGAAATGGGAGGTGGGGGCGGGAGCTTGCTCTTGTGGGGGACATTTTATATTTAACAAAGAATAAAGAAGAAGGAAATGACTTTTTGTATGGGAGACTGTCCACAGTGGCACAATTCTCTTTATAAAGTCCAAAAATTGAACCAAACAGACGTGAGACTATCACCAAATGGAGAATTGACTGGTATATATAAAGACAATGCCACTGGTGAAGATATAGCTTTCTGGATAGATCTGAGTGACCCAAGAATGTTTGGCCTCATGCATAAATTTTTTTGTTCATCCGATTGGATCTCTACATTACTGTTAAAAGAGTGGTTGGTCTGTGTGTAGCATGCAGATTTCTATATTGTTTAAAACAGTTCCATTGATGGTCTCAGAAAAACATTGTACTTCATGGAAATTTTCATTAAAAAAATTTAACTTTTTACAAAACAAGCAAACAAAATCACAAAGGTCAAGAGTAGTTGTGAGCTAATATATAGTTTGAAGTACAACTGGTACACATTTATGATATGATCAATTTTGTATTCTTTTGAGGTCTAGCTGGCAAAAAGTAAGGGCCTAACATAAACTGAAGGCAAAACATGATACAGTAGACTTCAATACTCATGGGGTATTGTATTGGCTGATCCACACCACTGCCCTTAACCAATCAGTGGCATCACCTTGGCTTTGGTCACTGGTTCCAGCAGCAGTCACTTCTCAGTGAATAAGAAATTCCACATTCATCACCTCTATGGAATGAATTAAAGGAGTTTCCTGCACAAGGCCTTGAGGCTAATGGCTTCTGATTCATCTGTATTCTCTTGCTGATGAATAGCACATTGCATGCAAAATATTTGTCAACAGGTGTGATGGAGACTTATGAGATATGTTTATATGCATTACCACAACCTAATACAACCCTTACATTTTGCTTTAATGGGAAAGACCTTGGGCTATTTTCAAGGTCATGTGATATATCATGATGAATGTGAGCATGGCTTACACAAGTGGATTAAGAGCCTAAAGACACTGTGTGGTATGGTCATGACTTACCTTGGTTTGACCTCACTTTCCCCAGGGTCACATTTCAGTCCATCATATTTCTGCATGCTGGATATATTTTACAACATGCTACAGGCACACATGTATAATGTGGCACCAAAGGTAAGCCTGAAAGAGACCTTAATTATATTGCACAAAGATATGATCCTAGCATGTTTTCAAGATCACTGATTATTGGGAGTGTATGCAATAGTTACAGGCATGGCGGAGACCTTTTGAAGTCAGTAAAGCATGCAGTCATGAATCTAACAGAAATCTCAATCACCTTGGAAAAGAAATGGCATTGGTGTGTTTTCAAGGTATAAGGCTTGCTGGTGACAGATGGGTATTAGAATTAAGGGATAGATCTAAGAAAATTAGAATCAGAATTAGCTTTATTTTGACCATACGAATATACAGATTACTACAAAAATATAACTTTGAAACTCAAAAAAGGCCCATGTTGTAACATTTTAATATGTCGTAGTCACAAGAGGCACCTGGTAATGTGATGTAAAAGTCAAACAAACAGGCAAAAGGCATAATCTGAAGGTTTAATATTTGATATTATTAAGAGCAATCCATCCATTTTGCTTTGTGCTCATTTTTGCTGGAATGTGCATGACACATGTACATGTAAGTTATGTAGTAGCTCTCCATGTTTTCAGCCCACAATTTGTATTGTTTGATCCAAAAATATCAAGATGAAAGGTCTAGATAGGACAAGAATGCATCTGGGGCTTTCAACTTAACTCATTCCATATCAGACCCCGAGTTTTCTGTATATTTACCTAGATTTAAGACGACAATTGTATATTTAAATTCTTCATGAAAAGAACTTTCGTTCAAGTACCAACATGCCTATAGTCTTAAGTCAGTGGTTCTGGCACTGCCTTGCAAGTCATGCTGCAGCTGCCCTTGCTGCAGCTGCAGCATGACTTGCCAGGCAGTGCCAGAACCACTGACCAAGGCCTGTGACCATAGTATGGAATGAGTTACATATTATTCAATTCTTCCACTGTAGGCAAAGTGGCCCAAGGAAAGCTGTTGACTAAGACTACTTTTTGCTTTAGAGTAAGCTTGCTTGTATTTGAATGAAATGTGTCTTCACCAGAAATTTGAATCTTGTAACCATTGTATGTTTAACGGTAATGAGAAAACAACTATTGCCCTGATTTGCACTTTAAGGGTTTATATTATCCAATTCTTGTGCTGCAGGCTGACTATACAGTTTCTTGGTTGATAGCATGGCTGGCAAATGAGTGTACTTGCAAGGACACAAGAAATAAGAGAGATGAATCACAGCTGAAAACATAACAAGTAAAATATGTAACAGGAACCAGTCATGCAGCCAACTCGAAGACATTTCAGCAGACAGCAATGTGTTTTGTGCTGGTCTGCTTTGTGTAGGCAGTCTGAAATTGGATAGACTGGACTATGGTCCATTAGAGCCAGGCCACAGTATCAAACTGGCTGTTAGCAAAGTTGAATGGATTTCTTCAGCCATACTTGCCACTGCGTGCATGAAAAATTTATCTGGTAACCAATTTCCATGATAGCCTGATAGTTGGTTTTGTTTGGGTGTCTCAGCTGTGTTTTGATAGAAGGTCACTTCTTTATTAGTCTGCTCGGCACATGGGTTTATTTGACACAAACCATGGTTGATGATGGTCACCACCTGGAGTTAATGGGAGCTCGTCTGTGGTACCACCTGTGTTTGACCACACAGACAGAAATCATCACTCATGGTCAAATCCACAGCGTCAGGCATGTCTCATACCGTTCAAGTTCCAAGCATTCTGTACACAAGACCGCATCTTATACAGCTTCTATATATCTTAGTTCTTTCAGTGCTAAGTTTTTGCCTGATTTAATCCTGCTTCTTGGCGCACTTTGGGTGCATTCCATACAAAGCATGCTAAGGAAAACCATTGACCTGCACCATTCATAGACATGCTGGTACTTCATTGAAACGTCAGTTTACATGAAATATGAATCCTGTATTGTTACTTCAAGCCAAGGCAGAGCACATCTACTTTTGTAAAGAATTGGTAATGAAAGAGTTAAAAGTGAAGAGGATAGCAAAGCTGTTTTTTTTTAAACAGGTGGCAATGACAGTGACTCACCTGTCAGTCTGGGCCCTCTTGATTGCAGGGTGGAGAACAGACAGTGTAAAGGAGGTCCTCTTTGCAGGTCACCGATTAAAGATAAGTGTGTGGACGGTTCACAGTTTATTAAAGCACTGAGAAATCTCTGGTGAGAATGGCCTTTAACCCTGTCCCCGTTTATATACTGGCTGGGGGTCAAATGTTGTCTGCTTCAGTGTTTTCAACTAAATTCAACAGTAATGAAAAAAATTGACAGTTGTAAAGGAGACCTATCAAGATAACTTGACCCAGGTCAACAGCTTTCCTTGGCATATGTTGGGCACTTAGTGTTCTTTGGTTTTATGCACTTTTTACCTGGAGCTCCCAATGAGAAGTTTTAGGGTTGACACATATTTGTATTTGTTTCTCTTTGCCCAGAACCACTTCCTAGTAGTCATTACCCTATTCCGCAGTCCGAACTCTTTACTCTCCATAAGCTAACCTGTCCCTGTCTAACCTATATACATATGGAATTACTATTGTCCATATTGCACACGTTCCTCTGTAAAATTTTGACATAGGCTGTATCATCCCAAATAAATTAAAGGGTCTTCAGCGGGTAACTACCCAACATGTTTCGGAGCCTTTTTTTTATGGAACAAGATCTCAAAAAGGAGAGACGAAAAACTCTGTGACACCTTCAAACCACAGGTATTTGAGTCCTACAGAATGAATACCAGCAAAAATCTGATCAATGATTTTTCAAAAGTACAAAATCAGGGGGAAACAAAAATGTATAATTGCATGAGACTAGTTTAGTTTAGAGCATTGTTACTGTAGGGATTATTTATTTTACCATCACAGTGGGCTTAAATATGTGAAACATGGTCTCTTTGCTGGCCATTGGCTCATGACTTAACCTTGATGTGATGTTCTTAGCCATTTTAATGGCTGAGTTCTCTGTCCATTTACATGTATACCAAGCCACTTAGACTCCTGTGGTGTCGTCTTGCCAACCAGAAAAGGAAGACTTGCAGTTTGGGTATGATTTCCATGTACTTGTACGTACTGTGCAGGTTGTGTTCACAATAGACTCAGTTCATATTGAATAAATTCTGAACAAGCTTGTTGGTTGTGGCATCTCAGATACTTGTACATGCATATTGCATATTTTAGTTTTAATTTGCTCACATCCCACGAGGTAAGAAAAGCCACTGAAAAGTTCCATGTGCTATAATGGTACAGGACCATGTCTGAAATAGGAAGAGCAGAACAGCAAAAAAGCAACTAACTTTTAGTGTGCAGTTCGAATTCATCACTTGTAATGTTATGAGATAAGAACTGTCAACAATTATCTTTTTAGCTTAAGTTATAAATTACTTGCATTTGGAGCTAGGTCTACACATGAGTGCCACAGTAAGTGTACGTTTTGCCGAATAAGAGAACAATTGACTACATTGTACATGAACATTGTACATGTGTAACTCAGATTCATCATGTGTAATCAGGTTCAGACTTCCATCAAAACTGCATATAAAAAATGAAAAATTGTGATTATGTAATCTGTGAAGAGGCTTTGCTTGCAACAGTCATGTAATAGCCATGTACTTGGCGATGATTTCACATTAAAATTTGATTTTTTTTTCTTTTTCCAATGTCCAACCAATCAAAATGTCTGTTGAAAAAAAACTTAAGTTAGTGTTAAGAATAAGAGATGTAAGGCATACTATATCACATGGGGGCACCACTTGTTTCCAGTTCCTGTTTATACTTCAGAATGAGAGATTCCAGAAGAACCAATTTGCCACATAGCTCCACTTGCAATACATGTTCATGTACATGCAGGTCATTTTACTGGTGGTGCCATCTGTTGTCTCAGCATCCTGTACTAAGTTTAATGGCAACTTTGTAAGAGTCATTTATGCAGAATGTACATGTACATGTAAATTTACCTTGTTTTGTACATGTATGTCTACTGTCTACTATGATTGAGCCTTACATGTACATGTATTCTTACACTGATACATGCACCTAGATATACATGTATAAATAGATTCCTGTAGTCTGTGGGTACTACCCACAAAATATGGATAAGATGGTAGAACATTGAAGTGATAAGTCACCAATCTCCTGATCAAACATTCCTATTCATTTTAATGTGCCTCCACCAGGAAGATTTTTAAACTTTTGTAAAATTTATCCAGTTTGTTTGGGATGAAATCTTAATGATATATATAATTATTAATTTGAGCTGAACAAAAGTGTATATAAAGTGCACCAAAACACAAGATTAAGCTGTGAACAGCACAGTTGGTATGGAACATTGGGACCTAGCTGTCATAAAACCCATTTAGTTTTTGCCTTTAAGTCAGATGACAGAGGAGGACAATCATACGTCCAATAACCAATTACCCTTGCTTGGTTATTAATGGCCCACTCGCTGAAAGTTTTGCCATCCTGCGTGAGATGGGGCGGGTTGTATCCCAAACACAATGAAGTACAGATTATATGTGTAATTTGCAAAAGGTTTTTATCATTAGCACTTCTGAAAATTGGCAGCCATTTGACACTCACAGTAAATAAGGATGTTGATTTGTGCATTCGTGAGGTAATTTTCACATGTTGTGTGAGTGTATATGTAGGTGACCCCAGGTTAGTGAAGTAGTTCCCTGTGGGGGGAGATCTGTGATGAAAGTTACAGAAATATGGTTAATTTTGCAAGGGGTCACCTCCTCTGGCTAGAACTAATGGCTTTTTTGACTATTTCTAAAAATTGCTATAATCTTGCATGTTAATGGGGTTGAGAGGGCATTGCTCATACATGTATATACACTGAAATTTGTGACTGAACTGCTTGATTTTGCCTCAAAAACAGACCAAGCTCCATACTATCTCTGCTGCACTTGGAGAAAACACAGTGATGGGTCTGTTTGGCAAGCAATGTTAACACTTGAACAAGCAGACATCTCAAATGTGCAAGCTGTAAATGTGTTGCTCACAAACCATATCAAAATGGAAAGGCAGTCACATCCAGTAAGCACCTAATGTACAGCCGAAGAACACTCAATGTCCACCCAATGGATTGGTTTTAAGGTCTATGAGGTGTCCATCGATAGCCCTGTTACTCAGTGAACTGCTGACGGACCACATACATGTATCTGTGTACATGCGCCCGTCAGGTTTAGTCATAGGCACTTAACTTATTCCATACTATGGTCCCAGGCCTTGGTCAGTGGTTCTGGCACTGCCTGGCAAGTCATGCTGCAGCTGCATCAGGACTTGCCAGGCAGTGCCAGAACAACTGACTTAAGATGATAAGCATGTTGGTACTTGAACGAAAGCTCTTTTCATGAAGAATTTAAATATGCAATTGTCATCTTAAATCTAGATAAATATCAGGGACTGGTATGGAATGAGTTAATACAAGTACACATGTAACCTTTAAACTTTTTGAGGTAAGAATAAGACTGAGTCAATGGCTTTCCTTGGCACAGGTTTGGTGCACTGCACCCAATGCACTGTATGGCATGTGAAGGATGGCTGTGACCTCAGTTATGCATTCATGATGGGTCTTGGCTATAGCTTCGACATGACCCTTTGAGGTTTTGGTTGCAGAATCGAAATTGTTCTGGCAGCCCAGGAACTGAGAGCAAAGCTGGAGGTTCTTGGACTGCCCAAACAATTTTGATTCTTCAGCCAAAACCAAAAAGGGTCACTTAAAAGCTTATTCTTAAATGTTGCTGCATAAAAGTCATTCAATACTCTCCACAAACCTCACAAAATCACTAATACATGTGTTTCCACAAAATCCTCAGTGTCGTCCATGTTTCGCTGCTCATTCAGCTGTTCTGAAAATTGAGCATACTCCGACGTTTTGCAGAGCCATCATGTACATTTGCTTGATTTAAACAAGATTTTTTACTGATTTTCATATGTCTTTTGTTTAATCATAGCTAATACCATACATTAAAAGAGTATAATTTTCCAAAAGTCATGTCAATGAAAACAAAAAATACAAATCAATTGCACAATATTCTGCATCAACAGTAATGTCTAGTGATTAGGGATGGGTGTGTGTGTGGTAATTAGATCAGCAGCACTTTTTAGACCATTTGAGTCATAACAACTCAAACTGGTAAAAAATTTTCAGGTGGCCTGAGTCCTGCAATGTCATTGGTCACTCTCTATCATGCATCCTCAATCATTTTTTTTACCATTTATTTCACAAAGGTAATCTGATAATATACAAAACATAGATGTGAACTTGAAACATATTATTCTGGACATTTGCAGTGTCATGGGCACTGAATACGAACAAACATTGTACATACCTTCTCTACCAGCACAGGAAGTTCCTAAAAAATACATGTACATGTACTACTCTAACATGTGACTCACTCCATAATTAGAGTGGAAAAAGTTCATGCTTTCTGCATTGGTTTCCAATCAACAGCAAAACAGTCTTTATGGAGCAGATAGTGGCAAATACTCATTAAAATGATTGCAATTCATCAAAATTTTCACTCGTTTTACACTCTGATTCATCCCCAACCATCACAAACAGCATCATGTTGATATATACAGCATTGACTTGAATGGAGCTGAAGTTTGCTTGGAACAATTATCACAAAAGAAACAAAAATGTTGCCATTTGTCACAAATATCAATAGGGATGCATGGCGTCTGTCATAGTTTTGCTCACACCCACACCCCACTCAAACCAAGACCCATCTACACATGTCGAAACAGCAGCAGATACTTTAGGTTGCCATGGTTACTGGTACAGAGTGAGCCAGTCCGGCAACATATGGCTAACATACCAAAAACTGTGAAAAGCAGCAGCTTTATATTTGCATGAGAGAAATCTGTACCAGGCAAAACGGACGTGCATGCATTATAGATAAGACATTATGTCATTAAGGTGGTCCAAGGTACATGCATCACATAAGTGGACTTCACCTAACTGTGTTATGCTCTACATGATGCTTGTAGAGGTCGACTAGAGGGCCACTGGTACCCTTCCTAACCTGATTCTGGGTGCATTAGGGCACATGATTGGCCCATGTTGATTTTGACCCTGTTAAATTGCATCTTGGAAAATCATAAATTCTGTGTTGCTCTAATCTTGGAAAACTCATCATTCCCTATTCATTAGACATAGATGTCCTAGGTAATTTTAATCCTCAGATTTCTCGATCAATATTTGAAACAATGAAAAGTACTTGTACATGTACCAGGAAAATGTTATATTTCTTCGATGTAGGTTTATATATACACAAACACACTGGAACAAAAAATCTTGTAGATTATAGATCTTCAGTCTTTGACTGATGCTGTTTATTGGTTCTGGAACTCCATGTAACTGTTCAAAGATACAGCATGTCATTGTAAGCCTTTCAAAGTTAGCACCATCTTCCTTGAGGAGACCTGACCCTGTGCAATTTGTCAACTGATACATTCTGCATATTTGATAGCTTAGATACAATGTG
The DNA here is from genome assembly GCA_964020975.1 of Hermodice carunculata. Classification (NCBI taxonomy): domain Eukaryota; kingdom Metazoa; phylum Annelida; class Polychaeta; order Eunicida; family Amphinomidae; genus Hermodice; species Hermodice carunculata. Next base: position 83,667,816 of record OZ026616.1, on the reverse strand, counting down.
TTGATTCCTCTGAATGCAACAGTTATTTCTCATGGTCATACTTGCATAAAAATTTTTAATATGTATACATATGTTTTTATGTATATACTGCCAAGAGGCCACTGAAGATACTGATTTTACACATGATCTCATCTGAATAATTAAACCCATATCTCTGAACTCCTCTTTTCAAATTATTTTCACTGATTTCAACATCGAGCTCATGAAGCTGACTAAAATGTGCTGAATACTGAGATATGTTTGTAATAGATTCTTTCTGTCGATAACATTACCAGCTACATGAAGGGTGACTGACTGAACTGTCAGTCTTATTGATCATATATTTTGTATCTTGTCATGCAGCAAGCAATCTTGTACTGTTTTTATTGTCACCGTTATTGCACATTATAAGCTCCTCTGCCTGTCTTGAATGCAATGGATTTTGAAGGCCCACCAAAATATGTAAAGGTTCAAATGAGTGATGCTTGTTTGTTAAAATGTTGCTATGAAGAAGTTAAAAATATACACATAGAAATTGTTAATATTGACACACAGTGTGACCCAAAACCTGTATTTAGGTAAATTGAAAAGACTATATGTGCTAAAGTAAAACATTTTCCACTTTAGACTGAAATTTGCAAGTGAAACACTCATATGTGCTTACAAATGGCATCCCTAAGTCCATAAAATTTTGTGACATGTTGTGCAAAAACTTGTACTTTACAAGATGAAACAGAATCTTTAGATTTAAATTTTTTTCTCAATGGAATAACAGCAATAGATTAATATCATTCCAAGTTAAAAAAAAAACACACACATAAAAAGGCTTCACATGTCATAGTATACTTAATTTAGCCCTATTACCCTTGGCACATAATGTGCCAGAGGGTACAGTCATCCCATGCATGTATATACTGCCAAGAAACCACTGAAGATAGTAATTTTACACATGATCTCACCTGAATAATTAAAATCATATCTCTGAACTCCTCTTTTTAAATTATTTTCACTGATTTCAACATTGGGCTCATGAAGCTGACTAAAATGTGCTGAATACTGAGATATGTTTGTATAAGTATTCATTTCAAGGCCGTCTGAGTGTCAAACAAAGGAAAGACATTACTGTAATATCTCAAAAAATATTCAGCATAGCTTTACTATATTTTTTCACAGAAGAACCTTAAGATGGAACAGGTTCCCTTTTAAAACAAGCTTTTTATGAGACTTTAAAGTATTTATTTCAAGGGCATCTGAGTGGCGCACAAGAGGACGATGTACGTGTAAGTATAAAATTTGAACAAGGATCCATCACAGTTTTACTGAATTTTTTATCAGAGATGAACACTATAATGGACCACATTCTTATTGGAAACCAGTTTCCTTTTATCATTTGTAAACTTGTTATGAAAGTTTTGAAGTATTTATTTGAAGGCTGTCTGAGTGGTGCACATGTGGACAATGTTGCCCTAATATCTCAAGAAAGATTCATCACCTCTTCATCAAAATTTTGGAGCAGTTACGCTGTATTATGGCACTTGTCCTAAATAGAGATTACCTACAAATACATCTATGTATTATAATAGAAAACATTCACTGTTAAAAGTCTCAGCTTTGAGAATTGAGGAAGAAAAGATTGCGAGTGCCGAAGGTAATCCATTCTCTGAATACTAATTTACATGCACACTGACCATATGCATGTATAGAATATCTTGAAAACACGAGTAGCACTCTGTGGAGGTACATGTACAACACCTGCAGAGGTTTCGAGTCTCCCAATTTAGTGGGAGATCTCGCAATTTTCTAATGATAAAAATAACCTGAATTTGTCCATCTCCCACTGTTTTGCCTGTCTCCTCCATTAGAAAATAATAGGACTCCCAATTTTTCATATATTTCCAGCTTGAGCTCCTGTTTTGTATGCTGGACAACTTGGCACCTTCTGCATGTTTCTGTATTATCATCAAAAAAGAATTACAATATTCAAATATGCACTTTGATGTTGCAAAATGCGACTTTTGGACATGACATACATGTATATTGCATACCTCATGTGTCTTCCACCAGAAAACAATGAACTCCTTTGGGAAAAGACTAAAATAAAACACCCTTATGTATTTACATGTAGTCTCTAGAGAAAAACATGTTGATGCCCTCAAGGCGGAGTAAATTTATGTTATGAATTAAGGCTATGCATTTCTAGGTCAGGTTAGGCTGTCATTAAGGCTGCCAGCATGTGTCTGATTAGTCTGTGTAAACATTAGAAGTGGAATATTTACAGCTAGCAGGTTGAGCATGACTGTAGAATTTTAATTAAACTGTTTAGTATTTATTAGCCTGTGTTTACATCAGAAGTAGAATATTTACAGCAGGCAGGCTGACAGGGACTGTGTTGAATGTTCATGAAACAGTGGGATTAGTTTGTAAGCCTTAGAAGTGGAATATTTACAGCTAACAGGGTGAGAGTGACTGAAGTCAAAACCTTATAAGCCAGTGTTAGAATAATTTCCACTTCTGCAAGTAAGCAAAGGAACTATTCAGTTATGTCCATACACAAGAACATGTATGTTGCAGTCATTTGACTGCATTATAAATTTGTACAAGTTAGGTGTCAGAATAAGTCTTCTGTAAGAAAAATCACTTGTTTCAGGCAAATAGAATAGCTTTATTTCTAATGCTGTGAGCCATGGAACTGTGTGGGATGGAGCCTGTATACAAGTTTGATGTGAAATATTTACAAGTGGGCGCACACTGAGGTGTAACTGGAGTGGGGCCTGGGCTTCTTTTTGAACACCACAAAGATGAAAAAAATGCTGTAACTGTCAACACACATGACATGCTTTCTCTTTGAGGCTGCCAGATAAGAACCTCAGGAGAAGCGGAGCAATCTATTGTGGTTTGAACACTGACCTAAGGACTCACTGTGTCTGGGTTTGATTCCTCAGGCGATCAAGTCTACTGCCCTGAAACAAGATTTAATGTCCTCAGAGCTTGTGGCACAGGTGCCCAACATGTGCCGAGTCTCACGAGCTTTCCTCAATGCTTGATGTTGTTCTCGTCTACACTTAATTCACAGTATAAGTTTTTACTTTGGCAGCTCAGACATGAGAGGTTAGTTTTTAAGTCTAAGCAGGACAAGTAGTAAAAGGATTATCGTACATGTAGGTGTCTCACGCACAACATCAATGAATGCTCCCTGAAGCCCTGTTAAGCTGAAATATATCCCGCATGTACAGAGGCAGCATTCCGGCAGTGCCCATATTGTCTTTTGGGTATACAATATTTGTACACATGGCCAGATTCACCAAGATTTACTTCATATGAATCTAATTTGGTAGTCTTTTTTTGTGGTTTGCAGTCTAAATGTGTTTACTATACAACTGACTGTCTATGAGAGCTGCATACATCATGTACATAGACAGTTGTCCCTCTTTTGAGAGACCCTTCTTTTGGGAGACCACCTGCTTTTTGTGACCATTTTTGTTGTGCAAAAGCACTTACTAATGTTAATTTACCTCTTTTGGGAGACCACCTGCAGAACCTGACCAGTGACCACCCAATCTGACCCCAAATACCACCTGTACGCCCAGAAATTCTGCATTTTAGATAGGTAAAACCTACCTATTTTGAACAAGAGTGGTAAAATAATTTGTCAAAAGCAGTTTACAAATCCAAAATGTGTCCATAATACCAATAAATGAGTTCACACATGTCTGCAAGATGGAATGGTGGCTGATAATTGAACATCAACCATGGGAATTCAAAGTAATGGTCAGTTGTTGGGCAGGCAGTGCAAGAGTCTAACCTCCTTTGGGAGACCACCTGCTTTATGTGACCACTTCTTTGATGGCACAGGGTGTGGTTTCTGAAAAAAGGGACTACTGTATTTCATGCCTAAGAAGTTCTGTGAAGAGGGCAGAGATATATTTGGTGGTAAAGCATCGGTCTGTAACTCTGGTTGTAAGCAAAATTATACCAAAGCAGACCTCATTGCCATAACCATTTTTTTTGCAATATAATAGGACGAGGTCTGGGATACTAAAACATTAATTGGTGTACATGTGCATGGCACCACTAGGGTTAAATGATGAATTAGTCCTGTGCACATGTATTCATCAAAAAAAGGACACAATCAGCATGAACCAGATCAGTATGATCACTATCACACCAATCAGCAAAATTGAAACTTGAAACTGCTGATCTGCACAAGTCAGACATCTAACTTTTAATCTGCTCACTGGTATTCAGTACTAATAATATGAACGTGATATGAAACATCACTTGCATGGCATGTCTGCCTAAGTTCTCTCTTTATCCAGGTCTGTATGGGGGGGGGGGGGTTACACCTAGTCAACTACATGTACATGTATATGTACTGTAGTAGGACTGTAGCTACATTGTATTTTATGTTCAGTGGTGGTCCCCTTTCAATAATGCTACAGCAAGGGCATCAGAAATGTAGGGGGGCTTTCTTGAGGGGGAAACAAAATGCAAATATCATAATTTCTGCATGGCAAAGGGGGTGTGTGTAGAGGGGATGGCCTCTTGTTACGGGAGGGGGGGTAGGGTTAAAGGGCTGATATAAAGGGGAACATTGTACAAGATAGCATATCAGTGGTAGTGCTTTATTGACAGTAACATAACAAAAGTCTGACATAAGTCCAAGGGAGCGACACACACAAAATTTGATGTACATGTACATCATGTACATCAAATATCATGTATTGCCATGATATACAGTCGTACCTGCTATAAAAACCACCTCTTTGACCCATATTAGTTTTTAAGACTGCCCTTTCAAGACACTAACCTCTTCTGCCTCTGTCAGTTTACCTGCAAACACAGACCACCTGCTGTATGTGACCCCTTTTCTGTGGCACAAGGGGTGGGCTTAAATAGCAGGTACCACTGTATATATATATATATATATATATATATATATATATATATATATATATATATATATATATATATATATATATATATATATATATATATATATATATATATATTAGAGCATGACCAAACCCATATTTTTGTCCCAAATCCGAATCCCCAAATCTTTTTCATGTAGTTTTACTGAGCCTGCATCTGAACATCATTCAGATTTGGTAGGCTGAAACAGAGTGCTATATGTTGCAGGCATGGTAGGGTCAGTGTAGCAAACTGAACAATAAAACAAAAGAACAGAAACAGGTCGATATATGAGTAGTATATACAAGTTATTTTGTCCACTTTACTGGATGCTCACTGAGACTTAGACCTGTACTTTCATGAGTAGAAGTTTTCATTTCAAACTTGCCGTAACTTCATGTACAGTAAAACCTCCCTCTACCAAACACCCTTGAGACCGGAAAAAAAATGTTCGGTATGGTGAGGTGTTCGATATAGGGAGGTTTGCTTACATTGGAAGTATATATTTGGGACCGAGAAATGGTGTTCAGCATAGAGAGGTGTTTGGTTAGAGAGGTTTTACTGTATAAGCTTCAAAGACAAAGCTGCACACTACACCATGGTACATTGTGAGTCTTCCAAGTGAGCATATATTCCATACTGTCACTATAAACACACTGAAATAACACCAGACAGGGTCACCAAAAGTATGCTACATGTACATGTATGCCATGTAATCTATAACTACAGTAGGTATGTCCAGAGCCATGTGCACATGCCATGTCAAAGATTAAGGAAAGAACGTCAGTCAAAGTACGTAATAAAGTTCAATGATCTTTATTTCAATAAAATCACATAAGTACAGGCTGGTCTGGCCACCCAGCACATTGTCCACTTCACTTGAGTAGATTACCTGCTGCATAATTAATGAGCTACGCTTAGTGGAGCACATTTTAGGCAACCATAGGGGAATAAACTGGAAATTTGTATTCTTTGGTAGCAGAACTGAGTCTTTTCAGCAGGCATTCAATGGTAAAATGCCAGGACTAAGTTAACATATATATCATAGTGAATCCAAATGTCTCGGCTTCTGAATTGCCAAACCCAGACTAAATCCAAAGGCCAAGATGCGGTAGATTCAGACTCAGCCATTCAGATTCAGTCCACCGGCCCGTAATACAGCAGTCCCTGTCACGAGAGACCCCTGTCGTGAGAGACCACCCTCTGATGAGAGACCGCTATTCAGATTCCCAAGTCCTATACTTTCCATGTTAATTTACCTGTTGTGAAAGACCACCTGTCTCATAAGACCACTCTTGTTGCTCTAGGGGTGGTCTCTGGTGACAGGGACCATTGTATATATAAAATTACTTTGGCTACTGTGATGCACACACACACACACACACACACCCTGAAATGATCAGGTTTTGGGAAACAAAAGTGAATTTTCAAATTAAACAATAGCAATGATATGCCTTTATACTGTATTTTATAACCATGCAGTGTTTTGTCATTTTTGATTGAAAGATTTCTGTTGGTGTATCGTTTATTTTAAAATCGACTTTGTTTTCAACTCTGGTCACAATGACTTGGAAACTTCTTTCCATGAAAATGATTCAAGTTTCATGTATTTGGAGACTGCTTAATACTAGATGTTGCATATTTTCCAATTTATTGGGAAAGATCTCATGATTCACAGGCCACATCAAACTCAAATTTACCCAATTGCACTATGACAGTGTTTCTTAACGTGAATACAAATGTATATTTTAGTGACCTTGACTTCATTTTCAAGGAGACATGGCCCATGCATGTGTGTGCAAAGTGAGGTATTTCCAGTCTGTCAGTAACCACTGTTCTAGTTTGGTTGAATCTTAAAATATCTTGAAGTTTCTTCTCTTAAACCAGTGGACCAATTGCTTTGAAATTGGACAGGAACTTTTCTGAGGACCCCCACACCAGGGTGAGACTTACATGTACTTTGGGTTGAATTTCAAGGTCAGATGAGGCTGGACTGGTCATACAGCCGTCTTGTTTCAAGGTTAAGTGAAATGTCAGAATATATCATGTTTCTGAGCAAATTTATGACTTGTAACATGCTGATGACACCCCTTTAACTCATTCCATACTATGGTCACAGACCTTGGTCAGTGGTTCTGGTGCAGGTATTGTTAAAGGCCTCTGTAGGTGTGTCACCATGTAGCATGGCCAGAACAGTGGCAGGAAGCAGCCATGCAGTCTGTGCTCCTGTCCTCTTCCTGTACAAAACTTAGCAACAAAGTTGCTTCACTGCACAGTCAAGATTCAATGCTGTAATACAAGAAACCAACAGTAGGCCCCATATCAACAGGGAGATATGATGATGATGATGATGATGATGATGATGATGATGATGATGATGATGATGATGATGATAATAACGGTTTCATCAGCTTAAAGGAATAAGAATCGCTGCTACCACCAGGTGGCTAATTGTATGATAATTATATACATAGGGCAGGCTAGTATACACAATCTCTTGTCGGCTTAACACTTCAACCAGCAGGCCTGGCTCACAGAGTTCAAAGAAAAGCTAATTATCACATGACCATTGTTGAATATCATCACAGCTAAAGACCCCACCCAGGAAGTTAAAAGTGGTCCACTTTTCCTGCCCAGTTACTATTACCTTTAAACATACAAGTCTTGTCCTCTGTACCACAAAGGCCAACTAGTATTGAAGCTAGCAACAAGCAATTTTGCCATGCATAATACATTTTTATTTTATTCCCCTATTCAAGTTTATCTGATAAGGAAAGTTATTTTTCCAACTGGGGACATGTCATGCTGCAGCTGCCGCTGTTATGACTTGCCAGGCAGTGCCAGAACCAATGACGTAAGACTATTGGCATATTGGTACTTGAACGATAGCTCTTTTCATTGTGGAATTTTAATATGCAATTGTCATCTTAAATCTAGGCAAATATAAGGAAAAATCAGGGACTGGTATGGAATGAGTTAAAACTCAGAATAAATGTGTATTTTACATAGAATACTGAATACCCTGTGGTACCTTCATATCAAGAACAGTTAAACTAATGTTGCATATAAATGTGATGGCTAGAGGCCTAGTGAACAATGCATTTTAAATGTGTACCGGATGTCATAGCAATCACAAGGTCCCCAGTTGGAAAAATAACTTTCCTTATCAGATAAACTTGAATAGGGGAATAAAATAAAAATGTATTATGCATGGCAAAATTGCTTGTTGCTAGCTTCAATACTAGTTGGCCTTTGTGGTACAGAGGACAAGACTTGTATGTTTAAAGGTAATAGTAACTGGGCAGGAAAAGTGGACCACTTTTAACTTCCTGGGTGGGGTCTTTAGCTGTGATGATATTCAACAATGGTCATGTGATAATTAGCTTTTCTTTGAACTCTGTGAGCCAGGCCTGCTGGTTGAAGTGTTAAGCCGACAAGAGATTGTGTATACTAGCCTGCCCTATGTATATAATTATCATACAATTAGCCACCTGGTGGTAGCAGCGATTCTTATTCCTTTAAGCTGATGAAACCGTTATTATCATCATCATCATCATCATCATCATCATCATCATCATCATCATCATCATCATCATCATCATCATATCTCCCTGTTGATATGGGGCCTACTGTTGGTTTCTTGTATTACAGCATTGAATCTTGACTGTGCAGTGAAGCAACTTTGTTGCTAAGTTTTGTACAGGAAGAGGACAGGAGCACAGACTGCATGGCTGCTTCCTGCCACTGTTCTGGCCATGCTACATGGTGACACACCTACAGAGGCCTTTAACAATACCTGCATCATGCTTGACAAGCAAAAACATAAACAAGTAATTAAGATCAAGTAAGTCCTAGGAGTGTTAATCTCAGCAAAAGAGTACAAGCAGAGCAAACCCCAGTCATTGATATTGTATTTGTGTGTTTTTGTTCAGAACCACTTCCTAGCAGTTATTACCCTATTCCACAGTCCAAACTCTTTAGTCTGCACAAGCTAAACTGTCACTGTCTAACTTATAAACATACAGAAGCACTATTGTCCATATTGCACACGTTCCTCTGTAGAATCTTGACATAGGCTGTATTAGCCCAAATAGGTTAAAGGGTCTTCAGCATGTACCTACTCAGAACATGTTACGGAGCCTATACCCGTACATGTCTCTCTGAGTAGCGGCTCCTTGTCCATAGGCTAAATATTCAGGAAAGACAACCCACATAATAATGAATAAATATGAACATGGCAAAGGATGAATTAGCTAAATACGTGTTTTGCTTATAAATGCAGAGCTTCATAATGAGTGAAAAATACCTGTCAAACCAAACATAATTACTTAATTTGTATAGTACAAGTTCAGATACGAACAAGTTGACTTACCCATGAACCAGTATGTACCCTTTTCTAGCTGGATAGCTTATTTTAGTTTAACCACCTGCCAGTGTATAACTGAAGTAGAAACAAACTGGGGCATTATATTCAGTCCCAGTGATTGTAAAATATGAAAGCTCTGTTTACATGTATATATGAATCCAATTGGTCATCTTGAAAAATGGTGGGCACAGACAAATTCATTTCTGAGTCATGCAAAAGATGCTATGTATGCTTATACAATGAGGTGTAGTGCTTTGATGCCAACAAATATTAAATTGATTGGTGGACCATTTCAGTTTGATTTTGTATCAAAATAGTTAGATTATGATGTGGATTCAGGAGTTGAGAGATACTTGATTGAGACCTGCAACCTGGGTGATGCAAGAGGATCTGAAACAATACTTGACACTGGTTAATGTAATTGCTATGTATATGTACACGTAAAAGACGAAGGGGGTGGGGTGGGGGGGTCCCCTAGTACACTGGGACAAATAATAATTTTGCCCTGGTACCCTAGGTACGGGAAATAAGAAAATGTACCAGTTATGAAATAATGGTTGGTACGATCTACGGAAATTAAAAAGGTTTCCAGTACATAAGTACAGCAAATAAAAATGCCCAGTACACCAGTATGGAAAAACCCTTAGCCTCCCCCCCCCCCCCCCATTATCGGTATTTTTTGTAATATAAGGACAAGACAAGTGTTGATAAAAGTTAAGATACATGATGTGCCAAAATGCCTGACAGCTAGGTTTTGTCTATAGCTGGACTCATCAGAGGCAAGTGACTTCTGTTTAAGCCCAGGGTAAACATAAACGTTTATGTTTACTAGTTAGTTCAACAGAAACTGAATGTTGCATTAAATACATGGGCCTTTTAAAGGTCAAAATAACATGACGATGGGTATGGACAAGTGGTAACCATATTATGATGTAACTGTTATGATGTCAATCACATACATGTATTGGCTCCCAGTCTGGCGGATGGCAGAGCTGAATTAAATCATAGTGGCAGTTGTCACAAGTATGTGATATGTTTGTCCGATTGAGAGGCCATGTGTACTGGACAGTGCCAAAGAAACATGTTTTTCTCTGTACCCATTGGGAGAGAAGAGTCTCCCTACTTTAATATTGGCCATGTCTACAGTGGATCATAAATCCAATCTGTTTATGATCTACATATGTTATATATGACCTAACTTTTTGCAATATACAGTGAAACCTCGTTATAATGACACTCAGATATTCGACATATTCAATATAATGACACAAAGTTTCATGGGAAAAAGTTAATTTTTTGTTATTATGAGACTCATTCATCTGACATTTTTCAGTTATCCGACACATTTCTTAGGGAACAGATGCTGTCATTATAAGAAGTTTTCACTGTACAGGTGGGCAGAAAATGTTTCCTAGTCACCTATTGTTAGAAATAAAATATTCCAACTATTTTTATGAGTTTAATGGCTGAATATATTGGCCATAGACCAACATCTTTTGGTCCAAGTAGTGTAATGCCTCTGTTAAGAACTGGTGAGATGGTACATATATACAGTGTATATGTCTGGCACCAACCCTGTGTCTGCATATTACCTAATGTACCTTTACAGGTACATGTACAAGTATATGTTTTCAGCCATATTCATTGGCTACTTGTGCTGTCAAAAGTGCTATAATAATCTATTTGTGCGTCAATAAATCTTCAGATGGCAATCGTGATCCTTGTTCTGGGTGACACAACTGTGCTTTTATTCTTGTACATGTACATTGTAATAACTCTTTCAGTGCCAAATTTTGGACTGAGTCAACAGCTTTTCTCGGCACGCATTGGGCGCATCATTGCGCGCCGAGAAAAGCTGTTGACCTGGGGTATTCTCTCGGGAAGTATAGGCATGCTGGTACTTGAATGAAAGGTCTTTTTATGAGGAATACGAATCTGAGATCATAATGATAATTCAGACTTGTCTGACCTAAGACATGATTGGCACTGAAAGAGTTAATAAATCAATTTTTCTTATGTGGTGCAGCTAAAGGTGGTATTGTCCAAAGTATTAAGTGGTCAGCACATGCATTTGAAAACTCATTCCGTACCAGGTACTAGCAACTGATTTCTCACTGATTTCTGAAAATAGAAATATTGCTTTACTGGAATGATAAAAACAGACATTGAGAAACTTAAGTGCATAATGAATCTGAACATAAACAATTGTGTGTATATATATATATATATATATATATATATATATATATATATATATATATATATGTCATCAAATACATCAATTAGATCAAAGATCTGAGGAAACAAACAAACAAATGGAAGATAAGGAAGTTTTATCGCTGAGTGTGCATGCTAAACTGTAAATGTATGTACATGACTGTATATACTAATGTTCTGTGTCTATATGTACATGTGCCTTCTGTAATGTTTTGTTTAGACTACACCTGTAACAGGCTACATGTCAATAAAGTATATTGTATCTATGTGTATTGCATATTCAGATTCATCAGTTTTAAGAACTTTGGTTCAAGCACCAACACATCATAGTGTTAAATGAACATTTAAAAGAGCAGAACAGGAAAGACATTGCCCTGTAACTTCAAAAAGTAACAATCTCCATCTTAAAACATTAAAAAAACACTCTGGGCAATGAACTTTAATGTTGATAAGCAACAATGCACACAACTATAGTTATGCTGTTTCCAGGTTCCCAAACACATGAATCAAACTCATGACTGGGATGAATGTCACAAAGTAAATAGGCGATTCCTTGCAATTGAAGTCTGGAAGTGTACATGTACGATGGTATTTACACTGGACAGATCTGTCTGGTGAAGACAATTTGTATGGTGCATCCTCAGACCTGAGATTCCCATATCTGACAAGTAAAGGGTAATTGTTATTCTATTGTGAAGACTACAAGCTGGACAGCCACCTACACTTTTTTTTCAGTTTTTTTTTTTTTTTTGGCAGTAATGTGATAATCATCCACCCAGACACCCCAGCTCTCACATTTTGAGTAGGTGATATCTTCCCTTTGAGCTTAGTGAGAAACTTCTCCCTCTGTCCTCAGTCACTATGCTCATTCACCTGATTTCCCAGCTCAGTCACTATACTCTCTCACCTGACTCCCTAGCTAGTCACTGTGCTCACTCACTTGACTTCACAGCTCAGTCACTTTGCTCACTCACCTGACTTCACAGCTCAGTCACTATGCATACTCACTCACCTGACTCCCTAGCTCAGTCACCATGCTGACTGACCTGACTTCACAGCTCAGTCACCATGCTCACTCACCTGACTCTCTAGCTCAGTCACCATGCTTGCTCACCTGACTCCCTAGCTCAGTCACCATGCTTACTCACCTGACTCTCTAGCTCAGTCACCATGCTCACTCACCTGACTCCCTAGCTCAGTCACCATGCTTGCTCACCTGACTCCCTAGCTCAGTCACCATGCTCACTCACCTGACTCCCTAGCTCAGTCACCATGCTCACTCACCTGACTCTCTAGCTCAGTCACCATGCTTACTCACCTGACTCTCTAGCTCAGTCACTATGCTCACTTGATGTCTCCCTCTTACAGTATGCTGGAAAAGGAGCTTGTACCTCTGACTTTGTCACCCAGTTTGTGACTTTGTCACCCAGTTTGGAGTTTGTGACCATCACAAATAGTGACTATTTGTAGTAAGAGCCACTAACTTTTTGTAGTAAGTTAGAGCCAGTGAATATTTTAAGTGAGTTAGACCCAGTAAGTATTTTTAGTTAGTTAGAGCTAGTGACTGTTTGTATTAATTAAGGTTAAAGCCAGTGACTATATTTGTAGTATGTTAGTCCGAGGAAGTATTCTTAGTTGGGTAGAGCCAGTGACTATTTGTGGTAAGTTAGACCCAGTGACTATTTGTGGGAAATTGTGTTGAACCATAGGCTGACTATTTGTGGTATGTGTGAAACTGATTGTCATATATTAAATTGTTATATTTGTAACGGTTGATCAATTAACTTGATTCTCGATAGTGTCTTAATATCAACAATACTCTGTATGGAACTAATTATTTTATTACCCACAATAATACTAATAATTTGAACAAAAACTATTGTTTCAAATGATGTTGTGGGTGGCTCGTATGATAGCGGTAAAATAATTATCTTAATACGAGTCTCCTAGATCAATATATTGTTCATTGTTATTCTATATAAACTGACAATGTCGAAAAATACTGTATATCGATTGAATAAAATTATTCCTGATTCCTGATTCTGTGTAAGTTTAGATTAGACCCAGTGACTTTTGTAGTAAGTTGGGTGAAACCACTCACTATTTATGGTGAATTTAAATTAGACCCAGTGAATTCTTAAGTTTAGATTTGACCTTAACTGCTATTTGTAGTAAGATTACATGTAGGTTACTCCAGTGACTGTTTATATTGAATTAGAGCAGAACTAGTGACTGTTTGTAGTATTTTGCGGTTAACTACTGTGGTCTTCTATCAAACTTTAGTGATCATATAGACATTGATTACACAAAAAATACAGTACAGCTACTGCTATTTTAATGTACATGTACCCATTAAAACCAGTGGTTTTTGCATTGCCTGGTGAGTCATGCTATGGCTGCTGCAAAGGCAGCTGTATCATATTTCTAGGCAATGCAAAAACCACTGCCATTGTACCACACATGTTGGTACATACTGGGATAAAAGCTCACTCTTCTTGTGGAGAATTGAATTGTGGGCAATGGTTTCTTCAAGGTACAGAAGTATGCGTGTAACAAAGACAAATGGAATGAGGTGCGTGCAGATTGGAGTTTCTATGTCCTTTAGGGTTGCTGCCACTGCTGTGACCAGTGTAGTGTATGAATGATTCTTTAATGTGGGAAATGTCACGTTCTTGAAGCGATACCGTGGGGGAGAGGGGAGAGTGTGCAGTGGAAGCAGTTAGCCTTTTTATGGGTTCTGTGGCCCAGCCACACACCTGCTACAGAGGGCCCCATGCTGCTGTTTTGCTGACGGCGTGACAGGTCTCCCAGCCACTGCACATCAATTACACACTGGCACACCTGAACTCAATGTCATCGCACACATACAGGTACTGCTACAACAGATCTTCCCAAGTCTTCAGCTATCTGCTTCTACCATCACAGACAAGTGCAGATATTAACTGTTAATTGTGAAAAGATGTGAAAAGATATAAACAGTAAGAATGCAATAGTTTTGTTATATTTTTGATAGTGCAGGTAATAAATGTAGTTGTACTTTTAAGCTCAGCTGAACATGTATTTTATAACTTATGCTGTGACTCATATTGGTCCATCTGTCATTCTGTCTCTGTAAACAAACGCGTGTTAAGTTGAACACAGTAGCATGTACAATTTTTAAGTTGGCCTCTTGAAATTTTATTAGAAATGTTCTGCATGTAGTATGAGTGAAAATCTATATGTTGCACTATTAGTTGCATCACCTAGTTGATTATGTACATTGTAATAAAGCAGCCAAAAAAAGTGAAAAAATTGAAAACACTATGGTGTGTTGGATTTTCAGTGGATCCTCATAAAATTTGGTGGAAAAATTCTTGAGGCTATCACATGTACCAGTACATTGTACATATATGTCAAACCTAAACAATAGGCAACATTCATATTTAACTGCAGTCCTGCTCACTTCCTGTGTTGGGGGGGGGGGGGGGCAACAGACTGATGCTTCCACCATGATCAGGGCAGATTTGTACTATATACTACATAAACATCCATAAATAACACATTTTCAACCAAAAGTGAGCTCATTTCTAATCAATTTAGGCATCCTTTATGTTTCAAATATATGTTGAAAAATATTCTTAAGATTATTCTGTGTTCGTGTTGTTTATTTTATTGAGAAAGTACTTTTGACCATGCTAAATACATGGATCGGCCCTGATGCAGGTGGCTCCCTCTTTTGCTCAATAGGTGTTAGAGTGAGACGGCATTTAAATATGAAAACATCCTATTCTAGTGGTGCCACTATAGGTGAACAGAAACTCAGGCAAGAATACTTGGTGAGATTTATAAAAAAAAATTGTTGTCTTGAGAAATAAGGCCAATTTTACCAAATCTACAACAAATATGTTTCATGTGTGGAAGCTTAATATTACATAACGTAGGTGAACTTGACTTACTTTCACTGTGAGCATGTATGGTAAAGGAAATTACTATTTGTGTATGTGTTGGTCATTACATCTGAACTGGTGTGCATACACATCCTAGTATTCAGACACCATTACAGGAACATTATACAGACTGTGGGACAAAAAACCTGTGACAAGCGAGGTCATGCTGGTTCCTATGTGCTATCAATTGGAACTGACATCACACATGTACATGTAATTGTACATGTAATTGTTAAGAAACATTAAATTCCTTATTTTTGTAATAAATTGAGATGGGAGAATAAAATTTACATTTAATTTGTGATAGGTCAATGGTCAAATTTGGTAACATTTTGTGAGACCTTGGCCCATTTTTCAAAGGTCATTAAGCATCTAATTTAGGACACTATAAATTCAACATGTTGAGAAAGAATTAGACTAAAATACCAAATGTACCACAAATGTGTATCATGTAGCAGTTTGATATTGCATAATTTGATGACCTTGACCTACTTTTTCAAGGTCACAGAGGGAATGCATGTCAGGAAATGATTTTTATTTGTGGTGGTCATCACATCTGAACTTATGGACATGCATGTGCATGTATATCTACATGTATATACCATTTCTGGAGTATTAAACAAAGTCTTATGATGTGTGGAGTACATCATGGTGATGCCACTGGTGGTATTAATTGGAACAATTAACATCATAGGTATCATAAGCACATTAAGCTCATCATTGTGATAATTTACTGAGATATTTGTTGATCCCTATGGAAAGTACATTAATGGGGCTCCATGGTAAGTGCGCAGCACTCTTTAACCATTCTGTCAGTGTACGGTCCGTAAAGTTTCAGTCTAAAATGATATAACATGTTTAAATATGGACTTTTATGTTGCAAAATATGACATTTGGATGTGCATTTTCTATCCGTTTTGCAACCTCCACTTAAAAAATGCCAAGTCCATTGAGCAAAGAGTGAGACAAAACACCATTAGGTATTTGCATGTTGATCCCTAGAGAAGCACACTGGTGGCGTGAAGGCAGATTACATTGATGGCATGTAGCGTGATGAAGCCAGGCCATCATTATTGAAGATTGTTAGCATGTGCCACCTTCAAAATGGTGTCTCTATTCAAATACCACACACATCTTCACCAAATTTATGTGAAACTGTCAAGAAAACGTCAAAAGGTCTTGCTTATTGTTAATGAAAACACTTAATGTCAGAAGAAAAAAAAAAGATTGGCAAAGGCCAGTTTGCCTCATTGCCCCAGGCTGCTGTGAGACACTGCTGTGTGTTGACCAGGATATTTTTCAAAAGTTTAGTTTAATTGGTTATATTTTCAGGTGTTAACCTTTCCTGTTCAAATTGCCTAAAAGCAGCTAGATGTAAATTGTAGTCTGCTTTTATGCATTTACTTGAATTTCATGTTAATATAAAACATTTTTGCTGTAAATTTTAGATATAGAGAATCTGACCCAGCTGAGAGTGAGTTACTACTTTTCTCTTACGAGAGATCCTTGCTGGTGTTGAAAACGACGAGTGACCACAGGTCGAGTGATTTTCCCAACCAACAATGATCCTGAGTGAGAGAAAAATAATAACTCACTCTCAGTGATGTAAGATTTTGTTTTTTCCATGTTTTATTGGGTATTTATTGCAAAAAATATGCCCCGGGCCTACTTTCAACACCAACCTGGTGTGTCATGTTTGTTTACATTAATTTGTCGCAGTTATTCTACGTCACATGTGATGGATAATCAAACATCATTTTCTCACATTTGATTTTGTGTAAATGTCAGTGCATCGATGTCGCTGATGCAGGTGCATCACAATTAACTTGTAACAATGTTTTTGATCTACAGTAAGTATTTCACTCTAGAAAATGATAATTCACCCTCAAACATACATTAGATCAAAAGCCTTTTAATAATAGGATACCCCAGGTCAACAGCTTTTCTCAGTACAGGTTGGATATTGTACCCAATGTGTACCAAGGAAAGCTCAGTCTTTCTCTGACCAGGAGAGGTTTAAGTTAAGATTTAACTAGTGATGTAAGATATTTTTCACGGTTTATTTGTTGTCCTATTTGTTTCCATATACACAGTCAAGTTCCTTTATTGAAAGACCACCCCAGGACAGGTCCAAAAATGGTCACAGGAAGCAGGTGTTGTCTGAATGGAAGTCAGAGAACATGAAAAAATAGTATGAGGGGCCTGAGAAATGCAACTGTAAAAGACAGGTGGTTTGTCAAAATGGGTAGTTCTGCACTAACGGGTCTATTTCCTGTGATCAACTGACAAAAACAGTAAGATGGGCATCACTTGATGGCAGGATGAGATGGGGACAGTGGGCCATGCAACTCAAACATGAACCTGAATACTAATACATTCACAACTTTCCCATAAAGAGGATGGATTGTCAGAATCTGAAAGGATCTGAAACATGTAAAAGTGCAGTTATTTTTGTTATTCGCTGATCTGGATTCTATAAAGGATCTGAAACATGTAAAAGTGCAGTTATTTTTGTTATTAGCTGAGCTGGATTCTATATATTTTACACATTTCCTGTGTAAAAAGAAGAATTTCTGAAAGCAGTCTGTTTTCTTTTATTCATTTCATAATTTTATGCCAAGTGAATGAAGGATGAGCTATGTTAATTATTTATGTAAATTATTATTGGTGCACATGTATACATACGTGTACATGTATGTTCCTAAGGAAAAAGTATGGACCAGAACATGAAGTTTTTTAAACAAATAATTTTTTAAGAGAACATATTTGCCATATTGTTATGTAGTTTTTGTTGTTTTGCCCAATTTATGTTGCCATATAAGTCAGTCAACCCATGCTTTCCTGTGCTAGGATATTGATATTGTGGTATGCAAAGCAGTTTGCATAAATACATGTATATAAATTTCCCCCTAAAATCTTAACCCTTAAAGTGCTGATTTAAGATTGAGTTAAACATTTTCTGCACACAAAGTGTCCTGAGGAAAGCTGTTGACAAAGACTACTTTTTGCTTTAGACTAAGCTTGCTGATATTTGCATAAAATGTATTTTCATGAAGAATTTGAATCTTTTAACCATTATGTTTAACTGTAATGAGAAAGAAGCTATAGCAGTGATTAGGACTTTGAGGGTTAATAGTGGTTGCTGCTCCACCTTTATATAACTTCACATGTACATATACATGTTCATGGCATCAGGTAATATGGTGTGGTTAGCCATTTTCTTAAAGAAGGTATTATTTTTTGGACTTCATGACTCATGCTATTTTTAGTGGAACATGTCACCTGTAGATGGCACTATACAGTTAAGCCCGCGTTATACTTAACAGTCACCAAACGCATCAACCTTTTGTCAGCCTTTTTCCAACCATTTGAGTGAAAGGCCTATCTTTTTCAAACAGTCACCAAACGCATCAACCTCTTGCAACCTTTTTCCAACCATTTGAGTGAAAGGCCAACCTTTTTCAAACACTTTCCAAACCATTTCAAAATCATTTCTCCTTATTGCACTAAAACCCTTTCAAACACTTTTAAACCTTTCTCTAATGGTTAACAACCATTTCACACACTTTCTCAACCTTATTGATGAAAATGTTGAGATGGTTTGAAATGGTTTGCAACCGTTTCAACCATTTGAAACCCTTTGTCAACCTTTTACAAACACTTTCTCAACCTTATTGATGAAAATGTTGAAATGGTTTGCAACCATTTCAACCATTTGAAACCCTTGGTCAACCTTTTACAAACCCTTTGTCAACCTTTTTTAAACCTTTTACAAGCTTTACAAACCCCAGTACAACACTTTGCAACACAAAAAATGCATTTGGCTAAGTTTTAGACGGGCTTAACTGTACAGGTAATTTTCTCCAGGTGTTTACCTGTCATTAGTTGAAGATGTCAAGTGACATACAGTCTCCTTTGAGAGACTGCCTCTAGTGCCACCCAAAAGGCAGTCACATAAAGCAGGTGGTCCCTCAAAAGAGGTATAAATAACATGAAAAGTACTACAGAAAGACCTGACAACTGTGGTCTCTCAAAGGAGGTGGTCTCCCAAAGGAGTGTTCTTTCAAAGGAGGGTCCACTGTACATGTAGGAAACAGGTGCTGCCACCTGAAGTAGAATAGTGGGTCTGACACCAAGAAGCCTCAAGTTTAGGCTCCTTGCTGACACGGCCTTTTGCCAAGTAAGTTGGAATATAGCTTAATTAGCAAACAGTGACCAAGGCCTTGGCCATCTGAATGTAAAATGAAGCAAAAGGTCCATTAATGTTCCCTGTTGCTCACATTTTAGTTCTTTAGGTTGTTTTGACAAGTATAGAGCTGTGTAAAGATTTACGTCTTCTGAAGTTTACATGAACATGTATGTCAGACAGATGAATGACTTTGACTTACTTTAAATGTTACAATGCTAATCAAGCTAAGGACCGGGAAGTCCCCTAAATTGTACAGGTTATAATGCTGTTGACAAGTGCTGCAGTATCTTGCAGGATTATGGATCTCTTTGAAGTCTTGAATTGGATCAAGTGATCTGATCAATAGATTTCTGAAGGTCAGAGAGGAAGAGATCCACCAGAGGCATCTACATTGTATACTTCTTGTAGTTGAGAAAACATGCATGTGGCCTATACTGACATCGCATGACACATTAGCCTGCCCGCGTCTTTTTGGCCCATGGCTGTCCATTTTGAAAGATATGGTCTTAAATATCACAGCATAATCTGTTTATCACAAATCGCCTGGGTGTGTGACATATTTTATGTGTCCATCAAGGGAGGAAAACAAGCTGTATCACATTAGGATCCAGAGGTGCTCACATTATGAAAGTTCAAAATGCTGCTAAGGGTGACATGAAGCAGTATTCTCCCATTATCTCTGGCATAAGCCCAAGGCATGTACGTGGCAACCAGGAACACATAAAAAAATCAGTGAGCATGTGAGTGATGTTCATGTATATCAGCATTTAGAGATACATGTACATGTAGGTTATAGGGCTGTACATGCATGTACATGTATGTGCAAAGCTTTCTGTTGATGTCGTACTTTTAATCTGGAGGGACCTGCATATGATGCCAATGTATTGGCATGCAACTATTTTGTCCGTTAAAAACTACCAGAAATGGTCCAATGTGATAGATGTCATGTACAATGTACATATTTCTCGAAGAATGTTAAAGATGATTATGTAACAGCTTTGTTTACAATATAGCAACCAGACTGAACCAACACAAACTGTCAACTCAATGCTCAGAGGTTTATATGCACGTGTTAGTCTTACTTGTGGAATAAATCTTTTATGTTTGTTTGGTTTTTTTTTCATCTGTATATATGTATATGCCTGCACATTGATTTTTCTTGTTACCTTTCAGTTTTGTTGCTCTGCTGACCCAGGGTCACAGAGCTTACGCAATTGCTCATGCCTGCCCATCCATTTATAAACTTTTTGTTTGTGGACATGATACACTTGACAGTTTTCAGGGTAGCCCTAAATTACTTTCAGGCCTTTATAAGGAAATCTAGGCCTCTATTCACATTGGTGGCCCAGCCAACAATATTATGCAATGTGTAGGTAAGAATGTGAAAAGTTTTGAACACTCTAACATCGTTTATATTTTATGGACCTTTATCAAATTGAGTGGGAAAGTTCAGTAGGTAAATATGTCAAAACAAATAATACTGGTGCTGCCACCTAGTAGTCAACAGAAAATATGGTTCACTGTGAGATTTATGAAATTCATTATTCTGAGAAACAATAGCCTAACTTTATCAAATGTACAATGAATCTACTATATGTGTGTGCAGAAGTTTGATATTACATGGTATGGATGACCTTGAGCCAATTTCTAAAGGTCACAGAGGGAATGCATTCTAGGAAATGATTTTCTGTTATGGTCATTACATTTTAAATGGTGTATATTCATGTACCATTACAGGAACATTATGTAGACAAAAGTATGGCGTGAAGAGTGATGTGATGATGGCACCACTGGAGGTATTAATTGTAACTAATATCATAGTTATCAAAAACATATTAACTTCATTATTACCAATTATATAAATACCTGTCGGCAGTTTCAGACCTGTATCCACTATCTGGGCAACCTTCTCAAAGCTCCATCTTTGACTCAGGCAGGGAATCTTGGTTGCTGTGTCCAGTGCTGCTACTTAATTCATAGCCTAGGTGCAACTTCAGTGTGTGATACATATTCCTGTTCTGGGGCCCACTGACACCGACAATTAGTAACTTCAAGGCATTGTATTTACATTATACATTTTTAGGTAATGCTCACACTGGAAAAGTCCCATCATATCATGTATATTACATTCAATCAGCCAAGTAATCTTCTGTTAACACTTATCACATATGTATTTTGTATACTACTTCCTCAAAATATCCAATCAAAACCAACCCACATGGATTTGGCTGCCATTTTGAAAACTGTGGATTTTGCACCCAATGGTTTGTAAGTGAGGATAGTAGTGGAACGATATGGGGGGGGGGTCATAATATATGAAACCAAAAGTATAAATTTTGCAAATATTTCAGAGCATCAATAATGATATGATATACATGTATGTTGTTTTATGATATATATTATTTATTGGGCCTCTTAACCTCACAATGCATTGTGCCATTTTCAAAATGGCGCTCACCAATACGTGCATGTTTTGCCAGGCTATCGTGTCACATTTGGATTTGTTACTAACAATGATAACTGCTTCAGACACAACCAAGCGGGCAGATTAAAGTTAAGATAGTAAGTCATGTTTTAAAAATACATTTACTTTACCAACTGTTTGTCCTGGTAACTTGAACATTTATTGAAACATGTTTTAAATGAATGTTCTCAGATTCCCGCTTTACACATTATCTCCTTTGATGTCAGTTTAATTTGTAACCTGGGCACAGCCGGAGGCACTTGTATCAAGTAAAATATAATGTATGTGGTTACTTTATTCCAACAGTTTTATGCCATCAATGAAATAAACAATTCTTTTGTGAAATGTGAAATTAAGTGTATTCACAGTAGGTTTAAATGGATATTGAGCCACTTAAAGATATCCTTGTCTGGCATGCAGTCTGACTGTCCATGGCTGGGTATATGAGAGATTACTAACAGATTTACTGGTCAGTGGCAGGGATGACTGGTGGCTGCAGGCAACACTCTCAGAGCAGTGGTTCTTTATGACAGTTGTAAAACATGAAATAATCTAACAGTCTGACATCAGATCCAGTAAGCCTCAGATCTTACCCCAAATCCTGCTCTTACCTTTGCCCAGACTCATTCATAAATACACTGAAAAAAAAGTCTAGGGTCTTTCAGTAAAAAAAACTTTCAGCCAGATGAACAGGCCATTACACGTAGAGTGGTACCTGCTTTAACAACCTCTTCTTGTGAGAACTAAATTGTGTATCATTTTAAGATCACCCTTTTCCTGACATAAGAGTCTATTTCTGTATTATGCTTACCTGTATTTTAAGACCATCTGCAACAGGAGACCACTTTGGTTGGCAGTAGGGGTGGTCCTAAATAGCAGGTACTACTGTACATGTATATATATATAAAAGGTTGCCCTAGGGCAGATTGGAGTTATGGATATGGTGACTTTACAGGAAAGCTGGCCCCATGCAGACAGATATATGGGCAGTATATATCAGACTGTTGTATATTACTGGTCTCTGATTACAGTTTAGCACTTTTATCTTGCATGGCTGCAAAATGTGGCTTCTCACCTTGGCACATCTGATGTGTTGCCAAAGTCAGTGTATTGGAAAATATTATAAATGTATTATGTCATGCATTAAGGCCATTAGTTATGTTTTCATTGTTTGATCAGGGTTCTACATTATGTAGCGGACACATACAATGTAGCTACAGATGCTTCATATCAATTTCTGATGGATTCTATGGGCAGAATTGTGTACATGTACATGTCAAGGTTAGAGCAAATTAAAGTTAGTATACTGGTACAAGATGAAAGATTGTATCCCATGATTTTCAAGTCAGTTTCAGATCAAATGTAAATCACTTTTCTGCGAGTCTTGCTAAAAAATATGCAGGCTCTAGGGGTGAACATAAGGCTGCACTCCTCGTAGTCATACTTTAAGACATTAAAGATATATAATGTACTGATTTGTACTGCCTGCACATCCAAATATAACGTATTTTCTCAGAAGATCAAATTTTCAGAGCTTCAGACATGTATTATGTAGAGTCAAACTGCTGATCAAAGTGCTGAGAATTCCTGTTGTAGTGATGGAGATTGTTTGTTAAGGTCGTGTTCATACTGTGGGCATCATGATCACAGTCATAAAAGACATCCCTTTGGCATGAAAACAGTCAACTTGCAATTGATCAACAATCTTAACGGGCACATTCAGCTACAGTGAAACCTCATTATAATGACACCATCTGTCCCCTGCAAAATGTGTCTGATATCTGAATAGCTTAGATAAATGAGTCATACAGCAAAGGAATCGGACTATAAATCCCTCAATACCTGTGTCCTTAAGTAGCTATGTCTGATAGCTGAATGGTGTACGTTATAATTAGGACTCATAGCATATATAGTTCCAAAACTTTATCTCTGAACTACAAGCAAATCCATTTCCCTCAAATACATGAGCTGGCAGAACCTAATATTTTTTTTACCTGAATGAATCACGTTCATGTATCTTTGATCTCTTACTATTATATCTGTACATTCCCTTTGGGTTTTACTATAATGATGTTCTCATTTACAGTGGAAAGTATGTGTTACACTAGGAATTACGCCTTGCAGGGAAATGTCCACATGTTTATCAGTCTAAACTTTTCCATTGATGTTAACTTTTTCTGTGCAAATGCAGACAATAGTTAATATGCCCGAGATTGACGTGTTCACACTAGATTTACGTTCTTTGTAAACCTGCTTTTCAGCAGTTCCCAGCATGCACAGAGTCCATAACAACAGTCTTGGCTAATAGCTGTCCCTGCTGTGCTGTGGCCGAAACCAAGTCTTGTCAAGGAAAGTGTTGACTCATCCAAAACTTGGCACTGAAAGAGCTAAAGTGCAGTGAATATAGTTTGACATATCAGTAGACACCCAACATAGTCAATACAGTAGTCCTTTCTTTGAGAGACCGCCCCTAGTGCCACCCAAAAGGCGGTCACATAAAGCAGATGGTCCCTCAAAGGAGGTATAAATAACATGGAAAGTACTACAGAAAGACCTGACAACTTTGGTCTCTCAAAGGAGGTGGTCTCCCAATGGAGTGGTCTTTCAAAGGAGGGACTACTGTACAACATTAATATAGTAATTGGATGTAGTCGGTTGCTGCATCTTTCTCTGTATTTGGTTACCGTTCAACCTTAAGGTAACAGAGCATAGAAAAACTAGTGAGATTCAAAACCAAATACATTACATCTTTGAAGCAGACCTTGATGAATGTAATATCTATACATATGTACAAAACCACAAGTATTGTGAGAATTCACAGATACCAAGAGACAGAGCCTTGCAGTGATAACTGCTGTGTAAACAAAGTTACAGCTATGTCATAGGTATCCTCCATAATTTCATAATATACATGTATTTTAAAAACCATATGATAAAAACATGCATTTTGAAACATACTGCTCACTGTGTATCAAGGATTCAGTGATTTTTTGTGCTTCTCTTCTGTCACAGGGGAGCAAAGTTGTATATTGGTACATGCTTTGATGTTGCCTTGAGAAAGTGACTTCTTCATTTTTCATGTTGGTATCTTATGCAGAGACTTATTGAAAGAACGGTTGAAAATATTTGGTTCTCAAGCCTTTGATGTTTAAGTAAAAAAAGTAAGAAATAGAACCCAAGTAATAACCATGACAAGTTGAGTTCCCTACCAATGAACTCCCCCCCCCCCTCCCCCCCGGCATGGTAATTTGCTTGTGTGAAAGGAACAATTATAAAATACAAGTTATGTAATAAGATATGACAGAATTTATATGCACAAGCTCACATGGGTTAGGGTCTTGCGCACTGGCTAGTTTTAGTAATTAAAGGCAGCCAATTAGGCTTTGTTAGCTCTGCTGACCAAAGGTCACAAAGCTTATGTGACCGCTCATGTCTGTGAGTCCTTAAACTTTTGCTCATTAGTGTGATACCACCCACAGTTTTCAAGTCAGCCCAATGTAACTTTCAGGACTTTACGGTGTATGAAAATCTAGGCTGTAACATATGGCACTGCGTGAGAACATTTTTTTAAAATGAATAAATATGTATTAATAATCATGTCTGCTCTGGCAATCTCCAGGGGTGTGGTAGCTTTTATACATTTATGCAAATTAATTACTCTTATGAATGTTAAAGACAGTCCAAATAGAGATACTTGTTTAAAAGTAAATGAATAACTGCATTCCAAATGTTGAGGAATGTATCTTGACTCAAGTTGACTGAAATGGGAAAAGGTAATTTTCTGTAACAAAGAAACTTCAAAGTAAGCTAAGAACTTGCTGACCACAGCAAAGATATCATAAACTTCAGAACAACTTGGAATGGAAATTGGAGTTATGAAAAGGAGGCTCTTTTAAGTATACAGTATGAAATTGCCAGGTACAACAATTGTCATGGGAAAATTCTATCTGTTACAACATGATTATTAATATATATTTATTCATTTTAAAAAATGTTCTCACGCAGTGCCATAATGTTACATATGCCCACTGCTCATATAAGGTTAATTGTCAAGAACAATGAACTGATGTATCAGAGATTTTAAAAAAATGTTTTCACACAGTGCCATAATGTTACAAGGCCCCTTTTGATACTGGTGGTGCCACCTACATTATTATGTAATATATGGGTCAAAGTGTGAAAATCTTGTGAACACTAGCATCTTTAATAATTGGCGGATCTTCACCAAGGTTAGTGGGATTATGGGGGAGGTCAAAATCTAAGTTGCTAATGACATTAGTGGTGCCACCTATAATTTGACGGAAATTACATGTATGAGCCAAAATGTCTTTTAAGATGTAAAATTCCATATTTGGAAAAGTAATTGGATTAGACTTGCCAAATTTATAGGATATATAGACCATGGCCAAAGGTAGAATTTTATGTAATATCAGTGACCTTGACTTATTTTTGTGAGGTTGCCATGCCTGTAAATTTGAAAAGGTGATTTTGTAAAGGCAGGGTGTAGCTTGGACATCAGTGGCAAAGAGAATTGAGCCACCAGATCAAAATTTGCAGTTGATTACATAATACATGAAACTGTACCTGGTGACCTACTTTTTGGGTTACTGTGACCCAATAATTATGGAGTTTGACCCTTGTCCAAGTTTATTGTTTTTTGTCAATAACTCAAAAAGTTATGACCCAATTTGAATAAACCGACTATATATGGAAAGATGGCTGTAGGGTGAATATTTTGGACAGTAACAATTTTTAATCCAAGTTGAAGGTCAATGTCAAATGGCCATTGAGTATAGGAGTCGTCTCATGAATGCTCTGCACCCCACATTTTTTGAGATAGGCCCATCTAAAGTTTAGGAGTTATAAAGTGTATAAAAATCTTTGTCAACATCAATGTTGGTGGCACCACCTGTAGTATCATGTAACGTACAGGTCAAATGTGAACATCTTGTGACCACCATACCGTCCACAGTTTTCAAGTTAGCCCAATATAACTTTCAGGACTTATAGGAGGTGTAAAAATCTAGGTTCATTTGAATATTGGTGGGGCTACCTACATTATTATGCAATATAGGGGTCAAAATATGAAAATCTTGTAAACACTCTGGCATCTTTAATTTTTGACAAATCTTCATCAAGTATGATGGGACATCAATGGCAATGTCAGCACAGCACCAGTCCTATGAGCCTTGTGTATTAGATAATCTGGGTGACCTTGATCTTCTGTCCCAAGGTCACTGAGGACATACAGTTAAGGACTCACTCATTGTTGGCTTGGCATATGCAAAATTATCCATTACAGGAATTGGACAAATAAGCTCTGATTACATGTGGAGCAAAGTGCCATGTGGTGGACATTTTATACACTGAATTTACATAAGTTTTATATGTTCAGAAGCCACTTGAGGACTCGCAACTTTGAAATGAACAAGTGCAATATAGCCACTGTGCCAGCGGAACATTAGGCCCATGGGCCTCTTGTTTTAGAGAAGTCACGTGTTATAATGGAGAAGCGCTTGGAACTAGCTCATTCGGTAGTTTGAATCAGTTGGCAGTTTTCCTCTTTGTAAGTAACATCTCTTTTATTGTGCAGTAATTTGCTGAGAAGAATTTTTTCACCTCCACTCTCAGCTCCTGCCCCGGCCCTTTTGAGGACAATTCTATCATCAATACTGTGTAAAAGATGTATTTTATAGGTGTGTGAAGTATACGTTATCTGAAAGCTTTGCTACATGTATGTACAGTGACATTGTAATAGGAAAAAACTTTTTTTTTGCAGTTAATAGAAGTGGAATGACATGATCTCTTTTTATTGTGTGGTATTTTTTCCACCTCCAACCCTCAGCTCCATCCCCGCCTGCCCCCCCCCCCCCCCCGGTGGGGATTCTATGGTTAATAATGTGTAAATTATGTATTCTATGCATGGGTGCAGTATACGTTATCTTGAAGCTTTGCTATATGTACAGTGACATTGTAATAGTGTACGTGCGTGAAATGCATGAGTGAACATGAAGAACAATAAAAAGTCCTGCAAACTTTGATAAATTTGGATAAAATATGTATTCCACCATTGACTGGGCATTTCATAATTTAAGTATGTAAAGCACTAAGTGTGACTGAAAAACCTTCTTTTCAGCATTTTTCATACAAAGTGTATCCCTGGTTTCTGTCGTCAGTTTTTAAGGAAAATGTACATATTCCTAGTGTATTTCTTTGTAAAATACCCACGCCCTTGCAGGACATCGGGCAAAACCTCAGGGGCGTGACTTGTGTATTCAGCTATTAACAGACCAATTAAGCCATTGTTCTCGTATAATCACACATGGGTTATTGGAAAATATGTCATTTTTGAGGTAATACTAGTGGAATGACGTGATCTCTTTTTATCATGGGTAATTTGCTGGGGAAAAATTTGCCACCTCCACCATCAGCTCCTCCCTCCTTTGCTTAGATAGTTTATGCAGTGTAAATTAAGGTTTTTGTACGTGGGGGCAGTATAGGTTATGTTGAAGCTTTGCTATGTATAGTGACATATTATAATGGGAACAGACATCATAGTGAATGTAGTACAGAGGTACCTGCTATTTACGACTGCCCTTAATGCCAGACAAAAGTGGTCACACATTGTAGGTGGTCTTCAATTGCAGGTAGATTAACAAACAAACAAGTGTCTAGTGCCTGGTATGGGTGGTCTTAAAAGCTAATGTGGTCTCTCATGAGAGGTGGTCTTTCAAGTAGGTACTGCTGTAGTGGAATGACGTGATACAACAGTGTCTCCTGATGCTTTTTCTCAAATCACTTGAGTTTTTTAGTGCAGAGGAGCATTCAAGGTCCAGTTCTGGCAAATTCAACTCTTCTGGGAATTCATTCAATTTTTAGTTTGGGAAGTTATGGGTAGTTAGGTATCAACAGCTAAATAAGAGGGGCACTTGTTATATGGACATTCATAGTCCCAAGGACATTTCTTTTTTGGAAAGTTTTTGACTATGTACATGTACCAAACTGGTTTGTAGGAATTAACGTGACTTGTAAGCAAACTTACTTGCCATATCTATGTATTATATGAAGCCATGAAAGTGAATGTTAAAGGTTTAAATAAAATTCATGTCATGTGGTATCACATGATGAAACGCCAGTCTGGCTTGGAGTTAGGGGTGAATGTCACGTGACTGTGTGAATGCTAGTAGATGTTAGTCATAGGGCCTGAAAGCACATGTGCACTAGACCCTCAAAAAGGTCAGATGCTGGTACCTTCATTGGTCTTAACTAAGTCTTTGCAGGCAATAAAAAAACAACATATTCTGATACTGCTTGGAAATATATTGTGGAATTCACTTTTTTAATTTGGCATGTGAAAATATTAGTAAACTTTTTGGCCAATTTTGATTCAATATTAAATGAGTTAGAGATGGACTAGGTTCTTTGACAGTGACCCCTTTAACTTTTAAGAACTGGGGTCCTCTGCTTGTTTGCTAGTAGAAACTTCTTTAAAGTTTTCCACACAATTTCAGAAGAGTCTGTTACAGTAACAGTCATTTCATCATGGATGTCCCTGTGCACTTATCAGATTCTACCAGTAACTTCATTTCTGAGTGTTTGATACATACCATGGTTATATATATATATATATATATATATATATATATATATAATGCATCACCAACTGTCTCTCCTTGTTGTATTCCTGCTGGTTGTGAATTTAGTTCCCTACTATCGTCTGTGATCCATGGGGAAGGATTACCTGTGACCCTCACTAGCTTACTGCAGTGGGTGCATGATTGTCACAAATGTTACTAAACATGTTTGTAAGGAAGTCCCAGCAATCATCAATGTCATCAAATATATTAAGGACCTACCAAGGTATTTGCTTTAAATCACTCACAAACTTGTTTTGGTGAATATTTTGAATGAGTGAACATGTATGTCCTTGGATTTTGGATACAGACTCTACCTGTTCACACACAGCAAATTAAGTCATGGTTTGATATACCAAGTTTGAATACCCCTAATTTTGTGACAGCATGTGGTTATGCCCCCCCCCCCCCCCCCGAAGGAGGAGGTGGCATATAGCGATTACTTTGTCCATACATGTATGTGTGTGTGTGTTCAGACTGACAGTTTTCACGTGATAACTCACAAAGTTTTTTGCTTAAGGCTTTCATATTGCACAAGCTTATAGTTCTAAATAAGGTCTCCGAATAGTTTGAAGATGGGTGACCTTGATCCAATTCCCAAGGTCACAGAGCCATTTAGTGAATTTGGTTTTCATGCCATAACTTGAAAAGTTTTTTTGCATTGGGCTTTTCCTATTGCACATGCTAATACTCCTGAATAAGGTTGCACAATAACTTAAAAAGTTTTTGACATAGGGTTTTCGCATTGTATTTATAGTCCTGAATAAGGTCTCAGACAGGATCAAAAATGGGTGACCTTGACCCAATTCCCAAAGTCACAGAGCCATTTTTGTGAATTTGGCTTTCATGCGATAAGTTGGAAAGTTTTGTGCACAGGGGTTTCATATTGCACATGCATAAGGTCTCAGAAAAGTTTGAAGATGGATGACTTTGACCCAATTCCCAAGGCCACAAAGTGAATTTGGTTTTTACATGATAAGTTGAAAAGCTTTAAACATGGACCTTTCTTATTACACATTGTTTTAATCCTACATAAAGTCTGAGACAAGTTCGGAAATGGATCACCTGGACCCACATCCCAAGGTCACAGAGACATGGGGGGCATAGATCTAGCAATCTCTGATTGTGGTTTAATTCATTAGTGAAATAAGGTCCACGCAAGTTTGTGATTGACAGTAGTCCTTGTTGACTCCTGTATGATTTCCTTTAGTTCAGATGTGGCCACAATATGTAAAACTTAAGCTGTTGGAGCTGAGTTTGAGTTTGAAACATCAATATTAAAATCAACTTTGATATACTTTGAGCCTGAAATGTTTTCTTATCCACAGTTGTCTAACATGGTTTCAAATTTTTCTATGAAGTCATGTGCAGATGTATCTGGGGATCTATACATACAGCACACTAATGTTGGTTTAGTCTGAGGTAAACAAATGTCAGTGGACATACATTCTAGTGTGATCAAGATATAATGTTTTATCTATACCCAGATTTACAAGAATGAACATTAGCTGATTCCAGCAGCTATTTTCACCGATTTGTGATAAAAAGTTGTTACATACGCTAACAGGGCGAAAATGAACATACATGTACGATGATGGTGAAAGATAAGATATTACAGTGACAAGATTAGAAGTAAGGATAGAATGATTAGGATTGACTGTTCCTCTGCAGAAGGTACATTTACAGGTCAAGCCTACCAAAGCAATTGTTTCTAAAATATTTTATTGTCTTGTATTGTCTGTAAATAATTTGTGAGGCTGTTCCAAATTGTGGTCTGAAAATATGCAAAGTTATATGCAGACCAGCTTTTGCATGTCTTAAAAAGAGTGTTTTTTAACCTTTAATAATACGAATGCACTGATAAAGGAAATAAATCACAAATAAAAGATGGTTGAGTTTGTTGAAAGCTTTGAAAACTTCACCGGCAATCAAGCACTGTCTTGAAAGTTCCAGCATTGGTCAGTTAGCTCAATGTAGCAACTGTTCGTAATCTGATGCATAGTCCTGATAGATTTTAGAGCTCCGAGCCGCAGCATGCAGTAGATAGATAGAATAGATAGAATAGCTTTATTTGGTCTAAACAAAATTATGCAATGTGTTACAAGAATAAATTTATATGTTTAAAAACCAGGAGACCATACATTAAGACTCCGAAGAGTCGCTGACATGTAGGCCACCGTAAAGATATACTATATTTAATTACTATATTTAAACTCATACGCTATAAGATTTCTGACACATTACTATAGGCTGAATGATAACAGAGATTACAAAACTTAAGTTGATAGACCAAGTGACAATAATAATACATATGACTAATTTTGTCTGTTGCAGACGTGACAATTAATAATGTTACAGTTAATTTCATAGTGGTTAATAATATGATTCTTAGCATATTGTGAGAAGCCTTTCAAGGAGTGTGTATCAATTTTTGTCATAACTATGTCAGGTAAGTAATTTTCATTAATTAAATCCGGTCTTTTATGTCTTAAACACAATCGATTAAGTTTAGTATTTGTAAATAGTATTGGGATCACTGGGGTTAAAATAGGAATATTATGCTCTGTTGCATCATATCTACGTGGTATTGTTACAGTTCTTCTGGGTCTATCAGTGCGTTGTGTCTGGTGATAGTTGAACATATCATTGAAATAGTTAGGCAACATATTGTTTTTGTACTTGTAGTATATTTTGATACAAGATAGCTTGAATATATCACTGAACTTTAGAAGACCAAGTTTTTTGAAGATAGGAGATGTGTGTGCATTGTACTTGCTATTACTGATAGATCTTATCGCTTTCTTTTGCAGCTTTACAAGTCTACTGCAAGAGTGGAACCCCCATGTAGTTATTCCATAATTCAGATGTGGTAAAAATAAGGCATTGTAAATCAGTTGTAATATACTTTGGGGCAGTAGGTTTTTTAGTCTAGAGAGTATGCCACACACTCGGGATAATTTATTTGATACATAATTAACATGTTTGCTCCAGCTAAGATTATGATCAATTAAGACACCTAAAAAACTAAAGTCTCCAACTCGTTCAACTGGCTGGTTATTTATCATAACATCCGGTAATTGATGAAGAGGCAAGTGTTTCTGTTTTGTGTGGAAGATCATATATTTTGATTTATTTACATTCAAAGTTAATTTGTTCACAGCAAGCCAGTCACTTACTTTGGCTAATTCTTTATGAACTTTTTCAGTTAGTGTGGATGGGGGTGTTGTTTCATAGTTAAAATTACATATAGTGTTTAATAGGCTTGTGTCATCAGCATACATAATTGAGCTAAAGCTGCTGGCTTGAGACAGGTCATTGATATAAATTAGGAACAGAAGAGGACCCAAAATAGATCCCTGGGGGACTCCAGTAGTGATTTCTAGTGTTGGGGATTTAATATTATTAATTTCGACAAATTGAGATCTATTATTTAAGTAGCTACTGAACCACTGAAGTTCTACATTTGAAATTCCATTGTATTCAAGTTTTTTTATGAGTATTTTGTGATCTATAGTATCGAATGCCTTAGAAAGGTCTAAGAAAAAGGCAATTGGCAGTTTCTTTTCCTCAAGACCTGCATGTATCCTGTCTATTAGTTCTAATACAGCGGTTTCTGTAGAGTGGTTCTTTCTAAAACCATACTGATGATTGTAAAATAAGTTATTATCTGTAAAGTACTGGAATAACTGCATATAAACAATTCTTTCAAATACTTTAGAGATGGACGGAAGGAGAGATATGGGTCTATAATTATTGAAGTCATGTTGATCATCTTTTTTATATATCGGGATTACTTTAGCAATTTTCAATTTGTTTGGAAAGACCCCATTTTTTAATGACTGGTTAATTATAGCAGTTAGAGGCTTAGTGATATCTTTTAAGAGCACAGTTTGAGAAGAATTAAAGATACATTATCTACTCCAGCGCTTCTTTTTGGATTTAAGTTATCTATCACTTTCTTAATTTGTTCTTCCTCAACATGAGTGAATTGGAAGGTGGAATTATCGTTAATATTTTGCAAATAAGAATAAAAAGGTGTTTTCCCTTGAGTATCTATTTTCTCAGCTAAAGATGGGCCAGTATTGGATTTTATGAAGCTTTTTAGAAATGGTATCAACATAGAAGTGCCAGACTGCTGGGCAGTAACTAAAGTTTTGACAATACAAAAGATTTGTGGAGCAGAAGGGGGAGTGTTTGGCCCCAAAAAATTGGGAGAGGTTTTAAACAATTCAGCTGTCAAGTAGCAAATTTGGTTATGTCGGCTCTGTGGTGGGAAAAATATACATGTAGCTTGTCTTACTGAACACCCAGCAGTCTGACACTGTGTTCACTCTGTATCACAGTGTCATCAAAAGCTATATCACTAGGATCATCATTAGAAATCCTACATATTGTAACTTGGATCTTTGTTGCACTGGGCTGCATTTCATTGTCAGAGGACCAAGTAACAAGTTCTGCTCCATGCTGTTGAGTGTGATCAGCCTGGTCCATGATGGGCCTTGGTTTAGCTTCAATATGATTTGCCACGAAGCAACACACGCCTCCCCTGTGGCTGTTGTGATCTTTGCAGGAGACTAAAATAAAAAACTGTTGATGTATATTCCACTGTCTAAGCTGCTGCTGTCAAGTTTAGTTTCACTTATGAGTAACATGTCCAGAGGTTGTTTCTATATTTGCACAATATTATCCTATAAAGAAAGTGTAGTTCCAGTTATTAAAGATGTCTTGCAGTTCAGCTTTGTAAGGTTCAACAAACAACAGCTGCTTTCCTGCTTTCATACAGACATTTTACCCATCATTTCTTTCAGTAATGTGTTCCTCCTAAAAAAGGCCCCATGCAACTCTAATAAGGCTCCCCAGTAAGGGATTCAAATCTAATAAGCCCCCACTAATCTAAATGATAAAAAAAGTCAGACTAAAAAATAGAATCTTGATTTAATCATCTTTTTCACAGTATTTTTCCGATAATGTTCAAAGAAAAGTTGTAAATTGAGGGCTTATTACTCTATTCGTTCCAACAGTAGCACACTGTCCTAATTGCAAGGATTGCCTGGAGCAGACATGATTTTCACAGCGTTCTGTGATAATGATATGTTTATATTTGCAATAGCACAAGCAATTACACTTACTATAGAATCCATATAGCATAGAATAACAATGAACCCTCTTCTTTCATCAGAAGCCGTTCATATTTTTCAATTTTGAAAAAGAAAAATTAATAAAACCGCCAAGATTAAAAAGTAAGGTGTGTGCTTCTTTTATGGCATGTGCTACAATTGGAAGGAGTACAGTACACTGCAATTTTGTACATTGTAAGCATGCAGAGCATTTATAGGGAGAGAGGAATACGGTATTTTTTGTAGCCACATGTACTCTCCGACTGAGAATGACAATTCCTTTATCATTAATTCTTACTATTGTACATGTATATATTTTTGGCCATAAATGTACAAAGAAGGCAGACTGCTTTGTGAATGCCACATTGCTGGGATGACATATTATGGTCTGTCACCTGGCTTGTCATGAGAGAAATATTGCTGTATGGTCTTACAGAAGTACTGAGTAAACAATATATATCGATCCTCATGGTGGTTCTAATTCAAAATGTTGGTGAAATTATTGTAAAAAGTACATAATGTTAACATACCCTATCTGATTTGCAATTGTCATATTTACATTGTCAAGGGAATTTATTTGCATCTAGAATATGTACATACAGAATATGTGTCAGACGACGTCACACACAAAAAGTTAATTGTGAAATATTTCTTTTGAAGTCAAATCTCCTTTGCCAGTTGCATGTTCATGTATCATCCTGTCTGGATGAGAAGACACAATGGCGACTCGCTCTATGTATACACTTTTTTGCAACTGGTACTGGGATAAACTGAATGTCACCAATACGGTGGAACCTCATTTTAACAACCTCAGATATCCATACATGTATATTCACTTAATGGCACAAGTTTTCAGGAACTAAAAGTCAATTTCCTTTGCTTTTTTTAATCAAATTGAATTATCTGATACATGTACATGTATACTTGGTATATTCAGATATCTGACACATTTTTCAGGGACAGATGATATCATTGTAACAAGATTTCACTGTATTTAAGTTGGAGAAGGTCTTGGCCATTAGTCTTTCCATAGTGTGACATCATGCTCTGGCTGCCTAGTTGTAGCATGATGTTTAGGCAATGCAAGGTCACTCATTATTGTAGACCATGGGTTCTCCCATGGCAACCCGTGCATGTGCAGGCACAACATTTTTGTACTTGAATTAAGAGTCTTTATGCATGGAATTTGAATGTTCAATAATCCATTTTAGTCCTGCCAACTGTTTTTAGCGCTCCTGGCCAAAAGGTCGCAGAGTTCATGTGATCACTTATGTCTGTCAGACTTAACCCACCTAGAGAATTTTCTCTAGTCCATCTTAAGTCGGAAAACCATGATCATACTCACTTTTGATTAATCTAATAAAAATGTCTATTCAGTGAAAATGTTGACTCATGTCAAACTATGTCATGTGCAGTTCACAGAATGTTTGAGGCACAACTATGAAACTTGATAGAAACATTAATCAATATGTGAAGGTGTGCCCCTACTGCTTTGTTTGTCTCTGAGGTTAATTGTCCTCTGTTGATAATCATTAATTAACTTAGTAAAAATGACAATTCCAGGAAAATGAGTATTGTTTCTTGCCCAACTTGTGCATGTGTTGCTCATAAAGTATATTTTACATGTAGGTATTGTCGTGAAATTTGATAGGCATATCAATCAATATATGAAAAGTTATGTGTGTATAATTATTATCCATGTGAAGATTTCACAATATGTTTGAAGTCTTACACCAATTAAATGCTACATGTACTCTTTCCAATGCTGATGGGGGCATCAGTGTCCTTTGGACACTTTTCTAGTTAGTAATACACATAACTGTGTTGCAACCTGGTAGGCCCAATAAGGGATGTTCAAGGAGGTAAATTGCATGTGACACTACTTCCTGTGGAAAACTAGTAGCCCATCAGTGAGGCTGGTTTTGTTTGCCGATCAGGCGGCTCCACTTGTCAGTAGCAAGGTACTAAGCCTAATTTACCTGTGGTACCATCTAGATCTGCAACACACATCCTCCACTCGAAGATGATGATATGTCTCTCCTTTACCTACCTACACTCTATATTTCACGGACGACTGCTTTGTTTGATTCATTTGCAGAGTGAAATTCAGGGTCTCCAATGATGTCAATTTCCCGATTAAATGGCAGGACAGCCAGATATTGATTCAGGCTGTGCTTGATATTTTCCAAACTAGAAGACTTGTATAGTCCACCCTTAACTGTTCTTGCTTCCAGGTAGAACTTTTGCGAGACATCATTCAATTGTACCAGTGATACTGCATGGTAATCAAATGGCTCCTCACCTTTCTCATGTAGTGTTTGAGAAGTGGGCTGCCTTCTCATTTGCCAAAATTATTGCCTTTGGCATTGTTTTAATCTGGATTGTGTCTGTTTCCTGTAGAGAATGTTGCACAAAGTGTTTTTGCTCAGTCTGCAGCACCGATAAGGCATTGAACATGGAAATTTGGTAATTCAGTGTGAACAGACGGTCTTTGCCTTTTTGCACAGCACAAATTTGCCTCTATGCTACCATATGAAAGTGAGGCTCACTTGCTAAACCCTGATGTAAAGTATATCATGTGTTCGCCACATGAGACACTAAGTGTGGTTTGATATTTTGGAATAGTAAACCAACCAAAAGAGTGTATTGTTACTGACAATGTGATAATTTGTTTTAACACATACAGTATACATGTACATGTAGATGTTGCTCAGGTGGACCTTCAACATGAGAAGGAAATGCTGATGTTATAACTATACATTCTGTTACAGGGGATGCTTACATAATTTTTAGTGAAATATGATTGAAGGTTTTTGCTGTCTCAGCAAATCTGACATGCTGGCTTATATATTGTGATTGTAGGTCCTAGGCCCATAACTATTATTAAACATTGATAGGAAAGTATATATGGAGTTTCCTTTATGTTGAGTATTTTGACTTTGAGTGACCTCAAAGTCAAACTAACATGATGGCATATATGTTGGTAATATTAAGTTTTTGGTCACTTATTGGTGAGGACTAATAAAGTACATGTACATGTAATACAATGTAGAGCAGCAAAGTCTCCACTTGCAGAAACAGCAGATTCCAGTCAGCAGAGCACAGGATCATCATGATCCTCTTTTCTTTCTTTCTTTCTTTCTTTCTTTCTTTCTTTCTTTCTTTCTTTCTTTCTTTCTTTCTTTCTTTCTTTCTTTCTTCCTTTCCATGCAGAAATTTATGAATGACAGTTGCTCTATGTAGGTTCAAGAGAAAAAAATAGTATGAAGGTTTGAAAGATTGCTAAAAATTTGGAATGTTACGATGATGGCTTCCTTAATTTACCAATCAAATAAAGAAGATTGAGAGATGTACACTGTACATGTCTAAGTATGAAATCAAATTATACTCACATTTGAAGTTTAATGATTTCTCCCTTAAACCAGCCCACCTGGTGGTAAAATGTCATATGCTTAAAGATTTTTGACTAATTTCAACAGTGATGATGAATAATTTGAATGAGAAATGTAGATGAGACCTATCACAATAATGTGCCCTTGGTTAACCATGTCCACAGTGAGCTTTCTTTGGTAGGAGAAGGGTGCTCAGCATCCAATCCCTGCCAAGGAAAGCTGTTGACTCAGTCTGAAATCAAGGGTTACAGGGTTATATTTGTCATTCTTTAGTGTACACCATGCCTCAGTCTGAAATCAAGGGTTATAGGGTTAACTTTGCAATTCTTTAGCATACACTATGACTCAGTCTAAAATCAAGGGTTATAGGGTTATATTTGCAATTCTTCAGCATACACCATGACTGTCTGAAATCAAGGGCTAGAGAGTCATCTTTGCAATTCTTTAGCATATATACACCATGACTCAGTCTGAAATCAAGGGCTACAAGGTCATCTTTGCAATTCTTTAGCGTACACCTTGACTTTGTCTGAAATCAAGTGCTACAGGGCTATGTTTGCAGTTCTTTAGCATACTTCAGTCTGTAATCAAGAGCTACAGGGTGATCTTTGCAATTCTTTTAGCATACACAATGACTCAGTCTAAAATCAAGGGTTATGTTTGCCATTCTTTAGCATACACCATGACTCATCTGCAATCAAGGATCACAGGGTTATATTTGCAATTCTTGAGCATACACCATGACTCAGTCTAAAATCAAGGGTTACAGGGTTATATTTGCAATTCTTTAGCATACACCATGACTCAGTCTGAAATCAAGGGCTACAGGGTTATACTTGCAATTCTTGAGCATACATCATGACTCAGTCTAAAATCAAGGGTTATAGGATTATATTTGTAATTCTTAAGTATACACCATGACTCTGTCTGAAATCAAGGGTTATAGGGTTATCTTTGTAATTCTTTAGCGTACACCATGACAAAATTGCAACATGGTAAAAATGTTTGCATTTTCTACAGGGAAAGATACTTTTGCTGCAGTGAGGATTGACATGGCTTCTCTGCTGAAAAATTCTTCCTTTCAACCAAGTGGTTTTTGCTCCTTTTATGTTTGAAAATATAATTTCCTACCTGCCCCTGGGGATGTGCCTTGAGGGATCCACCTGTTGATATCACGTCTTTGGTATCCGTGTCACATGTGTTATGCCTATTATAGGATGTATCAGCAAGCTTGAACTGACTTTGTAGGATTTTGATCAGAGAACGTTTGATGTCAGTGATTGTAGCCAAAGCAACGGTGGTCAGAAGATACAATGTATTACTAGTAACTTTGCCAGGCTGGCCTGGTTAATGATGCACGCAGTGCAGTAAGGTATTGGTAAGGATGATATATGGGCACCAGTGAACGATGCTGGACAAGACCGGTCAATGTCCCTCTGGGTATGTTCGGAATACTCAAACAGGCAACTGCAATTCCACTGACTGGCTACTGCATCACGCAATCTTTACGTACGCTCACCTAGGGTGCAAATGTCAACATTTTAAGATTTTCAAATTCCCCAGGGTGCACATGGGTACATGTACAGGTATATTAAATTATCATTCAGCGTTTGAAGATAGTCCTTGGTCTTACAATCTATTTGATAAAAATAACCTTAAATGTGGTTGAAGTTACATACAAGATCATTGGAAGACTATCCTGTTGGCACCATCCTTGCACTGACTGATGTATATGTACATGGAATAATCCATGTGTACAGCCAGACTGGTTGTAAGAGACTCCAAAGACGTAAACAGGAAAAAAAAATCACCTGATCATCTTTGTCAAAGTTACCCTCACCTGTAACTTGTACCTGAACTAGTGGTAGAATTGAAGAATCTCAATCTTATTGTAAACTTGATTTTACAAATTAAAGTAAACATGTTCAGCAATAAGATATCTGATGCTGGTTTGCACTTATGACAGACTAGGATTGAGTGATCTGCAGTCTGATGCCTGTTATCTCAAAATGTGGAAAAGTTTCACTTATTTATTACTCAAACTCGAGAGATTGAGGCTATATTGAATACAACTATTGCTCAAATAAGGATATCAGTTTGTAGTCAATAAATAAGCACTTGTTTTGAAAGATTAAATTCACCATGGCAGATTTCTGTGCTGTATTCAATGCATGAGTAACAGAACTTTGAACCTCTGTCATTGAATAGACCATAAATACCAGATCACTGGTGATTGATATTAATATAAGATATCAAATACCCAATAAAAGCCATCAATCTTGGAGA
The DNA here is from genome assembly GCA_964020975.1 of Hermodice carunculata. Taxonomy (NCBI): domain Eukaryota; kingdom Metazoa; phylum Annelida; class Polychaeta; order Eunicida; family Amphinomidae; genus Hermodice; species Hermodice carunculata. The sequence continues at coordinate 83,627,335 of OZ026616.1, read as the reverse complement.
CACCACTTGTAGATCCACATACATGTGGATGTACAATGGTTATCACATGAGAGATCAATTACAGCCCTACACATCTCTCATGAGACACCCTTGGGACTAGTAATGGAAAGACTGGCTTTTGCTGACTGTACATGTCCTACATATTTTTTACATGTACTTTTTTATATATCAACATTTTTCAAGACAGTTTTGTTTTCTTCTCCACTGAATGATTTTGATTGTGGTATTCACATTTTGTTGTCTGAATCTCTGATGATGTTGATTGAGTCAGTTATTGATTTTCATGAAAAATATTGTCTTTTGTATTTCCTGTAATTGCAAATTCTGAGCTTGACAACTCAGCAATCAGTTATATGAAGACCATTTACAAAGCCTGACAGGAAGAATCAAGAATCTTTTTACACAGTCACGTAGACTAGAAATATATGAGCTTTGGAACATCCGAGTCCAGTGGGGATCAGTCATTATTGTGGTTAATGGGCTGCACTTATAATGGCTGTTTACCATAGTGTAATAGGGTCATTTCAGTATGGCATTCAGTATATGCATGGAAATGGAAACACAAGGGTTTTAGAGGGATTCTGAAGTACCTTCACTGACATTGTGTTCCCCACAATATATTCCCAGAAACATAATACATTTTACTATGGGAAAGAGCATCATGTTACAAGACATGCATACATGTATTTTGGGTGAGTGAAACTTGCATGTTGTTGACTTGACCCAGAAGATTTGTCAGAATAATTTTCCAGAAAATATTCCAGTCATTCTCAAAATGCTTTTGTTGCATTTAACTTATTAATAGGCATGCAGGGATACACGAGGGCAAGCCCAGACAGATATGTATGACTGTAACAGTGGATCATTACTCGATCCTCATTTTAGTGATACCATGTTGTCTGATCTACAGCTGTACATGCATGATAGATGGAAAAGCGGCTCCAGCAAGTGTTGTTATCAGTGTTTTTGCAGCTGACCAGCAAGACTTTTTGAAAGTATAATAAATAACAGCATGTAGTTTGCTAATAATTGAGACCTTCTGAATGTGGATCAATGAAAATCAATGGAAAACTCCTTTAGACTTAGAATGAATCAAGAATGGGGGCACACGTGTGAATGAGAGCTACAATGTACAATGATAAAATCAGCCAAGGTGGCCGACTTGAACCCCCATATCACAGTAGTCGGGGCCGTTTACCTTAGCATGATAACATGAAGGTAATGAGGCCTTGGCACATGGTGTCCTGTGGTAAGGTTGTCATGGCACATGTAGTCCAATGGTAAGAAGCTCATGACACATGATCCAATGTTAGTGAGGCCAAGACACATGTACATGTACATGTGCTCCACTCGTAATAAGCTCATGGCATATGTGATCCAATGGTAATGAGGGCATGACACATGTGTTCCACTGGTAATAAGCTCATGGAACATGTGATCCAATGTTAATGAGGCCATGACACATGTACATGTACATGTACATGTGCTCCACTCGTAATAAGCTCACAGCATATGTGATCCAATGGTAATGAGGGCATGACACATGTGTTCCACTGTTAATAAGCTCATGGAACATGTGATCCAATGTTAATGAGGGCATGACACATGCACATGTACATATACATGTGCTCCACTTGTAATAAGCTCATGGCATATGGGATCCAATGGTAATAAGGACACGACACATGTGTTCCACTGGTAATAAGCTCATGGAACATGTGATCCAATAGTACATGCATGTAGTCCAATGGTAAGGAGTACACACATGGTCCAAGGATAACGAGACCATAATATGTTTTTTCAGTGGTAATGAGGCCATGATACATGTGGTCCAATGATAATGACTTGTTTCTTAATTTATTCATAATAATTCTGCGGATTAATCTCTGAATTTTGGCCATGAAAATCACAGCTATTTTAATATCTCCCTGTTGTCTTGTGAAGATATATTTGTTTTTTGGTCATAAAAATTACTGCTATTGCTATCCCTTTATTGTCTTTTGAGGACATATCTGCTCCTTGGTCATGGTAATTACTCCTATTGCTATCTCCTTATTGTCTTGTAAGGACATATCTGCTTCCTGGTGATGGCAATTACTGCTATTGCTATCTCTTTATTGTCTTGTGAGTACATGCCTAGCTGTTTCTTGCATGGTCATGACAATTACATGTACTGCTATTTCTACAGTGTATATCCGTAGTATCTTGTGAGGAGATATCTGCATCTTGGTCATGACAATTGCTGCTATTGCTATTTCTTTATTGTCTTGTGAGGACATATATGTACATATTTTGTCATGAAAGTCACTGCTATTGTGCTAGGTCATTATCTTATGAGAACATGTGTGTGTGTGTTTTGTTTATCATGTCTCCTCGTGCAACGGGGGGACATATTGTTTTTGGTTCCGTTTCTTCCGCTTGTTGTTGTTGTTGTTGTTGTTGTTGTTGTTGTTGTTGTTGTTCTTCTTCTTCTTCTTCTTCTTCTTCTTCTTCTTCTTCTTCTTCTTCAACACATTGTTGTGTGCGTTTCAAATGCGATAACTCGAGAAATATTCGACTTGGGAAGTTAAAATTTTTTGTGAAGATGTTCCTATATAAAACCTTGCTTGGGATTGCAGATGGCTGACCTTGACATATTTTCAAGGTCACATGGGCATGTCATGTAAAATTGACGCGAACGCAATAACTCCGCAAGAATTTGACCTAAGAGGTTGAAATTTTGCATGATTATGAACCATAATAAGAACTAGGTTGGGATTGTAGATGGGTGACCTTGGCCTATTTTCAAGGTGACATGGCCACTTGTAAAAATCATTGCAGATGCACTCAAGAAAGATTTGACTTAAAGAGGTTGATGTTCTGCGTGATTATGTTTCTATGTAAGATTTTTGTAAGACTTTGGTTGTAACTGCAGATGTATGACCTTGACCTATTTTTCAAGGTCACGTGGGCATGTCATGTAAAGTTGACGCCAACGCAATAACTCTGCAAGGATATGACTTAAGAGGTTGAAATTTTGCATGATTGTGTGCCATAATATGAACCAGGTTGGATTGGGGATGGGTGACCTTGACCTATTTTTCAAGGTCACATGGGCATGTCATGTAAAATTGATGTGGACGCAATAACTCTGCAAGGATTTGACTTAAGATGTTGAAATTTTGCAAGATTATTTACCATAATATGAACTAGGTTAAGATTGTAGATGGGTGACCTTGATGTATTTTCAAGGTCACATGGCCACTTGTAAAAATCACATGCTGATGCACTCAAGAAAGATTTGACTTAAAGAGGTTGATATTTTGTGTGATTATGTTGCTATGTAAGATTTTTGTAAGACTTTGCTTGTAACTGCAGATGTATGACCTTGACCTATTTTTCAAGGTCACATGGGCATGTCATGTAAAATTGACACGGATGCAATAACTCTGCAAGGATTTGACTTAAGAGGTTGAAATTTGCATGATTATATACCATAATATGAACTAGGTTAGGATTGTAGATAGATGACCTTGACCTATTTCAAGGTCACATGGCCACTTGTAAAAATCATTGCAGATGCACTCGAGAAAGATTTGACTGAAGGAGGTTGATATTCTGTGTGATTATGTTTCTATGTTAGATTTTTGTAAGACTTTGGTTGTAACTGCAGATGTATGACCTTGACCTATTTTTCAAGGTCACGTAGGCATGTCATATAAAATTGACGCAGACGCAATAACTCTGAAAGGATTTGACTTAAGAGGTTGAAATTTTGCGTGATTATGTACCATAATATGAACTAGGTTGGGATTGGAGATGGGTGACCTTGACTTATTTTTCAAGGTCACATGGGCATGTCATGTAAAATTGACGCGGACGCAATAACTCTGCAAGGATTTGACTTAAGAGGTTGAAATTTTGCATGATTATGTACCATAATAGGAACTAGGTTAGGATTATAGATGGGTGACCTTGATGTATTTTCAAGGTGACATGGCCACTTGTAAAAATCATTGCTGATGCACTCAAGAAAGATTTGACTGAAGGAGGTTGATATTTTGTGTCATTATGTTGCTATGTAAGATTTTTGTAAGACTTTGGTTGTAACTGCAGCTGTGTGACCTTGACCTATTTTTCAAGGTCACATGGGCATGTCATGTAAAATTGAGGCGGATGCAATAACTCTGCAAGGATTTAACTTAAGAGGTTGAAATTTTGCATGATCATATACCATAATATGAACTAGGTTGGGATCGTAGATGGGTGACCTTGACCTATTTTCAAGGTCACATGGCCACTTTTTAAAAATTGTTGCAGATGCACTTGTGAAAGATTTGACTTAAAGAGGTTGACATTTTGTGTGATTATGTTTCTATGTAAGACGTTTGTAAGACCTTGCTTGTAACTGCAAATGTATGACCTTGACCTATTTTTTAAGGTCACGTGGGCATTTCATCAAAAATCGACATTTTGAAATGTCAATAAAGAGTGTACCTTCACTATATCTGTAGATCATTGGAATCAGTATGCGTCTTTATAAAAATAAGGGTGACAATAGTATGGGTGCACGGGAACACATTTGATTTTCTGTTGGAAAATCAGCCTGTTCTAGTTTTTTTTTTTTTTTTTGTCCATGAAAATAATTGCTGTTTTCCTCCTTATTTTTGTGTGATGACATGAGTCAGAATTGAATCCAAAAGGCAATTCACTTACTAGCAGCACTAGTTGTCTATGTGAGACCTCAGTATGTACATGTACATGCTTCCCAATGACAGAAATTTTGTTAAATGTAAGTGTTGGCCCATTGAGGGCATAAATGCATAATAAAGAATCTGTATCTGTATCTTTGATACAGCAGTCTCTGTCATGATGAGTATTGTCTCTGTGGCCAAGGATAAAGGTTTGGCAAGACAGACTGACTCTCATGATGAGCAGAAAAATGAGGAAAACCACCAGTGGGCCATAGCAAAGCAGCCAGTCAGTGGTTATATGTTCGCCTGTATATGGCAGGGTACGGGTACAGCCAGGCATTACTGTACACGTAGCCTCAGTCTTGGGGGACTGCTACTGCCTCAAAAAAGGCAGATGGGTCTGTACACAAGTAAAGTAACATGGATTGAGCATGCACCTTTGTACTTGTGGCCTCAGTCTCTTAGGGCTGGCATCATTAGAAGAATCATTCTCATCCTGCATGAAAGCAGAGAATATGACAAGTGGAATTTCCCTCAAGTTCATGGTCGAGCCTTTTATTGGTCCACAGGGACTGTAGGCATTTAGATTTGACTCACCTCTTTGCCCAAAAACATTTTTTCAGCAGTCAATATAGTTTTGCTTTAAGCTATGGGATATTTCACCCTTTCTCAGCCCCAAGCATAGGTTCAAGTATTGCACTACTTCTTACTAAAAATGCCAGAGAGGTATGGTCAAAAGAAGGTCACAGACACCTGAACTCAAGCCACATGAAAGTCCTCTATCTTGTTGAGTTTTTAAGGATGCTTTGAATGACTTTTGACAGCTCAAGATATGATTGACCTCCCCATCAAAAGAATTTTCCTAATTTCTTCCATAAAATGCAATTGAACTAATTCTGTTGCCATTTTAAGGGATGTACATGTAAACAGGAGAGGATTAAGGTGGCATCAATAAATCACGGTAACGATCATGTCACAGACTCTGATGCTTATTTAACAGACTGAAAAGGAGGGAAACTCTAGCAGTGTCAATTGGGAGAGACAGTTAGCTGCAACCAGATGAATGACAGGGTCACCAGGTGGCACCTGTACACAGATAATGATGAATCCCCATCATACGATGATAAATCTTTGTGACTTAATGATTGATTAGTCTATATTGGTCTGCTGTAAATCTTGTCATGCCATAAATAAAAGATATTTTTGTACACTGGAGTGAAAACATTTGATTTGAATGAGTATTGACAAAGACAAAGCAATAAAATGAGGCAGAAGCCACAGTCAGGTGTGCAGTGTATGGACATGTATACCTGCAGGCAAAGCACTTCTATTAGAGAAATCATCCGCTTATGTAGCTCTCCATTGAGGCCTCAGGTGTCTCCAGACAGATCAGTGTACCAGGCTCTTCACTATGGTCAGAGCCCACATAGAATAAGACCCATGGGTCAGAGGATCAAGCTCGGAAATGTAATGTGGATGCAGAATAACCCCTGAGAAACCTCTTCTAGAATTTTAAATGAACTCATGAGACCTACATGTAGAGCACTCATAAAGCTGGGGGATCAGCCCCTTAGGTGCACTCATGAAGATCAGGGATTTACCCCTAAAGAATTAATATAAATGGGCAGTTAATCCCAGGAAACACTCAAGAGGATAGAACATTTATCTGTGCTCAGTAGAGGGATCACCACTAGGGGAAAACTCCTGAAGATAGGAGGTCTAACTGCCAAGGAGTATTCAATAGAAATTGAAAGTATGCCAGAAGAGTGTTCATGCGTATGGGGAATCGATGACCCTGGAGCACAAATAAAGACGGAAGTTAACCCTTCAAGAATGCTATAGTGGTTTAAAGACTTCAACCCTCCAGAATGCTCATGGATATAGGAACTAATCGTGTGAGGAGCACAGATACAGGGGACCATTACATGAATAACTCATTCCATACCAGTCCCTGATTTTTCTGTATATTTACCTAGTTTAAGACTACAATTGCACATTTAGATTTTTCCATAGAAGAGCTTTTGTTCAAGTCCCAACATGTGTATAGTCTTAAGTCAGTGGTTCTGGAACTGCCTGGCAAGTCAAGGGCAGCTGCAGCATGACTTGCCAGGCAGTGCCAGAACCACTGACCAAGGCCTGTTGCCATAGTATGGAATGAGTTAATGAGCAGGCATGCAGAGGAGTACTGCTCCTTGGACAAATCCCTGGAGCATGCATGTAGTTACATGTATGAATGTGGAAATTCACTCTGAGATTTGCATACATGGTAAGAGTGCATGGCTTAAACCTAAGGAACTCATGCTGGTGGAGTGCAAGCCTCCCAAAGACACTCACAATCATGATATTGGATTTATCATATACATGAACATGTATAAATAAGAACTGACAGAAAAACAGGCAGATTTTGTTGCAGACTCATTGCTCAATACACATACATGTACATTGTGCAGTGATATATCCAGAAAAAAATTACATATCAGTAAAAAAGAACAAAAAATACTGCAGGGACAGTGTTACAGACTGTAGGTTACTCAATCCACTTACATAGAACAAGCTATCCATGGTAGCTAACTCTGTCATTTTGTAGAATGTACCAGCTATACGTGCAACAATGCTTTAAAATCAAGTTATTTCTAAACCGATTATTAGCAATGTGCAGTTGGGCTTCTGTTAACTGTACAAGGTAAATTCAACAGTATAACAAACAGATTGACTTTCACCTTACACAAAAATATTAGATCAAGGATGCATGACCAGCCAGGACATGTTTGTGTACAGCTGTCTATTTGCCCCATGACCAATCAGGACATGTACAGCTGTCTATTTACCCCATAACCAATCAGGACATGTACAGCTGTCTATTTACCCCATAACCAATCAGGACATGTACAGCTGTCTATTTACCCCGTAACCAATCAGGACATGTACAGCTGTCTATAACCAATCAGGACACGTACAGCTGTCTGTTTATATTACCTCCTGGGCAATTGAGACACGTAGTCAGCTGTCTATATATCCCATGACCAATCAAGACACGTGCAGCTTTCTATTTATGCCATGACCAAACGGGACAATTTCAGGAGTTATCTAGCTCTATATATGTTTGGTTATTCGTGCATTTCCTTCCCATTAGCATTAGCGAAGAGAATCCAAAACCAACAAAAAGCGGTTATCAATATCGATTCTCAGATTATCCCATCACTGTCAGAAGGCCTGTACTTTTGATAAGCTCAGCAGGTGAACCCAAAAGAAGCTGTTATAATCCACTGATCTTCCATCTTGACAAAGACTGACTGCTTTAGAAGACTTGACAAAAGACAGAGTTAACACTTGCAGCCATTCCAAATTAAATTTAGTTTAGGCATCACCTACATACACATCCAAAATCCCCAGGTGATCCCCAAGTGATGCGTAGACATACACGCAGACATTCATGTGAATTAATGTTGTAGGGTTCATGCATTCTCTTCCCTTGCTCAGAATGTAAGGTTCAGCCACAGGGATGCTATTTTCCACATCAGTATGAAGTTTGTGATTTCTTTTGTTGTTTCACTGATGGAAAAATGTCCCTGTTACAGTGGTCCCTCTTTTGAGAGACCACCCCTAGGGAAGGTCCAAAAAATGGTCCTGTATAGCAGGTGGTCTTTCAAGAGAGGTCAAATTACACAAAAAAGACACAAGCAGGGACATAATAAATGTGGACTTAAAAGGCAGGTGGTCTCTCAATGGAGTAATTAGCCTCTCAAAAGAAAGACTACTGTGTATGTCAAGACTAGGAATGGTATGAAACATCGAGCCACAACACTCAATGCTGGTAGTTTGTTCTTGGTAAACACTCATGTCTCTGTGGCTGGAACGTATGACTTATGAGTGGCAGGTACAATGTATGCTCACTGATGTCACTGTATAGGGTTTTGCCTCCATTCAATTTTTAGCTCAGCTGACTTGTCAGTCAGCTGAGCTTATCTTATGGTTCTCTGCCCATCGTCCATCCATCTATCCGTTGTCCATCAACAGTTCACATTTTCGACTTCTTCTCCAAAACCTTCAGCCAGATCCACTTCAAACTTGGTGGGGATGTGCCTTGGGTGGGTGTCTACCAAGTTTGTTCAAGTGGTCACAGTCCAGTGATTTTTTTTAGTTTTAATGATTTTTTTTGTTCTTTTTTGGGCAAATCTTAAAAAAAATCTTCTTCTCTGAAACTGCTCACCCAATTGCTTTGATGTCACACAGGAACACTCCCTGGGACTCTTAATTCTTAACTTGTTCACCAGGTGGTGCTGCAACTTTTTCTAACTTTTTATGAATTTTTGTGTTTTATAGCTATTTTCGACTTCTCCAGAACCGTCACTCAGATTCAGCTGAAACATGGTGGATATGTTCCCTGTAGAAGGGTCAAACAAAGTTGTTCACTATGTGGGAATGCTGCATATTCCTGATTTTGTAAAGATTTTTTCAATTCGGGTACTTATCAGTCAATGCAACTTTCCTATTGATTACTATGGAAGTCAATGAGCATTCTAAAGCTAATATACATTTTCGACTTCTTCTCCAAAACCGTCAACCAGATTAACTTCAAACTTGGTGGCAATGTACCTTGGGTAGGTTTCTACCAGGTTTGTTCAAATGGTCATGGTCCAGTCATTTTTGGATTTTTAATTAATTTTTTTGTTCTTTTTTTGAACAAAGCTTAAAAAATCTGCTTCTCCGAAACCGCTTACCCAATTGCTTTGATATCACACAGGAAAAAACCTAGGGACTCCTTGTTCTTAATTTGTTCACCAGGTGGCCCTGCAAATTTTTTCTAATTTTTTATGATTTTTTTTTTCTTGCGTATAGCTATTCTTGACTTCTTCGCCATAACCGTCACTCAGATTAAGCTTAAACATGGTGGATATGTTCAGTGTGGAAGGGTCAAACAAAGTTGCTGCAGATTCCTGATATTTAACGATTTTTTCAGTTCAGCTACTTTTCAGTAAATGCACCTTTCCTTATTGATTAACATGCAAGTCAATGGGCATTCTAATGTTAATTTACATTTTCGACTTCTTCTCAAAAACCATCATCCAGATTTACTTCAAACTTGGTGGGGATGTACCTTGGGTGGGTTTTTCCTGATTTGTTCCAATGGTCATGTTCCAATGAAGTTTGGATTTTTTATGATTTTTTTTTTTTCAAAAATCTTGACAAAAGTTTTAATTGAAAAGTGTAACATGGGAATTTCTTGTACTGGTAATAACTTAGGTAATTTCGGCCAGATTTACTTCCAACTTGTTGGGGATGTGCCTTGGGTGAATCTCTACCAAAACTGTTCAAGTGGCTGCGCTCAATTGATTTTATGGATTTTTTATGATTTTTATGCCCCCCTTCGAAGAAGGTGGGGCATATAGTGTTGCACATGTCGGTCGGTCGGTCTGTCGGTCGGTCGGTAGACTGTGGTTTCCGCACAATAACTCAAGAAGTTTTTGAGCTAGGACTTTGATACTGTATAGGTGTATTATTCTAGTCAAAAGCTAGGCAAAGTTTGAAGATGGGTGACCTTGACCTAATTTCCAAGGTCACAGTGGTACCTGAGTCAACTTTGGTTTCCACTCAATAACTGAAGAGGTTTTTAGGCTAGGACTTTTATATTGTACAGGATAATAGTCCAAATTTGGGGCTAGGCGAAGTTTGAAGATGGATGACCTTGACCTCATTTTAAAGGTCACAGAGCCACTTTACTGAATATGGTTTCATGCTTTCTGCATGATAACTTATACCTTGGAGCTAGAACTTTTATATTGCACAGCTTTATGGTTCTCTGTAAGGGCTAGATTGATTTTGAAGATGGGTGACCTTGACCCAGTTTTCAGGGTCACAGAGAGATTGTAGAATTCCTGTGGTTTCTGCACAATAACTCAAGAAGTATTTGAGCTAGGACTTTGATACTGTACAGGTGTATCATTCTAATCAAAAGCTAGGCAAAGTTTGAAGATGGGTGACCTTGACCTAATTTTCAAGGTCACAGTGGTACCTAAGTTAACTTTGGTTTTTGCACAATAACTGAAGAGGTTTTTAAGCTAGGACTTTATATTACACAGGATTATAGTCCATATTAAGGGCTAGGCGAAGTTTGAAGATTGATGACCTTGACCTCATTTTAAAGGTCACAGAGCCACTTTTCTGAATATGGTTTCATGCTTCCTGTGGTTTCTGCACAATAATGCAAGAAGTTTTTAAGTTAGGACTGGGATACTTTACAGGTCTATAGTTCTTGCTAAGGGCTAGAAGAAGCTTAAAGTTTGCTGACCTTGATTTAATTTCCAAGGTCACGTTGGTACCTGAGTTAACTTTGGTTTCCACATGATAACTGAATAGGTTTTTAAACTAGGACTTTTATATTCCACTGGATAATTATCCGTATTCAGGTCTAGATCAAGTTTGAAGATGGGTGACCTTGACCTAATTTCAAAGGTCACCGAGCCATTTGGTTGAATACTGTTTCTGCATGATAGCTTGCATTTTAGAGGTAGCACTTTTATATTGCACAGCTTTATGGTTGCCTATAAGGGCTAGTTTGGGTTTGTAGATGGGCGACCTTGACCCAGTTTTGAGGGTCACACACAGACAGTAGACTTCCTTTTTTGTTTTTGCACAATAACTGAAGATGGTCAAGTGAAAATGAGTGACCTTGCCATAATTTCCAAGGTCATAAAGCCACTTTGCTGAATATGGTTTCTACATGATGACTAATTTTTCAGCTATAACTTTTATATTGCCCAGGTTTTTAGTCGTTTTTTGAGGGCTAGGTTAAAGTATAAAGATATGTGACATTGATGTATGATCAACCTTCACTAATTTTGTAAGGTCACGAGTGCCCCTTCTACCACTATCAATAGGGTAGCGAGGGCAAGGGTAGCGAGGGAGGGGGGCATCTATGTTTTACAAACATATCTTGTGTTTGGTTCTTTTTTGGGGCAAACCTTAAAAACTCTTCTCTTCTGAAACTGCTCACCCAATTGCTTTGATATGATACATACACACTCCCAGGGACACCTAGTTCCCAATTTGTTCACCAGGTGGTGCTGTTTTTTTTTTTTTTTTTTTTTAATGAATGTTTGTGTGGTTTTGCTATTTTTCACTTGTTGTCAGAACCATCACTCAGATTAAGCTGAAATGTGATGGATATGTTCTTGTGGAAGGGACAAACAAAGTTGTTTACTAGGTGGCACTGCTTTAGATTCCTGATTTTTAAGGATTTTTTTCAATTCGGGTACTTATCAGTCAATGTGGCTTTCCTGTTGATTACTATGTAAGTCAATGGGCATTCTAATCCTAATTCACAGGACAACTGACACGGAATTTACTGTTAACTTGATAACTTGAGATCTGTTTTGAGTTAGTACCGTGATGCTGCACATGTTAATGTTTCTGAATGAAGGTCATGCTTAGACAGTACATGAATGACCTTGACCTCATTTCTGGGATCACAGTGAAACATACATGAATTTTACTCTTCATTGTAACTTGAGAACTACTACTTGAACCTTGATGTTGCACATGTTAATGTTCTTCTATAAAGGTCAGACTTACTCAGAACATGGGTAACTTTGATCCTTTCCCAAGTTCATGGGGCTGCAAGTGTGATGAATGTCAAGATCAGCTGAGCATGGGCTGTTCACACAGCCCTCTTGTTAATGATTTCTTACAAAAATCTTTAAAAAAGTTTTAATAGAAAAGTTTAACATAGGAATTTCTTGTAATGGTTATAACTTAAATAATTTTGGCCAGATTTGTGCCAAACTTTGTAGGGGGGATGTACCTTTTATAAATGTCTGCCTATTTTTTGCAAATGGTCATGCTTCAGTGGTGTTTCGACCTTGACCTCATTCCCAAGGTTACAAGACAACCCACACGAATTATTTACTGTTCACTTGATAACTTGAGATCTCTTTTGAGTTAGGACCTTGATGTCGCACATGTTAATGTTTCTCTGTGTAGTTCATGCTTAGACAGTACATGAGTGACCTTGACCTCGTTTCTGGGGTCACAGTGCAACATACATGAATTTTACTCTTCACTTTAACTTGAGAACTACTTGAACTAGGACCTTGATGTTGCATAGTTAGTGTTCTTCTAAAAAGGTCAGACTTACTCAGTACATGGGTGACCCTGATCCTATCCCAAGTTCACAGAGCTGCAAGTGTGATGAATATCTAGGTCAGCTGAGCATGGGCTGTTCACACAGCCCTCTTGTTAATTTTATTAGTATTATTATTATTTTTTTCAATTTTGGTACCTGTCAGTTAAAATGTGTGTATTCCTTGTATGTATTATATGTATTGATCACCATGTAAGTCAACGGGATTGCAATGGAAACTTTTTTTTACTTCCTCTCCTTATTCCTCATCCCCTAGACTAAAGTTGGACTTAATATAAGTTGAATGTTAAGGTCAGCTGAGGACGGGCTGTCCACACAGCCCTCTTGTTTATTCTAAACTTCAGGAAAGGTCATCTGCTTTTTAACCAAACAGTAAAAATCTGGTGATGGGGTGGGGAATAATTTTTGGATATTTTGAAGAAGGATTCAGGGCTTTTCTCTTTGAAACTCACTCACATGTCAACATGAAGCCATATGTTCTTGGGCTAGATATCATTTAACAAATTGTTTGTGCTGGGACATATGGTCTGAAAATTGAGAGTCATCAGTGAATTGGATCAACAGGACCTCTTCACCGAGTAATGTACAGGCTTAATGTATATAACTGATCACATGTGAAAGTCACGTTTGCCTGATCCAGTGATTGGTAATAAAAACCAGAATTGCTTTTTAAGAACTACAATGTGCTTGTACATATGCGATTTCTTCATCTATCTATCTATCTGTCTACTTTCAGATTAATATGACAGAACCACCACCGACTCTAGCACCAAGTGTCAAGCCAGTGGTCTTCCTGGATGATGGCTTGGACCTACGAACCTACATGATAGGAAGAAGAGATTTTTCAGATGAGTTCGTCATATGCCTGGTGCTGCCCTGTGTGCTGGGGGTGGTCTTCTTCCTCATTCTCAGCTATGTGCTCTTCTTTGGCAGGGAAGGAGTGTGAGTACATGTACATACATGCTTCCTGGTGCCCACCCTGTGCCCAAAATGTGGGTAAACTCCTGCTGCTGCTGCTGCTGCTGCTGCTGCTGCTGCTGCTGCTGCTGCTCCTCCTCCTCCTCCTCCTCCTCCTCCTCCTCCTCCTCCTCCTCCTCCTCCTCCTCCTCCTCCTCCTCCTCCTCCTCCTCCTCCTCCTCCTCCTCCTGTGTTTTCACTCAAGTTCATAAAAATGGGATGCAGGTTTGGGATAAATCTAATATTATTGGGATAAGCTTCAGAGAATAAAGAGATTTTGAGAGCCTTCTCAAATCCGGAGACAGCACAGATTAGCTCTTAACTCCAGTGGCTGACTGTTCTAATTCAACTTTGCCCTATTGTCTATGTTGATTGTTTTTACTCCAGGAACAGTTTATAGTGGTTTGGAATCAGATTAAGGCATCATATACTTTATGCCTTGTGTATAAATTCTTAATTTCTTTCTATTGGTAAATTTGATTTATTTTATGACGTCAGTATGGATTTAGGAAAGGTCACTCAACTGAATTTGCCGCAACAGAATTAATTAGTACAATAATTGAAGAAATGGATAATGGAAACAGCCCCCTTTGTATATTCTTAGACCTATCAAGAGGCTTTGATACCCTGAATCATGACATTTTGATGGAAAAACTTGAATATTATGGTGTCAATAATAACTCGCTAAACCTACTTAGAAGCTATCTATCAAACAGGAAACATTATGTTGACCTTGATGGAACCAAATCTGGACTTTTGGACATTAAAACTGGGGTTCCACAAGGATCCATTCTAGGTCCTCTGTTATTTATTATCTACATGAATGATTTTTCATATGCAAGCCAAATTTTCAAATTTATTCTATATGCTGACGACACCACTCTATTAACAAATCTTAACATGTTGAATCACAACATTCTTATCAATGATGAATTGAGAAATATAAATGACTGGCTGAAAGTAAATGAACTGTCTCTAAATATTAAGAAGTCAAAATTTATGGTATTCCACCATATTGGAAAGAAAATAGACTTACCTGATGTTTTCATGGATGGCATTCGTATTGAAGCAGTTAACAGTTTTAAGTTCTTAGGTCTAACTCTTGACCATCATATTAATTGGACTGATCATCTAACCAAAATCTCAAACAAAATTTCCCAGGCAGCTGGAATTTTGAACAGACTTAAATATTTTTTGCCCACTCATACAAAGCTAATGATTTACAATTCGTTAATACTGCCACACATTGTCTTTGGAATTTTAAATTGGGGGTTCAAACTGAATAGAATAGAAAAAATGCAAAAGAAAGCTCTAAGATGGATAACATGTAGTAAATATAATGCCCACACCGATCCACTGTTTAAAGAGTTAAAATTACTGAAAGGAAATGACATCTTTACTCAAATGAAGCTAAAATTTTATCATAAATTCACAAATAAAAACCTTCCAAGCAAACTTTTATCACTTCCCTTTAAATCAAGGCAAGACGCCCACATTCATAGTACAAGAGGGAGTGGTAAATTATTTTAAATAGAGTCAATACTACTCTAGCTAAACAAAGCTTGAAATATGATATCCCTGTGGTAGTAAATAGTACTGCAAAAAATATCACAGATAAATTTCACACTCACAGCTTGCAGGGTTTTGGTATCTATGTTAAAAATGAATTTTTAAGGAGCTTTCAATTTGTATGCTCAAATATAAACTGTTATGTGTGTCAGAGAAATAATTAATAATTGCAAATTTATCTCATAGTATGTACCACATCCTTTATTACAGCCACATATGTATGTAATTACTAATTTCAATGGAATCGACACAGAAGCTTTTTTCTCTATTTCGTCTCTTTTTACTTTCTCAGATGTTCAGCCTGCCATTTACCTATATTTTTATACATAAATCATTATTATCAAATCTTGTTACATGTATATTAAAACTATACATTCTTACCTTTAATAGGGTGGCTCATGTGTGAGCGACATCTTTTTGTCATAACGTGGGTCTCCCTGACCTCTTATATCATGTATTTATATTTTGTAATATGAATTTTATTGGTTGAATAAAGGCAATCTGAATCTGAATCTGAATCATGTCAAGCATCTTCCAGGATTCTGTATTGATGACATTGACCTCATTTCCAAAGTCACAGGGCTACATTAGTGAACTTGGTTCTGTAAATAGCCCACAATTTTTGAGGCACAAGGTCATTTGAAAGATTTCTTTTGTGAAATATAGGATGCAATGATTTTTCTGTAAATAGTTGCATTCCTTGGTAATGGTAAACTTGTCCTGTGCCATGATATCAGATTTTTCAGACTAATGTCAACTTTTCAACTCTTCATGTGTGTAAAGTATGTACATACATGTAAATAATTACATGTACATCTTTAATTGTTATGAGATTGTATTGGGCCTGCCAGCAAAGTCAGCTCTTCTCATCAACAGGTAAACAATTCTCCCAAACAAAACTTTACAATAGTAATAATATTTTCACCTTTAACTGCATTGTCTTTTTCAGAGAAATTTTTCATTAGCATTTGTAAGAGTTTAAATGTTTACTTTTTCAATGCCAACTGTGACTTAAGTCCAACTACTAAAGACAAACTGCTCTCAATTATAATGAGGATGCTGGATTTATGTTCCTTGTGAAAAGACCTTTCATTCCAGTACCAGCATGCCTGTAGTTCCAGAGAATATAATGGCCTGGGTCAAGGGGTAGACTCATGTTCCTTGTGAGATGACCTTTCATTCCAGTGCCAGCATGCCTATGGTTCCAGAGAATATAATGACTCGGGTCAAGGGCTGTCTTTGGCATGGCCAAAGCACACTGAGGAAATCAGTTGACTCAGCCCCCAACTTGGCACTGAAAGAGTTAAAGCCCCACATTAGACTGAGTCAACAGGCTTCCTTGACACACTTTACAAAGAGCACTGAAGAAAGCTGTTGATCCAAGCTATTCTCTTTGGCTGAAACTACATGTACTTATCTGAGAGTTGGCATGGTGGTACTTGGCTGAAAGGGCTCTTCATGAGGAGTTTGAATCTGGAACAAGCAAGATGATATGTGCGAGGACAAAGGTACTCATGCCTCACAGGAAAAGAGTTAATAACAAGTCTGCTGTGCATGGCTCGTGTGTTAGCAATTGGATCACATCATCATTAAGCAACCAGGAACTTATTGACATTATACTTAATCCTCTGTTGGAGACAATTCATTTATTATTTAACGAAGACTGCTGCTTGCTGTATGACATTCATTGAGGACCTATCAGTAGGAGGAAATGATGTTTGACATCATAGTGACTTATTCAAACAAGCTTCCTGGGTAAAATCTGTTAAAAGCATACTCCATTTTCTTCAAAATAAATCACCAAGTTGAACTTATACAGCCCAACTTTCTCAGATATACCTTTTGTTTATGAGATGCAGAAGTCTTTGGGAATCATTTGCATTGATTATATATATATATATATATATATATATATATATATATATATATATATATATATATATATATATATATATATATATATATATATGAGATAATATTTCCCAGTGGTAATATTCATGCCTAAGTGATAACCTGGCCGAGTTGCCATACAAACATTTGATCTAAGAACTTGATGCTGCAAAATATAATTTAGTTTTGGTACCTAAGTATGAAAAAGTAATTCTTTCATGATTGAAGTTATGTAAGACCAGTCCAAGAGATTAAACATAATCTGTGGATATATTTTATGGTGTATACACATGTGAATGCATTGCTTGTAACCATGATAACTATATACTTTCAGGGACAAGCGAGACAGACTGACACCTGAGTGAGTACCTAATATAATCTTAACCCTTTGTCTGCTGATCTAGTTCTTTCTGAAAGTCTACAGGTGTACTCCAGTATCACATTTCACTCTCATTTGACTGCCAAAAACACCTGTACAAACCACTCTCTGTTTTATTGCTTGTGTCAGCAGTGGGATCCAGTTATTGTGACAGTACCATTTTAGTGTGGTGGTACTGTTTAGAGCAAGCCGGGAAGATTGTACTTATACTGGTCTTTACCAAAGACAACTGTGTGAAGTACTCACTGTGTTATTGATGGTGTCAGCAGCGGGATCCAGTTATTACGACAGTGCCATATTAGTGTGGTGGTATTGTTTAGAGCAACCCAAGAAGATTGTATGTAGATCGGTATTCATCAAAGATAACTTTACAAAATACTCCTAGTAATGGTGTCAGTAGTGATCCAATCATTATTATCATAGTGTCATAGTGGTGTGGTGGTAATTTTTAGTTCCCGTTAGTATGATGACATACCACTCACATGATGGCAAGGGTGAGATGCAATAAGCATGACAATTCTGAATGGCGTAATGCTAAGGTTGGGTTAGATCAAGAATGACATTGACTTGTTGGAATGGTATCAGTGGTGGGATGAATTAATTACAAGAATGCCTTACTGATGTGATGTCAGTCTTGCGATCCGAGAAGTACAACAGAGGGCCTCAATGGCATGGTGGCAGTAGTGGGATCCACTAAGTGTGATCTGATAAGTACAACAGAGGGCCTCACTGCAATGGTGGCAGTGGTGGGATCCAGTTAGTGTGACAGTGTCCTATCAGTACAGTTGCAGTGGTGGGATGCAGTAGGTAGACAATGGTGTATTGGCATATTGATGGTGGCGTTCATTAAGCATGACAGTACATGTACCTCAGTAGTATGGTGGTATTGGTGGTGTCCAATGAGTATGACAGTACCTTATTGATATAATATCAGTTGCGGAGTCCAATAAATATGACAATGACATGGAGAAATGGCTTTACTTGCATTGAATTCTGCCACATGCACAAGATACAGAAATGGATGCCCTCATGTATGTTGAAATTTAAGAAAGGTTAAAGGGAAAAATGTAAGCAGAGGAACTCAATGTCAAAGTAACATCAGAACGGCACTGTCTTAATTCAAATGGGAGAATGCATGATATTTTATTGAATGTGGGATCAAATGTATAATTAAAAATGTGATTATTAAGACAAGTAAACATAAGGTGATCTTCAATGAACAAAAGTTAAATAACCTACTGTGTAAAAGAAAGGACCAAAATTACATTTATCTACATGGTTTTACTGTAATTGTGTTTGGATATGTTCCAGGCAACAACTGGTGCAGTTCAGCTCCATAAAAAGAGCAACAACAAACTTGCGCTACATGTCTCATCGTCGCAGTGCACCACCACCTCTCCGTGGATCACCTGCTACCCAGCCAAGCAGCCAGGTCAACACCCCTCGAACTCCAAGACTGCATCCCACTCCCACACCCCCACCAAGGTAAATTTTGATCCAGTTCTAGGTTATTGTAAATTTATGTATTGAAGGATGCCAACTTTGATGAACAATAATGTCCATCATTTGCATCAGAATGTATCCAAAACGGGTTTTAATTTGTGAACTTATCTTAACTGTGCAACAGGAAAAGTTTTCAGGGCTTTCTCCTCATTGCACTTTCTTGCTAAAGGTATCAGGTGTAGTACCCCCTATAGACCAGACACATAATTAAATGTGTTGTCTGCAGTCAATGTGCTATGTATCAGTCGCTCACAAAAAGAGAAAATTTCCGTGAGGATATGTTATAAAGCATGACTACCTGACCTTGCCATGATCTCGTGTCTAATCAAATGGGCATACAACAGGCATAGAAAGCACAGGAACCCTTTATTTATTAATGTAGTATCTCAGGTAAACTTATGCTGACTGGCTGCTGTGATGTTATTGAACCCATTCTCACTTCACTTCACTTCTGTCCCTCCCTCTGTGGACAGTTAAGCAAATACAAAACATTGGATTTATCCAGGTTTTCTTGGATATTGGTTGCTAATGCCAGCACTTGGAACTCTTAAGAACTAAAGCACAGTACATTTTTGAGGTTTTGTATCACTTGCCAGACAGCCTAAACACTGACCAGAGTCTTTAAATGTTTTACCACCTGTAAAAAGAACACACTAGTTTAGTTATAAGTAAAAGGAATTAAAAAATAACCATGCTATTTTATCGAAAGATTGCATGTTCTGCCTACAGGCCTCAAAGTTGGAAAAATTCCAGAGAACCACTGAACACCCAAAAGTGTGATGATCAACTTATACATGTAGTTTACAATGCCCCAAATGTTTAAACTCCTGCCCAAAAATCAGGCATCTCTGCGTCCTTTCAGGTTATGATTTAGCAGCCAGAGTCTGTCTTGTGGGGCATTGACTGCCTCTGGGCAGCAGAAGTTGAGCCCTGGCTCTAGTGTGTAGCTTTAATGGTGCAGTTTTATTTCATTCCTTGACAGTGGATGTAAATGTTAGGAAATTGGCAGAAGATGCCATATTGTTATATTTACATTCAATCTAACTTTTAACATTGCAAGTATAGGAGAGAGCCTGGTGTGCTATGAGACCATAACACATGAGCCTTGTATGTTATGGAACCATAATACATGTGTCCTGCCCACATTCAAATAAGCTACGCCTACCTGGGTTTCCGGAAGTTAACTCTTGAACATGCCCGGCAAATAAGTTTTTGGTCATTTCTCTTAATTCTATGTATTAAGTTTCTAAATTTCGTGTAATTGAGCAGAAAAATTAAGAGGGAAATGTAAATACAAGCAATGAGGGTCACTTATGTGTGTGTTATGGCATAATGAGGCGGGTGATTGAAGCTGGCATCGGGAGAGGCGCACTGGCCTGCGCCGCGCCCACAATGTCAGCTTCAATCACACGTGTCATTATGCCATTACACACACAAAATTTACCCTCATTTCTTAATTGTTGCTCTGTTGATGTGTTTGTGTTGTGTGTATTTCAGGAGTGAGTCTGATGGTGGCAGTCAGCAGGCACCACCACCATACAGGTTGCCCCCCACTTATCAGACTGGCACAGAGGCTTCCCATATGTAAGTGACATCAATAACTTTACTCTGGCAGCTCACAGTGCCTATAAATCCACAGCAAATAAGCTCTAATTTAGATGGTAGACTGACTGATTTTTAACTCAATACTTTGTGGAAAAAATCAAGTTACTAGAGAGCTGACTTCCAATGATTTTCAGGAAAAATCTGCTATATCAGTAATCATGCTTCTGTTAGGAAATCTCTGTCTGGATGGCTCCATATTGAGACAGATCGATAAACTTACCAATTTTATCTTTTAATCTTTTGCGTAAGCATATCAGTGTGTGCACTTATACATGTATATTGTATTGGGAAGTGTTTTGTAAGGCAAAGTTTTTTTAGTGCAGATTTCAGGTTTTGATGAAACCACTTGCTCTGAAATTTCTAAAATCATTTCAGTTTTATCACTTGGCTTTGAGTGTTTGGCTGAACAAGAACCAGTACTGACTGCCTACCCTTTATAAACAAACATTTTGTAAGGTAGATCAAAAGATTAAAAACAGCTGAAAAGTAGATTTAAAAAAAAAAAACAACCCTGAAATACAGGGTTTTTGTATAAGTAATTGCTTGCTGGTGGAATTAATTTTTAGAAACAAGTGAGGAATCACAAAGTTTGCTTCTGCATGGTGTGTATTATATCCAACACATATTTAGCCAATTTTTAAAAGAGTGTGGGAAACATAACTTTAATTAAACTTGACAATGATTTTATAGTTTACAAAACTTTATAATACATGTACAGTGTACATGTATTATATATAGCCATATGAATTATATTTTTGTGTGCTTTGCCTAGCTTTCTTCATTTCTAATAATTAGTTTTTGATTTATCACGAAAAATTACTTAAAAATTTTTTCTAATAATTCATTTAAAGTGAAGTTCTAATGATTAATTTCCAATGATTTGGTGATTGTATTTGTTTGTATGTATAAGTGGCAGTGTTGTACATGCTATATACTGACTCTCCAGAATCTGTATTTTGTCTCAGCTGACCTGTCTGCCCACGGATGTATTTGATATAGGTGTAAGTCTGTCCTGTAACATGTTGGTTTTGTCTAGATGCTTGCTGGCATTGTTTTCATTGTTTGACATTGGGCCGTCATTATAACTATCTTTTTCACAGCATGAAGCCCCAAGAATGCACATTGTCTTTTTGTGTGGCTTACTGTTATGTTTTTATATGTGTATGTTTGCACATATATATTTTTTTCCACATGAAAAATGTGTTGGAAGAAATATTCTCATAATGCTTTGCTATAGGTGCTGCCAGATAGAAAATTCACAATGGTTTGTTTTGGTGCAAGAAATAATGTCTTGGTTTTACACCTTATCATTTTATTTGTTATATAAGCATGATAAGAATGTAAATTATGTGAGCTGACATTTAGGTATGTTTCTACCTGTCAGGATCAGTGAAAACAATTTTTCAGTAGTGCAAGTTACAGTATGTACATGTACACACCAGTCCATCGAAATCCTAGCAACCACAGGAAGGCCTAATTTAAAGATTTTCATTTTAATTTTCTCTATTCTTGGACACAAAACAGCAACTAAACATGCATTCAGTATAATACGTGTATGTTTTGACATCTTCTCAAGCCAAATATCTCCATTTCAATGCCTGCTGGAGCACTACCGGTTATTGATTGATTGGAACAACTAAAATGTCAAAAGAGAGATCAAATTTGTAATTTAATTTTCAGCACAGTAAGTTCTCCAACGTGGAAAAGTGTGTTGACCCATTTTAGATGGTAGATATGACCATGGAATTCAAGTACATGTAGTTTTAGAGACCCTGTTGATTCTATATTGACTTTTGCATATCTTGACAACTGTGGTCATAGAATGCATTGAAACAGTATGTTTGCATGTGTTTGTTGGTCAGCATAATCCATTATGTATTTCCATGATGCCAACTCTTGGGGAAAACATTTAAAGTGATTTGCTCATGATGTGATCTCTGTCCCATGTAAATTTTGATTTATCTTACCATCCAATTTCTAAGTGCCATGGTTAAAAGCAGTATTATACACATTTGGACATAAATGATGCTGTGACAAACTTTTCTTTCATCATATGCTTTTAGCTTTAAAGAAGTATTTCGCTCAGGTTGTTCTACCCTAAAATCACAGTGAAAATTGAATGTGCTAGTGTTCTATGTATGGAGAGCAGGCGCAGAGTTTATAGGGCAAACAAATGGTTGGGTGAGAGGAAAGGCCCTCTTGTGAGGAAGAAATTCTTGCCTTCCAAAAATGCTGCTAATGGCTTATCCACTCATCATGACATCGTTCATGGGTATTTTCCTACATGTATAGGCAGTGGATCTGATGTAGAGCATACTGTAGGATTCCCCTACTTCTGTTTTCCAATGGCTGCAGTGCCATCAGGCAGTTGTTCATAACTGTTAACAACTGGAACCAAGGCCTTCCCTCCCAGCCAAACATCTTACTGTTTGCCCAATGAGTTTTGTATGTGCAGCACATCCATATTATATGATCACTTTCAATTTTCACTGTGATTTTGTGACACAACAGCGTGAGGGAAGGGTAGACTTCTGCAACCCCTCATCCACTCACCTTAACAATGTACTTATCAATGCAAAGATGAGGGAAGGGTTGTTATCAATTCAAGTGTCGACCTTGGACTTATTGTGCCCTTGATCTTAGTCATGATAGTCTGAGGAGACTTGCAGACCAAGCCATACTTACATTTACATGTAGATGTCTTTAGTTTAATTAGGGAAACCTTCATTTAGGGGAATATAAGATTTGATGAGAGCATCATTAGAAAACTGTACTCTTAGAGCAGGCAGAGTTCCATGCATTTGATATATGTCTCTGTAAAAAGCATATTGGCCCCGAAAAGTGGGTTTCAGGTACATGTAGGTGGTTTCCCTCCCAACCCCCACCTCCTCTAGCATTAGCTGGCTGCCTCAAGAAAGAAAAACAGAAGGCTTTTGGGGAATAAATTCCAATGTACCCTACTGCTGCATACCAGGTCATATCCAGGCAATATTCTTGGAACCAGCTAAAGGTTGCCAGCAATTCCAATTTGGATGCATAAAGCAAACATAAAAGCATCTTCATTGATTATTTGTGAGATTATTTACTCTTTGTTTTTGGTAGCTCATTTATCTGCCAGGGGTTATTCACAGTGTCCTATGTTGTTTTAAAGCAGTCATGTAAAGGCACCATCACATTTATTGCATCATACTAATTATTTTTGTTTTGTTAGTTTATTTTTGTTTTGTTTTGTTTGATTGCTTGAACTGAATTGTAAAAATGGTAAAGATAGTAGAATTTCTGGTTTCTAACTCCAAAAAGCATAAGTTAATACTGAATGCTTATTTCAGTAACTGATGCATCATGAAAGGCTCCAGTGATTCAGAGATATGAACAATTTTTGATTCCTTGCATATGGAAACTAAGAACAAGATTACCAGCATGAGCATGCAGCTATCTCATCAGTGCTGTACATGTATGATGCACAAAGATACATCTTTTCATGAACTGTATGGACAAATTCATAACTCCATCCAGTGTAAGTGCATGTACATATTGTTCAAATTTAGCTGGGTCTAGTTGGACAGGTTCCATGCTTCTTTATCTTATAATCAAGGCAAATAGAGCACACTGATTAGTTAAAAGGCCTGATCCATATTTCGTATACCATGGTGTGTGTTGCAACACGTCACACCATGGTATACGAAAGTTGTGTTCAACGGTAGCCTCGTTTTCATCTTCTAGCAGCCAAAAACAAAGGCAAAGGCGAACAAGTGACATTTTGGTATTGAAGGGTATTTATCTTCCAAAAGAGCAGCATTTGTTGTTGTTCGTTTATTGTTTTTTTTATGCCAACTACTTGCCTTGGATATGAGATCATATCGCCATGCCATGCTCTGCTGTGGTACACAGCAAGCTGCCTACCACTCAGCTCAAGTTCAGCCTTCATGGTACACAGCATGCTTCGGTGGCCAAATCTCGTGTACCACAGCAGAGCATGGCGTAACTGATAATATACTACTTCCATGAATAGAAATACAAATTTGAAAGCAAACTTTATCACATGTCTACCTGAAATTGGTTTTAGCTCAAAATTCAGTGTACCTCATTAACAAAAATGTATAAAATTAACCAACAAAAATGCCCCGTCACTGATTTTCAGAAGGTTCTCTGGAGCTCAAGTTTTATCTCTTTGTGACCTGGGATTCAGAGAAACACTGGCAGAAGTAGATTCAGACATTTGAGAGAGTCCTGATGGGATTCAAGGGAAGAAAAAAAATACAGTGGTACTTGCTATTTAAGACCGTTCCCAGTGCCAGATAAAACTGTTCACATGTGGCAGGTGGTCTTAAATAGCAAATAAATTGACAAAGAAATGAAAGTTCAGTGTCTTCAAAGACTGGTCTTAAAAACTAACTTGGTCTCTTATGAGAAGTGGTCTTTGGAGCAGGTACCACAGTGCAACAAAAACTATTAGAATTCTTGAATACCATAATTTCTTCATTCTATATGCACAGTTCCCTTTTATGATAGAAAAAGTAAATCACAGAATATGGCTGGAAAAAAGGTAATGGAATTGAACTGAACATGGAAAGATACTTTATCAATGAAAAACAAGGTTTCTGTTCTGAAAAAAGGGGAATGGGATACCCTTACTGGGGCACACGCCCTTAATAGAAAAAATACGATATTGTAATTGCTTGGGCAGTTTCTGAAGAGAAAAGAGGAAATGCACCCAAGAAATGTCCCTTTATGAATCCACCTGCATGATTAGCTTATATCTCAACATGATATGCCCTGCAGACAAATGTGCATACAGCAGTACCTGCCTTTTAAGATCATCCCTATCGCCAGCCAAAAATGGTCACATGTAGCAGGTGGTTTCTCATGGCAGGTAAATTTAACAAAGAGGTAGAGGCATGTGTCTTGAAAGGGTGGTCTTTAAAAATATGTGGTCTATAATGAAAGGTGGTTTTTATGACACCACTTTATGTTGGTCCACTGACCAATAATAACACCCAAATTGTCACGATGTGAGTGTCTTACATGTACCTTTTGCCATCTTATTTGCCTTCAACTGTGTTCCCAGTCTTGCCACCAGATGTCCCCAGCAGATACTTACATGTATGTTTGGAGAAAGCTGGATGTGAATCATAAAAATGTATGTCTTCAAACCATTACATAGTAAAACTTAAATCTGCCAAGCTGTGTTGATTCTACAATGAAACATTCAGCTTCTTTTTAAAAAGTTTGAAAGTGTTTGCAAGAAATTTTACACATCTTGGACATTTTTACACACACATCACAATGCTGGATTCAGTCATGATTTTGTGGAATTGTGGTACAAATTTCAAATTCTCACTGTAAATCCATCAATCTCGATCCAAAAACCATTGATGGTATTAGAGTGGTTGTCCATGAAGAACTGGTACATGTACTATGTAGATACAAAGCAAAAAGCAGGCAACGTTGTTACTCAATTGACTGGTCTGAGTGCAAGTTTTGCAGAACTTAGTAGGAAGTATAACATTCTTGAAACCTGTGTTCACAATTGGAATGACCACCTGGACACTATAGTAAACAAATTTTTTGTCACACTTTGTGACAAATTTGCAAAATGATATGCACCTTGTGTCATAAAATCTGACTCTATCCTATACAAAAACAACACAACTTGCATGTCCCTTTTTTGTTCCTTCAAATACTGGATTAACACAAATATACACTGTAACTTGTCCAAAAGTGTCAACAAGGAACCAGACAATCAAACAGAAAGTCCACAACTGGCTAGCAGTTGATAAATATACATCATCTTAGAATATAGCAAAAACCAAATACATGATAGTCCACTTCCCTCAGCAAAATGGGTGTGAGATATTAGATTTGAAAACTGAACTTCAATTTTGAAAACCTCAAGTTTGACTTTTTAGGTTAGTATATTTAAAAAAACCCAGTAAATGGGCAATCACATCAATATAGGAAACAAACATTTTCAAAAAGCAGAAAAAGTATTCACATCAAAACACTCTTTTAGTTTTATATAATTTACTTTTTCTACCCTGTCTGAATTTTCATACCAGCAGGGGGGTTCCATGTAACTACATTTTCAGTTTACAAAAATGTTGTTTGGCTCATCTGTCTTGAAAAATATAACACTCATACTGATCCACTTTTTGGAACACTACACATTCTATAAGTCGAAGATTTATTTAAACTTAGAGCTCTGAAAGTTTACTTCTTATACCTTCAGAACAACTTGCCAGCACACTTCAACAATATTTTCTCACAAGCACCAGCACATCACCCCTACATGTATCCAATCAGAAACAAAAATTGCATGCAAGTCCATGTTCCAAAAAGAAATAGAGCCTGTTAATGTATCAGATTTTTAATCCCTTCAGTGCTTAATCAACATCCCCTTGCATTAAAGACAAACTTCCCACTCATTCCTCATTTCCTTGTCTGGGTTCACAAAGTGTATCCAAAAATCATTTTATTAGTGACTAAACTGAAATATGTCCCATCATTGACTGTTTTGTATGCAGCAACTTTAATACATGCCTTGTCTGGGCATTCTTTGGTCGATTCTTGTCCTGTTTTGATAAAACATGTGCTGTAATATTGCTTTATATTTTATTGTATTTTAGGTGGTCCCATTGATAGTGGACATTGTTAGGGTCATTCTGACATATTAAATGTGTGTTCATATCTTTCTGCAACTATAACTGTTTGTTTATCATATCTTAATTACATAATTATGTCAAATAAATGAGTTCTCAGTATATTTAATGGCAGTGCTCTTGTGAATTCATTTGCATCATTTAGTTATTATCGACCATCATAAGCACAAATAATTACTTGGATTCTTTCAAAGTTTTTCTTTGTCATTTTTTTAAACAAAATAGCATTGGCAAAACTCATTCAATAGAAATGCCAGAAAAGAAAAACAAAACAAAAAAATTCTTGGGTTTTTGGACAAGTGATTTGTGTCTGCTCATTTTTACTTATTAGCTCATAAGGTGCCAGAGGGTATTGTTGTCACCTGCCTCGTCCGTGCTTCTGTCCGTCCGTTTGGTCGCCATTACCAAGATATCTCAAAAAATATTCACTGTAGCTGTGCCAAATTTTTGTCACAGAAGGACTTTATAATGGACCAGGTTCCTAATGAAAACCAGTTTCTTCTGATTATTTTGAAACTTTTTATGAAACTTTTAATGTATGGCCTCAACCCTGAGGACGTTATCACGATATCTCGAAATATACTGACCGCAGCTTTACCAAATTTTGTCAGAGATGTATCTTATGCTGGACCAGGTTCCTATTTGAAAATGTTTTATGAAACTTTAAAATATATCTTTTATGCCATCTGAGTGGTGCACTAGGGGAGGATGTTACCATAATATCTCAAGAAGGCTCCAACACAGCTTCCCCAGATTTTTTTCAGAGATGCACATCATAGTGGACTACATTCGTAGTTAATACCAGTTTCTTTGTATTATTTTTAAACTTGTTATGAAACTTTTGAAGTGTTTATTTGATGGCCGACTGAGTGACGGACAGTACACAGTGGTCTCCATAACCAGAACTTGCCCAAGAACACATCCAAAAGTGCTCCTTCATTTCATAGACAACAATATGGAAATTGTATGTAAAGTATTCTATTGCGAAGTCTCAAAAAAAACAACCCAAAACCAATGCATAATTGAGGAAGAAAAGATTGTGGGAGCCGAGGGAAATCCATTCTCTGAATACTATTTTCTGTCATTTTGCTTTACTTCTGAGTTGGTTATTTCTGCCAAAAAGGACATCTATCTGCCTGTCTATCATAGTTCATTGTTATCCAAGTTGCTAGTTTTGCAAGAGCAACATATTTTGCCTTGTTCAATGCAGGGATCTGCCACATCTGGATACTTCCTTACTGAATGATAAGTGTCCACAGCAGCATTGCAACTAATATGAATATCCCATATTATAGGCAGATACCTTTAAAGTCATTGATGCAAACATTATAAAACATTAGTATATATTTTTCTGCAGCACATGATATGACACTTCAAATCTAACTTAAATGTTAAATTTGTCAGCTTATTGGTAACTGAACACTTAGATTTTTTTTACATGCATGTGAAATTTCACATGCTCATATGTGGACATAATTTTCAGGTTTAATTAATCTCTACATTTTTTGCACAGGATTCATGTGTACCTCTATGGTAAACAAAGATCTGGCATTCAGTGGCAGTTGCGGACAATATTTTGTAGCAAGAGTTTTTTTTATTTTTGGGCAGGTTTCACAAAAACAAGCCAAAAACTGGAACAACTCCTGCCACAAATTTCTGCAATTGGCAGCTATTACCACATGTAGATTTTGTTTTGACAAATAGCAAAAAAATCTCTGAATTGTTGTGAAATTTCCTAGAGTGATTTTGCCGTTTTGTTTGCTGTTCAAGTAATTAACCATTACAAAGTGAGTTGCAACAATGATGAGAAAGTACAACCAGGTGTGGATAGAAATGGTAAGCATGTACATGTATAGGACAACTAAATGCTCCATGTAGGTACATGTATGCAAGAAAACATTTTCCTGTATCTTTTGCTTGGTCTTTGCTTTTTAATACAGCAGGTCATGTCTTTAGAGAATGCTCTTAGATTTCGAGGGAGCATAAATTGCAGATCCATGGTTCGGGGGGGGGGGGGAGGTATTCTGAGAAAGATATCATCATAATGAAAAGCTGAAACTGATGCTTTACATAGTTTAGGGTCCTGTCTAGCTTGAAAGGCCTCGTTTGGAAAATTATAGATATAAAAATTCCTGGAACAGTTTTTCAACCACATCAGCACACATTATTTCTGTGAATCAGGAATCAGGAGTCTTTTTATTTGTCCATAGGAAAATATAATTGTACAGATTTTGGTTACAATACACTGGACTGGAACCACTTGTTACGGTCATTGATTGGCCGCTACCCCTGAAAAGATGTCAGAACCTCGATACAGTGGTCCCCCTCTTATAAAGCTTCCCCTTCTACAGAGTGTACTTCTCCATACAGCTAGTATGGTAATTTTGTTGTAGTTTGGGTATAGGTTTAGACATATATGTAGACAGTGACTGTGACTGGATTGGTTATGGAGCATAGAGAAATTGGATTGTGTTTCCTTGTTTTTATTGTTTTTGTTTTTGGGGGAGGTAGTTATTCAGAGCTATAGGGAAGTTGCGGTACTGTTCCTCCTGTTTGTATAACAGATGCACCTTCTATATGTACCTTTTTCCTTCAGACGACAGCCAGATCGTGTGACTGAGAGCAGTGCACCAACAGCATATGAGGACGATCGTACAGGAGAGGATCAGCGACTTATGCAAGACACTCCCGAGGTTAGACGTGCTCATTGAACCTGTATGAGATGCGACGAGAGTAATGCCTTGTCTCCTACTGCATGTACATGTACACAACTGGAGCAGTGTGGTGCAGTCAAATTATACTAGTTGATGGAATATATGGAATTCGTGCCACAGGAATGAACATGTTTTTCATGGAATATATATTTAAGTAATTTTAAGTGTTTGGTGTGCAGTATGTCATATCATGAACTGGCAGGAACACTGTATATGTAGATCCACAATGGGTTCATTGTACATGTACCTGTCACAGGCCACAATGTATGTCACCAAGACTGCATGGATAGTGAAGTCTGGAGCATGTAAACTTTATAGAGGGATGGGGGCTAGCATGCTGGTACAGGAAATAATTTTGCCCCATTACAGCATACGGAAAACAAGAATGTTCCAAAACAATGACCAGTATAAAGAACAGAAAATAACAGAGCTTCCAATATGCTGGAATAGATAATCAAATACCCCAGTACACCAGTATGGAAATATCCTTTATTCCCACTTTAACTATAATTACATGTACCTTGTGCTGGTGTGTTGTACATACCTTCCGTGTCTAGGTCCAGTCAAAATTATTTTATTAGGCATGTGTAGGTACCACTTTGCTGCGTCACTCGTATCATCTTCAGTCCCAAGGCCTACTCAGCAGACTAGTTTTTATTTTTTTTCATCGGTTAATTAGGCACCATGACATGACAATCTGAAATTTGTATCTCACTATTTTGTTTCAGATTAATATGAATGTGTGGGAAATTATTAGAATATTGCTGCCACTAGTCACAACATAAAATTTACTTTTCTTTTACCTCATTGCAGTGGACCGAATATCTGTTAAGTAGGATAAGATATTCATTTGCGTTACTGTGTTTGCAATGCACTTGACCAAGTTTAGTTGTGAAAGTATGCCTTTTCTAGTATTTTGGGGAATGGGCTCAAAATACAGTTGTACAATATTAGCCAATCAGCAAGTGGTGTCTGCTTGTATATGAGAGTGATGTGCTTGTATATGTAACTATACATTGATAAAATGGTCAGATTTTCTAGCTACATAAAGTTTATTTTATAGTAAGTAATGATTTTATTGACACCGGAATGAAGTCAATTGCTGACAATATTATTTGTTACTAAGTCATATACCAGGATGAAAAGGATTTTTTAGACAACAGATTTAATACAACTACAAGGTTTTTATAGTAAGTAATGGTTTTATTGATATTGGAATGAAATCTGTCCTGGTCACTATTTGACATGCATAACACATGATTTGTATGGTATACATGTAAGTAATTCATTGGAGCATGAAAGATTTTGTTTAGCTTGTGTGGAAAATTGCATGGGACTGTTTTGTTTCAACTATGAAATGTGGAAAAGACTTTCTTTGAACAATGAATAAAGATTACTTAATTCTCGATTTCTTGTTTCTTCCCCAGGGAATCAACATTGTTATGGTACATGTACAGTGTAGCATTCATTTTGTTGGCACATGTGGGCTAACTTGAAGCAATATAAATAGTGCATGTAAATTCCACTACTAAATAATCCATCACTTGTCAAGTAGGTGATAATCTGGTAAATTAAACTACTGGCCACATTTTGGGAACATTTGGACAAGATTATAAATACATGAAGGTAAAAGATAACTCTTTTACCTATTTTCAGAACAAAGGCATGGACAAAGGGGCAAATCTCATACTAGGCAAACCAAAAAGCCAAGAAAAGTCAGCCTCTTAGCATTTTTTCCAAAACAGGCTGAGGTAAAATAAGGTGTCTTGACATTTCTTGGCATTTTTGCTGAGAAATGCCAAGGCAGAAATTCATCTTTGCATTTTCACTGAGAAGGGCCAAGGCAGAACATTCATCTTGGCATTTTCACTGAGAAGGGCCAAGGCAGAACATTCATCTTAGCATTTTCACTGAGAAGGGCAAAGGCAGAACATTCATCTTGGCATTTTCACTGAGAAGGGCCAAGGCAGAACATTAATCTTGGCATTTTCAGTGAGAAAGGCCAAGGCAGAACATTTATCTTGGCATCGCGCAACAAAAATGTTGAGGTACATGTAAAAATGAGAAAAGAATGCACCTTAGTGGGGATGTACCGTGGGTGGGTCTCTATAAATGTGTTCACATGGCCATGCTCCAGTAATTTTTTGTTTAATTTTTTTATTTTTCTTTGTTTTTGTTTTTGTTTTTTTTTGTTTTTTTGGGGGGGGGTCATTTTTTGACAAAAATATTTTTAATTTTTTTCCAAAACCAAAGCCAATTAATTACTTTGTAATGGCATCTGGACACTTCTGGGGACCCCAGACCTTGTAGAACAGGTGGCTTTGTAATTATTTTTTCTCTGTTTACCTCAGCTGACATATCAGTGAGCTGAGGTTATAGTATGTGTCTGTATGTGTTATCCTCAGTCATCTGTCTTCCATAATTACCAATTTCAATTTTTCAAAAAACTTTGGCCAGATACACATCAAAGGGATGTATCTTGGGAGAGTTCATACCAAATTGTTCAAATGGTCTGGCTCCAGTGATTTTGATTTTTAGCTTTGCTGACCAAAGGTCGCGGAGCTGATGTGACTACTCATGCCTGTCCATGTGTAAACTTTGGCTTGTTAGCGCAATACTGTCCACAGTTTTTAAGTTAGCCCAAAATAACTTTCAGTACTTACAGGGTGTATGAAAATGTAGGCCCCTTTCGATATTGCTGGCACCACCTACATTATTATGTAATGTATGGGTCAAATCTTGTGAACACCCTACCATCTTTAATTTTTGGCAGATCTTCAGGAAATTTGTGGGGAAGGTCAAAGTCAAAGTTGCTTTTGATACTAGTGGTGCCACCTATAATTTGACGGAAAGTACATGTATGAGCCAAAATGTGTTTTAAGATGTAAAATCCCATATTTGGAAAAGTAATATGATTAGACTTGCCAAATTAATAGGATATATAGATCATGGCCAAAGGTGGAATGTTATGTAATATCAATGACCTTGACATATTTTTGTGAGGTCACCATGCTTGTAAAGTTGAAAAGGTGATTTTGTGATGGTAGGGTGAACATCAATGGCAAAAAGTATTGAGCCTCCAGATCAAAATTGCACTTGATTACATAAAACTACATGGTAACCTACTTTTTGGGTTACTGTGACCCAGTAATTATATAGTTTGGTGGTTGTCCAAATGTATTGTTTTTCTCAGTAACTCAAAAAGTGATTACCCGATTTGAACAAACAGACCATGTAGGCAAAGCTTGATGTGGGGCGCACATTTTGAACATAACAATTTTCTGATCCAAGTTACTAGGGCAAGGTAAAATGGCCAATTTGAATATAGATGTCATCTCCTGAATACTCTGCACCCCACAATTTTGAGTTGGGCCCATATAACCCTTAGATGTTATAAAGTGTATGAAAATCTTCGTGACATCAATGTTGGTGGCACCACCTATCGGATAATGTAACATACAGGTCAAAATGTGAAAACCTTGTGACCGTGATACCGTCCAAAGCTAGAATTTTAGGTAATAATAGTGACCTTGATCAATTTTTGTGAGTTCACCATGCCTGTAAAGTTGAAAGTGGTGATTTTGTAATGGCAGGGTGTAGCTTGGGCATCAATGGCAATGTCAGCACAGCACCAGGCCTATGGGCCTCTTGCATTACTTAATCTGGGTGACCTTGATCTTCTGTCCCAAGGTCACTGGGGACATAAAGTTAAGGACACCCATCATTGTTGTGTTGGCACATGCAACAATATCCATGACAGGAATGGCATAAATAAGCTATGATTACATGTAGAGCGAAGTGCCATCTGATGGACATTTTATACACTAAGTTTACATCAGCTTTTTTTATGTTCAGAGGCCACTTGAGGACTCGCAACTTTAATATGAACAGGTACAATATAGCCATGGTGCCAGCAGAGCATTAGGCCCATGGACCTCTTTTTGTGAATTTTTTGTTCATTTTGGGGGGAAAATCTTAAAAGATCTCCGGAACTGCTAAGCCAATTGCTTTGAAATTGCATAGGGACACTTCTGGGGCAATTTTTATCCCATATAATTTGCCCATTTACCACTGTTCATACCAGCAGTGCTGTTGTCTGACCAGGAAGCCAAATCTGACCCTAAAATGACCAGGAGGCCTTTCTTCCATTTCCCGGATAAAGTGATTTTCATTTTTTAGTCTGCTCTGTGAACATGTTATTGTAGTGTATATATCACTGTATATCTAAATTCTAAGTCTAACATAAAATCCTATTTGTTCTCAATCATTTTTACAATCTTACCTTTTGTCTGAACGAATTATTACACATGCAACAAGTGCCTCTGGCTGTGCCCAGGTAACAAATTAACTTGACGTCAAAGTAGGTAATGTGTAAAAGGGGAAAGAACATCCATTTTAAACATTTTTCAACAAATGTCCAAGTTACCTAAGGCCTAACAAAAATATATGTGTGGTTCTGGTAACCCAACCGACCCTACTGAAGAGGCTCGACCCTTTTATAAATTTTATGAAACCTAAAAAAAATTCAAGCTGCCCTTCCCTGATAAAAATAAATCGACCCTGGCTGAAAGATTTTATCGTGAAAATGGCTGTCATGTGTCGTTATTTTGCAGTAAACTCAACTCAAAAACAATATTTTATTTCAAGTCTGGAGGGTTAACTTGGATGTAAAACAGAGTTAGTTGAAGGTCACTGATATTACATAACATATTAGTATGGGGCATGAGCTATATATCCTTTAAATTTGGCAATTCTGATTCAATAATTTTTTATGGAATTTCATAGTTGTCAAGACATTTTAACTCATAGTTTCTGTTAAATTATACAGGGTGCCACTAGTATGGTTAGCAATCAAGGCTTTGAACTCTTCTACAATCCCACTAAATGTTATGAATATCCCTAAAAAAATTAAGGATGCTGGAATGGTCGCGAGATTTTACCGTTTGGACCCGTATATTACATAAAACAAAGGCCTAAATGACAAAATGTGGGGAGGGGGGGGGGTGCAGAGCATTCACAAGATAACCCCTATATTCCAACTAGCCATTTGACCTTGACTTTCAACTCTGATTAAAAATTGTTAGTGTTCAGTGTTCAAAATGTGTGCCCCGCACCCAGCTTTCCAGACATGGTCTGTTTTTGAAAATCAACTGATAATTTCTTTTTATTTATTAAGGAAAAACAAGAAATTTGGACAAGTGCCAAAATCCATGATCATTGGGTCATGCTGATCCAAAAAATAGGTTACGAAGTACACTTTTACTACCAATTTAATCAAGTGCAATTTTATTCTGGAGGCTCAATTCTCTGCCATTGATGTCCAAGCTACACCCTGCTATTACAAAATCACCTCTTACAAGTATATGCCTGGTGACGACAAAAATAAGTCAAGGTCACTGATATATAACATGACAGCATTGGGCACGGTATTGTATAAATTTGGCAAGTCTTATGCAATTACTTTTCGATATGCGAAATTTTACACCTTTCAAGACATTTTAACTCGTGGCTCCAGTAAAATTATAGATAGAGCCACAACTATCATAAGCAAATATTTACATTCAATCTAACTTTTAACATTGCAAGTATAGGAGAGAGCCTGGTGTGTTATGAGACCATAACACAGTAGCCATGTGTGTTCTGGGACCATAGCACAAGTGTCCCGCCCACATTCCAATAAGCCACGCCCGCCTGGGTTTCCGGAACTTTACACTTGAACATGCTGGGTAAATCAGTTTCTGGACGTTTCTCTTAATTTTATGTATTACATTTCTAAATTTCGTGTAATTGAGCAGCAAAATTAAGAGAGAAATGTAAATATAAGCAATGAGGGTCGCTTTTGTGTGTATTATGGCATAATGACGCGGGTGATTGAAGCTGGCATCAGGCGAGGCGCACTGGCGTGCGCCACTCCCACGATGTCAGCTTCAATCACGCGCGTCATTATGCCATAACACACACAGAATCGACCCTCATTTCTTAAGTGAGACTTTGGCCTCCACAGTCCAACTAAATTTCATGAAGATCTATCAAACATTAGGGATGCTAGATTGGTGACAAGATTTTCACATTTTGACACATATATGACATAAGAATACAGGTGGTACCACTACTATCGAACTCAACCTAAATTTCTATACACTTGATAAGCCTGAAAGTTACATGGGGCTATCTTTAATACAGTGGACTATATATGAGCTCACAAGCAAATAGTTTACGGATTGAAGGACGGACAGACATAAGTGATCGCGCAAGCTCTGCGACCTTTGGTCACAAGAGCTAAAAAGGGAAGCAAAGCTAAACAATACTGGTCCAATTTTAATTTTGGTTAATATACACCTCTACCTAATAAAAGATAGTGAAGGGTAAGATCCCACAGACATATCTTTTTAGCTCAGCTGACTTGTCAGTAGCTGAGCTTATCTAATGGTCCTCTGCCCGTTGTCGTCCGTCGTCCGTCATCAACAATCGACATTAAGATAAAAGCAATGGGTAAAGATATGTTTAGGTATCAGGTGTAGATAAAACAAAGTGAATAACACGGTGGGAATGATTAAAGGTACAGCACTGAACAGTTTGAATAGGGCATACACAGCAAGGGTATTATGAGATCGATTTGCATTACCAGGAATGATAAATGTCTTCGATCTGATTTCAATAAGTGAGGGATATATCCAGTGAATTGAGGAAGCACAGAATGAGATTGGGAAATGGAAACTAGGAGCACCACCATGTACAGCAACAGAAGCAGTCCTAGGTCCTAGGAGACTTAGGATGGAATATAATCACAGACAGGATTGCCAAAGTTAAGTTGTACTGGGGGTATCTACAAGCAGTAAGTGGAGACAGGTGGTGCAGGAACGTGTACAATGAGGTAGTCAAGGAACAAACAAGATTGGTCAAAGACATGATAAGTTAGAGAGATATGAATTGAAAGGATATGATGAGGTTGATGGTTGGAAAGTGTATATAGGTAAGACTTACAGAGATAGGAGGACTGGAAAAGAGGAGTCAGGGAAAAGAGTACATTAAAAGCATACAAGGCATTACAAAAGCCAAAGAAAAGTGTGCTTTGGGATGGAGAAAAGGGATCCAGGTTTCTTTTTCAAAGTAGTGCAGAAGTGATCAATGTATAAAAGAGAAAACAAGTGGACAACAGGTACATGTAGCAATGGAAAATGTAAGGTACGAGTATGTAGACAACAGGCAGATGAGACAGTGGATCATTGGCTGTTGTGGTGTGATGCATATAGAGAGATGACAGATTTTCAGAAAATGGCACAGGGGAGACTATCATTACAAGGGTTTAGAAGAGGTTCGGTGTTTAGAGGAAGAGGAACGTGTCGCAACGGTCTTTCCTTTGGCTTTCTGGAAGGCTGGAAAGGTACTAAAAGTGCACAGGACTACCTGTAGGATGCTTGGAGAAAAGAAAAGAAATGAAATGATACAGCAACAGGGTAAATTAGAGTTCCGGAGTACAGGGAGGAAAGGGAATGGTGGTAACCCTAACAAGGGTTCCCATGGAGTCTCCCATGGCACTTAGGTCACTATTTAGGAACCAAGTCACCCCCTCCCTAGCTAAAAGTATCAAATCCCCAATATTGATACTTTTCTAACATTAGTTCACTACAACATGAACATTCCCTTTTCCATCATCTTTTCCTTCTCCCATGTTGGAACATTCCGTCTTTCCCTTCACCCATGTTTTAGTTTAGCACATGTATAGTTACACTTGATACTTTGCCTCAAAAAAACATCATGAAGAAACTTTCCAACTCCAATCCTTTACCTGGATGTTTTTGAGACTTTATCACAAAATTGATACTTTTCTTCCTTGGTGATTTTCTCCCTCCCCTACATCTCCGTGTTGTGTGGTAACTCGATACTTTATCGTAAAATTGATACTTTGAAACATATGCCTGTCACGTTGTTACTTTTACCCATAAATGATACTTTTGTCCCTCACCTAAGGCTAAGGGCTAAATTAGATTGACCTTAAACAGTAGGTGGCTGAGCATAGAAGGACAGAATATTTGTTTAACGTACAATTTGAAGACGCTAAGAGACCCGGAGTCACGAACGAAAAGTGGAAGAGAGTTCCAGATTGAAGTTGTAGAGGGGATAAAGCTACGAAATAAAATATTAATCCGAGTTCTAGGCAAAAGTCGATCATTTATGGTGCGTAAATTATGGTCAGCCAAGTATGATGAGCCTGTTGTAGATAAAGCTCAGACGGCTAGAAAACACAGCAGCACCAATCACCAAGGATTAAATGTAGCCTATGCGGAGAGCAAAATTGCGTACTAAAAATTGCAGGAATGGAACCAAAGTTCGGTGCCATCATTGCTCGTGACTGGGCCATGAAAGGAAGCACTGTTGGCATACACAACCAGAGACAATTTCAGACACCCCCTAGAGCTCTCGCCGAGAAGAGCGCGCCGAGAAGTCTGGTGCTAGCCAGTTGCAACAGATGCCACCACAGAGGTAGAATAAACCGTGGTAAGGACAATAAAGGCAATAAGTTCTGCATATTGCAAGGCCCTAAACCTAGGCTAGGCAAAGAGAACTGAACTAGTTCATGTACTGAACAAAGAAAAAATTTCGATATATGGTATGGTAGACACATGTCATAAAGTTGACCAAAATTATATATTTTCAAATATTCATTGTAGCTTCCAATGGATCGGTAAAGCTATATCTCGAAACCACCCAAAAAGTCAGGTGGTGGGCTGGGATTTCTAATCACGAATGGTATTATGGTTATTGACGAAAATGTTTTAAATTCAACGACTGGTTAATTTGAAAGACTCTGGATTGTGATTAAAATAGCCCATAAAGGTTTAATGTTTGGCAACAGAAAATGAAAACTAAAAGAGTAGAACAAAAAGTCCAAGTGATATGTAATTTCAAAAAAAGGTTCCAAGAACACAAATGTCTCTTGGCAAATGTTAGGGCGCCTGAGTGGCAAGCGGTACGCATTTGTGACCCCCCAAGACAAAAGTCGTGTCATTGATGACCCAAAAGAAATTAGCAGAATTACAGTATTAGGTCACTATTGGCATACGTTGGGTACAGCATCTAGTGCAAACAATCACATAGAGACTGAGCATTGAAGTGATTTATGTACAGAGGAACCACTGAATCGATCTCCTGGAATAATAACTGATGTTCAGATAGATTGCGATACTGTTACGTAATCATTAGACGTGTTAAAAATGTGAAGTCTTCTGGTGTCAACAGCATACAAAATGAATTTTCAAAGAATGGAGGACTACTTTTATGTTAAAAAAAATGGCTAGTTACCTTCGACCCAACCAAAACCATGACCATGCTTATTTCTCGGAAAATTCTGGCACATAACCACCTAAATCCAAAATACAGATATTGTGCCATACACTGTTCAGGAGCTCAAGCATTTAGGACTCATAATTCGAAATGATTTAACATGGAACAACCACATAAATACAGTCGTAGAAAAAAAGCACAAAACTTGTTAATATTATGAGGAGTGTACAACATCGAGTACAAAGGTCTACACTTGAAACTATTTATACATCCTATAGAAGACCTATCCTGGAATATGGAGCTATTGTATGGTCGAATTGCACTCAGACTGAGGAACAGCTATTAGAATCTGTTTATATATATATATATATATATATATATATATATATATATATATATATATATATATATATATATATATATATATATATATATATATATATATATATATATATCGTCTGGAGAGCCATCATATTAGTACTTTGTACTATATTTGGTAATCCAGTACATATATTTTAATTAAATCAAATATATAACTATTTGAAAACATGTAACGGAAGAGAAAATATTTTATTTCAATGTAATCATTTCAAGCGTGCCAGATTAAAATTCAAAGCGAGAAAGGCTACTACAAAAAACTACAAGGCTAACTTCACTTCCCAACGCAAAAATTGTTTCAACAAAGGGAATGGAAAAGGAAAGGACAACTACACAACATGACCGGATGGCTCTTGACAGGGACAGCATGGCTTCCAAAAGCCAAAGGGTAGTTTCCAACAACAAAGGGGTTGACATTTAGTTTAGTTTAAACATATTTATTTTCACTGGATTACCGAAAAGTACATACAATATAACTAATCTAGGGGTTCTCCAGACACGGAGACGCACAAACTGATATATACAAGACGCATAGGACAATACAATGTACCAACATGTGACTATGCACTCTGGTAGACATGTTGTAATACAATTAAACAACAAAAACAATATTTAACATTCCAATCCAATTAAGAAACATACATATATATACGAATATACTTGGTAACAAGCTAATGCATCCTCAGCACAGGGAGCGAATGAAGGGGAGGTTATAGCTTGCTGGGCGCGGCCGAAGCACCCTGGCTGCAAACTCACACTGCCACTGTGGAGCCGCCAGTGCGCCCAGTAGCTCGGGTGTTCCTTCCCGCCTTGTCATTGTCGACCCACCTGTGGAGTGTTGACCCATATGTGGGAGCATTATACATGTATTCTTACAGACCTGTTGGATAAACCAATGATCTGAGGAATGAATATGCAAATCAGACACGATAGAGAACATGGTAGTATTAAAGGTACATACGTTGAACATACAAATACACTGCAATGGTATATGCTGGTTTCGAGATACATAATGGGATAAGATACTACCCAGTTACAATATAAATCGGCTTGTTTCAACAATAAAATTTTGCATTGCTCTGAAATTTACTGTATTACATGTACATTCTTCTAACATCAATTGGCAAAATCCAGAATGGCGTGATGACTTCAACGCAGAAAGCGTCTATTACAGGGACAATAAATATGAGTACCAACTTAAATTTTAGTGTCTGGAACGTGCAAGGGGTTTGCGATAAACACTTGGATACAAACTTGACATATCAGAAGTAAAAAGGAACCTCCTAAAATATGGTATAGTGGGGTTAGTTGAAAGTCATACTAATGAGGACACCCAAGTGAGTCTTGGTGGATTTATAAATGTAGCTCAGACAAACCGAAAGACAACCAGAACTGCCAGAAAAGACTCAGGTGCGATTGTTGCCTTGGTTTGTACAGAAATTATAAAAGGTGTGTCACATGTGAAATCACCAACTTACCGGACAGTGTTAT
This sequence comes from Hermodice carunculata, assembly GCA_964020975.1. NCBI lineage: Eukaryota > Metazoa > Annelida > Polychaeta > Eunicida > Amphinomidae > Hermodice > Hermodice carunculata. The sequence continues at coordinate 83,586,092 of OZ026616.1, read as the reverse complement.
ATGGCTGAGGCTCTCATTTTTTTAAATGACAGTCAGACATATTGTTTGCAATTGTTTATCTAAGTTCCGAAAACTCCACTTATACAGTGCATGAAAATCCAATCTATTTGAAAACCTAGAGAACAATGTCGCATTATTTTCTCAAAAGGAACAAGTAATACTCTCTGGCGACTTCAATGCACGCCCGGGAGAGAAATTAGACTACATGTATATAGAGAATGATGACACAAACTATCTCCCTGTGCCAAATGATTACATAACCGACAAACCGCCGAGAAAGAGTATGAACCATATATGATGTATAGAGGCTCGGGGTATGCCAAACAGCTGGTAGATTTGTGTAAAACTTGTGGTACACACATTTTAAATTACAGAACTTTAGGGGACAGTCTTGGTGCTTCGACTTGCCACTAGTATAATGGCTCAAGCACAGTTGATTATGGCATAGCACATACTTCCCTCCTTACCTATATTACCTATTTCAAAGATCACAAGTGGATGGAAACAGCATCAGATCACTGTCAGATTTACTTTTCGATTTCAGCTGATTCCCAGTTACAGTTCAAATCAAGTGATTTGTTACTGCAATTGCATAAACAACAGTACAAATGGGACAAAGAGTCTGGTGAGAAATTTACTTCGCAACGTCAGCCCCAGATATTCAAATACGACTGAAACGAATTGTGAATGCTGTAAATACAGAGAGTGTAACACCTGATACTCTGGTTGGCGAATTTTCAAACATAATCCACACAGTTGCAGATAGGTCCCTTAGACGCAGAAGGATGGGGCAGAGTAACAAAACATGGCCCAAGAGGCAAAAATGGTTTGATTTAACATGTATGCAACTCAAAGCTTAGTGCAAAAGATTGAGTGAAAAACTCACAGAACAGCCCTACAAAAATGCAATAGGAGAAAAATTCTTCTCCACTAAGAAGCAATATAAAGCTTTGATGAGACGTTTAAAACGGGAACACAATGAGACTTTTATTCATAAAATAAAAAAATTTACATAACAAAAATTCTAGCAGTTACTGGAAGTTACTTAATATACTCAAGGATATGCAAACAAATTACTCAAAACCAGAAACAATTAGTCCGTCACAAACGTATGAATTGAAGTTTCAATGACACCACTATCTACAATAGTTTTGAAGCTATTCAAGATTTTAATTTTGTGCCTTTCCCTATAAATTTGCATAAATTAAAAGTCTACAAGTTTGGTTTATGGTTCATTGGATGTGGCTATGTCACATAGCTTTCTTCGGCGCCTTTTCGACGCGATGCATCGGGCGTGGCCAGGAAGGCCGTTGTTTGAAAGATATAACTTTAAATATAACGAAAAAGAAGCGGACAGCATGTATGGCACAGCCCACTTCCTGGTGAAATTTAAATTAGAAAATGTTGCATGTCGATTTATCGGAGTTTGTTACAACAGGATCAAGCGTAATGGTCGCTGGTGGGATACTAATGAGCTGACCAAGAGTATTAGTCTATAGCAGCATAATACCGATGGATCAAATAGGTATGAAATAAACTAAAAGTTTCATGAGACCACACACCTTGGGTCACACCTTATCACATTTAAAACAATCCTTGAGCCTGATATCAGCACTTGTGTCATGTTTATTTATTTGCATTTCTCTTACGTTTCATTTTTGTAATATTTACCGGGTTACTCGGCAGAGCGAGTGGCCCGGACTGAAACACTAGGCCACCAGACCGACCTAAAATAGTAAAAACTGGCATGAGAGCCTGCTGACCAGGCAATGGCAGAGTGTGAATTTACGGTACTTGACAATGTAAGTCTCGGTATAAGTGATATTTTATTCTGGACGTTGGGGCAACCTGCTGAGTATCGTATGTAGTTTCAAAACCAACTGTTTGGGGGGGGGGGTATAAGGAGTGTATACAATTACAAACAGTTTTGTTTGGAGTTTATTCGTTTGAATAAATATGTGTGCTTTTAGGAAAGAAATTTCTCAGTGTACCGAGTATTATTCTTGCAGAACTAAGCCAAAAATACACGATCTTTGTGATCTTCTTGATGACGCTACATGGAAATATACATAAACCTGCTTTTTTCTTAGTTTCTGTTAATGTACGATGGGCAAGTAGGCCTGGTCTTGCTGGTACTTCTGACTGCACAGCGACAAAGTCTACAACAATAGGAACTGGGCATTTGTGTTTCGGCATTTTATTGAGATTGCTCTGTTAAATGATCTGGCAGCATGGGACGCCGCGTTAGTATTCTTCTGTTCCCAGTCTTTTCCTCATTCGATATCAACACCAGCGAGATCAAAGGCCAAGCTCATGTGCTTTGATTTGGAGCGCAATTGACAATGAAATATTCTGAACAAGATTGGCTCGATGTGCAATGGTCGTGACACAGATGGTTTAGCAAGAACAATAACAAAAAGGAAAACCCGCTAAGAGCTAACACGGAATGGCAGTTTCGGATTATCTCGCATAACCAAATATCAATCAGATGGGAAATCCTGCTCATGCATAGCAGAATTTTTTTGTAACTTTACCAGAATTCTTTTTATGGCAATTCAAATTCAGGAAGACGTATAACATGTTCGCCTGGATATTCATTTAAAGGTGCACAATTAACTTGTACAAACATATGTACAGCCATTGACTATGAGCAGCTCCACGCTTAAAGTGACATTTATGCCCACGAATTAGACATAAAATTACCGAAATAAGGATATAGACGATACCGTGGGTTATCATTTAAAAACATTTTGTGTAGATTCAGCAACTGCATTGTATGCAAGTTTTAGGGGCTTTTATGATATTTGTCCAATTTATGAACATACATTTGGCAAGCGGTATAACATAATCTAAGCCTGTTACTGACAGAGCCAAAAACTGACACCAGATCCCCATGTGACTTTGGTAATTTATGGGGCTAAAATATGCAGCTAAGAGCGACTTTCCATCATGTGTAGCTTTTAACCCTGAGGTGAGATGAAGACAAGTCGCTCATTTCTTGGAAAACTTTCAACTTCCGGAAGCAACTGAAATAATTTGATAGACAACTCGTTGGGTCATCAGAAAGTAGGGGAATAAAACTCAAACTTAAAACTTTTGGTAACTATCATGTTCAATAATAATTGAATACTTGCAGACTGGGTCTGCAAGTATTAAATTATCATGTATATAATATGAAGAATGCATAAGCGTCGTCCTATATGCAAGGTCAGGATCATTATAATTGGCCTGAAATGCAGAAACACGCAAACGTCATAAAATTAATAACTTTTTGGCTCCTGTTGAAATGTATTATAGTAGTCCCCAAAATTCATTAATCTTAATGTTTGCACAGACAATATTTAAAGGCGTCAGGAAATGATAGCAGAATTTTAAAGTGAGAATAGCTGGAGTTCAAAGTCTGATGTCAAAAGTCAATACAGCGATTGAGTGGAGGGCCATTTTTCATACGAAATCTCCTGTAATGTACTAATGATATTATTTGTCAAAATTACAAGCTAGTATTCCACACGTGGTCCCATGTTGATACATTATCACAAATTAGCAGGTAATATACACTGTAGCTGAAAGGCAAGGTCACCTTAACTGCCATCAAATGACACAAAACATGTCCAATGTTTCTTTTGCATTTATTATCTTGTAGCAGTTTGATTTGTCAAAATTCCAAAATAAAGTTCCACACATGGTTTCCTCTTCATAATTTTTTATAAAAGAAAAAAAAGGTAAGGTGCGCTAGTCCAAAGGTGAAGTTTACTTTAAACTGCGTTCAAATCCAACAGCGTGCCACATTGCATAACAACAATCTTGTAGGCATGATGGATGCTGAAACTACTGCATTAGTGACTGAGGCACATATTAACGAAAGCTCTTACCGACAACAGACAGAATATAGCACATGACGAGAGGTCCCAGCATCAGCTTCCTCTAGGGTAATTTCCTCAAGGGTAATTTTCAGGGCAGAAATAGACCGCATACCTTTATTTCCGACGAAAGCTACTCTTCGAAGTCTTTGAAAACATATAGCACTGATCCTTTGTTCACAGTTACCAACTCAATGGACAATTCTCCGATTTCAGATATTGTTAGTGCAGTGAGTCTGTGTCAGGATGTTGGCAGTCATACATGGCACACTTTTCCTGTGCAATTATTTCTATGAGCTTATCAACATTCTCCGATCATGCTGATTTCATGGTAGTTAGTAAACTACCAGTATGCCACACAATACATTTAGAATAATCCGTGTGATGCCTTGTTTTTGGCACTCTAACTAGACTGCTATCATCCATATTAAATGAATAATACTCATAAAACCTTGAACATTTTAAGACGTCAGTCACAGGACAAACACGTTTGTGATGTGATTTGCTGCAGTATTTGCCCAAAAGGCCCTCAAATGATACCTCGACAAAAATAAAGTACATGCGATGTACACAAAGCCGTGTGTGCGGGGGATCCTATTGCAACACACCACAATATGTGTATAACTAAAAATGTCCTAGGTCAAATCAAAAGAATGTGAAACCTGTGATGCATGTATAACAGTTCTCTGACCATGAAATTCCACACGGTGTATATGTTTCAATATGCGGCCATTGATAAGGAATCAAGCGGAGTTCGACAAACGAAAAAACTAAACCGGGAAGTGTACATCAGTCTACTGCAAAGGATTCAGAAAAATACCCACCAATAGGCAAGTTAAGAGCAGCTGGTTTATGTGGGTTCCCATTGGAGGGCTCTGTAGGCAGGCTAGGTGTGTGTATTTCCGTTAGTTTTTATCGTAATTTACACCTATGTAACCTTAAATACTTTCGACCAAGATACACCAAATTTCTTGTGGCAAACAGTTGTATAGATTTAAATACTGGAAATGTGATAGCTTATGCTGCAACGCTATTGAACATACTAAATGTCACTTTAACATAGAATTTTACGGAAATACACACCTCTAGCCCGCAAAAAGTTTGTGTATTGGGTTGTGTATTCAACAAAATACACATGAATTTGCTATTTGCGACCTCTCCTATTCTCTGAAGGGACCAAAGATTGTTGGCTAGATTATTGCAATCCCTCCAAAAATACACTTCAGCACTTATCAATCTCTGACCACAAATTGGAAATGAAATACAACAAACGCAGAATCCAAAGAAAGAGCTGTACAACATTTTCCTGCATAGAATAAGGGGGAAGGAGGGGGGCCCTGGTTCGCTGGTACAAATAATAATTGTGCCCTAGTATACGGTACGGAAAATAATGAAATGTAAAAATCATTGGTATAAGTGTGGAAATTAAAAGGATTCCAGTACGTAAATACAGCAATTAAATATGCTCAGTACGCAAGCGCGTAAATCCCCTGACACCCCCCCCCCCCATATAGATAAATATATAGCAAATCTCTGAAAAATAAAAGATTGTTGGTTAGGTCAATACAACCTGGCCAACAAACCTGCGTCAAAAATATGCCATAATAATTGAACCCAGTGCCTAACATATGCCAGAAAGAATCTTGTTTGCATATACCGATTCACAAAGTGTACAAAAAATATAGTAACATGCTTGATATTAACATAAGGTCTAAAATTGGAAAACTGTGGTTTAAATTTACTTTGCGATGTAAAATTATATATTATATTTCATTTGCAGACATTACTAGTCAATTATATTTGTGTCTTTTTGTCCAGAACCACTTCCCAGTAGTCATTACTCTATTCCGGCAGTCCGAAATCTTTACTTTCCATAAGCTAACCTGTTATTGTCTAGTAGTAGTAATATACTTTATTTCTTTAAAGATGATCGGACGTGTAGCTAAATATAGCTAATGTAGTGTCCTCTCCTCCTGTTATTGTCTAACCCATATACATATGGAAGTACGATTAAATACTCAGCAAAGACAAGGCACATAATAACGAATAAATATGAACGTGGCAAATAATGAATTAGCTAGATACGTGAAGTTTTGCTTATAAATACAGAGCCTCATTATGAAAAAGAAAACCTGTCAAACAAAACATAAAAAGGTTCAGATAAGAACAATTTGACTTACCCCTGGACCAGTATGTACCTTTTCTAGCTGGATAGCTTATCCTAGTTAAACCACCTGCCAGTGTATAACTGAAGTAGAAACAAACTGGGGCATTATATTCAGTCCCAGTGATTGTAAAATAAACAGTTGCAGCTTGACCACTTGTACAAACCAAGCGAAATCCGAACAAGTACTGCAACAATGGACATCCTGCACCTGAAATGTAAAACAGCCCCATGATGGCACCTACTCCGCACTTAGAAAGTTTCCAAACAAGTGAGCTCTATTTCACTGCCACCTCCGAGTCAATGTTCCAACGTAATGTGTCAGGTTCGTGAAATTTTAGGAAATACTGTCAATTTTGAGTTATCTTTTTAATATTTAGTAAATGTTCATTTAGGCATGTCAGAAAAGAATGTAAGGCATTAGCATTTATGCCAAAAACATATTATCAAAACGTAATTTTTCTTAACACGAATTCAAGTACAATTAGGCAAACTTGTGACCGTCGTCGGGCCCTGCTTGCTACCGATAGCCCCGGGGTGGGGGCTGGGTGGGTGGTGTGGGGTCGGGTTAACTTGACAGAAAACATGTAAGCCTAAAATGTCTGAAAGTAAATATTAAAACAGAATGATGCCAAAAGATAAAATCAAATAGAAAAACACGCAAGTCTAAAAACTTTCTAATAATCTTTGGATACAGAGAGCAAAATTTTTTGGACAAGTCAGAAAAGAATGAAAGTCATTAGTATTTAAGTCAAGAGAATGCAATCAAAATATAATATTTCTTAACCAGAGATAAAGACAAGCTTGTAACTGTCGTAGGCCGCTGCTTTCTACCGATAGCCTCGGAAGGGGGGGGGGGGGGTAACCTAACAGAAAACAAGCTAGCCTAAAATGTCTGAAATGTGAACATTAAACAGAATGATGCTTAAAGATAAAATTAAGTAGCAAAACAGGCAAGTCTAAAATCTCTAAAGTTAATGAAGCCAAACTTTCTAACCATCTCTGGATATTTACTGCAAAAATTTGTAGAAATATTTGATCAAAAGTACATCTTTGAATCCTCTTGACTCAAGTTTATTGGAAATAAATTTGGTTCTAGATGTAAAGTCCTGAAATTTAGAACAAGTACGATCAAATCTCAAAATTTGTGATAAAAACGTATTATGTCCAATAGTGTCCCAAATGTCACTGTTCGGGAAAGGATAGTTAACTCCTTCAAAGTTAAACTCATCCATTTTGTGATAGACTTTAATACAAAACCTGTCATAAGTGACCTGAATATCTAAATAAGGGATATCTTTTGAATAAATTTCTTTAGCAATTTGACTGAACGTTTGTGCATTTACAGAAGCAATGTCATCAATATATCTTACGTTGTTTGATAATTTTGAAGCCATTTGAAAGTCCTTTTTCATCAATTTATCCATATACCGTACTTAAATTCAAGGCAGATTAAATATAACTCTGCCAGTAACGGGGAGCAATTGCTGCTCATTGGAATGCCTTTGAATTGTTAAAAAAACAGTGGTCCGCATTGAACAAAAGTACTATCCAAAAGAAATTTTATAGCATCTATCAAAGTTTCAATAGTGTAAGATTTAACGTTACTTTTTGACTATTGATTGTGTGACCAATATGCTTTCTTTGTATATGAAATACTATATTTATGTATGGTTTACCATTATGTTAAAACATTTTGCTTATTAATTCTGAAAGAGAACTTTTGACTTCATCTATGGGTAGATTTGTGTGCAATGTAGAAAAATCAAACCATTTGATATTTTTTGCTTTTACATCTTTGATTTTAGATACAAACTCGGAAGAATTGCTCATACTCCAAAAACAGTCTATTTCACAGTTTCCAGAAGCTGCATTACAATATTTACGGAAATGATTTTTAATTGCAGTGAAACACAATGTTACTTCTTTTGATAATTGTTTTGTTGTACATTTTGAAGCACCGGCTATGAATCTAGATTTAAAAGGGTTTTTATGTAATTCGGGTATACAGAACAAAAGTGGAATAGAGGAGTCCTCTTCAGATATTTTGATATCAAAATTCCTTTTCATCTCATCTTTATGTGTATCTATCATATTATCAATCGATTGTTTGTATAAATTATATACGTCATTTCCTCTTTTGTCTGGAATATTGTTTATACAATAAAAGTTATCCGAGAGTGGAGATCAATTCAGTATTCATTACAACAAATAGAGGGTTGCAAACATCCAATGAATAAAAAATAGAATCTTAAATGGCTGAGAGTTACTATTTTCCTCTCTTACGAGGGATCGTTGTTGGTGTTGAAAATCACGAGTGACCGCAGTGACTCACTCTCCAGCCATGCAAGTTTTTGTTTATTCTATGTTTAATCGGGTATTCATTACCAAAAAGTTCCTTAGGTCTACTTTCAACGTCGACCTGGCGTGCCCTGTTTGTTCACGTTCGTCGCGGTTATTCCACGTCACGCATGACGTATTATCAAGCATGGCTGGCGCACATTTGATTTTGTCTAAAATTAATATGTCAGTGCATCACGTCACTGATGCAGGCGCGTCACAGTTTACTTGTAACAATGTTTAGGTCATGTGATATACAGTGAGTTATTACTTTTGAATTTCACTCGAGAATATGATAGTTCACCCTCAAACATAGAAAAATTAAAACTTTGATCTTTCGCAAAGAACTAACTTCTCAGATATCATACTACAATCGTAAGGCTTGAAATTTAGCAATAAAACAAGCGGATAACAATACACTTTATAAAACTCAGTTTTTATGATACAGGTACGCAAAACTCTGAAGGCAGGATTTACCAAAATTTACACATATATGAATAATCTACCAACACTAATTTTCTTACATTTTTACTCATTTGTACTTAGACGCCATAAAAGTGACCTTGATGGTGCGGCACATTTTAGAATATGTAATTATGACTTCATACCATTTTGCTAGTCTTTGGTGAAATATATGTATTTTGTTTTGGAAAATACGGACGGTGTAACAAAATGACATTGTTGGCATCTAGCAGTGACATTTGACCTACAATACCATAGTGATACCCTTTGCAATGCATTTTTGGAATCTATGTATGTATGTATGTATGTATGAGGATGTACATCTTTCAGCGTTCTTCATATTAATGGTAACTGCCAGTAAGTGAACAACATAAATAAACATCCAGTAAGAGCTTCATTAAATATATAAGTATGCTTCATGTAAACTGTATTTTAGAAATGATGACATAGTTCTGATTTAGAAAAAAAACAAAACAAAACAAAACAAAAAAAAAACAAAAAACAAAACAAAACAAAAACAAAAAAACAAAACAAAAAAAAAAACAAAAAAAACCCCAGAGGAATTGTATGTTATACATTGTGCAGTTGGACTGTCCAATTAGGACATAAAACAAAATGTAATGTATTTGCGACGTTACTAGCACACGGTCACGGTCATCAATTAACACCACTTTTGGGTATATACAAGTGTCGTCGGCTGTGCCCAGGTCGCAAATTATGCTGATGTCAAAGGAGGTAATTTCCAAAAGGGAAAGAACATCCATTTCTAACATATTTAATGAATTCCCAAGTTATCTAAGGCCTAACAAAAATATATGTGTGGTTCCGATGACCTGACCGACCCCACTGAGAAGGCCCGAATCTCGACCCTAAATAACTTTTATAAAACATGAAACTAAAAAAAAAGTTTCAATCTGCCCTTTCCTTATAAAAATTGATCGACCCTAGCTCAAAGATTTTGTCGAGAAAGCGGCCGTCGTGTGCCGTTATTTTGCAGTAAATATTTGCAAAATATATACTTTTGGTTAAATATATTATACCCCCCCCCCAGATCGTCCAAACACTACTATCCTCATTTACAAACCATTGGGTGCGGAATCCGCAAATTTCAAAATGGCAACCATGTCCGTGGGTTAGTCCCTATTCGATATTTTGTAGAGGTAGTATCCAAAATACATTTGTGATTAGTGTTAACGGAAGCTTATTTTGTCGAATGAATGTAATATAAAATATGTAATGGGACTTTTCTAGAGTGAGCATTACCTAAAAATGTAAATACAAAAGCTTGAAATTACCAGTTGTTGGCGGCGATTGGTCCCTGAATAGGAATATTGTATCAGACACTGAAGTCGCCCCCCCCCCCGCTATGAATCAAGTAGCAGCAATAGTCGAACCTGCCAAGCGCCCCTGCTAAGTTAAAGATGGGGTTTAGTGGAGAAGGTTGCCCCGATAGTGGATGCAGGTCAGAAAGTACCGGCCGGTTTTTATGTTAGTGGTTAATGACCCACCATGAGGCGCAAAGTGCACCGTGAAATGAGATCTGTTAGACCACAGAACGGGAGATCTCAAGTTCGTATTTCCTGGACCCGGAGTTCTTCTGAAGAAGTTTGCAATTCCGCCTCGAGCTCAGACCTTATTTGTCAAACTACATAGACACGTATAAAAGATGTGATATGGGTTACATCTAAAATGTGGCAAATGGTTGCATACTCGGTTCTGCAGTGTGATGTAGCTCAAGTGCATTTGCGCTGGGTGCAGGAGAGCTATGAACAATAGCATGTATCGCATGCCAAAATATGCGTACAAGAATCCAAACCACGATGCACACTTAACTGTAAGCCTTTGACGAATTATGTTGAAACTTGTGTGTAGTTTCAATTAACATTTACGGAAAAAAACATTAAAGACTTTTCCCTGTGGTTAAAAAACATTTGTTACCCATATTTTCTTACGAGTCGTATGCCCCTGATAAAGGCATAATTCACATACACATGTGTGTGTGGAGATGGCCTCCTTTCTCCACCGGCATGAATAGTGACAATGGTTACTTGTTTGTGTGAAATCATATGTACGTGATAAGATAACTCTCTCAAATTCCTCAATGGTAGTTTTGGGAAGCTATTACTTATTATGAATAATACTGACAATATTGATGTGCATGTGTTTTGGAAGATTCATAACTTGCTGGAATCGTATGTACTTAAAAACCCTTTATAGTTTACAGCTCAACGGGACGTTGATGTGTAAAATGTTATATGTATACCGATATATGCCAAACTGGCCTACATTTCTTACCACAAGAATTAAAATAGGCTTTGCACAGTTTCATGAGTGCCAAAAAAGAGTATGACTCCTCGGTGTCAATACGATGTCTTTACAAGAACAAAACAAAAACACCCCCGCACGCCCCCCTCCCCCCGAAAAAAAACCAACAACCAACGAACCAAAATAATTAAACAACGAAAATAAGAGAAATTTACTCTGACTCAAAATTTGAAAAACCCCATATTTTCGTAGGAATTATGGCCCAGGTTATTATCAGGACAGTGAGAAGGAGAGACCATTGCAGACACAGAGGGGTATATGGAGGTAGTCACAGAAAAACCAGCCAAACATAGCAGACAGACAGGATGCATGTACTTGTATAAAACACAAAAAGTACTGGTACCTGTAGGTCAGCCAGGTAACAGTCAATGGCTGAAACCTCCGACATGTAGCTTGAACGGTGCGCTGTAAAATGGTTTAAGATATATACTCTCAATCAAGTGAAATAGGATCATTATTGAAAAATAACAGGTTACATCGTATCTAAATGCCTATTTGCAGGCCATAACAAGTAGCAGGTAACCGATGCAAGGCTTCTAACTTTCATGTGCTCTGTCTGTCTGTCTGTCTGTCTGTCTGTCTGTCTGTCTCTCTATCCCTCTCTCTGTCTCTCTCTCTCTCTCTCTCTCTCTCTCTCTCTCTCTCTCTCTCTCTCTCTCTCTCTCTACCATTTAACAGTATGATTGTATGATTACCAACAAGGACCAGCTCTGCCCACAGGTGGCCAACTGCCATTTGAGAATAATAGTTAATCTTGAAATACTAATGTAAGTTAGCTCTTCTGGATTTAATCAGTGTTGCTCGGTAATGACTGTTGCAGTGTCCTGGGAAATGCCTCAATGCACCACTTGATTGTGAGCGCGACTTGTGGTGTGGGATTGTTGGCTCAATTCATTTCCATAATTAGACACATGAACACAAATTAAAGTGTAGCTGTTACCGGTGTGAACCTGTAGGAACTAGTCCTTGTCTGTATAGCATCCTAATGTTGGAATTTATCACTGTGTGCACAGTGCATGAGCAGTTTGTCATCACTGCTAATATACAAACTTAAAGAGTTGAATAATTCTGCACCGGGCCTACTAGGCACAACATTCAGTATAATGTGACAATATAGTCTTGAAAGTGCAATTTGTTCATCTTCTCCTATAAGTTCATATTTTTCCCATTTAATTTGCTGCATTAGCATAAAAAAATGACAGGGAAAATGCCCACAGGTGCCAATTTAAAGTCATAACATTGCCGCCAATGTATAGTCATAACATTGTCATCACTTCGCGCTGAACCATCTCGTTTGATTAAAATACATGTCATCGAAGTGAAAAAATATATATCATAACAGGGTCCTTTGTCAAGTTTAAAGGACCTTTCAAAAAGGTTTTAATGCGTGTAATGCATTGTCAACTTTACTCTGCTTGTAGTACTACTGCACTGCGACAGGATCTTAGCCAATCAATAACGACCTGCTCAAATCTTTATAATGACACTTGTTCCTTGTACAGACAAATTGGCATGTTGTTTAATGGACCGAGACCCGGAATACAGGCCTTTGGACCATATACTTCTTTAATGATTCTCAAGTTCAGAAAGCCAATTGGGGCTTTGGTGTTCAGGGGCCAGAACATGGTTCAAGAAAATAAAAGAATACTTCTATGCCAGATATGCTATATAAGAGCAATATTAACAAAGCATACGTCCACAGGTGTTTTATGTAGACTATTTTGTGCCACATCGTAACCACGGGTACCACTGGAACAGCCATTATATCAGTTACTGAGAATAAAGACCGTGATCAAACTCCGATAGAACTTCACTTGGCCCTTTCTGGATATTATCAACCACTAGTATTAAGATGGTGAGTAACTTTTAATATTGGGAACGGCTACTTTGTTATACATTGTATTTTGATATTGTATTTTGTCTCACTGCATCAAAGTAACAATGACAGTACAGCACTTTGTTTAATAAATTACTTTTGTAAACATATACTTTCTCTGCCGTAGCAACTGCACTTAAGATCAATTCGTTCATACCGTATGCAATATTTGAACTGATTTAATTCCTTACGTCATTGAAGCGTACGCCTATTACACGTCACTATGTTATATGCACAGAGACTTGCTCACGGTTAATACATTTATTAAAATAACTTTTTGTGTTTTCCCATCAAACATTTTAGTTACCTGCAATGTCTTAAAAGGAGACAGTCTGATCTTTGAAATTAGATCCACTGGTAGTTTAATTTATTTTAATGCTGCTCTCAATTTACAGTCAGTTGTAGAAACCAAAATTTTCGCTTTCTCATTTTGCAATGCAGTAGGAAAGCAAAAAAATCTATTGAAGTTTGAAGAAAACCTGGCAGTTAAGATAATAATTACATACTCACGGGCGCTGCTGCAATGAAGAGGAAGTAGGTAGATGCGGTCTAGGTACTTTATTCAACACATTATGAAAGAGTCAGAGACTGTGATGTCTTTGGATTTTATAACGCCATACTGCTCTAAGATGACAAGATATATTCCCTTTACATACTGAAAAGATACATCTCCTGGCAACAAAAGTGCAATCCGTTACGCAAAGCCATGCAAAGCATATTGGAAAAATGTGTAAAACTTTAAGTACATTCTGGATCGCGTCCATACCAGAATTCAAGTTTGACACCTGTCTGTGAGTGCTTTGTTCCTGACATTGTTGCTTTCCGAAACGAACCAGGAAAAGACCTTTTACGGCTAGAACCATCCAAGTGGAAAGCCTTATCACCTAAGAATAACTTGCTGGAAGGGAAAACATGTAAACGGTGTGATTTTTCACATAATGGTATTTTCAGCTGCGATGTAAATGTAGATTATAGCAAATGGATCTGAAAATGTCGTTGAGTTTTCCAAAAGTATCAAATCGTGATAAGCGCGTGTGAACCCACGAAAGACCGTCGGTGCAGTGCAGTTTCGATTTTAGAAAATATCAAACGTTTATTGTCTTGGAGAATAGAGGCAAGACAATTTATCAAATTAGAAAATTATGTGCCAAAGTATTTATTTTTTTTCCAAATGAGAATGATCTTTCTGGATTTTTATAAACGTCAGTAAAACATAATGACATATTTGCAACCAATGAACTTCTCAGACCAGTATCTGTGCACATCGTAAAAAATGTAACCTTGACGTGACAATTTTGAAACTGTCTAAGCGAATACACTATCCTGGCGTTTTTGTTCGCTAAATAAATGTTCAAATTGTGCCAAGTATGTTGAATGCCTGGCAGGCGCAGTCAAATTCGGAAGTATTTCTCGGAAATAATGTGTGCCTGAGCGATTGAAACAAATATTCCAATATCAAATTTCATGAACAGTTCAGTTTTCTAAACAAGGCCTCTCAAAGGTGGAGGGATTGCAAAATGTGCCAACGTCAGTTTAAACTTTTAATAGTTCTAAAACAAAAATATATAAGAAAAAGATTAAATAGGTCCTTTTAGCAATGCAGGTACAAATGATTACTGGAACAAAGAAGAAATTATGATGCCTGTAAGAAAGTTATACCCACCTTTTAGGGTGGGGGACTTACATGCATGTAAAGAATCTGAATATTTATTCAGCAATTAATTCATCAAGTTGACATTATTTATTCTTCAATGTGCCAGATTTAAAATATTTGAATAATGCGCTTCAAACAACACATACGTATTTAAATATTAGCTTTAATACTTTTTAATCCACAAGCTAAGTGCCCCAAATGGTCCACATATGGAATGTCAAGTGAGTGAAAATTTAAAAGCAGGGTAAACATGTACGCGACCTTCTGTGTAGATAACTGTTCAACAACTAGTTTTGCATTACAATTTATTTTTTAATAGTGAAACGTTTAAGGTAGTTCACTGGGCAACATCTTTGTAATTTTGGAGAAAATTTTACACTTGTTATTCCGTCGTCTTAAAGTTTTCATTTGCCTGATAAGTGCAGTTGGAAGAAACAGAAGCTTACGTGCAGGATCTATGGGATGAGTTCTGGACAAAACATGGACATTTACAGTGACCTGCAAATTTTTGGTTCTGACGTCCGTTTGTCACATAAATGGATGCTTATAATTTAAGGCAAATAGTTCCTGTTTGGTCTATTGCCATATACACTATTTTTAATGCTTCTCTGTCACGCAAATACAAACCCCCTCGTCCATATTAACTTGTAGGCCTACATGTTTATGTTCATTCACACTTTGAGCAGTAGTGGAAAATCACCTAGGCAACAGAATATCCAAAATCTTGCTGTGTCATTTTTTAAACTTTTACATATGAAGGCTTGGCTGCATGTAATATTCCATTAACCACTATCCATTAATGTGCCCAGTGGAAAGTTTTATATTTCCAAGCAAAAATATTCATGTTCTTCATTTTTGTGTTTAAGTTATTTGTAAAATATATTCACTCATTCATTCCCATTGCATCTCAATAACATAATCTTTAAATGCCAACTGAGCACATTTTGCGGTAAAATGTTTCACACAGCTCATATACATGTATATGGTTTTAAATTTCCCACTTATCAGATACAAGTATTTCATTTTCCGAATGCTACTAGATGCTTTTCTCGTCAAAAATATTCCTTATTTTAGTTCAGACGTCCTGGACCTATGTTGCAAGTTTTGCTTATCCATGCAGATGATCTCTATAATAATCTCAATTCATTTCTGAAGTTTGGAAAACTGAACTGTTCATGAAATTTGTTCTTGGGATCAATTGCACAGGCACACTTTATTTCCGAGCAATAATTTCCAAATTTGACTGAGCCTGTCAGGCATTCAACACATACTTGGCACAATTTTCAACATTTATTTAGCAATTGTTTACAAGTACCGCAAATTTTCGGAGTTGAAAACTTTCCTAAGACACGTTGCGTTTGACATCTTGCACACTTGCGCTGATAGAAAGAAAGTTTCATATGTTTCAAAGTGCTTTTCATGACATATTCATGCATACTGATTTTTATTTATAAAGTCAGAGTCTTAAGCGGATTGACATCGAAAGAAGATAACACATGTTAAAACGTATATTTGTGATATTTTCCTTTATTAGGCAGAGCAACTTACAGAAGAACAGATAGCAGGTAAGTCAAGAGACAAAACAGATTTAGTGTATGAGTGTATACTGAACGGGGTAAACAGGACCAACCGATCTGGTGTATTACTTCACATATTTGACAAGTATTGCAGGATTAGTTGCTTTGGTTTCAGAGCATATCAGTCAAGTCTTTCGGCATACCATAGGGGTCCAGATGTGTGCATTTTTATTGCGACGTTTGTGTATTAATCAATCACGTCTTCCACACTCCTGCCAGCAGTCCTGCGCCCCTTGACATGTTATTGATCAGTTGGGCAATCCTGCTAGCAGACGTGCGCCTCTTTGACATACTACTGATCAGTTTGGCAATCCTGCTAGCAGACGTGCGCCTATTTGACATACTACTGATCAGTTTGGCAATCCTGCTAGCAGACGTGCGCCTATTTGACATACTACTGATCAGTTTGGCAATCCTGCTAGCAGACGTGCGCCTCTTTGACATACTACTGATCAGTTTGGCAATCCTGCTAGCAGACGTGCGCCTATTTGACATACTACTGATCAGTTTGGCAATCCTGCTAGCAGACGTGCGGCTCTTTGACACACTACTGATCAGTTTGGCAATCCTGCTAGCAGACGTGCGCCTCTTTGACATACAGCTTATCAGTTTGGCAACCCTGCAAGCAGACATGCGCCTCTCTGACATGTTGTTCATCAGTTTGCCAACCTCTGCTGGGGTAATGTGGGTCCACTTGTATGCCAGTAACTGTGCCTCATAACCCATTGTGGTTGTCAGGTGGGATTTCATTATATTGATCTCCAACTCAGTGTCCCAGCATATCCCCACAGGTGTTCCATTGGATTACGATCTGGACAGCGTGCTGGCCAAGGTAATAGCTGGATGTTGTTATTGCTGGATACTGTATGCTGACACGGCCATTGTATTGCCAAGCATCACCTTGGAGACAAAATAACTTAGACAATGTCACCGGGACCAGTCCCAACCATAGCGGAACCTCGTCCATATAAAGCTTGCTTTGAGTGTGTCATTCACTTTGACGAGTTATGCTCTACATGTTGAACATGCTGAAGTGAATGTGTTTGCAGCGTACAGCGCCTCCTAACGCATTGGTACATTTTATGACTCTCATGTATAAATGTTTATATCAAAATTCTTGGATTTTAAATAAAATTAAAAATAGCATTCTGAAAATTAAAGTTAGACTTAACTTAGAGTGTGAAATGAAAGAATACACGACCCTCTCAAAAGTCTTATTTTCCATTTTTTTTCCAAAAGGGCTTAGTTCTAATTTTATTGCTGTTTAAATTAGACGTGCGCTGTTTTATTTCCCATTAAAACCCCACGACCATTTTTGGTGTTTGTGCTATTTTTTTACTGCAAATACAGGTCAAATTTAAGTTTTATAGTTAATCAGTTTAAATTCATGGGACATATTTGAAGCAAACTCGTGGTTTCTGTATGAAGTGCTCTAAAAGTGTACCACACCCTTAAATCGGCTCTAAGCCTTAATTTAATAATGTAAATGTGACCAACAAAAGTGTGAACCAGCTGATTGCTGCAGTACGTTTTTAGGTCAACTGATTTGTCAGTAAACTGAGCTCATGTGATGATCAGGCATCCGTCGTCTGTCCGTCCATCCATCCGCCCATCGTCCACAATACATATTTTCCACTTCTCGGCCAGAATCCCTTGAAACGTGGTAAGGTTATACCTTGGGTAGGTCTCTGTCAGCTCTCTTCAAATGGTCACGCTTCTGTGATTTATGGATTTTTTTACATTAATTTATGTTCATTTTGGCAAAATCTGATTTTTTTTAAAATACTGCTCCAAAAACCGTTTGGATTTGCATGAGAACACTTCTGGAGACCCTTAGATTTTAATTTGTTTACAAGTGCTGCTGCATGTTTCCTATTTCGCAGCTTTTATGTGTTCTGGATATCTTCGACCACATTATGCTGAAAAAATTAGTGAAATGAATTTAACGCGACATCTGATAACTTGAGAACTACTGTTATGATTAAAAATAATAAATAATCTTATTTCAAGAAATAGAAGTTTATGGTTTGATTATAAATAAATGCAATACAATTTATGAGAGAGATCAGTTATCATCTAAAAGTGCCAAAAACAGAATATAAAAGATGTGAATAATTTAGGAAATGGAAAATGAATACTTTAGGGGCCAAATAACCAAACAAAACAAAACCAAACAGAGAGAAGAGCAAACATGAGGTTGTAAGATAATAAAATCTTGTATTGACGAGCCTTACAATACAATCTTTTCTCCGCAATACAACCCCAGGCTGGCTGAAGAACAGCCAGCTCCTTGAGGTATTTATACCAGCCATACTTGGTCATGTGACCACATGCATCCAGTTTCTCTAATATGAAACAAAGAAGAAAATACTGAAATGGCCGAACTCTGACATTTTAGATATGCATATGAAAATATTTAAATGTGACTTTGTGTGTGTTTGCCAAAAAGTTTTACACGTAGGCCTGAAACATGAACTTGTCTTATGATTTGTATCACGTTTGGAAAGTTTGCCCTCTAACTGTGAAGGACAGATGTTCTATAAACTGGATGCATGCTGTACAACTGGTTTACAATGTTTTTCAATGAACATGTTTATTTCCTTTTATTTACCATTTAGCCTTCTATTTCTTGAAATAAGATTATTTATTATTTTTAATCATAACACTACTTCAGTGAAGATTTTGATATTTACCATCGTGGTGGTCCTCTGTTAGGGACACACTTGGACAGTATTGTGTGACCTAGACATCACTGCCAAAGTCATAGGGCTACTAACATCATAGCATGAGAATTGTTTGACCGATAAACATAATAGTGTACTTTTGTCAGGGCAGACGTGCACAGTATACGGGTGAACTTGACACTATCCCAAGGTCTCAGGGCCACTGGTGTTACAAATTTTCTGGGTCAGCTGAGTATGTGCTGTTCACATAGCCTTCTTGTTACAAATATTGAACCTACTTCAATGGAAACATTCACCGCTGGCCCTGCCAAATTACCACTCCCCTAAAGAATTCTTTGCAAAATAGCTTTTCTTTTGAGCGTACATCAGCAATTGATATGTCAAAAACCATACCATTTTAAGTGCACATAAAGTACAGGACATGAACAAAGATCCATGACACTTCTCAAAAATGTTCAATTTGTACGCACCGTAACATTGGCTGTGATCAATTATCAATCGCTTGTAAGTGGCATTTCCGCTGATAGGGTAAAAAGTTGCAAAAGATGCTTCCAATCTATACAAAATGATAACACATCAGCAGACCAATTTCTCTTTTTGCTTCTTTCTCAAAATTTTAGATTAAGTTGTGCACAATGATTCATATTTTTTATTTTACCTCCATTATTTATTCCATAAAGATCAACGTGATTAAAAACAACAACAACAACAACAACTCTACTCAGCAGAGGCTCTTGACTTCATTGATAGAATACAAGAAGTTATAACTTCAGGAGAAAGAACTATTGCTATGTACCTCGATTTATCGAAAGCGTTTTACATATCACACCACTATATTCCTCTCCATAAATTACATCATTACGGGGTCGATGGTCCTCCACTTAATCGGTTTCAAAGTAATCTCAAAAATAAATTTCGATGCGTCCAGGTTGATGATATACGTAAATGGTCTGACGCAGATGTACACTTGACTTCTTCAAGGGAAATCTTAGCCCCTTCTGCTCAGAGAAAAAATGTGGACTACACAGTCATGCCTTGTACATCCTAGAAATTCAATTAAACGCTTTACGCCTATGCTACAACCACATTAAAGTTTTAATTTGAGTTATTCCATAATGGAATCCATATATATATAGCAAACAATATCAACTCCGAACTCAATAAAGTAATAACTGGTTAGCAGAAAACAAATTTTCCTTAAGTATATCTGTAACCAACTTAATGATTTTCCACTTTCTAATGCGGAACCTAAACATGAATCTGAAACTAACAACAAAGGACAAAAGTATAGAGAGAATCGATCAATTTAATTTTATAGGACAATGAATTCAACAAAACTTAAATATGAAGTCAAGAAGACTTAAATGGGAATGGGACGCATTTTTAAAATCGTTGCTGTTTTTGCTACTCTGGATCCCGGATATTCAACGCGTTTGTCATCCTTTAATACACATATTCTGATTGATTACCACGTATGTCGGTGGAGATTGCAATGGTAATTAATTATATTTTCGACTTCTTTAAAACCGTCAGCCAGTTTCACTTCTTTTTGCAAAATTAGAAAAATAAAAAAATCTTCTCCGAAAGCGCTCGCCCAACTACTTCAAAATTGCAGAGGCGCAATTCTGGAGACTCCTAGACTCTATATTTGGCTTTTCTAGCCGAATCTCATGTTTGATTCTCTTCAAACTTGGGAGTATTCCAGGATTAGATCGCTACTAAATTTTTACAGTACATGGTGCGGCTGGCATTTACTGATTTTTAACGAATTCTCTAAATTAGGACTTATTCATACTTTTAGAATTGTTGATGCGGGCAACAAGTCTGACTTACATCTAATATTGTTGGCTCATATATCTCGGTAATGGTTGACCCTAGGCCCATGGCTACAGTAAAAGATTAATATGAAAGTGTCCGTGGTTTTTCTTTCAGTATTGTATGTTTTGATTTTGTTTAAACCTTGGAAGATCAAACTGATATACATGTATTGGCAAACATCTCGGGAATGGTGGGTGCTGGACCCAAGGTTCCTTTTAAACACTAACAGAAAAGCATGCATTTAAAATACAAGCGCTTCTATAAATTCAGTCACTCAATAAAATACGTGCGCTCTCTTGTATGCACACATAGAATAAAATGTCTATACTTGTATGAATGTACTTATACAACAATATATGTACAGGAGAACTTTCAATTCAGACAACCTCTGGAAAGCGACTATTTCTGTATTAAGATCACCAAGTTATAGTGCCTTTTAGTTTATTCTAATATTTTTATCTCCCATTAAGAACACTCCATTCTACGGACCACATTTGTCAGGGCCTTAGGTAGCTTTCATAGAGATATTCCACTGTGCTTGTGTATGTGCATTCATACAATAAAATAGATGTATCTGTGTGTATGCATTGGCGCGATAAATATCTTTACGTATTCTGCATTCTTATCCTTTTATTCACCAGAATTTAAAGAGGCTTTCTCATTGTTCGACAAAGACGGAGATGGTACCATCACCAACAAGGAACTGGGTACGGTGATGAGGTCTTTGGGACAAAACCCTACAGAGGCCGAGCTACAAGACATGATCAACGAGGTCGACACTGATGGTGAATACAATGGAAAATTATTTAAATTTTTGATACCTCACTGTTGTTTTTGTCATTTATTTTACCAGGATCGCCTAATTTTACACTGAGATACTAATCTGCAGGCACTCCAGACAGAAAGACCTATCGCATGTACAGAACATCAGCTGGAAGTGACACGCTGCAGTGATAGAAACAATATGAAAACCCACGCACTGCCCTTATAGAAATTATCTTAGAAATGAAAGCTTCTCGTGGCAGTAATATAAAACTGCGATATTTCAACCAAAAAAAAAAAAAAAAAAAAAAAAAATATATATATATACACGTTAACTTAGTAATCCATTTTACTGGCTGAAAACTACTCCTTTACAGCGGGGCACCCACTTTCGGGTTTTCCATGGTGCATCGCATTAAAGTATTCAGCATACATAGAAGCATTACAAGCATATATATATATATATATATATATATATATATATATATATATATATATATATATATATATATATATATATATATATATATATATATATATATATATATATATATATCTGTGTGTGTGTGTGTGTGTGTGTGTGTGCACAATAAAACTAAAACTGGCCATGACAGGTCGGCGATGCATAAAAGGATGGTAATATGGTTGTGGGTCTACCCTGGCGGGATGTCAAGTAACGCAAGCCCCAAATCGCACGCTTTCGGTCATTGAACTATGGTCAAACCGATCTCATGCAACAATACTTTAGTCATAAGCACCTTCTTCAAGAAAAATACAAATTTTAGTTAAAAGAGAGGAGCTACAAAAGTTACGCCATATATCTACCTCGTCATTGAATCTTGGCAAATTCTGAAGTTCTCTAAAACCTTTGTCCGGATCGGATTTAGGGTTGGACACAAGAACATCGAATAGGCAAATCTTCAATAGAACCATTGTACATTGTGAACCAGAAATATGCTATCGCTCCAAACTTTCGCTAATTTCCAAATAGCTTGTATGGGCTTTAGACTTCAGTCGCAGACCATGAAAATTGTTAAATTGAAATAAATACTTTTCGCCAAAGATCGACTCCTTCATACAGCCGTACCAGAGTAATGAAACTATCATCGATATCCTGGAAAAAAAGGAAAGGACATGACTTTGTAAACTGAGTTTCATGAAGGACCGAAGTCACTCCTGGTCTTGGTTAAACACCCTATCCAAGGCCACATTTTTAGAATAGTATGACCATACGGCCCCTCGGAACTAAATCCAAAATAGTTGTCATTTACCAAAGCCAGAAAAACTCTGTTGACACAAACATGTTTATGGTAAACTATACACCATTCGGTGAAAATACTTTACACGAAGTCGATCAAGAATGACCTGGATTGGGAACCACCCAGCTTGCCGATAGTAGCTGACATGGCTGCTGTGCACCTGTTATTCATTCGTTATTTCCAAGATCATGTTCACCGAAAGGCAATAAATGAGGAAGGTGTTCAGTACCTACGTCCATATTCATGTATTTCTTTTCGCTCTAATTAGAACGGTTTCTTTTGTTGTGAGGTATACAAAGGGCAGTCTAGAAGGAACTGAGCAGTTCACTCAATATCATTTCCCCAGGTCACATAACAAGAAAGCTGATATATATATATATATATATATATATATATATTTATATATCTTAGACAAGTGGTGACTCAGTAAAGAATAACCAAGACGCAATCGGGTGTGATAGCTGTTGGCTGAGCGAGAGTAATGAGGAATTATATAAATGAAAAGAACCTTATCATGCAGATGGTTTTTTTCATGTAGGTGTAGGTGTCGCCAATTTTACAAGTTCTATTGTTGAAAGGCATATTTCTCCAAGAATGGGTGAAGGAAAAGAAAAATTAATTTCCAAGGCGATCAGTTCTACATTTGAGCTGACGGAGATTGAAGAAGTTAATTATGTTCCAGCCATCTATTTCTCCCGCTGAATTTGGAACAAGATTGAATAGGTATCTGGGCACAGTCCATAAACTATCTCATAAAAAGTACAAATTAGTAATATTTCCGTTTGGTGCTAAACGTTTGATAACCAAGCTTGGTTAGCAGCCGATCTTGGGATATGTGCTTTGGGGTGCACATTCTGGCAGCCTCGAATTGCACGCTTTCAAGAATACCTTACAATCGTATCGTGCAATTGTCAAAAGTTTCATGCACCGAAAGGTAATCATAGAACCACGCAATACCCCTTATTTCACACACAAAATTTGTGGTGGGTGTAAAGAGGGGTACATGTGGCGGCAGAAGCTGTACATGATACCACTCTCTTTGGACAAGCTTGTAATTTATTCAAAACTATACGATAATCACGTGATAGTAGTGAGGTGTCTGCAGAAAAGCCAAACATGATAACATTTAAAGCTGGATACATACAGTAAATATAACATGAGGAATACTTTTAATTGGAAGATGAAAATTTCACCGGAAAAGATATACCTTGCCGTAGATTGATTAAGGCCCTAGATGTAAAAGTGCGAGTTGTTGGTCACTCACTGTCTGTGACTTGAGGTGTTTTTGTGTACTTGTCCGTATCATCAATGGTGCGAATCTGTGTGTGACTCGTTCACATGTTTCACCACATGCAACGGGACCTCGATGCTTATTTCGCGCACAAGAAAACGGCAGTTGCGCGTCCAGAGGGAAAACTTTCGCACACGTTTATGTATATTCATACGCGATTTCAGCATTTCTTGAGCGCTAAACCACTTTGGTGAATGACCCGTTCTTGTAGTTTCCTTCCTCTTGCCAAAATTTGTGATACTGATTTCTTATTCATGGCATTACTTCCGATTAAAGACATCTATATACAGATGCACGTTTCGTCATCTCTGTGTAATAGCTGAATGATCTCAGTAACTACAAATAAAATATTAAAAGTTTGAACTACATGTAAGTGGATAAATTTCGTAATTTGGGGAACAATTTTTACATTAAAAGCTATATGGCACATTTTATAAAAAAGTAAAGGTTCCGAACAATTTTTTCGTGTTGTTTTAACACCGAACAAGTAACATCTATCTAGAGCGGTTCTGTTGGCAACCGTTCAATCTAAAGTTTTGCCTTTGTGTACATTGGCATGCATGGGTAAATTACATTTGTTTACTCTTAGATGGAAGGTGATCCGCTGTTGCTTGTAATTTCCATAACCTACTTACTACAATGTCTCAAAGAAAAATTAACCCGTTGTCTAGATAAGGTCAGTGAATACTATGTATCGTTATCAAAATTCACAAAATTTCAGCAAATTTGAAATATATTATTGAGTAAGTCAAACTATCACTCTTTGGGCTGTGATTGCTTCTCATGTGTATTTTCTGAAACGACTTTTTCAGTTTGCTCGTAATGTGATGAGTGCATTTCAGCAGCTAGGTACTTGAGCATGAAAAAGTATATGCTGAATGGTATTTTATAGGCAATGGTACCATTGACTTCCCCGAGTTCCTCACAATGATGGCCCGCAAAATGAGCGACACTGACACAGAGGAAGAAATCAGGGAAGCATTCCGTGTTTTTGACAAGGATGGGAACGGCTTTATTAGTGCTGCTGAGCTAAGGCATGTAATGACAAATTTAGGAGAAAAATTAACAGACGAAGAAGTAGACGAGATGATACGAGAAGCTGATATTGACGGAGATGGTCAAGTTAATTATGAGGGTAAGTGATTCGTAATTTAAAATGGGCAATGTATTATGCATAACCACTATTAGTCACGTTCAAATTAAATTGATTTTTGCATCCGTATTTACAACTTTTATTTTTTTTATGAAGCAGAATATCCTTCAAAGTTCACATATTTCTAAATTGTTGATTGCTGGACTCTAAATACTGCGTCAAGACATGACATTGTAGGTCAAATGATGTTTTTTGACGAACGAAAATGATAACTCAAAAGAAAAGATGACATGACCAAACACTTATACTTAATAGGTCACCATCTGAAGCCAGTGATCAGGCAGTTTTCATTACTTTCTACCTTTCTGGTGACAGCGATATATATAGTTCTGCCATTCTATCACACAGTTTTATAGGAGAAATAGGTTTAAAACAACACATCTTGTTCGACCTAATCATGAAAATTCTTTTGAATACATACGATTTGTCGTTTCCTTCTTCATTTTGCAGAATTTGTGAAAATGATGTCTGGGAGCACTTAAATGTCATCCTGGGGTGCAGCGACGAGCACTGCAACGTCATCAATTTCTGTGCATACAAGCGTACATTGGCAGAAATATATGTCCAATACGTCACAAACATCTTACATTCCATTGGTGCTTAATTATGTATCAGTAAAAATCAAAACGGAAGCAGAGGCTTCCTGGACACGTTCTGGGCGCTTCCAAGCGTCTGCAGAACCAGCTGTGGGACACCGTTGATTTGAGGGTAAAATTAGGACATGTACTCTCGCGCGAATTCATCTCCGATAGCTTTTGGTGAAAATGATATGTGAAAACACATTGTCAGATAAAGAGCATTAAGTTCACTAATTATGATTTTGCTGATCGGGACTGACAAATTTTGAGAAGTTCTTATTTTGGCTTTTGACATCATTTACAGTTGCTTGCGAAGCAGACTCTGTTTTTTATGTTCTCGTGTTGCGGTAGAGGCCTGCTTCGCAAACAACACTTACAGGATATAAAGGACAATTAACACACGCAGTTATGTAAATCTGCAAACTGACGCAATATTAATAATATAGCAAACTTATATATTCAGTATTTTTAATCTATAACGAAACACAACTATGAAATTACTAGTGCATCCCATTTTAAACAGGTAGTTCATTACATAAGAATGTAGGTCTGTATTCTCTCAACGAAGACCACATAAAGTTCCTCTGAAATTGATGCCTCTCCTTGTCTGTTAACACCGGCAGCAAAAGCCATAGAACTGCTGCTAAGCGAAAAATAAATGCTGAATAGTTAGTCGCGGTTTGAAGTGTGCTCATTCATAACACAAATTTGCAACAAAATACGTAAAATTGAATGTTGAAAATACTTAATTTCGTTCAAATGCATGTAAAGGTCAAGAAATGATACGAAAATTAAACTTATTATTTCTACTGTTTTAGATACGGCATGTGGTTTCACAAATTGTTAGAAACGCCGATCTTTGTGTAAAATTTGTTTGAATTAGTACAGGGATTTTCATAAGAAAAATTGGATATAAAATTGTAACAAGTCAGCATTTGTCACAATGCGATTTGGAAGTTTCCTGCACTAATGGTCCGAGTTTGGATTCGTCTCCGTGCGCAGTTATAAAGAAAGATGTAAGCAATTACCGTTTAATATTAATACATGTAATAAGGTCGGGTTATGGGAATAAGCTAGTTTGCATTGAGCAACAAAAAACAAACAAAAACAAAAAAAAAAACAAAAACAAAAAAAAAAAAACAAAAAACAAAAACAAAAACAAAAAAAAAAAAAAAAAAAAAAAAACGGTAGAGCTGCAATGAGAGGCCTGTGCACGAGGAAGAGGTGTACAACTAGGATACTGGAATACTGGAACCGAGACCGCGGAAGATGTCCTAAACATCGGAGATTCCTCCTCTCTGTTGCCGTGAGGATACTGGACCACACGGGGACTGAGTGTGGGTGCAAGAGGCCTTGAACCACGCGGACAGCGGTTCATCTCATACAGCCACAAGATCTAGAAGTCGCGTGCGTCAGGACTGTTCCTTGTTCTGCGGAGACATGCAGATCGTGGGATCTTCCTTGGTATAATTCCAGACTTCGACCACTTAAGCACCAAGTTCACAGAAAATACAAAAAAGCTAAACGCACTCATTTATAAAACGGGACTTTGACCTCTTTCTGTCAAGAAAGGAATTATCATCAAGACCAACTAAGGCTCGCAGAGCAGAATATAATAACAAACTTCATGCAGACCTAAACAATTCTTCTCGGAAAATAAATGCTGGTGGCCTACCGTTAAACATTTTCTAAATCGTAATCGATCCATGACCGTTCCGTGGCTCTCACATGAAAATAAACATATTTCAGATAACTTTACTAAAGCGGAATTTTTAAATTCTTTCTTTTTACGACAATGTAACGTTGCTGCTGCTACGGCCACCGTACCTGGAGGTACTTATCATCCTGGCTCGAGTCTTGATTCTATAACTATCAGAGAAGCGGAGGTTCTGGAAACGCTTTCAAGCCTGGATATATTTAAAGCTTCTGGCCCTGACGGCATTAGTGCGAAACTTTTGAAAGAAGCTGTACCTGTCATATCTTCTTCCCTAACTGAACTTTTCACTTTTTCCTTAAGAATTAAACAATTTCCTTCTACCTGGAAAAGGCATATGTCTCCACTCCATAAGAAAGGCCCTGGAAATCTATGTAATTATTACAGACATGTGTCACTTCTTAGCTGTATAGGGAAAGTGTTTGAAAAAAATAGTGCTCAAGTTTGTATTTAATTTCTTCCGGGACAACTTAGCTATTTCTGCACATCAATCTGGCTTCACAGCTGGAGATTCAGCTGTTAACCAACTACTTTCACTTTGTCACGAACTGTGTTTGACTATTGATCATCAGAAAGAAGTCCGCATTTTCTTAGACATTAGTAAGGCATTTGATAAAGTTTGACACTCAGGCCTAATATATAAGTTAAGGAAGGTTCGCGTTGCTGAGAATCTTTTTGAATGGTTTTCTGATTACTTAGGCAATCGCTACCAGGGAGTTGTGATCCAGGGTCAGTCGTCCAATTGAGCGAAATTAATGCCGGTGTGCTCCAAGGATCAGTGTTAGGACCACTCTTTTTTTAAATCTATATCAATGATATTGTAGACATTGTCCGTTCAAATGTTCGCTGATGACACTTCTTTATATCTCACAATTGATGATCCAATCACTGCAGGCAATACTCTTAACTCAGATCTCTCTGGCCTGATATTGAACAGTGTTCCAAAGACTGGTAAGTAACTTTTAACGCCCTAAAAACTAACTCCATGCTTATATCTCGGAAAACGAACCCACCGAATCACCCTCCCATCAATTTCCAGGGTCATATTTTGGATGATGAATCTCGAAACAAGCACTTTGGGATCACAATACGCTCTGGCCTACGTTGGTCTGATCACATTACTGAGATCACAGTTAAAGCTACTAAAATAATCAATATTATGAAGAGTCTAAAATTCATCCTGCACAGAAACACTTTGGAAACTATCTATATTTCTTTAAATAGGCCTATGCTTGAATATGGTAGTAATGTGTGGAGTGGTTGTACAGCATCTGACGAGTAAAAGGTCGAAAATGTTCAATTGAATGCAGACCGTATTGTAACCGGTGCAATCCATGGGACAAGCAATGCTAAGCTCTATGAAGAGATTGGCCGGCTGACTTATGTTGAACGCAGCGAAGCAGGGAAACTATCTTTATGCATAAATTGGTGATCAAGCTTGTGCCCGGATCTTTATGCTGTATTATTGAAAATACGACTGATATTCGAACATACGACACTCGACAACAATTCGATCTTCCCCATTTTGGGGCCCAGACAGAACTGTTTGATAATTTTTTTCCATCAACTATTCGACTTTGGAATCAACTGCCTCTGGATATTCGCAACTCGGCATCTATCCAGATTTCTAAATCGAAGATTGCTAAACAAGTAATACGTTCACCTAAATTTCCTGAATTGTTTAACATTGGAGTTGTAGCTGTCCAACACACGCGCCTGCGCTTAGACGCTTGTCCTTTAAATTCGCATCTTTTTTACCATTGAAGTAAAGGACACTCCTGAATGCGCTTGTGGTTCACCACGAGAGGATACTTGGCATTTCTTCTTCTCATGTCCATAGTTTACAGTACCGAATTTCCCAGTTACATACCAAAATTGCCCCATTTTGCTTCTTTCACTTCACATACTTTGCTATACGGCTCGCCGCAATATTCTTTTCCCGAAAACACTAAAATATTTTTGGCTGTACACGAATATATACATGCCACCGGGCGTTTCAGGACTGTGGGTATTGGCTGATTTCGTTTTATAATTTGCAAAGTTTGTGCGTGATGACAGCAGAGCTGCGTTTCCATGCTGTGACAGGGGATCCGAGGGTTATCGAATCCTTTGCCGGTGTTGGGTGACCTCAGCGCTGTAGCTTGCCTTTCAGTCCTCGGGAGTTTACTCGTGTTGTTACATGGTCAGTGAAGAGTTCACGTGAATGTCCCTTCAAGTTAAAGACCTCAACCTGAATAAACCGTCAACATAAGGACCATGGTATATGTATAACTGGTCATTTTACACAGCAGTCACTTGTACAGGTTTATGGGTTAAAGCATATTACTGGCGTAGCCCCGATGTCTTGTCTGGGTGTTGTCATCTTCAGCATGTTCCCGACTCCACGTGCGTCTCGTGCTGTCCTGTCCATACTTGTCTTTTCTCGCGAGAGGGATTAATATAGGGCTGAGCCCTCTTTCCCAATCGTTAAATATATGATTTTAGCAATGGCAATGTACTTTAGTTGAATAAAATATGTTTAAACCGATCTATTAGTTGGGGCACATGTCAAAGAATTATTTTTATAATTGTTAAATATAGTACGTAAAACATAGGGAAGTGCTTTGAAGTTGTTTTCTTTTTTATTTTGTGTATTTAAAAATAACACCCTTTAAAAAAAAAACAGGGAAAACAAGGCACATGCTGTCAAAGTACTATGAAACATAACAGTGTTCCTGAATTTGTTCTTGTCCGCATCAGGTGTAAAATTGTGAAACTGCAAAGTTAAAATATGCTAATTTGCATAGCAAAAGTTTAAATTTTAAAGGAATACTTATGTTCCATTATGGGCCAAATAGGGACGATTTGGAGGACACTTTTTACGTTCATGATGGTGGTTGGAACAAAAGAGCATCATTTATAGAACTTCAGACTGGGTTTTACTGAGAATCAGATATATTTGAAATACATTTCCTCCTATATCTAGGTCTTTTGTGTTGGCATATTTATTCAATTAGCATAAGATTTCGTTGATCTGTGTGTGCACCAACTGATGGAGCAAAACTATGTGACTTCAAAACTGTATACTTTCATCAAGCTACACCAAAATTTAAAAAAGCAGCAAAAACGTAGATTTTTTAGACATTTGTATCCCGATACCTCAAGTTTCCTAGAAATTTTGACTTTCAGAAGTCTAAATGGGAGTATACACAGCACCAGTACAATAATCTATATGGTTTGGCTTTCAATACGTAATATTATGCTAGACGCAAGAGAATCATAGTGATAAAAAAAGTGTGATGAACCAACTTGAACGAAATAACTGCGGTCATTATGAATGAATAATCTTTATTGCAACTGCACCATGTCATACATATCCATGGTATTTTGTTGATGGGTCTAAAACAAAAACAGTACAAACACAGTCTATATCATAAAGATCCCCAATCAGCATAAACAATTCTTACAAACACATACAGATAAAGATAATAAGCATTGTATAAAAAAAATCATACAAACATGTGTACCGAGTTGCACAAAAAGAATGGGATACCTTCCCATCACAACGTTCCTCTGA
The DNA here is from genome assembly GCA_964020975.1 of Hermodice carunculata. Classification (NCBI taxonomy): domain Eukaryota; kingdom Metazoa; phylum Annelida; class Polychaeta; order Eunicida; family Amphinomidae; genus Hermodice; species Hermodice carunculata. The sequence goes on along the minus strand of OZ026616.1, from coordinate 83,555,019 downwards.
TTTTTACATAGTTCTGTTATGAATTTTCTCAAATTCCAAATTACTTCCACGTCATCACATTTCATTAACTTAATGAATGTTTCTTTCGGAGATAAATATTGAAAATCCTTTAGAAATTCTGACACGTTATCAATTAGTTGTTTCCTGGCTTCACGGAACTTTTGACAAATTAAAATGCAATGAATTCGTCTTCTAATTCAGAACACAAGTCACATATTCTGTCATCTACTGGCTCTTTTACTGGCCTTTCGTGTCTGCCTTTTTTAATATTTAAATTATGTGTATTGATTCTTAGTTGGGTTAAGTTTCTTCTTTCATCTATGTTCTTCAATACCAGTAATTAATTTTCCATTTGAAACTTTGATTTAAATTTTGAATACGCTCTTAATTTTTTATCTGGAAAAGATTGTCTAGAAAAGTCAGTGTGTCATTGAATAAGAAATTTCTCCTGTAATAATTTTTGTATAACATTTGCCGAAAAAACGACAAATTCATCGCCGCCATTGTTCCAAGTATCTTTGCATTCCATTAATTTTAGCGTGTTCTTCACAGTGTTTAGCCAGTAAGAGTCAGTCAATGAAAGAAATTCGGAGTTACATTTATAGGCATTATACAACAATTTGTCATGGTTAGAGCTTTTAATTCGGTACCAGTTTTAACATATTGTCTCCAGTATTTTCAGAGAATATGGAAAAGCTCCGAGCTCACTTAAGACCGCAATATTGCATGCTTTTGATTTCACTCGTAGAGTATATTAAAAAAAAAACCCAACTAAATATATCTTTTCGAATTCAGTCTTGAAAAAAACTGATAAATTGTCTTGACCGGTGTAATTTATAGGAGATATAACATATGCACCCCATATTTCGCAACCATAAAGATATATAGGGCAATCAGTTTATCAAATAAATTCAAATATAAACGAATGTAATTTTTTGTCATCAGACAGGGTATGTTTTAAGCGTCCAAGGGCTTTTTTGTTTTTTAGCTTTTTCACATAAATGTTTATGGCTCCAGCAAAATTTCCACCAGATGTCATTTCAATGCCGAGGTATGTATATTTATTATCTATTTATAGTTCCTCATTACCAACAAAGAAACGCCCCTAATTTTTTTTATTAGACTTAATAAATATAACTACTTCGGATCTTTCTACATTGATATTCAAATTCCAGTTTTTACAATATGCGTGTAATTTATCCAAACAACATTGTAAGCCATGTTCACTTTCTGAAATTAGCATCAGGTCATTCGCATCAAGCATACAGTATAATTTCTCATTACATAAGGTTACTGGGTGACAGTCATGTGTAAAAATTTCTGGCAAATCATTGATGAATAAATTGAATAGAGTCGGGCTTATCACACATCCTTGTTTATCGCCATTATTCAAATATATTTTTTCTGATGATCCCGAATTAAATTTAATTTGGACAGACGACTTATGGTGCATGTCTCGCAAAATATTATGCATAAAACTGCCAATATAGTAATTCAAACATTTAAAGAATAGTCCATCATGCCACACAGTATCGACAGCTTCTTCTTCTTCTTCTTCTTCTTCTTCTTCTTCTTCTTCTTCTTCTTCTTCTTCTTCTTCTTCTTCTTCTTCTTCTTCTTCTTCTTCTTCTTCTTCTTCTTCTTCTTCTTCTCCTTCTCCTCCTCCTCCTCCTCCTCCTCCTCCTCCTCCTCCTCCTCCTCCTCCTCCTCCTTCTTCTTCTTCTTCTTCTTCTTCTTCTTCTTCTTCTTCTTCTTCTTCTTCTTCTTCTTCTTCTTCTTCTTACATTTTAAAGAGCTTTAGAGGAACTTGGTAATGGTTTTATGGGATACACCCGTGAAAGTACTTTAGCTCAGCACAATTGAGTTAGGATGCGTATCTGAAAACTACAAATGTAAAATTTGACCTTTGTTTGGTAGGACCAATAATCCTTACAGCGAAAATACTGCCTGCCAAAGGAAAACTAAAAATACATAATATATAGACAATACTGCCTCGCATGGTTACTGCATGAAGAAATCGTTGAGTGTGCGGGGCTTTTGGTGGCTATTGAACAAAGAAATTGAGAAAATAAATCCCACAAGGGACCCCCATGGTTATAACACAACTTCCATGTTGAATGCGGATGTCGTGCCCACCATCACCGCATGAGGCACACAACTGCCATCCTTCAGAGACCCCCCCCCCCGGAAAAAAATGCGAGTGTCCTGTTTAGTACTATCTTCATCAGTGAAACATATATTTTCCAAATTAAGCTTGTAATGAACTACTAATTTCTCCGAATAAATTAAACATTCAGTGGATGTATAATTACCGTACATTACTGCAACATGCAATTGTTTCTTCAACTGAGCTTGTTATCCAAGACTTCATAGTGTACTTGCGTTAAAGTACAGTCATGGGTGCGTTCCTACAAACATTTAAATACGCAAAGAAGATTTTGAAACCAACTTTTCAAAACTTATTTCAAATAGCGCATAAGGGAAGACCTAAGAGAATGCCAAGAAAAGAATAAATGTGTGGTTAGTGAACAACCATGTGATATTTCAAAATTGTCATCAAAACCAACGTATCATTTAAGCAAATAATTTACAAGAATTTAGTGATACTTGTGAAGACAATACAATTAATCGAGAAGCTAAACGTATCGAGTGCGAGAATAGATATAATCAATGATACAAATATGACGAGACTAAAAGAAGGATAAGTCTCCATCATTGTGCAATACACTACATGGAGATCTGGACTAAAATGCGAGGCATGCACATTAAATTCCTGCCACATCTGCGTACATGGTAGTAACCACGGTCTCGCCTGGCGAGATATGGGCAGCTGCCTGTCCCGGCACGCGGGTTTTAGTAATGCTTGGGAAAGAAAGAATACTTGGTACCGGCAGATAGACATTGATCCCTTTGAGGAAGCACTAAATGATCATTAGTTTGACATTTGTAAGCTTAAAATTCTCTAAAAGACAATTTTGTGCCTCGTGTTCTTCTGGCTCACCTATATCTGCATTATGTTTGATCTTCTCATCATGTGCTGTTTGGCCTTTAAAAATTCAGATGACATAACTAATCATCAAACTCCAATTGAGCTTGTTAAAGACAGCTTTATATTCCTGTTGATCTGTTTCGTATTATAGACTTATATATATCCCCCACCTTTGCCAAGTGAAATTTAAGAAAAGCTTAACCGGAGACCTTCGACACGTCTATTGATTCACGTTCATGATAGGCGTGCAGAAAATTCCACTCTGTCTTCCCAAGAGACACCAGGGAGAAGACGTGCAGCTGCATCTGTAAACCATACTACTACTACTACTACTACTACTACTACTACTACTACTACTACTACTACTACTACTACTACTACTACTACTACTACTACTACCACTACTACTACCAGGGACGTGTCCCTGCTACTACTACTACTACTACTACTACTACTACTACTAATTTATTCTCTGAATCTACCCCTTTACAACGGGTCTAGCTAGTCATAAGCATGTTCGCCTAAAAATAGATATAGTTTTGTTAAAGAGGATGCAGTTGAGAATTTAAACCAGACGTCGTGAGCACCTTTAGACCTTAAAATTTGTTCCAATTGGTTGTAGTATTTCATTCTGATGGAATTAAGACAGGGGCAGAGGAACAAGAAATGGACCAAATCATCAGCGGCCTCATTACACAAATCTACCGCAGGCCCGATAGAACCTGCGGTGCGTCAGCCATGTGAGTAATTTGGTAACATTTATATGCACATTCAACTATTTAAAACAATATTACTAAAAGCATGTGACAATTAAAAAGAAAAGATTGTACTTTGATATCACCGCCCTACAGCACAGTGAAAGGAGGGTTTCGGTCGCATATATACACATTAGACACCTTTTACATGACATGGTACAGCTGTAATACGAATAATCTGGCAAAGTATTAGGCTGGGTCTCTCCCGGCGGGCTGTGCCCACCCGAGAGCTCCGACCCATTGAGCCCTCGAGTTACCCCCCCCCCCCGCCTTATGAGGGACCCCTGTAATACCTATCATTGATGAAGTATGAAAATCAGCAGATCCATATTACATCCACAAAATATAAAACAGGTTGAAATAAAAAGAAATCAGTTCAGTTCCGGGTGGTCTTCACGAGACTTACACCTATGTATCCCACACTTCCACCAAATACTGTTTTGAATTTCGTCAAAAATATTCCCTGACTACATGTATGTCCGTATGGTATCAATTTTATTGATCTCTGATCGATTCAGGGAGGTGATTGGAAATGCTAATTGATTTCTGATAGGTGATTGAAAATAGGGGCTGGTCAGGGGTCAGTCTAGGTGGTTATAAGTTGGTATTGACAAGTCATTGATTGGAAATCTCTGATGTATGTCCGTATGGTCTCAACTTTATTGAACTCTAATCGATTCAGGGAGGTGATTGGAAATACTAATTGATCATTGATAGGTGATTGGAAATGCTAATTGATTTCTGATAGGTGATTGGAAAATAGGGGATGCTGGGGGATCGGTCTAAGGTGGTTATAAGTTGGTATTGACAAGTCATTGATTGGAAATCTGTGATAGGGGATTGATCTCTATTGATTGATTGGAAATATTGATCATCTGGCGACATTGCAGGGATTTAGGTGAAAAGCAGGGGATTTATGAGGGTCTTGCCTCAAAATGAGACCAAAATACATATAAGCTTTCTAAATTTATTTTTAGCATCATTTACACCACCTGTAGATATAATCAGAATTCATAAAGCATGACGAAGAACAATTATCAAGGAAAGACACACAAAATGGACACTAGACAATGCAAATATCTAAACAACCATCTGTTTGAGGGGCATGTGTTATGTGAAGGACTGCGCTTTATTGTTGATTGACGTGGCATCCCTCGATCCTGATTAGCTTTTAATAGTACATGCAGGTGATCTACCTATCAAAAGGCCTGCGTGGTGTAGATATAATCAGAATTCATAAAGCATGAAGAAGAACAATTATCAAGGAAAGACACACAAAATGGACACTAGACAATGCAAATATGTGAGCAAAAGAGTTGAATGAAATATCAACATATTATCATTTAAAGGAAAGAGGACCCATATGATTTGAGAATCACATAAGTAAATTTCAGGATAATTTTTATGCAAAGAGTGATAATTTATGATAATAATGTCCATTTCATCAGTCATAAGCTACTTTAAAGCACATGGGAAAAGAAAAATAGATTCTTGGTCGTGAAAATGACTTTTAATCGCATTCTCACTGTCAAAGTTGCGGTTCGTCATGTACAGGATTTGTATCTCTCTCATCAGAGCAGTCCAGCGTAAATACCCATACAGACGGCTATCGTGGACAAAGAAATTTGTTGATCCATGTCATTATGTCAGTCATCGCTCGGGCATTTCGCCTGCCGGAGGGAGGCAGGTCTCTCCCTTGGCAATTCCCACTCTGGGCGGTGGTACAGTGGTGCGCGGATCAGATGACCGGGTGCCTAGTCCCACCGGGGGAGTCGATTGGTCTGGGTTGGAGGCTCGGCCATCTTTTCCAACCCCAATGGAGATTGATCAGGTGGTCGATTTTTCTTCCGTTGAGGAGGTTTCCTATGTGGTGACCTATGCCGACGGCGGGCCGGGGTGCTTCGGTGCTTGAGCCTACCCCTGCAGAGGCTAAAGGAATCGCTTCGCAGACAACTTGGCCGGTGCAAGAGGTTGCGGCAAGTGTCGCTCCCCCGGCCCCTAGGCCTATTCGCCTAGTGCGTGCCCGCAGGCCGGTGTCACCGCCTCCCGCCGGGGAGCTTCTGTTGGGCATCTTGCCCGAGGGGACTCTTCGTGCGTGGGAGGAACTGCAGTCTCAGTACAATTTTGGGACTCCGGCACCGGCCGCACATGCTTCCACAATGTTGGGCCCTCTCCCGGATGCCAAGGCAAGGTCCTAGGAGGAGTGCCTCGAGGATTTTCTCCTTGCGCTGGGGAACAATCTGGAGGATTGTCCCACGGCCGAAGACATTCTTGACCTCGATTGCTTGGATTTCCCAGGTGAGGATTCCAAGCATGAGGAAAGGGCGCTCGTTTCTCCCGCCTTGCGGCTGAGCGGAAGGAGGCCGAGTCTCGACCACTTCTTGCGGCTGCCGAGTGGGCGAAAAGCTCTCCAGTGTACGGCTTCAGCCAAGGAGGTGGTAGACCAGGCAGACCGGTCTCCCACTAAGGCGGACAGGCCAGGGTCCGTGTTTCAGGCAAACATCGCTTTAATGCGGGATACCCTTCCCGGGGAGGCTGTCCCACACCCCACATCGGTACGGCCAAAGGCAGTGCAGATGTGGGTGGATGGAGTGAAGCCGGCACCCAAGTTCGAGGTGCCTTTCTCCACCTTCGTGGCTGGGAAGTTCATTGAATTGTCAACAGAACTCTCTGGGTCTAGCGACGTGCCAGAAACGGGATCCTCCGGGGACGGCCTAGCCCCGGGTAGGTTGCTGGCAAAGTCGAAGTCCAGGCTGGAGTTGTACCGGACGAATCGATCTGTGTATAACTTCTCCCCTGCAACGGTGGACGCTCCCTTACCGGACCGCGCCGTCAAGGAGTCCGAGTTTGTAACCCTGCCTCTCTCATCTCTCTGGTGGTTTGAGCAGGATGCACAGGTTATGACTATTGTGGGCTCCTTCCTGGACTGTTCGGCGTGTTCTGCCATGCGCCTTTTGGAGGAGGCGCGTGACAACCCCTCGGCACCAGCCTCCACCAAGCGTTTGGTGGAGACCCTGCTGGGTCTTGAGCAGTCTCGGGGCTGCGCTGTGGGTCACATTCTTAGAGGGGCCATTACGCTCGATGCAAATGTCAAGTTGCTGCGACGTAATGCGCTCATCTCTGTGGCCAACCTACTGGCGGAGGTAAGCAAGGCCGCTTACCGCCTGCCCCTGGATCCCGTTGGTCCCGGGCTGTTCTGTCAGGGGTTGGTCCCACTCCTTGACAGGGCGGATCAGCTGGCCAAGGAAAAGCTGCAAAAGTCTCTGGATGAGGCTTTGCTGCGGGGTGCAAGGTCGTCCAAAGGGACGACCCTTCCCCGTCAACCTGCCGCAGCTGGACTTGGCCCTAGGTCACAGCAGAAGCCGCAGAGGCAGAAGCCGAAGCTGACTAAGAAGGGTGGCCAGTGCTAAAGGCAACCGAAAACCGGCGACTCCTCCCTAGGGATGCGTGCCGGTCCTAAGACGTCTATGGGGGCCCACCAATCTGCGATCCCTCTCCACCTTCTTGGCGAGGGTAGGTAGGCGGGCGACTAGTGTTTTTCCCCGACCAATGGGATCGATTAACGGACAATGTTTTTGTGAGGAATGTCGTCTGTCACGGCCACATACTGGACTTTGCCGAGGGCAGTCCTCCACTTTCAAGAGTCCCCTTCTCGTTACCGCCTTGCGTAGAAGCGGACCGGGCACTCTTGGACAAGGACGTGCAAAAGCTGGTAGACAAACAGGCCATGGAACCAGTGCTTGATGTTGCGTCTCCAGGCTTTTACAGCCGTCTCTTTTTGGTGCCAAAAAAGGACGGCGGACAAAGACCGGTGATCGACCTGTCACGTCTCAACAAGTATCGTGTTGTGTAGCACTTCAAGATGGAAACCCCCGCCACCATCATGGCAGTGATGCAACAGGGCGATTGGGCAACCTCGATAGACCTGGAAGACGCTTATTTTCACATTTCCATAGCTCCGTGCGCTCGGAAATGTTTGCGTTTCATGGTCAACGGAAGAGTGTTTCAGTTCCGTGCTCTCCCGTTTGGCCTGGTGCAGGCACTGCTCGTCCTCACTTGGGTCATAAGCGAGGTAGCAGCTTTTGTGCACCGGCATGGGATCCGGCTGCGCAACTATCGGGACGATTGGCTCCTGCGGTCTCATGACCACTGCCAACTTCTCTTCATTTTGAATCTGTGTGTGAAGTTAGGTCTCATTGTGAATCTCCCGAAGCGCAGTCTCACGCCCGTGAGGGAGTTTGTTTTTCTGGGGATTCAATTTTTGACGGTCCCTTTCATCTGTCTCCTGTCAGAGGACAGATGGAGGCGACTTGTCTCCCTCTTGAACATCTTCAGGAGGGCGTCGGCCCGATCGGCACATCAATGGATGTGTATGGTAGGGACCCTAACGGCCATGGATTCTCAAGTTCCCCTGGGGAGGCTTTATCGTCGGCCTGTCCAGCTCAGTTTCCGGGATCAGTGGGATCAACAGAGCAGGCTCTTGTCCCAATGTATCTCGATTCAGCCTCACGATCGGCTCATTCTGAGTTGGTGGTCTCGTCGGGCGAACGTGATTCCGGGACAGTCCCTGGTGTCGTTCAGCGCCGAGGTAACTCTGTTTACCGACACCTCCCTTCAAGGCTGGGGAGGCCATTTGGACTCTGTGACAGCCTCAGGCAAATGGCCTCTTCTGTGGAGGCAGTTTGCCATCAACTGGCTCGAACTGGAGGCTATTCGTCGCGCCCTTCTCCAGTTCAAGTCAAAGGTGCAGAACAAGCACGTCCTGGTGATGTGCGACAACCATACGGTGGTTACGTACATCAACAAACAGGGAGGTACCAGGTTGAAAAGGCTGTTCTCCCACGGCCAAGTCGATCTTGCTTTGGTGCCATCAGTACAGCATCAGGATCCAATGTCGGCTCATTTCGGGTTGCCTAAATGTCAAGGCAGACCTGCTCTTGCGCCGATCGCAAGTGATTCAGACCAAGTGGTCTCTAAATCCCAGGGTGGTGGAAGCGATCTGGGCCCTTTGGGGCCGACCACACATCGATCTCTTCGCCACCAGGGAAAATCGCAAGATCGACACCTTTGTGTCCCCATTCCCCCACGAATTGGCGTGGGCCACAGACGCCATGTCAATTTCGTGGCAGGGGATGTGGGTGTATGCCTTTCCTCCAATCCCACTCTTGCTGAAAGTGTTGCACAAGATTCGGGAGGAGCAGTACGAAGTCCTTCTTGTGGGCCCTTGGTGGCCCAAGAGGGAATGGTCCTTGGACCTCCTGGAGTTGAGCTTGGAGCCCCCGCGGGCTCTTCCTCTTCTTCCTCGTCTGCTATGTCAACCAGGCTCAAACAAGTTCCACCACAACCCGCAGTTTCTCAGGCTTCACGTCTAGAAGCTATCGCCTCTGGCGTTGCTTCAGCAGGCTTCTCAAAGGGAGTGGCTGAAAGGGTTGCCCGCAGTAAACATCATAAATCTTCTTTGAAGATCTATGACTCGCGTTGGAACAAGTTTGCTCTCTGGTGCTCTGCTAAAGGACTATCGCCCTGGGAGACGACGGTCCAGCAGGTCGCAGATTTCTTGTTAAGTCTGTTTGAGGAAGGGCACTTGAAGGTTTGCACCATCGAAGGGTACAATTCGGCCATTGCTGCTACCCTTAAGACCAGGGGACAGAGTCTGAGGACAGACCCCTTTCTCTGCAGGCTTGTCAACAGTTTTTATACTGATTGACCGGTAGAGCGCAATGTGGTGCCTCGCTGGGACCTCTCCGTGGTGCTGGGGGCATTGACCAAGTCCCCATTCGGGCCTAAGGATATGGGCTCGATCGATCTTAAGATCTTGACCTTCAAGACGGTCTTCCTGTTAACTCTGGCCACAGGTGCTAGGCGCGGGGAGATACACCCCTTAGATAGGTCCCTCATCAGGTGGTCCTCTGATGGGAAGGATGTTTTTCTAAGGCCCCGAGTGAGATTTGTGTCCAAGACACAAGTAGCCCATGACCCGTCGACTGTGTTGACGGGGTTTTGGGTTAAGTCCCTTTTGGGGACAATGTCGAGGTCCGAGCCAGATCAGGCCCTTTGTCCCGTGAGAGCGCTCCGGTTCTATTTAAGTAGGACTGAACCTCATCGAGCTGGGTGGAAATCTCTGTTTCTGCCCCTCAAGCAGACTGAGTCTGGGACCTTGTCTCCTAGCACCATCTCGGGGTGGATACGGAAAACGATTTCCTTAGCCTACCAGGTGGCCGGCAAGGACGAAGAGCTCAGCCGTCTGCATTCTCTCAGGGCTCATGAGACTAGGGCATTATCTGCCTCCTGGGGCGCATTTAAAAACGTGTCAGTAGGGGATATTATGGCTGCCTTATGGTGGCGTTCTCATAATACCTTTACATCCTTCTACCTGCGGGACTTGGTAGAACAGGAGGAGCGGCTGTTGGCGCTGAGGTGCTTCCCGACAGGCGCATCCAACCGGTCTGAGGGGGTGCCTCCCCACTCTCTCCAGCTCAACGGAGCCAGTGTAGGGTCACCGGGGGTCCAGGATGGTTTTCGTGGCTCTGTAGTGCGGAGTTTTTTGGGCTAGATACTTTAGGAGGTACCTCCCTCCTCCAGTCTGATTTTATATCAGCTTAAGTGACCTATGGTGTTGTAATTTGTCCTTAATATGAAGTTTTTCAACGTAAAACTATTATTAAGAAACATTACTCACCATGGGTCACTAATATTCCCACCCAACCATCCCCACTTTTCGGTCCCTCCTACATTGTATAGGAAACTGATTGCGCATGCTCGCTAATACGCAATACTAACACAAGGGATGCTGTGACACGCCAAAGGGCATCTAGGACAGTCATTGCAGCAGCATGGTACGGCACTGGACCCACGGAAATTTTTTGAGAGCCCTGGCAAAGCACATAAAGTGCGTGGAGACCAGCTTAAGTGACCTATGGTGAGTAATGTTTCTTAATAATAGTTTTACGTTGAAAAACTTCATATTAATCAAATGATCATCATAACTATAGGCCTACACCGACTGTGAGTGACTCTTTGTGTTACCGTAGATATTAATAGCGCACAGAGTACATGCCAATATGGTTAACTTAACTTTCAGGAAGCACTGAATGAAGCCATAGACATAGTCTAATAGCCGGGCTTATATAGGCTTAGGCAGAGGTAAACTTTTGTTAACTTTTTTATTCATCTATTACTGATCATAATCGAAGTTAGACCTAAGCCTTCTGAAGCGGCGATAGTCTGTTTTTGGTCCCACATGTAAGACGTTATGAGAAAAAAATCACTTAGGCCTATTTAAAAATCTGAAGGACGTCTCCTTGCGTAATTCCTTCATCCTCCTCTTTAAGACCTTGTAAATTTACAGGCGATATCATGATCTGATCAAGATATTGCCTATAAATTCAGTCCGAAATAATTTCTATTTTTCAAGTAATATAGGTCCTATATAATTACTCCAAGGATCAATAGTCTCGCCTGGCTCACACTGGAACAAATTCTGTCGCTTGGCTTACTAAGCCAAGCGATGGGCCTAGTTAATTTAGCTGCTCCTGTATTTTAAAAGAATTTCTCAAAGTTAGCCTTTTTATTCAAGAACTTCACTTTCAGAAAAACTATGAAAGCGACTGGATATACTTGCTAGTGAGAGATCTTGAACTTTATAATAAATGGAACATTAAACCTGTTAATGTAGGCATATTATTTGTTTTCTTCTAACTATAGGCTACTTATTTTCTTCCTTAAAACTCTTTCATTGCCGTAACCGACTTTATTCACATTGGGCCTTACATTTGAATCACTATAATTGGATGATATTCAAATTCCTCAAGCAAAGCTCTTTCATTCTAGAACAAAATGCCTAGACTTAAGATAATAGACTTAGGACAAAGTTTGGCTCTGGTAAACAGCTATTCTTGTCGCAATCTGCACGCATTGCGTGGGAAATGCGCCGAGAATAGCTGTTGACTTGGGCTTAAACTTGGCATTGTTATTTAATTAAGCATGACCATGTCATAAAAATGTTGATTACCAGTATCAATGTATTACCCTGGGTAAATAAAGTTATCTTATCTTATCTTAATGTATATAAGCAGGTAAAGGCCACAAATACATATTCCCAGGAAGTATTTGTCACTGACTCATTTGTTCTTTTTGTCATTTTATGTGAATTTGAATCAGATACATAGCTGAATTTGATTTGTGGAGCCCAGTTAAGTGAAGTTTGCATCCCTGAAAATCCAAATGGTCCTTATGAAAATGCAGTTGCAAATGCCAGGAAAACGCATCTCTGAGCATATATTTTTGAAATTTTTCGGGGGCGGACCCCCTGACTGCAAGCTTTGTGCCTAGGCACTAGCATTTGGGTTTTGCCCTCAAACCCTGATCCCCCTCCCCCCGCAGAAAAAATACTGGATCCACCCCTGAAACCGTCCCAATAACTCTGATTGTTTGTCAGAGAAAGAGGAAGAAATGCTATGGGAAAAGGGCCAACTTGGGCTCTTGAATACTGTGTGGTATTTCAATACGAAACTTTTCCGCTTCAGAGGTAGTCACAAAAGCAGACAGTTTAATACAATGGGGAATATCACCTTTTGCAAGACGAAGATGATGATAAATATCTAGAATTTATAAAGAGGGAACCAAAAACAAGGGCAGGCAATTCTACTTACCTACGCCCGTTTCAGCCCAAAATATTCCAAAACAAATTCAACCCTGACAGGTGTCCCGACACAACATTTGAATTGTGCCAGGCAAAACGGCCAGTTGACCTTGATGTTCCTGGTGCTCCATGCTTTATAGCAGTCAATCAAAAGCATCCAAATGATCAGAACACTTGGTTCAAACATCAGCCCATTGGTGTTGATAAACTACAGCAAATACTGACAAGACCTGTTCATATACCGAGTTGTACCGAACTTTACAGACGGTAATCAATCATGCATTCCATTTTTAGCCTGATTGTCAAATCACAAGTGGCCGAGTCTGGCCCACCTCTTCATGTTAACAACTGATACCGCAGCTAACGCTACTGATTACAGCATGGATTCTGCTGAACAGTGCAAACCTTTTACCTTAAATGTCACATCAGTAGTGAAACGTGCATTTTTAGTTTGCTGACAGTTCGATTTTTCATTAACCCCTGGCACGCGGTATTTGAGCACACTCGAAAATAAATAATGACGTTTCTCCCAATTACCTCCAAAACCCCCCACCCCTATGTCTGACATCCATACCGACAACACACGAGCCTCCTCAAATTTTAATCTGTTTTCGAGCCAGTCCTCCCCGAGATCTCATTCCTCTAGGACCCAAAATTTGGAATAATATATCTCAGCATTTCCGGGAACTCAGAACTCAGAACTCAGAACTCAGAACTCAGATCTCTTTTATTTATGACCAACAAATGGTATAATACATAATTACTGTATTGATACAACAAGAAACTGTCACGGGAGACTCTTGCTATAACATTATGCATGTTGCTGTCACAAGAGCCACCCTTGTATCAAGAATTGTGGTTATGAACATGATGATTTTTTAAAGAAATATGTTGTACATCAGGATGACTAATAAATTCTTGTAACTATCTTAAAATGCTATGGTGTACAAAAACCTTTAGATTGATTATTTTATTGACAAATGTAACAATCATACACAGTGCATTCATGGTTGTATTTGTTCAAAAAAAAACTTTTCACATAGTTTGAAAAACCTTGTAGGCTATAAGAATAGATTTTAACATGTTGTCATTAATCGAGTTTATGACTTTTGGAATATCAAAAATTAGACTTTCCTGCGCAAATATTTTATCAATTTGATTACTAAATAACCCAACGTTTCTTATACTTCTAGTATCGTGATTATGTATATGTCTAATAGATATATATGGTTATGAAAGCAGTCTTGTCGGGAGTTTCTCATGCACAAATTTGTAATAAAATTTAAGTTTGGCTAAAGTAAACAGATCTTCCTACTTCAATAGGTTCAACCATTTTAAAATGGGTTCACTGTGTGCATTATAATTGCTACAAGATGTACAATGCACTGTCTTCTTCGGAAGCTTTGTTATTTTGTTATGTTTGAATCCCCGGGTAAGTATGCCATAATTTATATGAGGTAATATCAAAGAATTGTATAAGGTAATCTTTGTATTTAAGGGAAGAAAATTCTTTAACTTATTAATGATGCCAATAGTTCTTGATGTTTTGGAACTTATTTTAGCAATATGATTATTCCAAGCAAGTTTCTCATCTAAAGTAAGTCCCAAGAAGCTATCTACATGCTCAATTAAGATATTATTTATTAAAATTTGAGGTACATTGAAAGATTTATTAGGTTGGTGAAAAATCATCAATTTTGATTTGTTAACATTTAGAGAGAGCTCATTAACTTTAAGCCATTCCCTTAGGAGATTTAGTTCTTTGTTTATAGTAATGCAGCAATTTTGATCAATTGGATTTAAGTATGTATAAAGAGTAGCATCATCAGCATACTTTATATATTTAAATAGTTCACGAGCATTTGACAAATCATTTCTGTAGAGAATAAGCAGAAGTGGACAAAGAATAGAGCCCTGTGGGACCCCAGTTGATATCAAGGTAGTATCAGAGATGGTACCATCTATGTCTAGATATTGTTTACGATTAGTTAAATAATTTTGCATGAGGTTTAGAGGTGTACCATTGGTACTGTAATAGCTCAACTTTTGTACTAAAATATTATGATATATGGTATCAAAGGCTTTAAACAGATCGAGAAAAGTACATGGAGGAAGTTTGCTTTTATACATATCATGAATTAAATTATTAACAAGATCAAAAGCTGCTAATTCTGTCGAATACCAAATGGACCTTCAAAAAATAAATTCTTTTCTTGAAAAAAATCATATACGTGATTGAAACTTACCCTTTCAAATACTTTGGAAATTGATGGTAGAATAGATATAGGTTTTAATTTGAAAAGATGTAATTTTCATCTTTTTATACAATGGTATCACTTTTGCTATTTTTAAATAATCAGGAAATATACCTGTGTTGAGGCTTTGATTAATCATTATTGCAATAGGTTCAATTAAGGGTGTTTAAATTGTTTTAAGATATTATTAGAAACATTATCATTACCAGAGCTGTTTTTGGGTTTTAACTGATCTATCTAATTTTTCTAACATCATGATTTGTGATTTCCTTAAAATTGACGTTGTTTGGACATGTTTTTAAGATATTTGTTATAGTCTATATTTTTGGTTTTTTAAAAATTTGTTTTGCAAGATTTGGGCCAATATTTGTAAAAAAGAAAAACTTATTGAAACTGATTGCTTTAGCAATTTTGTCAGTTCTTTGTTGTCCATATATTACAAAATAAGCAGGGAAAGATTTTCTTTGGGTACTGTTTAAAATATTAATTGCAGACCATGTTTTCTTAATATCACACTTGTACTTTTGAAAAATAAAACCATAGTGCTTTTTCTTTGCTAGTCTTATATTTTTCTTTAATATACTGTTATAAGTTGTTAAATTTCTTTTAATTTCAGTATACTGTGCTGTGTTAGGTTTAGTTTTCGTAAGTCTTTTATACAAGTTATCTCTATATTTTATGGAAATCAAAATGCCTTGAGTAATCCATTTATGTTTATTGTGTTTATATTTATTAAATCTCACAAGTTTTTTTGGCATATGTTTATTTAGTACATCAATTAGTGTCTTACTGAGTAGATTGTAATTTGTATTAGGATCACAATTTTTATCTAAATTCAATTTATTTGTGATATCCATAAGTTCAAGTTCCTGAATTACTTTTTGTACAGAATCTGGACTATTCATTTTAGAGTTAATGAATTTAGGATTTTGTTTGTTACTCAATATTGTATTCAGGCACATAAAATAAGGTTGACGGTCAGAAATTTTTTAAGAGAATAAGTACTTTGAACTGTAAAATCACTTATTCTACAGAATATATTGTCTATAAGTGTTCCACTTTTATTTGAAAAAAAACGGGTGGGTAGAGTAATCATTGGAATGAAGCAATTGGAGATCATGGTTTCAAAAAAAAATCATTGAAGATGTTTCTTTCATGAATCTGTTCATTTCTTCATGAAATTCCGTCAGAGTATCTGTAGGAGGTCTATAAATATTTCCAATTGTTATATTTTTTGTTAATCTATCTCCTGATATGTCTATAAATTGGACTTCCCAAAATGGTGCATTTTTAAAAATATCTGTTCTTAATGTATGATTATATTTTTCATGTAAATATATTATTAAACCACCTTTCTTGCCACATGTGCTACTCTGTACCAAACAGTTATAATTTTGCAAATATATTAATGATAAATCACTATGGTTCATCTATTGGAATGAATCGCAAAAAAACAGCGCCCTGTCGTGCTCAATCATGCATGTCGCTTGTTGCACAAATGAGAAAGAAACTGTCTGGTGGCGGACTGTGGGATACCAGATATTGGCAGCTTGCTATGGGTTAAATCCAAGCTCATCCCGTGTTTTACATTCTGATCCTTCCACGTGCAATCTGGCAAGCGTGATCGAACATAAAATATAAGCAAAGCAGGGTTGCGCTTCCCGAAGTGAAAAAAATAAACCCGAGTCCTATAAACTAGTCTTGGTCAGACATGTGCGCGGGATCGCATGTGTATGTGCTGCGCATGGTCACACAAAAATGACATCCGTACATCGTGTAGTGATTGCTTGAAATTGACCATAAATCTAAGACAGATATGTGTAAAAAACGATGTATTTTTATTGAAAATAAATGGAAAATATATGCAAGGGAGTACCAAAATTTGTGAATGGGCTGGAGAGATATTTTTGGCACTGTATCGTTGACAAAGAAATATAAAGCTATAAGTAGTATAATTAAGTGCGGAGGTCATAATCCCTCAAATTGAAACGATAGGCCTACCAGACTGCGTACAGTCTGGCAAAAAACATGCGAAAAGCTGGTGGCATTCCTGGCAATACAACCAACCACAATTTGCGCAAGACCAAGTACACCCAGTTGTTTCAAGCGGGTGTACCTCCGAACATCATTGCACAACTGTCAGAGCACAAAAAAGTCCAATCAATCAACAACTATGCTGTTGCGACTACTACCCATCAACCGCACATGTGCCAAATACTTCAAGGTAGTAATTCAAATGCAAATCCAGTCCCTGCAATCGCATCTCGCATCCCTCGCATGCTAGGTCATGTAAACGTCAGTGTTGACGATCTTGTCGATATCAGGGTCCCGGGAGAAAATCGCGCATTTCTTTCGGCAGCTACTCACACTTCCGACACGCCTTCATACATATTTGCGGCAGCTAATTTTTACGGCAATGTAACCATAAATATTTCAGCTAATGTGTCCATGAGGATGTTATCCATTCAATGGGTTTTATGGCCAATTTGAGCGTCTTTTTCCTTCTCGGTGTACAACGGTCGAAATCTGTTATCCGCCATGTTTTGAAAGTTAATTGTTTATCACTGCCTGCATGAGCCGCTTTACTTTATTTACACTGTGTACATATTCATACGCCAACAGCATGTAAAATGAAATCGCGTTTTATCACTGTAAAATAAACATTGTCTCTTGTTTTTATTGAGAGTTTACTATTAATTGTGTGAAATTATTCCTTTAAGCACGGGATAAAAATAAAACTAGGCTCGTCCTAATGCTGCTGTACCAGACTACATTCGTAGGCGACCGTATTGTATTTGTGTCTGTTTGCCCAGAACCACTTCCTAGTAGTCAATATCCTATTCCGCAGTTCAAACTCTTTACTCTCCATAAGCTAACCTGTCCCTGTCTAACCTATATACATATGGAATTACTATTGTCTATATTGCACACGTTCCTCTGTAAATTTCTGACATGGGCTGTATCAGCCCAAATAAATTAAAGGGTCTTCAGCGGGTAACTACTCAACATGTTTCGGAGCCTTTTACCCGTACATGTCTCTCTGAGTAGCGGCTCCTTGTCTGAGCTAAATATTCAGCAAAGACAACACACATAATAAAGAATGCGGCTCCTTGTCTAAGCTAGATATTCAGCAAAGACAACACACATAATAAAGAATAAATAAGATCGTGGCAAATGATGAATTAGCTAAATATGTGAAGTTTTGTTTATAAATGCAGAGCTTCATTATGAAAGAAGAACACTTGTCAAACAAACCATAATTACTAAATTTGTATAGTACAGGTTCAGATAAGAACAATTTGACTTACCCCTGAACCAATATGTACCCTTTCTAGCTGGACAGCTTATCCTAGTTAAACCACCCGCCAGTGTATAACTGAAGTGGAAACAAGCTGGGGCCTTATATTCAGTCCCAGTGATAGTAAAATAAACAGTTGCAACTAGACCACCTGTACAAACCTAGGGAAATCCCAACAAGGACTGCAACAATGGACATCCTGCACCAGAAATGTAAAACAAACTCTGTGATGACACCTACCCCTCAAACAGTTAAGCTCTATTTAACTGCCAACTCTGAGTCAATGTATCAACTTAATGTGTCAGGTTTGTGACATTAGAGAAAATACTGTCAATTTTGAGTAAATGTGCATTTAAGCATGTCAGAAAAGAATGAAAGTCATTAGCATTTATGTCAAAAACATGTTATCAAAACAATTTTTCTTAACAGGATTTTGAGTACAATTAGGCAAGCTTGTAACTGTCGTCAGTAGCTGCTTGCTACCTATAGCCCCTGGGGGTTTGACCTAACAGAAAACAAGCTAGCCTCAAATGTCTGAAAGGTGAACATTAAAACAGAATGATGCCAAAGATAAAGTTAAGTAGCAAAACAGACAAGTCTAAAAACTGTAAATTATTGTAGCCAAACTTTCTAATCATCTTTGGATATTAACAGCTAAATTATAGGGCAAGTCAGAAAAGAATGAAAGTCATTTGTATTTGAGTCAAGAGAATACAATGAAAATATAATATTTCTTAACCTGATATCAAGCACAACTTCGGGCTTGTGTGCTACGGTCGTGTACTGATGTAGTTTGGTATAGCATCCTACGGGCTCACCTAGTTTTATTATATATATATGTACGTACGTACATACATACACACATCGTACACAGTAGGTACAATGGTAAATGAACAATCTACAAATATGGCAATTACATAAATATCTGTAAAAAGAAATTAATAATACTAATAACAACAACAATAATAATAATAACAATAATAATAATAATATATATATACATATATATATATATATATATATATATATATATATATATATATATATATATATATATATATATATATATATATATATATATATACCTACTTGTATTTTGCACATTTCATCGGTCACATCTTGTGTTTAGCACAAAATTCACTGTTATGAAGTGCAAATGATTTGCTTTTAATTTTGTATGCAAGATGTTAGTTTTTAGTTTTCCATCCCTTGCCTCACAAAGCTCACGTATCAATGCTGCAGATTGGTCTTCACCACTGCTAACGTTTTAGTTTCATATGGGATTGGAAATTTGACGAATGTAACGAATATTTGTTAATTATGTATTTTTATATGATAAAGATCAAGGAGTTCGATGCACGTGATTGACTGCCATTTATTACCAGAGCACCGCAAGTTTATAAAATTATATTGTGGCTGTTGATCACTTTTGTCAGAAATTTCATATATCGCTAATGAACTAATAATTAAACGAGAGATTATCGCAAATCAAAGGTAATCAATTAATAGAAATGGTACAGGTGTACAGCTTGTTTTATTAGCTGTCACCAATGCCTTTTACGGAGTTGAGTACGTCAAACTCTCAAAAAGAGCAATTATAAGGATAGTTTATATCATCGTGATCACTGCTGCTTTTGTTCAAGGAACGTAGCTTCCCTCCAACTGGTCAAATATAAGGAAAACTCTCCTGCAGCTTGGGGTGGTTACAGGGCGGCCCTACGTCCATGGTGAAAACTTCACGTGAATGCCTATCACGTTTCAAATTAAGCGCACTACTAAGGTCCACTGATTTCCGTTGCCAAGATTAGACCTGCTTCGAAAGCAGCTGAGAGTCAGTTTATCAGACAAGAAATATCCCTAAAAGTTGACATTTATGGAAGTTGTTTTGCGAATTAGTTAAAAAAAAAAGATTTCCAGATGCAAAACCTGGGGTTTTGATGTGAAAAACTTGATCTTTGTTCATGAACCCCTGAGTTTCCTTACAAAACCAGAACTTTGTAAAAAAAACCCGCCAGGTTCAAGTCAATGGCCAGAATCTACACAGTGAATGAAATTCTATCTCTGATTGGTTGCTGTGTACACATTTACGACGTTGGGAGATGTATTGTGAAATTTACGAAACCCTGGATTTTGTAAATTCAAAAAGCCTGGGTTTTGTGAAGATATAAAATGCAGGATTTTGTGACGTCATAGAACTCACGATTTTGCGAAGATACAAAATCCAGGGTTTTGTCAAGATAATGAGTAGGCCAACATGTACGGAAACTGGAAGAAAGATGCAAGTTGTAATAGACTGATTATATGATATCTACTTTCTCGGACGGTAACACATGTCTGTTTCTTATAATTAAAAATTGTGATATGCTTAAATACACAGGTCTCAAAATAAGACAAAATGGGGTATTTTCGCAAATATGGATATAAAAATAATTTTAATTTGGTATTCCGTTTCTCCTCCTTCACTGTGGCTAGCTAATATGTAGCCTCCCGACTGAAATGGAAAAACACGTCTGTTCACTTCAGTAGTACTTAGCTTTTATTTTTGAATTACACATACAGAAATTTCGCATATGGAAGCGTGATTGATTAAGATTTGTAATTTGTTAAAGTTAGGTGCCAGCAATATTAAAAAGGTAAAGTATTGTGTCAAATATGTTGCCCAGCACTTCTGCATCAAAGAGCTTTCTTCATCCGGGTACACATAACAGGGAATGATCCCACTGAATTATACATCCGGGTATACATCACATTAAATGATCCCACTGAAATGACAGAGACAATGAACGAAGATCTTGAATCATTGACTCAATGGTTAGATCAATGGCTTGTCATCTTCAACCATCGCATAAAATAAACTGTTTGACAGGAAGCAAGAAAACTTGAACTGCAGATCATCCCAACCTGACATTCGAGAATAAAAGTCTTGAAAATGTCGATTTACATAAAAACTTGGGTCTTTGGTTCTCTGCAAGCATCCCCTCCTTAACTCGTCAATCACATCTTTGCAAAATCCAGCAACTTAGTTGGTATACTGAAACGTTTAGAGTACAAGTTAAACAGATGATCCGCAGGGTTACTTTACGTTGCTTTTGCACCTCCTCGTTTGGAATTTGCCAGCAGGGTTAAAGCACATAGACCCACAATTTTTCTTCTCTTGAGTTGGAATTTTTTAATATAATTACTTTTCCTCTGTTTTATAATTTCAGGATGCAAGCGCCAATAAACTTACGTCAAACTCGAGACTTGAAAGCTCCACAGAATTGAAGCTCTTCGATTGTTTTTTAAATTATTGGGTACAAACGTTGAAAATTAGTACTACTTCTTCTGGAATAGAGTACTTTGTGGTTCCCATTTTTGTTTCGTTAAAATTTTGAAAATCTTAATCATATTTGTGAAAGTCATCTACCCACAACTGCAGACCTTTGTTCAAACTGTATCTTTCATACCGATCTGTCCCTAAGAAGTTGCACTTTGATGAATCGTCAATACTAATAAACCGAAACAAATACAGATCAAGCAATTAAGATGTACCCCTCGGGCCCCTTATATATTGTCAGCTATGCTTGCCGCCATAGAAAACATTAAAACATCTTTTAGTATAACACACAAAAGCAGAATTATTTTCGCCCTTATGGTTACATTGGCACCAACTTTAAAGGATCGCCCTCTTAGAGTTTTCAGCAAGAGGCCCATGGACATAATGCTCAGCCTTGACCTTCAACTCAACAGATTGAAAAATTTTTTACTGGTCAAAATATGCCCCCGACATCCAGCTTTCCATACATGGTCTGTTCTAATCGGTTAATTTCAAGTTATTGAAGAAAAACAATAGATTTGGACAGGCACCAAACTGCATGAATACTGGGTGACGGTGAGCCAAAATTTACGTTACCAAGTACAGTTTTATGTACAATGTAATCAAGTGCAATTTTGATCATGAGGCTTAATTCTCTTTGCCATTTATGTCCAAGATACACCCTGCCATTACAAAATCACCTCTTTCAACTTAACAAGCATGGTGACCTCACAAAAATTGATCAATGTCGCTGATATTATATCGCATACTAGCATGGGGTATGGTCTATACATCCAATAAATTTGGCAAGTCTAATCCATTTACTTTTCCAAATATGGAATTTTATATCTTAAAACACATTTTGGCTCATAATTTCCGCCAAATTAAAGGTGGCGCCACTAGCATCAATAGCAACTTAGACTTTTATCTCCCCCACAATCTCATTGAAATCGATGAAGATCCGCTCAAAAATTAAAGATGGTTGAGAGTTCACACGATTTTCATGTGTTGACCCCTATATTACATAATATTGTAGATGGTTCCACCAATATCGAACGGGACCCAGATTTCCACACACCTTATAAGTCCTAAAAGTTATATTGGGCTAACTTGAAAGCTGTGGACGGTATCGCGGTAACAAGCAAAAGTTTACAGACGGACGAGAGGACGGACAGAAATGAGCGGTCGCATAAGCTCAGCGACCTTTGCTCAGCAGAGCAAAAAGACTAGGGCCAAAATAAGGGAAAGGTTTAAGACATGCATGTGATGGTATGACCTGGTAAAGTAAATGTATATTGTATATTTTCCACGGCCCTGGAAATGAAAGGAGAAATAGACTGGAAGACGCACAGAGAGAGAGAGAAAAAAAAATCAGAATGAAAAATAGGCTGCCTGGGGGTTTAGGGGCAGGAGTGGCGAAAAAGAAAAATGACGCAAAATGCATGATGATGTTGCAAACAGCTATAATTATGTACCCCTTTCATTTATAGTCAATGTAATTTATACATCACGTGGGTCTGTTTTCTCCAAGTTGTCGCATAATATATCACTGATATTCAAAACCCTTATATTCAAACGAAGTTTTCGCAGCTTGCCCGATAGCAGTAAAGCAAATACAGCCACAGTATGGTCGTGTCTTTCAGCGGTGTCATTACCAGTGGACCGTATAAGTATAGCCAACATGGCATACAAACAAAACAAAAAAAAAAAAAAAAAAAACAAAAAAAAAAAAAAAAAAAAAAAAAAAAAAAAAAAAAAAAAGGCCATCCATTCTTCGCCGAGACCCTGTTTATCACCCCTAACAGAACTGTCTAACTTACCGCATTAAGAATTATTGGTCACGTTTATTGTCGAACTGTCGAGGAAAGTTTCATTTGAAGAGGCGAGGTCATGGCAAATCCAGCAAAAGCTTGTTCGTCATAGAAGTATATTTAAGGTAAGACAGACGCTTGATACAGCTCATTTAGGCCATGTAGCTATATTGTTTTCCCCTGATGAACACTGTCCGGTCATAGAATTTTGCGTCTTATCTAACTCCATGAATTCCTCACAAAGGCGTCAGAAGGAAGTGAACCATCCCAGTTTGTGTGAAAAGGGAACCACCGAAAAAAAAAAAAAGTACAATAAGACCAGAGTTCCAGAGCCACATTTTTTTTTAAATTGGCCTAAAACAAAGAGGCCTCTTAAGAATGGCCATTCAGGGTCATTCGATGCGGTGATCAATAGTGCTAGTAATGCGGTACCAATGCTGAAATGGAAGTGATTGTTCCCATATTAGTTGAAATTAAACAAAACCTGGCGACAGAATTGGTTTAAATGGATAACACAATAAACTACACAAAAGTCAAGATGTATTATGGTTTTGCGTGTTGATGAAAATTATTTCCTTCAAATGGTTGATAAAACGAGCAATTGAAAGCAGCCATTCCTTCATGCACGGAAACAACTGCGATATTTTGGGTCCAATAATGGTCAATTTCGGACTCTTAATGAAACTGTTGCAAGGACTTTATGATGGATTATGCGCTGTTTGCGACAAAATGACTTGTGCCACCGCAACATGATTGACCGGATTATGACGATATTTGTAACTTGGTGATGTGTGATAGCTCCTGTGCGGTGGTTATGGGCATGTCGAAGACAAAGACGACACCGCGACACACAACTCCCATCTCTCAGTTCTTGAGTGTCTTGAC
Organism: Hermodice carunculata; assembly: GCA_964020975.1. Taxonomy (NCBI): domain Eukaryota; kingdom Metazoa; phylum Annelida; class Polychaeta; order Eunicida; family Amphinomidae; genus Hermodice; species Hermodice carunculata. The sequence continues at coordinate 83,531,090 of OZ026616.1, read as the reverse complement.
TCTCTAGAGGGTGCTCGAAATACTTCAGCTGCTAATAATACAAATCTACAAAGATCGTGTCAGGAGCGAGCATTCCAAGAGATCGCTCAAGTGCTGCAGTTGTTCCTCAGACCGTGTGGGCAACCGTGACAGCGAAAAGTGCATCGACTGTGACTGTGACTGCAAGTGCATGCTCCTCCAGGCGTGATAAAAAGTGCCCTGGCCAACACATCTTCATGGGTCGTGACGGGGCAGCCTGCAACGTGAAAACTCCAACAAAAGTGTTTCAGCGAGTGTTTGTAATATGCATACAAATGAGCATGATCGACCAACAACTTTTGCTGGAATAGTTACTGAACATGTTTCTTCTGATTCCCGTAAAGGTCAATGGCATGTGGTTGAGCGTAAGCGAATCTTTTAAGGTTGCAAGGATGTGAAACAGGGCATTGAACGATCTGTGTTTTTAGATAGATATATATCAAATAATGAATAATACTTGACCAAATGATAGTAACATTTGAGTTAAGAATGTTCATGTTAGAATAGAATGCATAAAAGCCATGCGCGACCACACATGACCATCGTCCAACCTATTGCACAAACACGCTGACGATCCGCCAAACAGGCATTCCAGACAGCAGTCAGCATGTCAAAGCACAAAAGGCCACGTTTCATTTGCCTGCTTAACATCCGTTCTTGGCGGTCTACTACCCCCCAGCGAACGTCTGCCTTTCTTTGGCAGCGTCACTGTCTGAAAGCAGGCAGCGCCGTCTTGGCATCGCAGCCAGCGAGTGGCCAGGTGTGGGGATGCGCGCAGTGGATTGTGGGATAGGGACTCTGTGAGCGCCAATTTGTTTCTAGGCTATTACACGGCCCAGTGGGTATTGACCACACGCGGCTCAATTAACTGTTTGGGTTCACCTGCTGGGAAGGTGCGAACAACATAATGGGGGTAACGGGATTAACACCTCTGCTGTGCGATATCCAGCAGGGGTCACATTAAGGATTTTTCGGTGTGGGTCCGTTGGACCCATCTTTCTCCATTTTCAGGAAAAATAGTGGGTCCATGAACTGAATCTATGGGTCCAGTCTGAAATTGTGCAAACTGGACTTCATTTGATGTAATTTGATTAATTGATTTTATTTGGTATAATTAACATATATCACAATGATAAATATATAAAACATGCATGTAACTTAAGCCTAGAAACAGACATAACATAGGGTCTGTATGCTCACGTAGGTAACTCATTATTATAAAATTTAAGATTGAATAAAAAGTTACCAATATGCCAACTTGATGTAAAAGGCTCTAAAAGTTGTTGACGGTACCAAGGATGGATTCAATCTACCCAGGAACCTGCTATTACGACTAAGTCTGTATAGCACATCCCTGGTCTACCAAAAAAATTGGTTGTGAACGGGGCTTAACCCCTAGCACGCTGCCACTGTGCCAGTATCTGGTGTTGTACACCGTGTGCCACCGGACAGTTTTTTAAGTTAAACTCGCTTGCACAACAAGCGGCATGCGTGATTGAACATGCCTGGGCTCTGTTGTTTTTGCGATTGATTCCACGTGACGAAATTGTCAGAAATTATATGATTTATATTTCTGTACACTTTCTATTTCAATATACCTGAAAAATTTGATACCGTAGGCGGTGTTAAGAGTCTGATCTTAATTGCGGTCACTATATTCACCAAGCAACACGGCAGGCCCACAAGCCGTGCAACACACAAGCGAGTGTACACAGCCTGTCACGGGCATGCACCCAGGCATGGTTTTCCGCTACACATTTTTCCGGCCTTCGATCATAAATTTTTTTAATTCCTACAGATTTGTTCCATTCAAACATTTCAATGAAATCAAAACAACCAAATTTTGTTTCAAAAACACCAATAACCACGTGAACCAACGGAGACAGTGATGAACAACATCGTGTTACGCTGTTAGGCCGGCTAATGCAAAATTTCTCTTCGTTCACGTGTAACCTTGCAATGACTAATCTGCGTATTTTCCTTGCCGTCCGTAATGAATTTTCACTCGTGCCTTTATCTGGGTCTAGTTCGATGGAACTCTTCTTGGTGAAAATGTGATTTGAAAATTTAACAGCTTAGTCCAATAATCTTTGCGTGATACGACTTGTACCTTCCCAACATTGCGGACATGAGACAAGCACATGGGGAACAACGAATTTGATTGGACAGTGAGCGGCACGTGATCAAATCCACCCAATGAGGAGCCTGGAAGTGCTCTCAGTATTTATAATGAGGTGAAGTGACGTCCATCCATTCCCATTCTGGCAAATTTTTGGAGGGATACCCCACGAATATTTTTTCTTAGCAAATAAGAGAGCTTGTTACATAGAAAGACTCACATCAGAGGATTCCATCAGTATAATAAATAATCACGAGATTGATAATGGTCGATACAAAACACCGTGACCGCTTGGGGTAATTTTTGCAGTTGTATCTTTCAAAAATGCATCGCGTTTTTGTGCGTGCGTCCACAGAGACGCAAAATGACAATGTTTTATTAATTTCCAGGCGTCATTTCTTTATTTTTTGCGTCTATGACGCAGGACGCAAGCTTAATGTGACCCCTGAAGCCAGCTACTGTTCTGCCATGTACGGCAACTGTGTTACGCACTCAGCCCAGTTGTAATTACTAAATTAGCTGCCTACGAACAGCGTCAGTGTCACGGGTAAAAAGAAAAAAAATGGATGAGAAAAAATTCCGGGACGTTCTTGAGGATTGTTGGCAAGAGATGGGAGTAAATTATCAGGCGACCAAACACCAGGAGCAAGCATTATTTAAATTTTAATGTTATTGTTGAGAAGAAAGACACTTTTGTAATTTTACCAACAGGCAGTGGAAAAAGCCGAATATTCCAACTAATACCTGACCTGGTGAAGCGGAAAACGCCTATTCCAGCCAAACCTGTAGTAATCTTAGTTTGCCCACTCGGAAGTCTAATGAAATCTCATCAGCAAGAACTGAGCAAGTTAGGGGTGTCGTCTTGTATTATGGGTGAAGGTGACGCCGGGAACATTTCCCATCGCAATACACAGCACCCTGTTCCATTCTGACATCTTTTACTCCAGTAAGTCACAGATACACTAGCAGGTAAACCACGTTTGAGAAGGTGTCAATTGGATTACTCCCTTGGGTCCTCGACCTCGTGGAGTTATTTTGACTGCTGTGTGGGAAGTGACGTGTTGCTCGCATCTGATTGGACGACGCACAGCTCATTAATAATGCAGTAGGCAACTTTCACGGTAAGCGAAGTACAATTCATTGGCCCAGCGGCGCCTGACAACATTATCGCCAGATCTGCTAATTGCCTCTTGAAATGGTATTGCGACACGGCCAGGCAGACTTTCGTTGAGGGCCAACATAGTGTATCGCCCCAAGAAAGTCTGCTTAGGAGGCAACGTATACATTGTCTCGAGAGAAAATTGACGCCTTTGTTGACACCTGTGTTAGCCAGGAGAACACAGGGTCACCAGACGATGCAAAATCATTCCCCTAAAGCGTCGCTTGACAGAGGCGGGTGACAGAGACATATCGTCTATCAAAAACATTCTCTTTGATCCGACAGTTGTTGCTTATAGCAACACACAGGAAAAAAATGTTGACACAGGGCAGACCCGCCCCCCCCCCCCGGCAAATCTTTAGCAAGTATTTGTCTGCCTGAGCCGGTACTTGATATAAAAAGTGACCCGTTGAAATGGTGGATGGACCACGAAAAAGATCTCAGTTTTAGTTTTAGTTTAAACATATTTATTTTCACTGGATTACTCAATAGTACATAGAATATAACTAATTTAGGGGTTCTCCAGACATGGAGATGTACAGAATATGATATTTACAAGACGCATAGGACAATACAATGTACAAACATGTGACTATGCACTCAGGTAGACATGCTGTAATACAATTAAACAACCAACTCAATATTTAACATTCATATCCAATTAAGAAACATGTATGTATACACGAATATACTTAGTAACAAGCTAATGCATCCTCAACACAGGGAGCGACTGAAGGGGATGTAACAGCCTGCTGGACGCGGCCGAAGCACCAGCAGCTCGGATGTTCCTTCCCGCCTTGTCCCTGTCGACCCACCTGTGGAGTGTTGACCCATATGTGGGAGCATTATACATGTATTCTTACAGAGCTGTTTGATAAACCAATGATCTGAGGAATGAATATGCAAATAAGACACGATAGGGAACATGGTAGTATTAAAGGTACATACATTGAACATACAAATACACTGCAATGGTATATGCTGATTTCGAGATACATATATGGGATAAGATACTAACCAGTTACAATATAAATTGGCGTGTATCAACATTGAAATATTGCATTGCTCTGACAATTACTGTATTGCATTTTTCTGAAACTCTTTACTCGCGAACAATAAATACTACATGGCCTGTGACTTGCAACATGCAAGATGAGGTTTGGAATAACACCAGGGGATAACAAAGGAGTGATGAAAAGCAGTAGCTTCTTTCTTTTCTGGACATATTTGGGGCAGTAGAGACAAAAGTGTTTAAGGTCCTGAGTTGGGTGAGAGCAGGCACAGGTGGGCTGTTGAATGATATTTACTTTATGGAGATCGGAATTAAGTCCCGGGAATCCTAATCGTAACTGGGTATGACGGATATTAGCGAATCGCTGACCATGGGAATAGAAATCCGGAGCAATGTCGGCCCCCAGCAGAGTGGCTTTGAGTTTGGACTTAAAAATTTGAAAGGAAAGGGAGTTACGGATATCAGTGGGGAGATTATTCCCTAGTTTGGTGGAATCAGAGAGAAAGGAATTTTTGAACCGTTGGGTTCGGCATTTGATGAGGCGAAGGTTGCTGATAGGCCTGTGGCGGAGCGTGCTACCAGCAATGGCGAGGGCGCGAGGTATAAGGTTCGATAGATAGTAAGGAGTAAAGTTAAAATACATTTTATAGAAAAGGATTAATTTGAAATATTTGCGTCTACTGGCTATTTTAGGCCAACCAAGTTCATCAAAGAGTTTCTTATGAGATGTGTGCCTTAGTGCGCCAGTGCATATTTTAGCTGCCTCGTACTGAGTCGACTCCAGTAAATTATTCAGACCTTGCCCACAATTATCAAAGATAGCACAACCATATTCAAGAATTGGCCAAACTATTGAAAAATATAGTCTTTCCAGTGTTTTTCGGGATAACTTAAATTTGAATCTTAGAAAAAGTCCAATACGCTGCCTGGTTTTGTTTGTGATGCGGGTGACATGCGCACGCCAAGACAGATTGTTGGCTAGAGTAATTCCAGGGTGAGTATGGGTGTCTTCCTATGGTACGGCGGTACCACCTAGAAGGACAGGGGGATGATGGGGTTTATTGGTTTTGGTCGAGAAAATAACTAAAATGAATTTTATGGCATTAAAAAAACCATGCCCCATAATTTACCCTAGTGGTAGATAATTGAAAGATTTGTGTTCAAGTGGTGTGCTGAGTCGGTAGAGTTTTGAACTATCTCATGTATACTAGTGTCGTCGGCGAAAATGCGGACATCACAGGTCAAGTCATTTACAATATCGTTTATATACACAAGAAATAATAAGGGACCCAGAATTGATCCCTGAGGTACGCCAGCCTGAACGGGAAGCCAAGAGGAGGTTCGCCCATGGATAATAACACGTTGAAAGCGGTTTGAGAGGTAACTGTTTATTTACCTAAGAAATCTTTCAGGTAACCCCAGTTGTCGTAGTTTGAAGTGGAGGCCTACATTCCTCACTTTGTCAAAGGCTTTCGAGATATCTAAGAATACCATTCTGGCCTCCTTGGAATTTTCAAACCCATTGTAGATATTGTGGAGAGTACTTATCAGTTGGTTGGTAGTTGAATCATTAGCTTTAAACCCAGAGTTCTTATCAGTTAGTAGGTTGTTGCCTATTAGATATTCATAAAGAAAATCAAAGACCAGTCGCTTGAAAACTTTAGGTACGTTGTACAGCAAAGAAATTGGACGATAGTTACTCTTAATTTGTTTACTCGATTTTGTAAACACAGGGCAGATATTAGAGCGTTTCCAAGAATCGTGAAATTGGGAGACACTGAGAGACAGGTTGAAAATTTTTGGCAAGGGCTTGGAGATGGAGTCGGTAGTATTTTTAGGATAGTATTGCCAATATTGTCGGGGCCTGAGGCAGAAGTTAATCTCAAGGATAGTAAAGCTTTGCTGACACTTTCTTCATTGAGCGTCAAATCACTTTTGCGTGCTTCAGTACGATAGGTAAAGTTTGGCAGGGGAGGTGCATCATTATCGGCATGAGTAACGCATTGACTAGCTTAGTAACTATTAAATCCGTCACACTTTTCGGTAATGCCAGAGATAATATTACTTTCTTCAATGATAGGATGTATGTCTTCATGGATTTTGCATTTAAATAAGGACTGAGACAAGTACCACCATTGTTTGGGATTCATATTATTTTTTATCTAATTGTGTACGTAGTTTATAAAAGTATGAGTTTATTGATTATTTGTCTCCTGAGGAACGCTGTTCACTCAGTGTTGAATCGGCGTTTTAAGAGTTAAATATATTGGCATTGACAAATGTAGCTTTGTCTGGTAAACTGAAGTCAACTGTCACTTGGAAGTGGTAGCTTGTGCCAGAACTTTGATAAATATATTGGATATAATTGTGTTAAATGCTATGTTCATACTTGTTCCACCATTGTTTGGGATTCATATCATTTTTATCTAATTGTGTACGTAGTTTAGAAAAGTAGGAGTTTATTGACACTTTTATTACGTTGACAACCTTATTGCGTCTCTTTTCGTAACACTGATAAAACCTGTCAATGTTGACATAGACATTAAGAGTGAAAGGGCGAAGCGTTTGAGTTAATTTCTTAAAACTTTTCCATGCACGATTACGCTGACGCACAAGTTTTTTAATTCCAGCTGTTATCCAAGGTTTATTCTTTGGCCGAATGGTAACTTCTTGGTATGGAATAAACTCTTTGATAGTTTTTAGGAAAATGTCAGACCAGTAAGATACCACATTATCAATGGAATCGAAGACGTTAAAAGCAGTGCTGCAGGGAGCAGAAGATAAGGTATTCTTAAAACCTTGAAAATCATCTTTTTTTGAAATTCCATACACCTCTTTTGAACGAGCGGTCTCTGTGGTAGGAGAGTGAAAAGGAGCAAAAAATAACCGAGTGGTCATAGTTTGAAATAGGAGCTAAGACTCCACTGTCCAGGATAAGTCCACACACACACACACATATATATATATATATATATATATATATATATATATATATATATATATATATATATATATATATATATATATATATATATATATATATATATATGTACCATTTTGTAAAACAGTTCCTCAAAATGTCAGTGATGTAATTGTGGAACTTGAAATATTATTTATTATCTCGTTTTTTACGAGAGAAACCACCAAGCTTCAGTATACAAATATACAGAGTGTAAATATAAATGCAATTGTTCTTATTAGCAAGCACATGCTGTTTTTCATAAATATTTTTTCTCTTTGATTAAATGACATCCGACTCCTTTAATGTAAATCTGCACTCCATAAATATTAGAGGTCTGCGTGATGTAAAAAAGCGCAGAGCAATTTTCCACTGGTTAAGAAAACTAGTCAAGGCATCATATTTGTACAGGAAACACATAGCTGTTCTGAAGATGAAAGTATTTGGAAAAAATGAGTGAGGTGCAAATATTGTTTTTGATGGTTCTTGAGACAGCAGGAGTGTTGCTATACTGTTTTTTTTATTCAATAAACTATAATATATATAACTGCAATTGTTATCCCAGTGGTAGGTATGTTTTGCTTGAAACAAAAATTGATGGTAAAAACTTCTTTTTGGTGAATCTCTATGCCCCTACCAAGGACCATGCATCTGATCAGGTAGCCTTCTTGGCTGATCTGAGAACTGACCCAGTGGACAACCTATACAGTAACTTAAGTTTTGGACGAGACTTTAATACTGTATTATCCCCAACAATGGATAAAAGGGGTGGTAGAGAAACTCCATCCACATACCGTACAGATTTGCTTAATTTTATAGAGGAATTTGACCTTGTGGATATATGGAGAGCTAAAAATCCAGAAAAATTTATGCAAACGTGGCATTCCAAAACCCCATAGATCCAATGTAGATTGGACTTCTGGTTAGTCTTTGGTTTCTTGGTCCACAAGTGACCACATGTAAAATAGCACCTTCCTTAAAAACTGACCATAGCCGTATAAGCATAGAACTTAAAGGTTCAAAATTCAAGATGAGGGGTCCATGGGTTTTGGAAATTCAACAGTAGCATATTAAAAGATGAAGTTTATGTAGCTTAAATCAAAGAACTAATGAAAAGTGAAGAGGAAAATTATATTGATGTAGAAAACAAGATTTTAAAATGGAATTGAAAATGCAAAATTAGGGGTTCCCCACTAGATTATGCCAAACGAAAAGCAAGGCAGAGGCGCCAGAAAGAAAATGGGTTGACACAAATGATCAAAAAATTGCACACAGATATGGCAACATTCCCAAGTGATGATATAAAAAACAGGACTGAATTAGTACAGGCAGAACTGGATGAAATATATTACAGACAAACGGAAGGTGTTATGATAAGATCACATGCCAGATGGTGTGAACAAGGGGAAAACGTACAAAATACTTCCTGCCTCTGGCAAAAACAAAATTATAAATGTATCACAAAATTAGCTAATGCGAATGGGAGGGAAAATGCAAAATTAGGGGTTCCCCACTAGATTATGCCAAACGAAAAGCAAGGCAGAGGCGCCAGAAAGAAAACGGGTTTACACAAATGATCAAAAAATTGCACACAGATATGGCAACATCCCCAAGTGATGATATAAAAAACAGGATTAAATTAGTACAGGCAGAACTGGATGAAATATATAACAGACAAACGGAAGGTGTTATGATAAGATCACATGCCAGATGGTGTGAACAAGGGGAAAACATACAAAATACTTCCTGTCTTTGGCAAAAACAAAATTATGAATATAAATGTATCACAAAATTATCTAATGCAAATGGGAGGGAAATTGAGGACTTTCAAGAAATATTACAAGATGAAGTTTTTTTTAATGAAAATTTATATTCTTCCAAAGTTGATCCATCTGAAACAGAAAACCCAATCTTTCATGATTTGTTCAATGATCCATTTATTCAAAAGTTGTACGATGAGGACAAAAATAAATGCAATGATCAAATTACTGGAAGTGAATGTGTTAATGCATTAAAACACTTTAAAACAATAAAAGTCCTGGATGTGATGGTTTTTCAGCAGAATTTTATAAATTTTTTGGATAGACATTCAACATTTAGTAATTGGTAGCTTCAATTTTGCTTTTGAGAAGGGTCTTTTATTTGTAGATCAGAGACCTGGTGTAACATCTCTTATCCCCAAGAAAGACGAAAAGTTTTACTCCCTTTTAAAAACTGGCGGCCATTATCATTATTAAATGTCGATTACAAGTTATTGTCAAGGGTGCTAGGATTACATATACAAAAATATTTACCCAAGTTGATTAGTAGTGATCAAACTGGTTATGTTAAAGGAAGGTATATTGGGAAAAATATTAGAGAAATTTCAGATATTATACATTTAACAAGTTTACGCAATATACCAGGTTTGCTTTTACTGATAGATTTTGAAAAGGCTTTCGACACTTTAGAGTGGCCGTTTTTAGATACAGCATTACAATTTTTCATCTGTGATGAAGTTTTTTTAGGGAATGGGCTAAGATCATGAACACTGATATAAGCAGCTGTGTTATAAATAACGGATTTACTTCTTCATTTCCCCCCTACATGGAGGTGCACGCGAAGGATGCCCCTTGTCTCTTTTTCATTTTAGAGGTAGAATTACCGGCAATTGGCATGAGGAAAAATGCAAACATTAAAAGGTATAAATTTGGAAATGAAGAGATAAAGTTAAGTCAATTGGAAGATGACACCACCTGTTTCATTCTAGATGAAGAATCTAGGAATGCAGTAATAGATTATTACGAATATTGAAAAATGTTGTGTATTAAAAATATACCTTGACAAAACTGAATGTATATGGATAGGTAATAATGCTGGAAAACAACCCGGCAGCATTCCTGCAAAATGGTGTACAAGTGATTTTACGACTTTTGGTATTAAATTTGCTTCAGATAAATATGACATGTCCAACAGAAAATTTGAATAAAAATTTAAACTGATGCAAGATTTTAAACATTTGGAAAATGAGAGATCTCTCTGTAATAGGGAAAGTTCTGGTCATAAAATCTTTAGGTATTGTAAAATAATTTATGGTGCCTCAAATGTTTCATTTACCACTCATATGATTAAAAAGGTGCAAAATGCAATCAACATATTTACATAGGGAAGTAATATCCCAACAGTTAAAAATGTTATTATGTACCAGAAAACACTGGATGGTGGTTTAAAAGATCCTAACTTTGAGTTACAGTGTAAACATCTACTAATTTCATGGGTCCAACGGATATTATGTGATGAAGATGCTGAGTGGAAACATGTTCTACAAAAACTCTTTCTTGGAATGTCTATTTCTGATTTATTCCAAAGTCGTTTTATGTTAGTTCAAACTTTGAAAATATACCTACATTTCAAAATCACATTATAAAAGCTTGGAACGAATTTCGATCCTTCTTTTCTGCTAACAAAAATGTCTCAATCCGTAAAGACGTCATTTGGTTCAATGGAAATATATTAGTTCAAAATGAATTAGGTTTTTTTTTATAAGAAATGGTATGACAATGCAATTATGTAAATCAATGGTACTTTTAACGAAAACGGAGATTTTCTTACATTGGAACAGATGCATCCGAAATTTAACTTTGAACCCAACTTTTTAGAGTATTTGCAGATACGTCTGCAATACTATATCAGTGGAAAACTACTTGAAGAGGTAAGAATGATGTAAACTTTAGAAACATTTCCTTGAAGTTTTTTATACTGGGTAAATTCATGCCTATTGAAGACTTAAACAGCAAAGATATACATTGGGTATTTGTTAGAAATAACTGCTCAGCAGAACCAATGTGTATTAAAAATTGGTATGATATTTGTTCTGATTTATTGAATCTTACTTGGAAAAAAATCTCTTTGGCATTCAAAACAACAGTTGAAACTAAGTTCGAAGCATTCCAATTCCAAATAATACACAGAATTATAGCTACTAAGTCATGGTTATATAAGATTTGAGAATTGCAGAAAGCGAAAATCGTGAAAAATGTGTAAATGTGAAAGAAACCATTGTACATCACTTTTTCGAATGCCCAGCCTCAAAAGAGTTCTGGAATAAACTAAAAGGTTTTTGGGAAACTGGTTGCAGTAAAAACATTGTAATTAATAAAAGAAAATGTTGTATTTGGTTATTATAATGAACCACAAAAGATTACCTTGAATTTTTGCATATTGTATGGGAAATATTATATATGTATATCCAGAAAAACAAATCTGAAAACATCAATTTTGTTAGCTTTTTACACCTACTGAAAAGAAATATTGTAGTGTACGATCACATAAATGCAGTCAATGGTAAATTGGAGCAATATTATATAAATTGGAGCACTTTATTGGATACAGTTTGTCAAAAAATTGGTTATAACCACTCAGTTACAGTTGTATTATTGTTACAGGCCTACTGTTATTAGTTTGTCCATGTATATGACTATTTGTTAACTGGGAACTCAATAAAGATATTGAAAAAAAAATCATCCAAATCTCAATCCCGTTTCCTACCTTAGGTCTGACCCCCCCCCCCCTTGTATCTTCAGACTGAGCTTGCCTGGGGTGTCATGTGACTTGTGTCAATTTCACCCAGGATATTAGCATATCCCACAGTGAAATGGGCAACTAGCCATCCACGTGTAAGACATGGGGAAGAAATCACATTCAGATACTCACACAAGTCTACTGTCTGTAGACCAACAGGCCAGCATACCCATACAGTATAGAAATAAGAACTATCTTCTGTCATTGTCATGGCACACACTTCCAATACTCACACCAAAAGAAATATGAAGTCTGCGTCTTACACTGAAACTTTTTTTCCCTTTGTTTTGAAATGAGACACAGACGCCCTATGACTTCACACCAGACACATTTGCCCAAAAAAAGGCACAACAGGCAACTCAAATGTACACAGATTTGAATACTTTAATGAAGTGATATCCAGGTAAGAAGTGACAATATAATTATTCCAGATAATAGTCCAGCAAATATGATGCAGGCCACAGGCATTGGGTAGGAGTATCATCATATAACCCAAGCACTTAATAATCCAGAGAGCACTTGTGCACCGGCCAATGTGTTGAGCAGGTGTCCAGAATAAATGTACCAAAATTTCCAAATGCCAATGTCTTTGAGCAGTCTATATTGTTACACAGGCATCACCTATCTACTTACACTCGAGGTAGGAGGGAAAGCTGGGGTGATAGTCATTATGTTAATGGATTCAGTGAGCTTGGCAGCCCTTTGCGACATACCCTCCCCCCACCAACAGAGGAAAACAAGAGAGAAGTGACAGAACTGTCACAAGTTTGCTGTTGCCTGCTATAACGATCAGCCATCTGGGGAGATCGCCAGCTGATATGGTGCATCATAGCACTGCTCTAGGACCTGGAGCCATGTTTAGAAGGCAAAGTAGCCATAGTGATTGCACAACCCCACAAAAGCTATGTCCCCAGCATCACTGAAAGCACACTCAAATAATATTTAAGGCGGTCATAAACACAATTGGATGATAAACCCTGCAATAAAATGACCTCTCTAGTGGAGACTGGCCTGAAAAGGTATCCTTGGGGCAAGTCTATACCTCACTGATGGGCTCTGTGAAAATAAGCAATGAGACCCTGGAATGGACAGATGTGCAAGTCAGGACACCTGGAGACAGTTAAAGTATTGGACCTATCAACGCTACATGTTTTCCCCGAAGTGTGCCTAATGAGGTAGCCCTGCCACCAGGCAAAGTTTAACCTCTTGAGCAAGCAGCAGCCTCCATGTCATGAGCCCTGTCCCCACTCAAAACATGAGTTTAAAAATGGCCTGATCGCTTACAAAAAGAAACATTTGGCGGAAGCCAGGTTCAGAACTACCTATGTGTCTGTCAACATACATGGAAATTAATATTATTTTGTCTACAAATATGGGGATACCCTGTTTTGGAACAACATGAACTATCCTTTGTTCTGCTTGAATGGCCTTGAGATATTAGCTAACCATGCTAGAGTAGGTAGGATTACCTGCACCTGAACCGTCACACCAGATGCCACCTAAACCTGCACACACAAGGATACTCCTGAGCTGACAACAAGTGAAGTGACTGTACCCACTGCCAACCTACCTTGACATAAACACTGGGGATGCCGGGCATTAATGTCAGGACATGGGGCATCATGAACAGGGGTTTGTTCATCCTTATCTTTCCAGGCAAGAAATTTACAAACATCAGCAGGCATCATTAGAGTGACATGGGGGTGACCATAGCAACCAACCATAAACATCTCTATAGTGTCCAGTAATGAGACTTGCCTATGGCTGTAAGGGGAGGAGGCCTGCGAGCCCAAAAGTGATGTAACCCTTGACTCCAAACCAAATGTATCCACCACAGTGGTCAGGTTAGCAGTGACCTGCAAAAAGAATGAAAGAAGTGATACTATTGAATCAAATCTAGCAAGTAAGGGCCAAACCATGACTCTACAGTACTCCGTGAAGTAATACTGAGCATGGAATCACCCAGACAGAAACGCTTAGAGGGAGCATCTGCTAAATTCAAATTAGAACTAACATGGGAGAGGGAAAGGGTAAAATTATGGCACTTGCAGAGAGAAAACAGGGTTTTGCACAATGTATTGAGTTCAGGGTCCTTGCCACCCTCATTTTGCCAAGCATGCACAACTGCTAGATTGTTAACTAAAGTGTGTACCCATGAGTAATAGATATGGGGCAATATAGACTGGAGGGTCTTAACCAATGCATTGGCCTCTTTCAAATAAATGGGCCTATTGTCACTGATTGACAAGTCACCGCAGACAGTGCCAACAAGGGTCACCCCACTTCAAGCAAAGCCTGAGGCATCAGTGGCAATAGAAATGGGGACACGAGACTCCGTTTGCCAAGGGAGCCATTTTGTACAAGTATCAATGAACTACCAATGTTGAATTTCATCTCTCAGCTGTGAACACTGGGAAACCATTCTGCTATTGCCATGGGCTAGGACTACTGCATGAGCCCTAAAACATGTAAAATGCCTTGCAGCCGGGACATAAGGGGCAAAGAAAGAACACTTTCCCATATATTTCTGCAGTGTTTTCAAAGTGATCTGCTGGCTTTGCAGTATATATTCCCGCAAGTCAGCAAATGTGTCCTGTTTATGAATGGGTATGAAGAAACTGTGAGTGTTTGAATGAAAACCAGGGTAAGAAAAAGTATCTGGGTGCTAGGGGTTAATGCACTTTTCATGACAGCAATGGTATAACCTAGAGATATAAACACAGCGCATGTAATTGCCATGGCCCATGTGAAATTAAGAAAATCTGGGTAAGGGGTGGATATGGGCCCCACGAACCTGGCATATATATTTCGTAAATTACTTTATTTTTGCACATATAAATTTTCACGGCTTTTGTATTTCACTGTAGTTTTAATTTCACCTTTCTGGACATAATTCATATTAAAACAATGTTAATATAACATTTCATTGTTTCTTTCTTATTTTCACAGTTTTGTGCCATAACTGAAATAAGCGAAAATAAGAGTACAGTCAAATTAAAGCAATTTACAGTATTGCAATTTTAGAATGCCTCTTAGTCGTAAAAAAGAGGTCACTTTCATTCCAATAGTCTGGTAAATGAAGGGACTGGCCTTTCAGCCAAAAGGGAGAGTATGATACCTCAGATAATATTCCCCAAAATGCAATCCAAAATAATGCCTTACCGACAGGGGGAGAACACCATCACAAGCTGCATTCTCATCACAAGTTGATATGCAGGTCCTGGGGAGGGGGGGACAGAGAGGTAGCAGATCAGCTAAAGATACCAGTCTGAAAGGATTGTCAGAGATCCACAAGTTTAAAAACCTCTAATCATGACAAATATGTGGCTTAGTACGCTCGACACATATGCCCAAGGAGAAACCTATTGTATTTGTGTCTTTTTGTCCAAAACCACTTCCTAGTAGTCATTACCCTATTCCGCAGTCAAAACTCTTTACTCTCCATAAGCTAACCTGTCCCTGTCTAACTTATATACATAGAAGTTCTATTGTCCATATTGCACACGTTCCTCTGTAAAATTTTGACATAGGCTGTATTAGCCCAAATAAATTAAAGGGTCTTCAGCGGGTAACTACTCAACATGTTTCGGAGCCTTTTACCCCTACATGTCTCTCTGAGTAGTGGCTCCTTGTCTTAGCTAAATATTCAGCAAAGACAACCCACATAATAATGAATAAATATGAACGTGGCAATTGACGAATTAGCTAAATATGTAAAGTTTTGCTTATAAATGCAGAGCTTCATATCAAAGAAGAATACCTGTCAAACAAACCATAATTACCAAATTTTCATAGTACAGGTTCAGATAAAAACAATTTGACTTACCCCTGAACCAATATGTACCCTTTCTAGCTGGACAGCTTATCCTAGTTAAACCATCCGCCAATGTTTAACTGAAGTGGAAACAAGCTGGGGCATTATATTCAGTCCTAGTGATTGTAAAATAAACAGTTGCAGCTAGACCACCTGTATAAACTAAGGGAAATCCTAACAAGGACTGTAACAATGTACATCCTGCACCAGAGATGTGAAACAAACTCCATAGTGACACCTACTCCTCAAACAATTAAGCTCTATTTAACTGCCAACCCTGAGTCAATGTGTCAACTTAATGTCTCAGGTTTGTGACACTTGAGAAAAGACTGTCAATTTTGAGTAATTTTTTAATACTGAGTAAATGTGCATTTAGGCATATCAGAAAAGAATGGAAGTCATTAAAGATAAAGTTTTTTCCCCCCTATGGACCTTTGCACTTACGTTTTGGTCTCTTTTGGGTAAATACGAACTATAAATTTATATGTTTCAACTACACATACCAAAGAACATTGCCTTTGGTCGGAATTGACTTGGATTTGTTTCGTTAGGACTACGGTTGGGATATGGTAATGACACTGCCTAATTTAACCTTTATGCCAAAAACATGCTATCAAAAACAATTTTTCTTAACAGGATTTTAAGTACAACTAGGCAAACATGCAACTGTCGTAGGCCGCTTCTTGCTACCTGTAGCCCCTGGGGGTTTACCTAACAGAAAACATGTAAGCCTAAAATGTTTGATAGTGAATATTAAAACAGAAAGATGCCAAAAGATAAAGTTAAGTAGCAAAACAGTAAAAACTGTAAATTATTGTGGCCAAACTTTCTAATAATCTTTGTATGTTAATAGTAGAATTATAGGGCAAGTCAGAAAAGAATGAAAGTCTTTTGTATTTATGTCAAGAGAATGCAATGAAAATATTAACCAGATATCAAGTACAATTAGGCAAGCTTGTAACTGCCGTAGGCCGCTTCTTGCTACCTGTAGCCCCTGGGGGTTTACCTAACAGAAAACAAGCTAGCCTAAAATGTCTGAAAGGTGAACATTTAAACATAATGGTGTCAAAAGATAAAATTAAGTAGCAAAACAGGGAAGTCTAAAATCTCTAAAATTACTGCCGCTATGACGCCAGAGAACAGCAGACCCATCCAGCTGTGTGACTGAAAGAGGTCAGCTCATCCCGTCCACCCACATGAGCTGAAGCCCACTGTAGGATTGGTCCCCCCTTGGGTGTCTGGAATAAAGTGACTCCAAACAAGCCTATGCAAATCCATGTAGATATTTAACGTTTATCTTTATCTATAACTAATATAGAGCAGCTAGTATTACAACAGGATATATTTGAACCCAGGGTATGGAGGGGCCTACATGTCACTAGAGGGCAATATGGGGCAAGTAGACATAAAGTGACCTATTTCCCTGCATAGGTAGAACCGACATTCCCCTGGGGTAGGGGTAACCCTGCCCCTGCCCCTTAGTGGACCCCCCGTGCATAAAGGGATATCCCATGTAGGGGCCTATACCAAAGGGCGGTGTAGCTGGGAACCCTGGTCATCAAAAAGAGGGGGCCATTGTGGCCCCAGGGGCCCCAGGGGCAGGTGCAGTGCGAGCAGCACTGGATTCTTCCTTGCCTTCCTTTCACAGTTGCTTCCATTTCTTGTGTACTTTATTCCAGTTGTCCAAGGCAGACTGAACTTTCTTAGCAATATCAGTCCCCACTAATTTATAGCTAAAGATCAGAGCTCCCCCTCCTCGCGAAGGTCCCCACAGGCCTTTAACTTAGCTTATGTTTAGGGGCCTGCTTAAGATTCACCAGAGGGCCTGTGTCTACCAAATGTCCCAGAGCAGAGAGTAACACACCATTGTTTACGTTGGTATTGGTGGCCAAGTTGCACACTTGTGACAATTCTTGGTCCACCAATCCAGTCTGGCCCTCCTTATGGAGCCGCTTCACCTCTCTCTCTCCACGTCATCCAGGCTGGAGGCATCAGATGTGGTAGGTTCAGCTTTGAAGATGAAGGCAGTGGGCTGTTCAGTCAGATCCACAGGTATAGCAGCAAGTGTCTGGAAGGAAAAGTACGCTTCGTTTTTTTTTAAAACAAAAGTCTATCAAAGCCCAAGCCCATATTCAATGTAATATTAACAGAAATTATACGAAATGCAAAATCAAAGATACTTGCGCACCAGACAATGAGACTATTAATGGCCTGCCCAGATGATCACTGCAGATCATGCAATATAAAACATCTAATCATGTAAGACCACCATGGGGAGATAACATCAACGACCTGAGCAGGGGAGCATTAAAAGAAGGAAACTAGGAGGGGCATTACTAACCCCACCAACTGGTGAGGTTAGTAACTCACATATACAACATGTAAAGAAAAGGCTATTCGCATGTATGCAATCTCTGTCTGTTCTTCCCCCTCCCCGCCTCCCATGATGGCTGGCGCTAATTCCAACATCTACTCAAAACGAAAAGGAATTCATAATGTGGTATATAAAGCAGAATTTAATCAGATGCAGTCACCCCCGAAAAAGCGTGAACGAAACAATAATATTATGTAGATAACTTCAAAGCAGAATAAGGTCTCAGATCGTTATACACCATTATAAAGGCAGGTCAATCGACACGCATGTTGGTACAATGGCCAAGGAAAATGACACTCAGACCACTATCATACAAAGCTAATTTTCAATTCTTTTTACATTTCAAATGTGAAAAACAGTTCTAAAAGTATCCAACACTCGAAAATATAGGAATATTCAAAATAATATATTGCTTGTCTTGCTAGTTTCCCTGAGCTCCACTACGTTTGTGACAAGCGCAACATGGATAGCGAATACGAAACTGCACTGTACTAGCACTTTTGAAATTTAAAATACTGTGCCCACGTGCTTTTTGGACTCCAATTAATCTTTCTGTCTTCAATTAGACTCTTATATACTAACGTTTTCTTAACATTGTAGCGACGCTGTTATCCTTGAATCATTCAACATCATATATAGAGGAACAGTGGAACCTCATGTACAGCAATTCTTTAAATGTGGGGTGGTAAATTGTTGCAACTGTATATACAATATATATATATATATATATATATATATATATATATATATATATATATATATATGTATATATATATATGTACACCTTTTATAGACGTTGACGTTGTTTTAGCCATTATTCCACACAGAAGTTTGTTTAAAGGGGCAAAACACCTATTCCGGCAAACCTTATATATGAACATACACACATGTAAACGTTTCCTGTACTTTGCACCGACGTTGTCATCCTTGATGCAGATGCAGGTTTTTTTGAAGATTATAGGACGTTGTACAGCAACTGTTTCCAGCAAACATTTACAGAATGTTCACGAAAGATTGTTAGAAAACGTTGCCTGAAAGTGAGTTTTACTGGTCAGTTATCACGGCCGCAACATTGATGGGCCATTTTAACGGACAGACTCAAAATACTAGATCTCCTAGATTTTAACACAGAATGCTCTTTAAAAGTTCAGAGGATGTTTCTGCGCTACCATCGTTAATGTGTGTTCACAAAACGTTCATAAAATGTTGATAAAAACGTTGCCCAAATGTATGGGCCCATAATGTTGCTAGACCATCCAAACAGACTGATGCAAATCCCAATGTCATTACAACATCTGCAAAATGCTATATCAGACCTAACCACAGTAGAACCATACCATAACGTTGTGAATACGTTTGTGTTAGCTAAGACAACTGTAGATCTGTAAAGAATAAAGTCCACACTGTATGTAACTTGTGCAATACCCATGATATCGTACTATTGCAGGAACACTGGCTTACTTTAGATGATCTATCTTTTTTTTATTGTGTATTCATGACGATATCTATACATTTGGTGTATCTGCAGTTCATACTGAAATAGTCCAATGCAAGGCAGGCCCTATGGTGGTGTTGCTATTTTATGGCATAAATGTCTTGGTGAGAGTTTCCATATTAAAACATATGGTGACTCCCACTTAATTGGAGCCTTGGTCAACAACTGTAAGACAAAACCACTTATACTATGTACTTTTCTCACTGTATGCACCGTCGACAATCTCGACAAGTTTACAGGATATCTGGCTAAGATTCATTCCCTTGTAGAAACTTAAGATACAACAAATATTTTTGTTTTGGGTGATATGAATGCACAGCTTGATTCCAGGTTTGGGAGAGAGGTTACATCACTTTGTGGTGATCATAATTATATTATGTGTGACGTAAACAGTTTGCATGTCGATGCATTCACATACATCAGTGAGGCACACGATTCTGTCTCTTGGCTGGATTACTGCATAGGCATCAAAATGCTGACGACTGCATTGAAAAATATCTGTGTTCAATATCATTATATAGGTCTGATCACTTTTTACCTAAGTTCAGTGGTAACCATGACTTGCTAAAATTGAATCGTGTACGGCATTGTGGGATAAATAACTGTCCTCAGTTAACTTACCAGTTGATGCATTGTCATGTAAGACTGTTGACTGTTGTCCCCTAGCCCATAAACATGCCCTAGATACTTTGTATTAGGATATAATGAGTCCATTGCCTCAAGCTGCCAAGGAGGCCTTGGGAACAAGTACTAAGGGTATGTTAAACAGGTTCCACAGTAAGTAAACGTTCAACCAAAATACGGTCCTTTTTATGACGTAATGGGCACCACCAGAACAGTTCAAATATACACTGTGGAAATGTGAACAAAAACATGCCCTAGATACTTTGTATTAGGATATAGTGAGTGCATTGCCTCAAGCTGCCAAGGAGGCCTTGGGAACAAGTACTAAGGGAATGTAAAACAGGTTCCAGAGTGAGTAAATGTTCAACCAAAATACGGTCCTTTTTATGACGTAATGGGCACCACCAGAACAGTTCAAATATACACTGCGGAAAAGTGAACAAAATGAGGCAACTCACAGTGCTGATGCTATGGCCTTATGCCTGATGGGCAAAGATTACAACTCCTTTTGGAAAAGTGTTTCTGTCCCAAATAGTACATGCCTGCCTTTGGCGTCCGACATGGGGGTGTGCCAGGTTGCGCCATGATATTGCACATTTTTGGGCTGATTATTCTTGCGGTTTACTATATAAAAAAAGGATAAACATAAAACACATGTTAATGATTGGTTCTCTAGTATATTATGCCATGACGATATGCATGTATCAGCCTGCAAAATACATGAAATTATTAAGCAGATGTCTAATAGTAAACCTGAACGAGCCGGTGGACTTGTAGAGACACATATTAATTTATTAACAGAGAGTCAAGTGCCATGTTGCCATGTACAGTGTGTGGGTGTGTGCAGCTGTACTAGGCTGGTAACACATGACCCGTTGTGTGTAAGGGAAGTACCTTTTGCCACATTTTAAATAGTAGAGATGGTGAATGAAGACATATTGAGAGGCAGTCATTTTGGTCAGCATCTTTTGTACCAGAACAGCTAATGTTCTGGAAGCTTGGGCGCTTTTGTGGCTTAACGGTGGTAATTATCAATTAGATTTAGGGGTTTTGAACAGGCCTGCTTCCAACAGCCATCATGTCAGGCAGATTTGCCAGCAGAAATGTCCAAACTACCGCCAAGGAGACTGTGAATGTTTAAGAAGCAGCCTCACAAGAGCATGGGTACAACTGGCCACAAGCAATGGTGAAAGGGTTTACCTGCCTCTATCCTGGCCAACCGCAGGTCCTATGCTGCAACCAGGCAGACAAGATTAACAGGAAATTCTAAGTGAACCATACCAGTTTAGAGAGAAGTGTTTTGAACTGACCATGCCACGTGAGGAAACAGTATGCTTATTTTATCACAATGCTGAATGGTGCAGGCGATACAAAATGCCAGACAATGCAATCAAATATTACAGAGAACAATCCACCAGAGAATAATTCCTCATTACCTCAGGGTCAGGGGTCGTTATAAAATTTTGATGCGTTGGCTAACGAACTTGGGGTCCATGCCTGCATGGTGGAACTGTTAAAGAGCCAATACACGTACGCCCTGAACATGCTGATGTTGCTACCACCAGATGAAATCATCAAAGGGCTCCAAGATTAAAATTTCACGATAAAGCTGACTTTTGGCCGGAGTTTGGTGCTTGTGAAGGCACTGGAAAAATTGCGAGGAGGTCTCTCAACATTGGACACAACCATGCAGCAGGAAGGATGTGTGGCCATGCAACAGATAGAACATTAGGAATATATAGGGGCCGTATGCGATGTCAACCAAAAGTGGCCAACACAGGAGAGGGAACAACCTGAACATCTGGGGATTCCCCAAAATTGCAGTGCCCATGGCATGTTTCTTCCACTGGAGGAACAATACATACCACAGGACACAGCACAAGGAAATTTGCAAACTTTGCAGGATGATCCGTTTCTAGCACAAGCTCAATGAGATTTAGAAGGCTCCATGCAAGGGAGCAGAGCACAAGATCTCCTATTGCAACAAGTGCACACAGAGGAACTTACCAGAAGACACAGACAACAGGCATGCCCATCCAATTCAAGTACTTTCCCAACGCAAGGACACAATGTGACCATTTTGGCGTGTTTAAGTGCTCTGGGGGCTAGAAATGAGATGAAGTTATGAATAATGCATAAATTGTTGAGCAAGGGTACATAAGATACAGTAGCCATATCAGATAGCATGGCATATACAGTGAAAGTGGCCCAGCTTTGCGAAGTGTATCCCTTCCTGAAGGTTTTACAGTATGACCGTGTGCATGGGTACATACAAGCTAGGGATAGGTTCGGGGGGGGGGGGGGGCAGACCTATCTCACTTGGTAATGTTGTTTTAAATGAGGGGTGGAAAATGGAACAAACAAGGGAGGCCATTTAATGGCAACAACCAGAATACAGACACAGGTAACGGCAGTGTGCACATCATGCTTACCACACTGCTAATTGCAGAAAGCAGACCGAGGTACAGCCCTGTTACACGATGAATGGACAAGAAATATGTTGCAATTTCAATGGCTTGCAGGGGTGCAGGTCGGCAGCAGGGTGCAGATATGCCCACATGTGCAATGTTCCTGGATGTGGTCAGCAGCATCCTAAACCTAACCACCCCTCTGGTAATACTGATACTTGACTGCAAGTTAGACCACTATGGAGACCAGACCCTGCGATCTGGTAGACAGAATTATAGGCAGATTTTCATAGGGTTTTTCTGCTGAATGGTTTCAGAAATGGTTTTGACATTTATAGACCCAGGTACTTCTTCCTTCCAGCAGAATTCAAAAAAACATTTTGGCAGAAACGGAGTGTGGAAATCACAGGAAAGTTGATAGGAAGCCATGTATTGTCAGTGCCTTGGGTGCAGTACCCAAAATGAGCAAGACATTAGACTAATGCATTACTGCAGTCTCCCAGAGGTCTGGGCAGTTAAAAAGTATGCCACCTATGAACCTTTTTCTCTACAGCCTTTAATGAGGTTGTGGAAACAGTAACAGCCAATGCTTTCATGTGTTACGTTGACTTGAGGTCCGTGTATAGGTTCCTGTCAATAAGTACATATTGTCAGAGGTTTACAGGTCTAAAGTCGACTTTTCAGGGGAAAAGCGAGCCCACATATTTTATAGACATCGCACTCACATTTGGCGCAAGGGCCTTGCCTGGGCTATTCCACAGGATGAGCCAGGCTAAATGCAGGCTGACACACAGACGAGGTTTTGAAAAGGTCTATGCGTAGATTGATGATATTGCAATGATAGTAGACAGTAGAGAAGATGGTTTATTGGCATTCAACACCTTCATCGCTTTACTGAGAAAGTTTGGGGTTCATGATAAACTACAGTCAAGTGGAAGGACCCACTCAATGCATCATATTTTTGAGGATTGAAACTAATTCCGTAGAAACGGTGATCTGTCTCCCCCAGCATTAACTTGTAGCATTACAGGCTTTATTATGGAAATTCTTATGTACCGGCAGGGTGACCAAGATATTGTAACACTCTACACTTTTGTAATTTACATGTGACCTCTAAAGGTCAAGGTCATTCGGTCCCTTGAGCTTTCATTTAGTCATAATTTGGACAATTTCCATCCAATTTCAGTCACGTTGGGCTCAAATTATAGATGTTCCAACACTGCACATTTTTAGCAAATTACATGTGACCTCCAAATGTCAAAGGTGAATGTCATTTGAACTTTGGAATTTTCATCTGGTCATGAGCGTAATGGAATGTGAAGTACCAAAGGACTAAAGTTTTAGCATTTAATACTTACAACTTTTGAAGGCACACAGACAGGTGTGATTCGAAGCAAATCTGCTTTTCTAGTAATTTAATACTCCTGGCTTTTTTTTTCAACCTCACAAAAGTTTAGCAGAGATAGCCCAAAAAGTATATTATATGCTGAACCTTAAATTTAGGAGTGATTGTAATATTAACTTGCGCAAAACCTGTTTCATATATTTCATATTAAGGTTAAACCAATTTTATTACACGGAAGCGAAGTCTGGTCAACCACTAAATATCGTAATCGGGCCACTATTCTGGACCATCCCCAGACCAAAATTATGTTTATTAAATTTAATCATAGTTTTATTCATGAAGTTCCAACTTTTTTTGCAAATTTGTTCTGGGCGTCGGTCACACAACTTCTAATGACGCAACTTTAGCAGAATTAGGTATATGTTATTTGGACATGGAAGCTAAAAAAAATAAAATAATTAGATCTTGGTACAGAATTTTTTCTCTTTCAGAGAACAACATGTTCAAATTAGCATACAATATAGCAGTAGACTTAGAAGCCAAAAGGCCTTCCTGCCTGGGCCACATCTGTAAGGTTAATTCTTCAAAAAAACAGATTAAATTACATATGGTTGAACCAGTCTCCTCCAAGTTACATGTATATTGACAATTAAATGCTGTTCTCTGATGAAGAAAGATCACATACGTGAAATGAGCAGTTTTTACACCAGGACGTGGAACTCGATAAAGCTGTATTTCTTATAGAATTTTCAAAATTGCTCACAAAATGGAAGATTATTTAAACGAAATGTAAAGAAACGAATAAATTGAAAAACCGTTCGTGTAATATCGTCAAATCAGACCAGTACTTTATGTTACATTGTCCTCTGTAAAATGATATTTGGCTGCAGTGATAACTCAAAATAAGTAAGCATATTAGTTATTTTCGAACCTGACCAATAAAAGTTTTAATATATTTATGCAACAACATGATAACATTGCCAAAGCTTTAACTTTATTTGCATACAATGTTTTGGGTCCAGGAAGGCATGCATGTAGGAGTGTACATCTTCCTCCAGAAATATACTGCTAGCTTATATATATATGTTGTATATAACATACAGAACCCAGTGGTACAACTGGATTCAGTATGTGATCTTTTATTCACCCATCTGAAAATCGCACAATTATATTCTACTAGTTCTGTCAGTGTGCCGAGGAATTTTCTTTCTTTCTTTCTTTCTTTCTTTCTTTCTTTCTTTCTTTCTTTCTTTCTTTCTTTCTTTCTTTCTTTCTTTCTTTCTTTCTTTCTTTCTATCTTTCCTTCTTTCTTTCTTTCTCTCTCTCTCTCTCTCTATCTCTCTCTCTCTTTCTTTCCTTCTTTCTTTCTTTTCTTTTTCTTTCCAGACATATTTGTCCAACATTTCATTTCAAAACTGTTGTATGTAGAAACTCCAAACTTGGCATGTTTATACCTTGTATACCTGCATACCTGAAGTCTTAAGTTTTTGTAATGAGGCTAGACGGTTTTGAAAGTATTGCAAATTAGAGGTATTTGAAAATTTAAATCTTGAATATCTTCAAAACTATTAAAGGTACAAATGCCAATCCAACTTCCATTTATTTAATTTGTAGCACCAGCAATTTTTTTTAAATATACATGTTACCTCTGAAGGTAAATGTCTCTTCTTGCCATTTGAAATTTTCTTCTAGCCATAACACAGTCAATTTTCATACAGTTTTGACCATGTTGGGCTAAAAGTGTAGATGTGACAAAAATTACAATTTTGTAATACACATGTGACCTCTACAGGTGAAAGGTCAAGGTTACTTGGACATTTGGACGTTTCATTCAGCCATAACTTGGTCAATTGCAATCCAATGCTAATCATGCTGGACTGAACTTGTAGGTATAGCAACACTGCATGTTTATATAATGAACATATAACCTCTAAAGTTCAAAGGGGAAGGTCATTTGGACCTTGGAAAGTTTCATCTTGCCATCAATTAACATCAAACTTTAATCATGTTGAACTCATATTGTAAGAATTGCAACACTGCACATTTTTGTAACGTGTATCTGACCACTAAAAGTCAAAGCTCAACGTTATTTGGCCCTTTGAAATTTTCGTCTAGCCATAACCTGGTCCATTTTCGTGTGATTTGGTTAATGTTGAGCTTGAATAGTAGATATTGTAACACTGTACATTTTTAAAATAGACATGTGACCTCTAAAGGCGAAAGAACATGCTATTTGGGCCTTTGAAAGTTTTATCTGGCCATAAATAAATCAATTTTCATTCAATTTCAGTCACGTCAGGCTCAATTTATAGGAACTGCAACACTAAAAGTCAAACATGAGGGTCATTTGTTCTTTGCAATTTTCATCTAGCTACAAACACTGTGGAATGTGAAATATGAGAAAGGGCTTTGAAGATTGAATTGCATGGCTAGGTGTCCTTACATTTGATCTTTGCCATGGCCTTAGTCCACCAGTTAAAGGTCCTAGGTATGTTTTATTAATACCATTGCTATAAGGAAAACCAGAATGAACAAAAGTAGCATTTATTATACACAACTTTGGAGTGCTGACTGATTTGCTTTCAAACAAACCTTCTTTTCTAATTTGCGGACTGTCTTTGTCTATAATTTCATACTTTTTCACCTGAGGTGTATGTATATTTGTATTAGCCCGCAAGGCCATAAGTCAAATACAATTTGAGTTCATGTATTTATATCATGCTTTTGACGGGACTGAGTCAAATCCTTATCGCCGTGATAAATATACAAATTGGTAAATAGTTAATGTAAAAGTTGATACAATGTCATTTTCAAATGGGCTATACATCGAGGGCCACGTAATATGAATACACCAGAATTACGAATGTACTAAAGCATGGCTGATTAACGTTTCTTAACAGAAAAAATGTCTATAAGCTGTTTTTTGCAAGCTTCATATCATTTTTCTTATTGGCATTGAGTACTGTAGGCCTCTGCACTTCTATTGAATGTTATACTGTCCTGTTTATGGGAGTGACAGTAAACAATGGAACCACCCAAAACATAAACACCTATTGGCATAGGTTGCCCACAATATGTGCTATGACGCAGACTGGGTGGTTCTTAAAGTGTCGCTCCATGTGTGTGTGGGCGTGATGGAGCTTTAACGGTTAGTTTGAAAGGAGATGTGCCCCATTGCTCACAGTAATTGAATGCATTGACCACAGAATTGTGTCACATCAATGGGATAAAGCCCTTTTCAATACATGATAAAATTCAAGCGTCGGTGATAAGACAGAATGGGCAATATGGTGATAAACAAGAAACACGGGGATACCAAAATTAACTTACCCGGGATGGATTATCAGTCACAAATTTTGATATATGTATAACTGCTTAAAACCAGCCTGTTTAACCGACCTAATTCACCAGATAGGCAAGTTTCAGTGGGTGGTGGTATTGGACAGCCAGAAAGGTATCAGACATATAATTCATGAAATATCAAGTATTGTGTCATGTTAATTTCACATTGCACCATCGCCAATACTACGTCTATGGCCATCCTAGAACAAACGAACAGCACGTGCCTGCTGGAGCGGGTTATCTTGCCCAGACTGTTGACAGTGGTACCACTTCTGTCTGGGCTGAGAAGCATTCAAAAATCTACAAACAGAAAACGAAAGAAACAGGTATTACCGTGTCAGAGTTTTATCACATGGTTGTGCCTGTATAACATTTCCATCACAAGTCGTGATCTGATAGCATACGCACCATAGCACGGCAGAGTGAGTGAAAGATTTCAGATCTGTACGAATGATTAAAATGATGTTCTGACGCAATCAAGTACTGATATATTCATTTTAAGTTTAATAAGGCTAGCAATCAGATCAGACTGAGTCATGTACGTAAAACACAAGGAAACGCAAACACAATGCTATTTTGGACAGCAAACTCGGAATTTACCTGAAAACTTCTGAAATGAGTTATGTCCCAGAAATTTGTTTTTACACACACACACACACACACACACACATATACATACATACATACATACATATATATATATATATATATATATATATATATATATATATATATATATATATATATATCTATATATATATATATCCATTGAACCATTCTTTTTCTAAGAATGGTGATTTGGTCGAGTGGATATAAGCATTTTCCATTTCAGCCAGGCGACTGGTGCCAAAGGTTGCAGCTTCAAGTCCCGCTCGTTATGCAGATGTAGATACATATACATATATATATATATATATATATATATATATATATATATATATATATATATATATATATATATATATATATATATATATATATATACACATCTGCATTCGTACACATGAGGTATACATAAACTAGGCAAAATTAATAACCCTCCACTAAAAGCAATTCTTATATAAAAGAAACACACACATATTTTGAATATATTCAATGTTTCTTTTATTCTGTATACACTTTAGAGTAGATCTGTAGTGGAAATTCTGATCAAATGAAGTTACGCTTCATTGCACAGTGTCAATAAGCAGACAAAGTCTGAATTACAATTTCGCAAGAGTACCTGTAGAGCGCTCAAACATGCATATGAACTGAGTGCAGAGTCCCTTCAGAAGGTATCACAGATGGTGCTTGGTTGCATCAAAAGTTATCACAGACTGTACTTAAAGTTAAGGCATTTTCTGAGTTCAATAGAGCAGAAATTGACTCATCACTGTGTCACATAAAGCACCTTAAAATGTCCATTCAATAGGATGTGTAGCCATCATTGTTGTCAATGCACTGTTGGCAGCGTTATCACATGCTGTAGACGAGCTTTCTCACAAGTGCCTGAGGTATACTGTCCCACTCCTCCAGAAGATAACGCCGTAGATCTGCGAAGTGTGAGTTAGGACCCATCTTCTGGTACACATTTCTTTTCACATGGCTTTACAGGTGCTCAATCGGGTTGAAGTCAGGTGAGCATGCTGGCTATTCCATCACCTCAACACTCTCACTATCCAGGAAATCACGAACCTCAGCTGAAACATCTGGCCTGGCATTGTCGTGCATCAGCATGAAGTTGTCTCCAATGGCACCCACATATGGAATAACATGGGGTTCCAGGACATCCGTTATGTACTGTCTGCTTGTCATTGTTCCTTCCATGATGACAAGGTCTGTCTTGCCATTAGCAGAGATGCCCGCCCACACCATGATGCTGCCCCCTCCATATGCAACTGTGGGCTGAACACAACAAGCAGCGTGTATCTCCCCTCGCCATCTCCATGCACGAACACGTCCATCACTTCTGTGGAGGGAAAAGCGACATTCATCAGTGAAGAGAACATTGCTCCATCCTGCATGTGTTGTACGGACATGTTCTCTTGTCCACTGCAACCTAGCAACCGGGTGACGTGGGGTAAGAAGCGGCTTTTTCACCATGCTCCGGGACCTTAAACCAGCAGCATGCAGTCTGTTACGAGCAGTCTGGGTGGACATGCCTCTTTGGTGAGGATTGGCTCTCTCCACCTGGCTCTGAATATCAGGACCTGTGCGTATCCTACTCCTCAGTGCTGCATTAACGATGAAACAGTCTTGTTGCCTGGTGGTCAGCTTTGGCCTTCCCGGGCGTGGTAAATCTGCAACATCATTTGTGTTTCGGTATTTTCTCAACAACTCATTGATGGATTTCTGGTTCACACCCATTGCCCGTGCGACAGCTCTGCAACTTTCACCGGCTTCAATATGACCTATGGCTCTTGCCCTGTCCATTTTGGATAGCCTTGGCATGGTGATGTTCACAGTTTGACCAGTGATAGCGAATCCATAACTGACAGAAAAAACCACATGCCTTTATACCCATGATTGGCACAGTTTCTGGCCACATTACACAGGTATGGTGAGAAAAATCAATGGTCAGGAGGGTCCTAACAGGGACAGGAAAGACCACACATGATCCTTTCTGCGAAGTGCACTTTTTAACTTTGTGTCACATTCAGCCCATGTGCAATCAAGCATGGCTCCAACTCTGCTCATCTTTACAAATGATGTAATCAAAGGATTATGCTACACATACATGTGCGTATCTTTAAATTACCTGAAAAAGTATGGGTACACCATTAAATTATTTAAGAGGAGGGTTATTAATTTTGCCTAGTTTTTCAGAATGATGTAAAATATGTAAATTGATGAGGCCAGTCATATGAAAATAGGGAGTCATCATAACTGGATGGCAGTGAATTTCCGATGTAAGAACCAGGTTAAGAGGGGGTGGGGGTGGGTGGGGTAGATTGAAGTGCGTTGGTTGCATTAACAAGGACGACGATTGGAAGACATATGCAGACAAAATTTTACAAGTTTTGGATGGGTAGAAAGTGACATTACTTGGTACAGAGTCAGTTGATGTTCACGGCATGTCTGATGTTTTGAGAAGAAAGATTTTGGATGCTGCTAAGGAAACGGTAGAAGGTGGAAAGAGAGTCCCAAGTAACAAAAAAGGTATTGATCCAGAGTTAAAATGGCCAATTAGGGTAAGGAGGGTAAAGAATAGAACAATGAGACTAGCTAGAAAGAGAAAAGAGAATGAGATGGAACTGGCTCAAAAGGAGTACATGAGGGCAAGGACGAAAGTGATAATCATGAACAGTAAGAAGGGCAAAGCAGAATTAGAAAATCACAAGAAAGGTATTGGGAAGTCGGGCAGATTCAGCAGCGGTGTTTTGGAAATATGTTGCCAGGAGAAGAAAGTTCCAATTTAAAGAGTGACTCATAGGGTAGTAGAAGGAGAAAAGGAAAAAAGGGAAGCCCTACAGGAGCACTGGAGGGAGGTGACTGATCCACACTGGGGCGCTGGAGAACCGCCAATGGTCAGGCAGAAAGTTAGGCATGATACATGGGACCAGGAATTGTTTATATGGGTAAGGAAGGTATAGTCGAATAAGCAGTGGATCATGTTAGGAAATCCTAAGCATTGCATGGTTTTTTTAATGATTTCGTCAAAAATGAATCAAAGAAATTGTTGTAAAGTGTCTGTAGGATATTAGACAAAGTGTTATGGACTATGGAATAACCAAGGGAAGGGAGAAAACTGAGGATAACTTACGTCCCAAAGAATGCATCAGTTGACCAGCCCAATTAATCTAGAGGGGTAGCAATATCATCAAGCATTGGGGACATTTTACCATGTGTAATGTATCAAAGACTGATGAGGGTAGTTGAAAAAGAAAGTAAGCTTGGGGAGAGTCAAAATGGTTTATCGCCAAGGAGGCAAGTTGTTGATCATGTTTTTACCTTGTCTTAGATATCGGAAATGGCAAGAGAGAGAAGAAATGTACATATGGTATTTTAGATATTCGAAAAGCATATGATAGGGTGTGGAGAGATGCATTGTGGGCACAAATGGAAGGGTTATGCTTTGAGAGTAGATTTTGGGAAGTGTTGAAAGATTTGTATGCAGATGTAAAATGTAGGGTGACGTTAGGGGAGATCAAAGTGGAATGAATAGAGCTGTGTATGGGGTTAAACCAAGGTTTTGTTTTATGCCATATATTGTTCACTTTGTATGTACGTGAGTTGGGTGAACAGTTGTTAGAGAGTGGAAGAGGTATTATGGTGGGCAATGATAGGCTAAGTTTGTTGTTTGCAGATGGTATTGTTTTCATGGGTGAGACTCAGGAAGAATTGCAAAATGTACTCCGGATAGCTGGGGACTATGGGGAGAAATGGAGGGTGGAGTACAGTGAGAAAAAGAGTAAGGTGGTGATTCTGGGTCAGAAGCATAGGTACAGAGAGAAGTGGATGGTTGGAAATTTTGAGACACCATTGAGACCATGGAACATCATTAAGATTTGAGAGGTAGATGATTATAAACACTTGGGTGTTAGTATTAAAGCAACAAGCCAAGGAAAGCTTCAGTACCATGTAGGAAAAATCAGGCAGAATGTCAATCAAACAGAAGGTATAATTAAACTGACAACAGCAAATAGTTTAAAAAAAGCTGGGTGCTTTGGGACAGGGTAGCAGTCCGAAACATGCTGTATGGGCTAGATATAATATCAATTAGTGAGAAATATCTGGAATGGTTGGAAAGGGCAAAGAGAGAAATGGGCAAATGGATTCAAGGGGCCCCACCATATGTTGCAGCAGAAGCAGTTTCAGGGGAAATATGGATGGTTGAATGTTCAGGATAGATTGGGGCTACTTGCAGAAGACAGGAGAAGAGGTCTTGCATTAAGGTGTATCTTGAGGTGGATCAAGAATAGACAAAATGGGTGCTACAAATAGACAAGTTAGCATACCGGTATGACCTGAAGGGGTTAGATAAGGTTGCCAGTTCGTGGAAGACATATGTTGGTAAGGTTCTGACAGGAAAGCAAGAGGATGAGTGGAGAAGTGGGGTGTATGGGAAAAGCATATTGAAAGGTTACCAAGCACTAGAGAAGCCAGTTAACAGAAGGTGTTGGGATGGGGTAAGGGTTTAAAACAACTCCGAGGGAGATGTGGTAATTAATCTCAAGAAGCAGAGGTAGAAGTGGAGGGAGGGGAGTTATGGAAAGTGCAAAGTATATGTGGGGAAGGTGTGGGCGATGCTAAGGATCATTTGCTTTTGTGGTACTCAGAGTACCAGCACTTAGACTGTTTGAGGGTTGGACAGAAGATGAGGCATGTAGGAACATAGAAAAAGTTCGAAATATGGCAGAAAGTGAAAGATTAGCTTGAATGATTGCACTGAACGGAGAAATGCCAAAAAGTAAAGTAGTAGGGGTAGACTAGATGAGGGCTTCCTGGTGACGAGCTGGGAAAGGAGATGTAGTTTTCTGGGTTTTAGGGAGACAGAATCTAGATTGAAAAACTGTAGGAAGGGAGGGAAGAAGGTAGCCCTTATGAGGGCTCCCATGACCTTGGCTGCTGCAATGCAGGGAGAGGCTGTGAGTATGCTGAGTGTGAGATACAACAGTGGGGATATTTTTAATGGCTTCCTGATTTCAACACGATCGCAGCAAATATGTGGTGCACCGCATAATACACACAAATTGATGAATACAAATATATGTCATCGTTCAAACTGCAACATAATTAAAATCAACAAAAAGCATGAAAAGCACAACAGGTGTATGATGCCGTGAGCAAGTCCAAACATGGTCCAGTCAACATGAACAGTGACTCTCATGCTCATGTAGTACATGCATGATTGATAGTCTCACTGAGTGCGTCACACGTCAATTTTGAGCTCAATTTGCCATCCCGTGCTTCACACAGCTCATGGATAAACATTGCAATTTTTTTGCACTGTAGATTTATTTCCGTTGTATGTTCACACTGTACATCTATTTCCGTTGTCTCTGCAAGCTGTAAAGCTGGAGGTGTTTTGATCCTCGTTAAAGCATATCTGTCCATTCAGTACTTTGATATTGCATGTAGATTAAAAGTGTTACATACATAGCACAAGCTTCCATTACCAGTTTACCACATGTTCTCACGACTTTATCTTCAATGTTAATAATTTTGAAGAAAACCTTGAGAAATCTCTGATGCAGTTGAGTTTCAACATATTTTTGTCGCATATTTCAACACTTCACAGAAGCAACTGCTCCCCGTTACTTGCTGGTTAATATTTAATCTGGCTTCAATGTAAATATATGGATAGATTTATGAAAAAGGACTTTTAGGTGGCTACAAATTGACAAACAATGCTAGATATATTGTTGCTATTGCTTGTGTAAATGTGCAAAATTTCAGTAAAATTGCCAAAGAAATTTACCCCAAAGATATCACTTAGGAAGTAACAATTCCGATGGTTTCAGATTTGTGATTCTTGACTTGGATATAACTGTCACCGATGACAGTTTTTGCATTAAAGTCTATCACGCAATTGACGAGTTTTATCTTGAAGTAGTTAACTATGCCTTCCCTGACAGTAATATTTTCGTACGCTATTGGACATAATACATTTTTGTCACAAAGTTTGAAATTTCGTCGGATATTTTTACATTTCAGGATTTTGCATCTATTACAAAATTTATTTACAATAAATTTGAGTCAATAGGATTCAATGATATATTTTTGATCAAATATTTCTACAAATTTGGCTGTAAATATCCAGAGATTGTTAGAAGGTTTGGCTTCAAAAATTTTAGAGAATTTAGACTTGCCTGTTTTGCTACTTAATTTTCATTTTTTGTCGTCAGTCTGTTTTAACATTCACCTTCCAGGCATTTTAGGCTGGCGTGTTTTCTGTCAGGTTAAACCCCCAGGGGCTATCGGTAGCAAGTAGTGGCCGACAGCAGTTACAAGCTTGCCTAATAGTACTTACTATACAAATTTAGTTATTGTGTTTGGTTTGACAGGTATTATCTATTCATATAGAAGCTCTGCATTTATAAGCAAAACTCGCTTATTTATCTAATGCATCTTTTGACACGTTCATACACTTTTTCATTAATATGTGGGTTGTTCTTGCTGATTATGTAGCTTAGACAAGGAGCTGCTGCTCAGGAAGACGTATACATGCTCCAAAACATGTTCTTAGTGGTTACGCATTGAAGACCCTTAGTTTATTTGGGCTAATACAGCCTCTGTCAAAAATTCTATTGAAGAACGTGTGTAATATGAACAATCTTAGTGCCATCTTTATATAGTTTAGACAGTGACAAGTAAGCTTAAGGAATATAAGGAGGTCGGACTTTAGAGTATGCTAAAGACTATAAGGAAGTAGTTCTGCACGAAAAGACACAAATACAATATTGAACAGAATGTGAAGGAAATAGTGATGTGTTATCACATTTAAATTGCCCAAACCATCCGATTATATAATTTGTTTCATTCATGTGCATTGATCTGGCTTGATCATAGCATTACGTAATTTAACAGTGGACTGCAAACATGTGTGCTGTGTTGATTTGGAGGGTGGTTCCACTTGTGGTCACTAGAAGGCACTTATCCAGATGTGGCTTGGTCAAACTTCTTCCCCTGTAAAGGTCCTTTCAACCTGTTTGAGCAATGTACAATGCCTAATTTTCCGATTAATGTTCAAATTATATATTTTCACAAGCTGTGAATATGCCAATGCAAAACTGCCCTTATTAATGCAAAATATTTGCATGTGAATGTCTTAACGGCAAAACTGGTTGTTCATTCAATACTTATATATATCTTCTATCCAAATTGTAATTTGTCATAAAAAAGTGTCATTGATTTACCAACGGGTGAACGTCTACCATTCAGCGTCTGTTTGGGACATAAATTGGCCACCTTATTCTTGCCATTTAGGATACCCAGGACAAATTTGAAAAATAGCATGTGCATTTGAGTATCAACTGGTATATCATCAGATATGAAATACTATGAATTACTGTGTGTCCTTGCGGATAGTTTGTATACAGGCCGTACTGCTTTTCTCAAATCGGTGAAAATCTTTGAAAAGACTTGAAAAGATACCAGGGTGAAACAAATGTGTGTCTGAACTGAGTCATGAATAAATTTACTTCGGAATGAAACTTTTTGATACATCATTGAACACTTCTAGTGGAATCAGGACCAATACGATGACAACGGTGGATTTATTATTTAAGATGTTCCATGGGCTCACCATCCAAATATGGTGACTTGCATGGATCTGTTTGCGGATATGACATCCATTTGCTTTTAATATGGTTGAATATGACATTGAGCTCTTCACCAAACTCTGTATCAAAACGAAAAATACCTTTGTCCATAACTATTTCCTCATTGTTGCGACAAAAATAACTTAGAAGATGCCCGTGTACATGTGTTGGATTAAAACTAATTATATATATTGTTCTGTTCACATATTGCAGGTATCTCACACTCTTTGAGATGGCGAGTACATCCAACTGAGATTCAAGCACAAGGTAGATAACACCTGATAATTTCTGCCAGCGGATTTGTCAAGAACTGATGTTTCCAGTCATCTATTGTAACGTGATCAAAATTCTATCGGCTTTGTATTCACGTTGTCACAGTCAGTCTAGTCGACGAATCTGATCAGACCTACTTCAAGGTTTGTTTTAAACATTATAAGCAAAAGTTAGCTTCAGCGTTGTCTGTCTCCAGGTATGGCTCGTATTTTATCCATTGGTCTACATGTGGTCATGAGAGTAAATGTAGCCACTTTCGTCATGTTGGCTATCTTGACGTCGTCCATCATTTCATCAGCATACATGTTTGAGAGGTACAAAATGGACACATGCCCGAAAACATTCACAGTGGACCCGGGAAATATTACCGTTGGCTATCTGACAAACATTCATCTCAGTGAAGACAGGAGGTCCTTGTGCACAATTTTGGACAACAGTGGTCTGTTTCTCTCGGAAGCTGCCAAGTTTGTCTTTCGAAAACTTTCCGAATTTAATTATATCAATGGAGTGACAATAGGTAAAATGTCTTGATTCACAGGGTGTGACATAATGATAATAATAATAATGATGATGATGATGATAATAATAATAATTTCTATTATGGAAGTTATCTGATAAAAATAGGGATGGACCACATTTTTCTTCATTGTCTCCTATGCTCTCCTCTGCTCTACTTTATTCTCCTTTCCCTTCCCTATCCTATGCCTTCCTGTTTTCCCCCTCCTCCTCTGTCCATTCTACTCTTCTCGTGTTCCTTCCTTTCATTTCCTTGTCTCATCTTTCATATTCTTTTTCTTTCTCTCCCTTCTCCTTCCCGCTGCCCCTTTCTTCTCCTCTCATCGCTCCCTTCCCCGCCCTTCCTTTCCTCTCTTCTCTTGTCTCCTTTTCCCTTCCCTTCCGTTCTTCTCTTTTCTGCTCTGGTATTCTTTTTTCTCCTCCAGTTCCTCTTCTCTTTGTTCCTGCTTTGACCCATCTTAACTTTTTTTTTCAAAATTTTGAAATCTTGTTTAAGTTTCATGGATAGGAGCTAGAACTGAATGTCACTGTAGGAAATGCCTTTTTCAATATTTGTAGGTGAG
Source organism: Hermodice carunculata (assembly GCA_964020975.1). Lineage (NCBI taxonomy): Eukaryota > Metazoa > Annelida > Polychaeta > Eunicida > Amphinomidae > Hermodice > Hermodice carunculata. The sequence goes on along the minus strand of OZ026616.1, from coordinate 83,494,266 downwards.
TTATATTCTGTCTGCATTTTTCGGTTTGCATATATGTACAAGAATCTTGATTGTGCATTGTGTTTGCAGGAATAAAGATTATGGACTCATGTTCACGAAAGGATATCGCCGTGGGAAACATGGTAAAATTGCTGCCAGAAACAGGCTACCCTAGATGTAAACAACCAAATGACTTAGCAGGTACCTGATTGATCAAATAAGAGCTTGTCACTTGAGTTAAACCAATATTTTTAATAACAATCTAAACAGGACAGAGAGAGAGAGAGAGAGAGAGAGAGAGAGAGAGAGAGAGAGAGAGAGAGAGAGAGAGAGAGAGAGAGAGAGAGAGAGAGAGAGAGAGAGAGAGAGAGAGAGAGAGAGAGAGAGAGAGAGAGAGAGAGAGAGAGAGAGAGCTCCATGATGTATATGGTATGTGACGAAGTAAATTAGGTCCATAAGGGTGATGTGTTTGTTTCATTAGTCTGTAATTATATTTTCAAACTTTGGGTATGTCAAATATGTAAAGCTCCAAATTTATAATTCATGTGGTGTGTAGGAGCCCCGTTGAATTGAAATTTTCAACGAAAATGATTCACAATGCACCAGTCCTCTATATGTTGATGAATGCATCAACAAGAACAAGAACTACAAGAACAAGAACAACAACAATAACAACAACAACAACAACAACGACAAAAGGAGAAGTACAGACATGTGGTTTCAAGATTCTAACCTATATCTTTACAAAATAGATAGCTTAATCTTAAAATATCAGCATTACTGTAATGGTTAAAATTTAAATAATATTCTAATTGTTAAGATGTTATAATGTACATCTTTGCGAATTACAGTATGAAAGTTGTGGTGATATGAAAAGCCATCTTTTGAAGGGCTACAACTTTGGTTAATATTTCATTGGATGCTTCTGTGTCACAAACCTACCAATTGAAGCGGAAAGACCCCTCTTTCAATGATAATTTTAAAGTTACTCAAGAATTAAATTTTGTGTACTCACCTTATTTGCATAAATCAAACCAATCGAAGCGGGAATGGCACCTCTATCAGTAATAGTTTTAAAGTTACTTGACATTTAAATTTTTTGTATTCACCTAATTTGCATAAAGTAGAATGCTACAACTTTGGTGCATATTTCATTGGATGTGGCTATGTCATTAAACCGAAATTATGAACTTGGAATGACACCTCTATCTTTAATGGTGGGGAAGTTATTCAAGAATTAAGTTTTGTGTTTTCACCTAATTTGCATACATGCGAATGCTACAACTTTGGTTCATGATTAGTTGGATGCAGCTAAGAGATAGTGAAAATAATCAGTTTGTCAACACCAACAAAGTGTTTGCACTGAAGAATAAAATGTAACTATCAATAATATTATAAATCCATAGATTTTTAAATATTGCATATGTTAATAATCCGAAGCTTTGAGTCTGATGAATAAACCATATTGAATAGTATTTATTCCTAAAATGAGGCACACGTGTGTAACATACGTTTGAAACAACAGTCTGTTGCTGATACCAACACCAACATACATAGTGACATATAAAAAAACTGGTCCAGCCCAGTGCGCCTGGTTTTATCAACTACACTGGTCGTAATTTAATCAACATTGTTCACCGTAGTATATATCCATGCCAGTTTGTGGCACATGATGACAACTCCTCACTAAAAACTCGCAACCAGAGAACTGTAGAGGCATCTGACAGTCTGGTTTTAAACTGAGGCATATATGATTCACATGGGAGCCAGTATTATAACTTTAATGCGTTACTGCAGCACTTAAATCAGGATCAAACATTACAGACGAATTACAGGCCTTACAATCTATGGGGCAGAACAATTTGTTTTGATAACGATTTGCATGCTCTATAACCACATATAAATTGATTGGATGGTGCACGAATTGTTTAAGATGCCAAGTCTAAAGCCAAGTTAAAGGAGCCCAAAGTTGTGGCTTATATTCCACATTGGTAGCTATGTGCTTTATGCTGCCATCAGGCCAAAAAAGTTTAAGCTTTGGAAACAAAAAACACAAACTTCAAGGTTAGAAATATTGCCACCAACTCGAAAATGATATGCTGACACACAATCAGGAAGCAACTGGAGCAAAATATGAATACACTGATTCCTATTTGTGATATCCAAATACACACTGGATGTATAAGGCGAAAGAGTAACTTTAATGGTTCTATGTCGACCATATAAAAAGTACATTAATCTGAAAGTAATACTAAGAAAAAAAAGGACCGAAAAGTAAGTGTTTTCAGAACTGTCATAGGTAAAATTATGTGATAACGTAGAGTATTTGAGCTTTATGCGTGAATAATGGGACAGTATGAAAGGTTGTGCAGCATTTGCATGGGAAGCACAATTTCAAGCAAGCAATAAGACACATATTCGCAATCCCTCAAATACGAAAACAGATTAACCAAAACTGATATATGTAAAGATAGAAGTAACAGAAGGCCATAAAATATCTGGTTCTGGGAGCTTTAAGATGATAAAGTCAGGCAATTTGTGAAATATTCGTTTATTGTTTTTACAGCATCTACCAAATTATCTAATTTGTAGTGTAATTATCTGTGTGAAGGAATAGTATGAGAGTGTTGAGCCTTGTGAATCTCAATCAAAGGAAACTTTAATTTATGTGGTAGCTTGAACAGAATATCCAAAAATATGAACATGATGTTCGTCAGAAAAATGTATTTGAGTTATAGCTAAGTTAAGGGGATATAAAGGTATGACATCTGTAGAATGGTTGTGACAAACATTTAGAAGTCTGGGCATATAGGCAACTTGTGTTCAGATAGTGCGTTGACAAGGAATTTTAGTTAGACAAAAGTTGCAACCAGGGATAGTTTTGACGTCAAATTTACATTGGAGTGTGCCCTGTTTTATATCACTGATCAGAAAGTGTACATTATCATTTTGGCGTGTCTTAAAGCTTGATCACCATACATAACTGGGTGTTGTCATCCAGATTGACTATCAGGCTGACTAAGGATAAGGCCTATCGTATTACCTAGAGCATTGACAATTCAAATGGCTTTGTATTATCTGGAAATCTAAGAACTGGAGCAGTAACTGAAAATCTATGCAAATATTACGATGCCCACCTTCTGAATATTTTCAGAATTTAACAAAAAATGATAACAATGATATAACTTTGACAAAAACAATATATTAGCAATCAAAATCAGTAGAAAGTAGCTAAACTTATTTCCGCTGCTAAGTCAATAGTTAAACAGTCTTAGGTAAATCTAATCCCTGGTGAGATCCTCAACAGGTTGTGTCCCACAGTTCCAAGTTCTATGACTGCTACCAAATGATCAGGTACAAATCCCACAGAAGTACAAATTGGTTCTAATGTGGTACTGAAAGGACACTCAAAGACACTGTCCACACTGCACTTGTTATAACAATAGCTCATAGTCCCACTGGCTTGGAGTCACACAGCTTCTGTCAGATTTTCCCAAATTCTTTCCTAACCAGTCAGGAAAATAGCCGCTTTATATATCTAAACTCAGAAATCTCACCTTATTTCAGAGTTTTTAAATTAGTCACATACCATACCTCTCTCTGATCTTTCTAGATGACCTCTTAAATGTGCACAGACAGTATAATGAAATGAGTCATATAGATGTAGGTCAATAATTTGCTTACAAACTGCCTGACAGTAACCCCAAGAAACCTGGTACACACTCAATGAGTAAAGTGACCTCTCCAAATCAAAACAAACAGGCATACCTACATTCATAACACATCCCCCTCCTTGGGGAAAGAAAAATTGGACATGAAAGGAAAATTTTTCTTCTCAATTGTCAATGTTACTTTTTAGGTATTCTAACCTACAATACAAAGTGATTTCCAACAAGAAACATCTACTCTTTCAACAAAGTGGTACTAACATTCACATATATTAATTATACCATATTGCCAACTGTTTCACTGTAATAAACACACACATTGTTCTAATTGACACTGTTGCACTGTTTATACAAATTAAGTCGAACTGAGGAACAGTTTTACTGTCACCAAACTCCTTTGCATTACAATAGGAATAATCCTTATTTTGCATATGATTATATTTTGAACATATTTGTATAAGTATATGTACATATATATGTGTATATTCACACACAAACCACCAGGGACCTTTAATCCACCAAGTAAAACAGATAAGCAGCAGACACAGATTTTAAAATCAAATTGGAATAATTATGTCACCAATCACTGAATATAAAGTTATGCAAAAGTCTCAAAACCAATTCTTTTCAATGACATTTTTACACAAAAACGTAATCAGTATTTCTGCCAATAATCTGAACCCATTCATGTGAGTAATATTTGTATAATTTTTTGCACCATACTTAGTGCATCAGCAACTACATTGTCCCTGCCACAGACATACTCAATTTTCAGATTATATCCTTGTAGATACAAACTCCATCTTAACAATCTTTGATATTTGTCTTTGAACTTATTCAATAGGACAGAAAATAATAATTCAAATTCATAAATTCCAAAACCAGTAACAACAGTAAAGAGATTCCAGAGCTAACAAAGGAACAACATTCATCTTCCAATACCAATGTGAAGAAACAAATTTCAGGCAGTCACCCATTAAAGGCAACTGGTGGTTTTAAGCCAATCCTCTGAACCTTTGAAATATTCTTCATTAACTACAGAGTATAGTGTTTCCAATCTGTTAAGACCGAACCCCACAAAACCCAAATTTTATTACTTCTGCCATAAAAAAAAGAGACATGGTAGGCCTATCACTTGTTATTTCTTCTGACTTGTCAGTCAGCTGAGTTTACAGCCAAAGAAGTAAGTTGGCCTACAAACACATTAAGGGATTGTGATCAGAGTACACCAGTACTGGACACAGACCTGAGGTAACATATACTTCAAAATGTTGAAGTGCTAATTATTTAAGGAAGTGCTTCTTTCTCGATGATGGAAATTTCCTTTGATGGATGCTATGGATATTGAATTTCTTGGAAAAATAACTCACAGGGTGTTCCAAACCATTGATAACATCCCGTATTAACAGACCACCTGCTGCCACATTATTTGCATCTACTGCAATTTTGAATGGCTTTTCAAAATCTTGGGCTGAAAAAAAAAACTAGTACATTGGTGAGTCTAGCTTTCTGCACTTGAGATGCACACTGGAACTGATGATTCCAAATGAACTTTTCTTTCTTTTTGACAATTTTGTCAATGGTTCAGTGATTGCTGGAAAAATTCTTGCAGAATTTCCTGTAATATCTGGCAATGCCTAAAAACCACAATAGTTCCTTTTTTGTTGTTGGCTGAGAAAAGTCTAAAACTGTTTAAATTTTTTCTGCTTTTGCCAACACTTTTCCATTACCCACTTTATAGCCCAGGTATGGAACTTCAGATTGACCAAGTTCACTTTTGTTTAAGTTCACTGTCAGACCAGAAGAAGTCAATCATTCAAAGGATGCTCTAGTTCTTTCAAGATGTTCAGTCCAGGTTCTAAACCAGCTGTCACCGTGCTCATTAACTGGGTGAAGGTCGCAGGTGCATTTTTAATTCCAAATGGCATCACTTTACATTGCAAAAGGTCATCAGTTATGACAAAAGCTGATACTTTAGCCTTTTTCTGTGAGTGGCACTGGCCAATAAACGTTAATCGAATCGTATTTGCCAACAAAACACGCATTTCCTATCTTACCAATGCAATCATTCCCCCTAGAGATTGGATTGGGATAAGACTCTGATTAAGTCACAGAATTCACCTTTCTTTAATCAGTGCAAAATCGCATTAAACCATCAGGTTTTGGAACCAATACTTTACGACTACTCCAGCTAGTTTGGCTTGGTTCTATGATATCATTTTCCAGCATGTAATTTATTTATTCTTGAACTGCAGGCAATCTCAGAGGATTCATTTGACAAGGTTGTTGCTTTATTTGACCAGCATTATTTACATCTACATCATGACACAATATTGGGTGCAACCAGGCTGATCTGAGAATAAATGTTCAAACTCACGAATAAGTTTTGCTCAATCAGTTTGCTGAGCATTCTTCAAATCAGTGATCTTATGCCTAACTGGTCTGCAACCTCCTGAAACACTGCAGACATAAAATTTGAACCAAAGTCACTTTGCATCTGAATGGGCAGTCCTACTATAGTGGAGAATTTCATTAAATCATCAATGATAGTAGGAGCTTTAATGTTAGTTAATGGGATGGCCTCGGGGTACCTAGTGGCTGAATCCATGATAGTAAGGAGAAGCTTATTTCCCTCTTTTGTTTCTGAAAGTGGTCCCACACAATCTATAATAACCCTGCTACATGGTTCTTCAAGAACCGGGATACTAATCAAAGGAGCAGGTTTTATTTTCTGATTGGATTTTTCGACCACTTGACATGTGTGACATGTCTTACAAAATTCTGCCACATCCCCATGTAATTTGGGCCAAAATAAGTGTTGTAATATTCAATCTTGAGTCTTCTCAATACCCAAGTGGCCCACATAGGCAAATCTGTCTTTAAAACTTTGGCCCTATATGATGGAGATGAACAATTCTCCATTCTTCATCTGTGGAAGCATCTGGAGGTCTCCGTTTCCTTAACAACACTCCTGACTGAATATAATAACAGACCATGTCTTTTTGTGCCTCTTCTCTTTTTAAAGATGTACTTGCCAATTTTTTTAACTGAGGGTCAGCCTTTTGCTCCCTAATCAGCATATCTCAATTCAAGTGAGGCATTTGACTCAAATGATCATTTTGGTTTACCTGGTCAGAGAGGTTAGCATCATGGCTTTCCTCTGGACTCGCGTTACCTTCCTGGCTTACTCGGTCCTCCAGGTTACCAGCAAAGAATGTCCCTGCCACCGCTGGACATTCATCATCCTTGTCACTGGCTTCTTGTTTTGAAACTTCAAGAGCCATTGGCCTTGTTAAACACAGGTGGAAAAATGTCCTGAAATTCCTGTTTAAGCCCTGTGTCCTCTCTCGAGACTGTCTCATCCGTTAAATATGATAGCAATTTACCTTTCACATTATACTCTGCTATATCATTCCCTGGAAGGAATGGCACACTTTCTATCGGGAGACTAGGTACAATACCTATAATCACCGGTCCAATTTTGAAATCAGACTTCAGGTAAGCTTTGTGAAGTGGGACTGTTATGTAATTTCCCTCAACACTCTGAAGTAATACACTGGCTTTTTGATACATCTCATCCAACAAAGGAAGTACATCTTCCAAGAGTAAAGACTGGGCAGGGCCAGTGTCCCTTAGGATCACAACTGCTTTCTGGTCAACAGCATTTTCTTTCTGTGACACCAGGTCTCCTGATTTGAAACTTTCACAGCCATCTAATATGGACTCAGCTACCCCAATATGTGGGTTTTAAAATTTAGCATGGGGGTTATCAGAATATCCATCAGACATATTTAGAGGCACCCCTTAATGCTGGCTAAACCAACTGGTTTCCCAGTATTATTTGTCCTTCTCTGATTTGACATGACCCCTTTTATGGCAGTACCTTCATGTGGGTCCATGAAGGAACTTCTGCCCTGTTTTCTGATTAGCAGGTTTATCAGACTGATGAGGGTTATTGGGCTTTTGTTCTTCTGATTTTGAAGAGGGGGGGGGGGAGGTTCCCCATTCTCTCTGGTTTCTTTCCAAATTTAGATCTGAACTGACCCTGTTTGGGTTTTTCAAAGAAGCTTTTATGTGCCAACTCATAGGCATCAGCCAAAACTGCAGCTTCATGTATTTTATCTGACTTACGTTCATCCTGGTAGGTCTTAATTTCTTTTGCAATTCGCCCTTGGAAATCTTTTACTAAAATAAGTTGCGTTAATTTGTCAAAATCATTTTCTGTTTTTATGTGTGAACTCATAGGCATCAGCCAAAACTGCAGCTTTATTTATTTTATCATCCTTACGTTCAACCTGGTAGGTCTTAATTTCTTTTGCAATTCACCCTTGTAAATCTTTTACTAAAATAAGTTGCGTTAATTTGTCAAAATCATTTTCTGTTTTTATGTGTGAAATCATAGGCATCAGCCAAAAATGCAGCTTCATGTATTTTATCTGCGTTACGTTGATCCATGTATGTGTTACTTTCTTTTGCAATTCACCCTTGTAAATCTTCTACCAAAATAAGTTCCGTTAATTTGTCCAAATCGTTTTCTGTTTTCCTGAAGGCACACCATCTGTCAAGCAGAGTCTTTTTCTTTCAGGCAAATGCCACATAGGTTTCAACTGGTTCCTTTTGGCTGTCCCTAAATGTTTGTCTGTAAGCCTCAGGTACTAATTCATATGCTTTCAGAACAGCATCTTTCAACACATCATACTCAGAACTTTGTTCTATGGAGAGGGACCGATAAACTTCTTGTGCTTTTGCAATAAACACATTTTGCAAAAGAAGAGGCCACACCTTCTATGCCATTCTAATGTTTCAGCTGTTTTCAAATTTTGGTATTAAACATGCATTCATGGCTACATCAAAAGATCCTGACTGTGTTGAATTTTCTGTTCTAGAATGCGTAAGTTCAAGGTCTCTGAGCTTTGACTCTTTCCTTTCTTGCTAATTTTAGCTCATGGTCTCTTGCTTTCTGTGCTGCCTCTGTTTCAGCATGTGTGCCTCTCTCACAGCCTGTGCTTTTCTTTCATCAGCCCCTTTTGCTTCCTGTGCTGCTTCTCTTTCCCTCTGAATGTAAAACTTAGCTAATAACGGAATTGCCAAACTTTTATCCTCTGATCCCTCATCCTCAAGGAAACCTTCTTCAAGCAAATGGGAAATGATCTTTTGTTTCAAAGATGTTTTCCTCATACCTGATGGTACTTCTAAATTTAAGTACTGGGCCTCCTTTTTCAGGTTTTCCTTTAACAATTTATAAAAAATCTTTCACTGTTAATCCCTCGGTAGCCAGATACACACTTGGATCTATTGACATGTTGCCCTATTCTCTGTATATTGAACAAAATCTATGTTTTTAAATACCAGGGAACCTTTGTTGAGTGCACACTGCAAGGTTCAGTATTTAGAAACTTCCACAATTTTCCAGATGATTCAACCTTTATGTGCTTATTGCAAAATAACTCAATGTTTTGTCTTAAATTTGATTCCGTTTGTCTTGGATTGATCCCAGGGGAGCCACCACAATTTATTACCATGCCCACCTTCTGAATATATGTAGAACTCAAAGAATGACAACAATGATATAACTTTAACAATGACAATATATTAGCAATCAAAATCAGTACAAAGTATGTAACTTGCCTGTGCTGGTATGTCAGTACTTAAATAGTCCTAGGTAAATCCTAATCCCTGGTAAGATCATCCACAGGTCCTGTCCCACAGTTCCAAGTCCTATGACAGCCGCCAAATGATCTGGTACAAATCCCACTGAGGTACAGTTTGGTTCCAATGTGGTACTGAATGGTGTGGTGCCAATCCAATCCCTCAGAGGTGTATTTTGGTTCCAGTGTGGTACAATTAACACCAAATATACCAGTCAACTCAAAGACACTGTCCACGCTCCACTGGTAATAACAGTAGCTCACAGTTCCACTGGCTTGGAGTAACACAGATTCTCTCAGATCTTCCCGAATGTTCTACACTCCAATCAGGAACACAGACGCTTTATGTATCTAAACTTAGAAATCGCACCATTATTCTAGAGTTTTCCAATTAGTCACACACCATGTCTCTGCCTCTGATCTCTTTAGATCACCTCCGAACTGTGTACAGACAGTACAATGAAATGAATCATATGAATGTAGGTCAACACTTTGTTTACAAGCTGCCTGAGAGTCACCCCAACAAAACCAGGCTAACTCTGTGACCTGGTACACACTCAATGAGTACAGTGATCTCTCCAAATCATACAAACAGCCATACACAAATTCATAACAGCAAAAGTGCTGCTGTCTGGGCATACCACTGTATAAAACGCCTGTAGAAGTCTGTACAACCAAGAAAACCTCTGACCTCTTTTCGAGTTTTGGGTGAAGACAAAGATTGTATAACCTGCACTTTCCTAGGGGTAACTTCTATACCCTGTGGGGTCAAAATATGGCCCAAGTATTTGACCTTCTGTGTTGCAAATGTACATTTAGATGGTTTTTAAGTCAGATGTGTAGCACATACGCTATCAAAGAATTTTGTGTTTTTCAGATCCAATTGTATGAGCTTCTCTAATTTTTGAAGGTTTCAATTTTATTTGAGGCAAAACTGATTCGAAAAATGACTTTTGGATACATGAAATAGTGGCACCTGTATGCACTAAAGATTTTGAATTACGCTCACCAACTTTAAGTTCTATGAAATTTTGATTCATGGGAGTTACCATTGAAATTTATGGAACAAAATGAGATACAAATTGATCAGGGGTAATCTCGTTTACTTCAGACCTGTACTCCGAAGGCCGGAATTCTGACAGTACAGGTGAACACCCCTATTTATCATTCGTTGGTCAGCAAGTCTGCTTGGAACAGACTGCATGCAGTAACAATGGGAAAGTACTAAATTCATTTTTTTTCTGCCTCACCCAATTTTTTGTAAGCAGTACATGCCAACAGGCGAGATAGAAAGGCATTTGCATCTTCCTTACCAATTGCAGTGCCCCTAAAGGGCTTCAATGCTAGTAAAGCATCTGTAATTTCTAAGTCTCTACCATAATTTTTAATATTATCACACCTTAAATCATGTATATTAAAGTCCAATGGTGTTTCGTTTTCCAAAGTATATGACTGAGTCATACTACTTGCTTTCCATCATGTTCTCGTTGCTGCGCCAACCTCCCTGTGGTGTTGAAAGCAAGTGGTAAGGTGTTTTGAAGGCATTGTCAGGGAGCACACTGTTTCCAGGGTGGTACATAAAACCCCTGGATTCTGTTACCAATCTGTCAGCTTTAATGAATGACCCTCTGTATTGTAGAGCATAAGTGAAGACGATGATTTCGGGATTGACCTAGCTTTATTCTGTCACTAAAATGTTACATTGCTTATAGTGAAAGAGTCTCTCTCCTTCAACCTTCCACCATAACAGGCTAACAGGTGTCTCCCTAGACGACTGCCACATCCCAAGTTGTGTTCAACTGATAAGTGGCTGCAAATGGCTAGTTGGCCAATCAACTCTTAAGACTAAAATCACATGCATTCTTATTACTTATTAGATAAATGGTAAAATTCTCTTAATCTCCATTAGGTGGCACTGTATAAATTAAAAAAGTTTTACAGCTGTCAAAATACAACAAAAGATCATACATCATGCAAAAGGATTCCTAAATGCCCTGACACTGTACTGAGACGCGGAGTGTGAAACAAGCTATCAGCTATGTTTTAATGAATTTTGCATATGTATTGCACAGATTTAGCTTTTCTGTCAAAATAAAACTCTTAACAGTCATTCTTTAAGATAATATTTCACCCCAAGTGGTGGGCTTTGAGGGACAATATGATAACAAGAACAGACAAGGAAAACAGGGACTTACTATACGCTGTAGTGTACAAGTGGTTAAGGTGGAAGCTGTGAACCTAGTGTGCAGTGAACCTGGCAACTTTGGATTGCAATAACCCATGAAATTTATCACAAGTACATTAAACCTATAAATTTTCTGATTACTGCATATCCATAGATTTGTATCCATAGAGGTTTTTTTGCAGGATTGGATTTTTTTAGATTTTATAGCATTCTTTGTGACTTGGTAGGATTTTCACATTTTTCACACTGAAGTCACACAAAATTGTTTATTCCCAGTTGAAATCAGAAGAAATTCAAAATATATATCCATGTCCAGGATCGAATTCAATGGTTGGTCCTAAAATAGCATAAATAAAAAATTATAAAATTTTTAATTTAGTACTGACAAGTTGTTCATTTTCCTTCTATAAATTGCTCAAAAAGTCACAGTAGGTGTTGTCCAAAAATAAAAAAATAAAAAAAAATCCTTTTAAACGATCCTGGATATGATATTTTTCTTTTAATGTCCGTTGATTTTAATGTGATAAGGCAATTCGTACGTTTATAAGGTGAGATACAAATTACAGAGGTTGAGCAAAAAACAGTTCTGAGAAAATGGCATTTAAGGAAAAAGTTGCCAATTTTTACGCATTTATGGCTGTAATATGACACATACTCGTTTCTTCTGTCCTGTGTTTTAATTATTGTGTAAAATAAACTTGTAGCTTTACCTCTGTGATGTTGTCATGAAACAAAAGTATTTTTAGTGGCTTAAATCTCGACTTTTTTAAACTTGGGAACACCACATTTGGTTTGTTTGGGTGAGGGTTCACATGCAGCTTTCCATATTTGGCGACCAGTAAGTGGATTGTGCTAATTTGTTTTTAAATCAATAGCGAATTTCAAAGTAATAAGATCAATGGTAGTGATTAGTCTGAACTGGCCCATTCGTATCTCCATGGCTAATGGTTTTCTGTGAGTCACCCTTGTCGATAGCTCAATTGGTTTCCAGGGGTCATGGACTAATGACTGTGCAAACAATGACATGGTTCATTATCATTCCCATACAAAACAAAGCCATGTGCCTGGTACTGTTTAAACTTTTCATTATAAACAAAAGTTTTGAGATCAATTATCTCATATAAATTTTAAGTTCACACATCTGAGTTACTGGGGGCATGTGGTTTAAGTATCAGACTATCCAAAAATATGAAAAAGGTGATTAGAAATTTTCCGAAGGTGCCAGCTTCAGATCTTCCACCTTAAACAGAATTATTGTATAATGTTCTAGGACTGGTTTCATGTTTTTTGTTCCCTGGTCTATATTTTGTGTAGATTAGTATATATTGAGTTTGGTCAAAGTAAATAATGCAGACAAAGTACCTTGAGTCAATCCTTGTAAATTTATATCTTGACAAATTAAAAAGCAACTGTTTTGATGATAAGATGATTCATTTTATTTCTTTATCTGAAGCACAAATGCATAAGCTAATGAGGCTCTTTAGGCATTGTACCTTGTGAGTTTGGGGAGAACCAGACATCCAGTGCACATCATTTCCCCCTTCAACTACTTTGCTTAGTTTTAGATTTTTGTACCATAATGTGTTTTTATTAACCAGAGAAAGACAAATTGAACGCATGGATATACTTTTTGCCTCTCTTCCAGGAATTATTGGAGCATTGCTAAGTCCGCAGATGGCAGATGTGGCAGAAAACCTGAACGACAGCTCGATACCTATCATAAGCCCAACATGCACAGCTGATTCTTTGAGTGACATAGGCACATACAAAACGTTCATGCGATTGGTGCCGCCAGATAAGATGCAGGTTGAGGTAAGAGAGGGAGAGAGAGGGAGGGAGGGAGAAGAAAAAAGCAAGCTAGCAAGAAAGAAAGAATTTCATAGCACCCCTGTAATCAATTCAAGTGAGCTTATAGGATGTTCAGTGTTTTGTCGTCCATTTCTATTTACATGTTGGACTTGTACAGAAGCCTCAGCTGGATTCACTTCCTACTTGGTTGGATCTACCTTGGGAGGGCCTATACAAAGTTCTTCCAAATAGTCACACTCCAGTGATTTTAACTCATGATTCTTTGGGTTCATTTTTAAATCTTATAAAAATCTTTCAAACAATCTACCTGGCCAATTGCTTCCAACTTGCATGTGGACATTTCTGGGTTCTCCTACATCTCACTTTGTTCACCATATGCACTACAATTTTCTCTATTTTGTATGAATTTGTGTGTTGTTTTTCCATTTTTGATTTCTCCCGCACTGTCTCGCAAATTAAGCCGAGGCTTGGAGGAAATATACCTTCTAGAAGGATCAGACAAAGTTATACATTAGGTGGAGAATCTCTGGATACATGATATTCACGAGTTTATCAATTTGGGCACTTATCCGCATGCATGCATTCCTAATGATTACCATGTTTTAAAGTCCAATGGGATTCCTTTAGGAATTCAGATTTTCGACTTTGTTTCCAGAACTTATGGCATGGTGGCTTATTGATGCTAACCTAGGATAATTATCTCGTATTTACGACATAATATCTCGCAATTACAAGATAGTTATCTGTGATAAAAATCTGTGAAGACATTAAGTGTGACCACGGGTGTATTATACTGCTGGGAAAAAGGACGCCAGCACCATTGTTTTAACATCGGTTGCTCTAAATACGATTTTTTTATATATGGAAAAGGTGGGTGTCGCACGTAATATTATGTAACATCAACAGGAATGCACAGGGTATGCCTGTGCAGTCACACACACAAACGATGAAAACAAGACAGCAGCCAGAGAGGTGCAAAAGGTGTGTCTGCTCTTAGGGTGTTCCCACTGGCTTTATAATGGGGTATGGCACTACAGGGGTTAATATGAAACCACAATGCCAGGATGTGCAGGTGACTCACAGCTGTCAGAATTTGACAGCGAGAGAATCATTAAGTTGTAAATATGAGATAGCTATCTTGTAGTTATGAGGCTGCTTAGGCCATTGATTTGAGCTTGCATAGGGACACTTCTAGGGACTGCAGGACCTAAATTGTTTACCAGGTGGTGCTGTGATCTCTAAAAATAAAAAGATAGTTGTGTGTTAAGGCTATTTTTTCTTCTCCAGAAACGTCACTCAGATTGTTCTGAAACTCGGGTAAATGAGGCTTGTGGGAACGTTAAACAAAGCTTTTCACCAGGTGGTGATACTCTGTATCCCTGATTACCATGTAAGTTAATTGGGATGGCAGTGGAAATTCACACTTTCGACTCCAAAACTGTAAGTCATATTTATTTCAAACTTTGTGGGGATGCTGATGTAAATACATGGGGTCTTTGAGCCACTTTGCACTCGATGACCCCAAAATCCTGGATTCTGATTGGTTGAAAAAGCTTACGTGACCAGTCTATGTGCACTAATGTTCCTATCTCCTCAATGGTCGAAAGCAATTATGTGACCAGAGAGCAGGAAAAGGAGATGATTCAATAAAAGAAAAAAAGGCTTACTTTTGTGTCAGAGCAGATCTCTTTTGCCATTTTCCTTTTTGTAATGCAAGTTTTCCAGAGCCCCGTTTAGTGCGCAACTAAGAGCCAGTATCAAAATTAAGGCACCATGTCTGAGCTCCCAGTGTACCAAAAGAGATTGGTTTTTAGCTCAGCTGACTTGTCAGTCACCTGAGCTTATCTCATGGTCCTCCATCCTTTGTCAGTCCTTCCATCTTCCCTCCGTCCATCCATTGCTCCGTCGTCCGTCAACAATTCACATTTTCAACTTCTCCGAAACCGTCTGCCAGATCCACTTCAAACTTGGTGGGCATGTGCCTTGGGTAATGGACTACCAAGTTTGTTCAAATGGTCACGGTCCAGTGATTTTTGGATTTTTAATGAATTTTTTTGTTCTTTTTTGGGCAAATGTTAAAAAATCTTCTTCTCGGAAACCGTTTGCCCAATTGCTTTGATATCACACAGGAAGACACCTAGAGACTCCTAGTTCTAAATTTCTTCACCTGGTGGCGCAGCATTTTTTTTTCTGATTTTTGGTGATTTTTTTTGTGTTATATCTTTTTTCGACTTCTTCTCCAGAACCGACACTCAGATTAAGCTGAAACATGGTGGATATGTTCCTTGTAGAAGGGTCAAACAAAGCTGTTCACTATGTGCGAATGCCGCGGATTTATCATTTTTAACGATTTTTTCAATTTGGGTACTTATCGGTCAATGCATCTTTCCTATTGATTACTATGGAAGTCAATGCGCATTCTAATGCTTATTTACATTTTTGAACTTCTTCTCCAAAACCGTCATCCAGATTTACTTCGAACTTGATGGGGATATACCTTGGGTGGGTGTCCACCAAGTTTGGTCCAGTGGTCATGTTCCAATGTATTTTGGATATTTTTATGATTTTTTTTTCAAAAATCTTTACAAAAGTTTTAATCAGAAAGTTTAACATGGGAATTTCTTGTAATGATTATAACGAATAATTTTGGCCAGATTTACGTGAAACTTGGTGGGGATGTGCCTTGGGTAAATCTATACCAAGTTGGTTCAAATGGTCACGCTCTATAGATTTTTGGATTTTTTTATGATTTTTTGGGTTCTTTTTTGGGGCAAACCTTAGAGACTCCTCTCCTCTGAAACCGCTCACCCAATTGCTTTGATGTCGGACATAAACACTCCCAGGGGACACCTAGTTCCCAATTTGTTCACCAGGTGGCGCTGCAATTTTTTTCAAATTTTTAAAAGAATTTTTTGTATGGTTTTGCTTTTTTCACTTGTTCTCAGAACCGTCACTCAGATTAAGCTGAAATGTGATGGATATGTTCTTGTAGAAGGGTCAAACAAAGTTGTTTACTACCTGGCACTGCTATGGATTCCTGATTTTTAAGGATTTTCAATTCATG
Source organism: Hermodice carunculata (assembly GCA_964020975.1). NCBI lineage: Eukaryota > Metazoa > Annelida > Polychaeta > Eunicida > Amphinomidae > Hermodice > Hermodice carunculata. Next base: position 83,477,913 of record OZ026616.1, on the reverse strand, counting down.
TACTTATCGGTCAATGCAGCTTTCCTATTGATTACTATGCAAGTCAATGGGCATTCTAATACTAATTCACAGGATAACTGACACGAAATTTACTGTATACTTGATAACTTGAGATCTGTTTTGAGTTAGTACTGTGATGCTGCACATGTTAATGTTTCTGTATGAGGGTCATGCTTAGACAGTACCTGAATGGCCTTGACCTCGTTGCTGGGGTCACAGTATAACATACATGAATTTTACTCTTCATTATAACTTGAGAACTACTTGAACCTTGATGTTGCACATGTAAGTGTTCTTGTATAAAGGTCAGACTTACTGAGAACATGGGTGACCTTGATCCCTTCCCAAGTTCACAGAGCTGCAAGTGTGATGAATGTCAAGATCAGCTGAGCATGGACTGTTCACACAGCCCTCTTGTTAGATATATTAAATTTTTTTATCTTGCATCTTCCAATACCAATGTGAGGAAATAAATTTCACTCCTGACTTCAGACAGCCAGTCACCCATAAAAAGCAACTGCTGGGTTTAAACCAGTCGTTTCGACCCTTGAAATAGTCTTCATTAACTACAGAGTATAGTGTTTCCAAAATGTATAGGTCTAAACACTCAAAAACCAAAGTTTATCACTTCTGCCTAAAATAAAAAGAGACCTGGTAGCCTTATCACTTTTTGGTTCTCCTGATTAGTCAGTCAGCTGAGTTTACAGACAAGGAAGAAAGTAAGCCTATCTCGTCTTTTGTGATATTTATGAATCTGGAACATTATACCTACGAATCGGAGAACACAGCGCACAGCACAACATAGCCAATGAAGTATTTATCAGATAGTTAAGAAAAACACGATCCATATTCATAAATTCCAAACCGAACAATGACAGCAAAGATATTGCAGAGTTACCAAAGCATAAACATACCGGTTCCATTATGAGAAGATGCTACCACTGTTTGGTGTGCAATCTCATAGGCTAATGTTTAAAGACACTAACTCATTGCTGTATCATGTGACAACCCTTCATGTGAATGCAAAACTGAGCAAAATTGCTCATGACCTGGACACTCAAACTATCCCACAGATCATCCGCCTTACAGGAACGAGAACAAGAAAGTTGTAGCAAAGTGCAGGGATGATGTATGTGCTGAACAGAAAATGCCTCTTTTCTGTGGGTTCTGTGCAAAATGTACATCATTAAAATGGCTAACAAAAAGAACACACAAAGCAGGCAAAAGGTGGATTTGAAAAGCTTTCATCAGAAGTTTGACTTTATGGGTGACTGCCTTTCTCGAGCCGGGAGTGAAATGTGTTTCTTCACATTGGCATTGGAAGGTGAATGTTGATGTTTTGCTAACTCTGGATTCTCTTCTTGCCTTACATTTCAGTTGATAAATTGGTAGACCAGGAAAAATGAAAAGTTAAGTTGATTTTTTTTTGAAATTTGTAGATAAAAATAAGTTTTTATTACGCAAATATAAGGTGGACTTGAAGTTATCTAAAGGAGGTTTTGAGTGAGTATTTTTTATGGGTGTCAGCAATTTATTAACTTTTAGTTACAATATTGATACTTAATCGTCACTGATTATTTGCTGTCATTGTTGGGTTGAAATTTACGAATTTCGGCTATGTTTTCTGCACAATTTGATGACTACCGGCATGCCTTAAAAACTGGTACATATATCAAGAAAGAGGCAAGAAAAATGTGTTCCTATCACCAACAATTGGTGACAGAAGCAGCGAATAAGATAGCATTGTCTGCATATCATGATAAGCATTATAATTTAAATGATAGCATATCCACTTTAGCTTATGGGCATAAATTGCTCCCCAAACCAACACTTTGTCATTTTAGTGCTGTATGAAGGCGGTTACATGCGAGTACGGATCCAAGGCGTAAGCATCATGCTACTTGCATTGCGGCTTGCCGGAGTCAGTCTGAAAAAAACAGAATTGGTAAAACACATGATAAACAATTTCGAAAACATGAGTTCCCCCAATGGTCAAAGTGGTATGGCACTATGAGGTTTGGCAAACTGTATATGAAGACATGCAGCTAAAAGTTGACTTTGTGTCTGGTCTGGACTGACTGGGTAATACACACTAAAATGTGCCCCTCTTGGTGGTAGCTGATGAAAAGATTGATGAAATGGCAAAGCGCATGCTGGATATGTTCATCCAAAAAAAAAAAAAAAAAAAAAAAAAAAAATCAAACAAAAGAAAACAAAAACCAAAAACCAAAAACCAAAAAAAGACAAAACAAAAAACAAAAAAAACAAAAACAAAAACAAAAAAAAAAAAAAAAAAAACAAAAACAAAAAGCAAAAAACAAAAAACAAAAAACAAGCATCATATTAATTTTACAGAGCTCGTTTGCTAACAACTGTTTTTTTTTCACATTGTCAATTTGAATGCTCATTATCTTGTGGTTTTTGAAAATGCAAGGGACAGACAACAAACAACTGCATTTGCCAGGCAGCTTGAACCTAACAAAAGTGGAGCTGTGGTGGAAAGATTTGAACAAGCAACCAAGGACGGGGCCCAGCTGCCTCCTAATCAACTGTGCACCTGGAACACCCAGAAATATTTGATACCATATAGACATTTTGTCTTCAGAACCTACTGTATTCATGATCAAGCACACATAATGGTGTGGAGAAAAAGATCCCAACAGGTATAGATGCATAAAAAAGACTGTGGAGGAATACCATCACATTATCCTCTTTAAATGCATGGCCACCAAGCATGAGAAGTAGCATGATAATAAAGCACTTCCTGACTTCATAGATGCCATTTGTGAATGTGTACTCAACATACTCAGAGGTAAAGTGAAACATTCGAAGAGTCAAAAGGAAGGGCTTCAGAAAAATAAACACAAGCTGCCAAAGGTGTATCAAGAGGACAGAAGAAGAGAAAATTCTCAACCAGAGGGTACGATTCCTGTTTGTATTTTTACCATTTGTGTCATCACTTGCAAGTAGTCTCTTCAAACCTGCCTGAGATTAGCATCTTCAAAGGGATAAAGTAAGTGCATAAGGGTGCTGTACCAGCAGTCAAAACTCACTGCCAGTCACTGTAAGATCCATGAATACACTTGCAAATCCCTACATGTTAAACCTGTTGGAGATCGAGGATCAGGTGACAACTGCAGTACAAGATAATAATATAGCAGCACATGAAGCAGCTCTTAACAAATAGTTCAAACATGTAAAAGACTGAAGGAGTAGCAAAATACTGCACTAGGAGCAGCAAAATACTCCACTACGACATCAGTTCCAACAGGCAACATCTGTCTTTGGAGAGGCTGACAAGCAAAAAATTGAACAACTATACCAATGTTTCAAAGAGTTGGAGGAAGAGTGCAGAATGGCTTGTTGAGTGTGTGAACAAAATCCTGATCTACCCATCAACAGTAGTGGAGAACTGAAAGTGAAAGGTGATTTTTAAAGGGTATCCAAATAGGGGATCTGATAGCCAACTCCATGAGAAAGAGGTCCAATATTCGAGATGTTCCTGGTCTAAGTAAATTTCATGACATCCTGTGGAGATGCAACATACCCAAGACCATAATCCCTCAATCGGTTATTCTTCATGCATTGAAAAAAGTGATGAGGCAACCATCACCACATACTCACAAATCTTCTTCAGCTGTGAAAGCAAAAACGGGACATAAAACTTTGGGAAGTCTCTGGGAAAAGATTTTGAGAACAATGGATGACAAATTGGCTCTTATAACATATACGACAAACCTGCCAATACTTGCAGCTATAGTGATATTAAGAGACATGCCAAAGCAGTAGTGTTGGTGTCAATGAACGTAAAGCAAAACGTTGATTACTCAAACAGAGAGTGTACACAAACACCAAACAGGAAATTTCCTCAAAGATGTATTGTGATACTAGAAACAGATGAACTGTAGCAAGGAGATCTGCGTGTCCTTCCTATATCTATTGCCAAATACAACAGTGGTAATCGATATATCATGAAACTGATTGAATGCTTATCCCATTTTCCTTGAGCAGTACCAGTAAAGGGTACAAAGTAAGAAATTGATGGGACCTCTTATGAAGAGGAACTGATCAAAGTGTCGTAACAATAAAACCAGTTGTATATCAAGGCTGTTACATTTTCTTTCTCTCACTCAAGCAGACCAGGATGGTCACATTCATCTAAAAGACGTCAGTTTATTGCTAGCTTTCCTTGTGGGTATGATCATGGCTGTCTTGGTACAAGTCTTAGTAGCAAAGATTCAGGACACACTTGTGAGAAACAAGTGCAAAAACAGCAGCACTCTGGATCAATCCAGATAAGACATAATTTTACTTAACCCTTTTGTCTGACAGTTAAAGCAATACTTTCCAGTAAATGCTGTAACTGAATTCAAGGTTAAGCTTCCAAAACTCATACATCTTCATGAATTGTACGGACTTGGTCTGGGAGAGATATCGTATCTCTTTAACTGGGATGACATCCCACGTGGTGCTGATGCTCATCTACCAATAGGAACCCCAAGTAATCAGGGTGCACACTCAACAACCAAATTAAAGAAAATATTTTCAACAGAAATCCAAATGCATTGGTAAAGTTGCTGAAAAATGCTTGTGCAGACCATGGCATGAGCTTTATGTACAACAAAGACACAGAAAAGATGATGATAAAAATGATATTGATGATCTTACTGATGTTGGACCAGTGAATAACAGGATGCACATTTTCTTCAACAGTGTATTAGCAGAGTTGAATAATGTGAATGTAACCAGCCTATTCTCAGGTATGCCTGCCAAGCATATCTGGAATATTTACTCACCGATACGGAAGATGCCAAAAACAGTTGACTGCAGAGTGTAAGCTGTTCTGTTGATACTGCTGTAAATATGTACAAATCAAATTTGGGCAATTCCACTACTCCTGACAAAACACAGGCTTTGCAAAAAGAGTTTCACAAACTAAGGTCTCCAAGCTAGTTGAACTCATGGGACAATTGAATATTCCCATATTGAATAACGACAGGCTGCTATTGAATGGTGTTGATATTAGATCAAACGTTTAGGGGTCATCAGCATAATTTCATTTGATGTCTTCAGCCACTGGCCCATTCAAGATGCATATACAGAAAGCCATCTTCCATGCTTGCAAAGTAAGCATGGAGGATGGCTGCCAAGTATCCCATCAGGAGGGGTGTTGTACAAACTCATGTGTTGCCTAGAAACGTCCCATCTAAACATGTACAGTCTCTGCTCAAAGACAAGATTCCAAAAATGATCATCATTGGATTTCTGGACATAGATAACTATGATGGGTCAATGAGCAAGAATCTATTTTATTTCAAGATTTACAATTCAACATATCTGTCAGTATGATGCTTATCTACACAGAATGTCACAGTGTGAGAGAGATCGACAAAACAAGGACTTCTAACATGGACACTCACACTATAATAGGCACCCAGACAAGCCAGTAAACAAGATCTTGATTTGCTGGTGTGTTTGCCAGTGACAAGCCTCCCAGATCATCACAGTGTGGGGGGGGGGTTGTTTGTGAAAACACAGCACCATCAAGGGAAGATGGAGAACATCGGTACCAGTATATATGTGCCCAAAAGATAATATAGTTGTACAGAGTAGCACCACCCTCTTGGAATGGCACATTTGTAGAAATCATAGAAAAGATAATGCAATCATGGCCACATGACTATGTTTGGAATGAAGACAGAGTTCAAAGTTGGTATTATATAACCTGTGGACAGCACTGGGTATTTTATCTGTCTCAATGTTGCATGGGGATCAGCATGGCTGATATCATGAATGAATTGGTGTACCCAGGGAATTCTGAGTTCAGTGATGGATTTGTGAATCAAACCTGAGTGTCCGAAGGACAAGACCACCACAAAGAGAAAGAAAGAATGGCATGCAATGGGCCACCCTATTACAGCAGATGTCAGACCAAGAATAAAGGCACTGAAATGTGGTAGCTACAAAAATATCGTCTCTCCAAAACAGCAGGGAAAACGTTGCAACATGAAGTTAACAAAATCACCACAATTAAGTAAAGGAACATACAGTATCAGTTTACCATTTATGCATTATTGGACATTTACAGATCATCAGAGTAAGCTTCCATAGAACCAATGAGAAGAAGAATGACAGCTCGTTGATAAAGAATAAATTAGGGAATGAACACTACTATCTTATGCGAGAACTTCTTCGAAGGATTGATATTGTAATGGACTATCTGTACAACCAAAAAGTTGTGTCTGTTGGAATGTTCATGGCAATTGTGGCTTTAAGGACCAACGAGGTTAAGATGAGGAAATCAGTGTTTGTACTAACTTTGTATGGAGACTATGAATATATATAGTTTTGTGAATCTCTGAGAAGACAATGCATGCTTGATGCTTATGAATGATCAGTGCCTCCAGATGGATAACATTATCTTATTAAAGTGACTCAAGTTATTTACAATCTATTTATTGTAGATATTGCCGGTTAACACCATTCCTGGAGTTACCAAGAGAAAATAAGAGAAAGTATCTCAAGATGATTACTCTACCACCAGACAGAATATCACAACATTTCTGTCATGAGCAGAAGAAACAAAATTAATGAGAACATGCAAGCAAATGACAGCTTTATGTCTGAGGGAGAGCAGTTTTAAGAGACGTGCAAAAACAAATACAGTGCTATCAACTAGGAAAGAAGATTTGCTGTATAGCAAATCAGTGTGTGTGTCTTCAAAGCATATTGCCATGGCAAGTACAACAATTAGTAGAAGTTGGAATGGCATCTCTATCTATTATAGCTTTGAAGTTATTCAAGATAAAAAAAAATTCTAATGGTGCTTTTTTTACATAATTTAAATTGCTACAACTTTTATGTTTAATTCATTAGGTGATTAGGGGGCAATGGTCAACAACCCCATAGTAGAAGTTGGAATGACATCTCTATTATACTGTTGAAGATATTCAAGATTGAAAATTTCGAATTCAGAAAGAAAGAAATAAAGAAAGAAAGAAAGAAAGAAAGAAGGGAGGGAGGGAGGGAGGGAGAAAGAAAGAAAGAAAGAAAATTGTGTTTTGACACACACACACTTTAATGGTAGAATGCATGAGCAGGGATCCTGAGCATTTCCTGGACTGTGTAATTGTATATAAATAGTGTAGCCCAAAATGTTTTCTTTAAGAGCCACTGAACTGACTGGTTTCCAGAAAGAAAACATTAACTTATAATTAAATTACCAAACAGACATAGCTATACAATCAATGCAGCCAACGTTTATATGACAAAATTAACTCATTCAGTGATGAACCCAAAGGATATGCTCTTTGCTAATTCTTTCAAATTTGCATTGCTAGTACAATGTGTGAAACAAATAAAAAAGGTCAGAATCTCACAAATCATGAGAAGATATTATATTCTATTATGATTGTCAGAAATTTTAAATCAGAACCCCCTAATTTAAAACATAAGAATACTCAGTATATCCCTTTGATACAAATTTTACTGACAGTAAATGAAGACTTCTGTGCTGAATGAGTCAAGGGATGCCTCATTTTCAAAGGGTCATTTTGATGTCACATCTTGTAAAATATATACCAGGATTATGGCTTGTTTGCAGTTTACTTGAGATGTGACACCCCTGTAAAAATGTTGCAACGCATTTGTTACCCCTATCTATATATATGGCACATTTTGAAATCCCTGCCAGTGCCTGATGAGACCTAGACAGGTCGAAACGCGTCGCACAGTTTCCAGTTGCCTCTTCTTGGCTACTTGCTTTGTCTAAATCACCCCTGTAAAAATGTCCCACAGGTCTTACGATGTTGATAAAGGCTGTGGATTATGAGTGAAATCTATTGGGGTAATAAAATACACATAAACTTAAGGCGGAAAGGGTAGGGTTTATTTTGATATGGTTACACTTGCCAGGACTTTGGAATAAGCTGGCCATTTGATACCATGCATTCACTGTCACTGGTCATGTGTATTTGGTGGGGTGGCAGACACATAGCAGGGCCAGCTCCACAGTAAAATGGTGTCCCTTAAGCAGGATTATTTTGTAAAAAATCCAATTATTTGAGGCAACAAAAGTGAAAATAAAACCCGTATGAATGTCTACAGCAGCACCCATGTGGACCTGTTTACAAACACCACTAATTAAAGCAGCCGGGCTGAGTGGCAGGGCAAAGAGGTCAGTGATAGGCTGTTTGGCCTATCAGCACTGTGGTCACAACTAATGAGACGGTCCCCAGAGCTCAAGTTGGAATGCACTGTATAGTATATAACATATTGAAGATTTAAAATTTTAATTAGCCCTCATTTGCATAATTTTGAAAAGCATGACCTCCCATTATAAAAAGGCCAGACTTTATCAATAGAAGTATAATTGCGCCAAGTTTGGAGTTTCTACGTGTTATACTTTTCAAATGAAATGTCGGACAAATTTGCCTGTAAAGAAAGAAAGAAAGAAAGAAAGAAAGAAAGAAAAAAGAAAGAAAGAAAGAATTCCTAGAAAAACAGAAAAGTGTGTGCTGACACACACACTTTAATTATGGACCAGTTTACAAAACGTTACGGTTATGGAAGGAAATTGTCTCATGTGGCATACTGTACGTCCCATTAAAGTGCTTGTATTTGATATTTTTGATAAATATTTCCTAACTTTAGGTGAAGCACTACAGCCCTGGCGACTCTGTTCCTTTTGTAAGCATGTAGAATGCAATCATCTGAAACTAGGGCATCAGAAATGTTATCCAGGAATAAAAGAGGTGTCGTTTCAACAGGACATTTATTATTATGATTTTGTTCCTGCTAATGAGAGTTTCACATACAGTTCCATAAATGATTGTATTGAAGTAAAACCAAGCTACAGATATTTCACGCAAAAGTGATTTTCATGGGGCCAAGGCCCTGGGAGTCTAATATGAATTTCTTATAGGAATAGAGATCAGCGAAAGGTTGCTTTTCAAAAAGCAACAGTGATACAGATGAACGATCCATATTCTCATTTGAGTGTCAGAAATGTCTTGTGAGAGTTTCTCTTTAAAATTTTGGACGTAATTTTAACGTTCACAAGAAAAAAATATTGATGTATCAAGGATAGTCCAAAAAGATACTGAACATAAGTATTTTTCTATATAACTAAAGTACATGTGAGGAGTGAAAGCAACAAATATTTTACAAGAACAACTGATTTCAGTACCGAAACAGTCAAGTTTTTAGAGTGGTAATTTATAAGTTTGTATATGTTTATTTACATAAGTCTTCAGATAAATAAAAATCAAGTGCCGAGAATGTGGAGCTTTAGGAACAGAATTGGACCAACCTGTGAACCCTACTTGCAATGTCAGTTCTGTTGCATAAAAGTGCTGTCAGTTGTTATAACCACCTACCCCTGCGCACTAACATTCTCTACCACTATGTACCTGCGACTTGTGCTGTGGTGGTTGCTCAGCAAAAATTAAAACTTGTGCTGTACTATTTTTAAATCTACAATTGTCGTCACATGTATTGCTGCTATTGTGGTCGAGGAAATGACTTGGAAAGTTTCATGTGCAACTACTGCAGACTTGTGTCTTGTCATGCTATTTGATGCCACTAAGTCTTTAATTCAGATCAGAAACAAACAAACATGAATTACATGTAATGTGACAATACGATTTTGAATAAATATATGATATCTATGTAAGTGCATAAATGTTTAATTACATTGTATCCAGTTCAAAGCATCATGTTCATACTGTACTCTGTATTGAAAAAAGAAAACAAAAACAAAACAAAACAATATAAAACAAACAAACAAACAAACAAACAAACAAACAACTCGGTAGTATATGACAATGCAACCTTGGAATATGATGGAAAGATAAACTTCTAATACCAAGGGAAAAGTATTGATACAGTTGCATGCACTGTAACCTAGAGGCCTAACATTAACATCTGTTGTAACACATGCGTTTTTTCTCATTACACTCTATACCAGATAACTGGACTTAACTTTTAAAAATCTATAACTATGTGCATGGAATTAGTGCAATGTCGCATTTTACCTTACTATTTATTGATCGCTGATGATATAATGATTTACATAATTATCTAAATAAAGGATAAATGAACACCTTGAGATAAAGCATGTACCCTTATCTGTGATGCTGCATACAGACATTTCAATGACAAAAGAAAAAAGTCCATCAGGGGCCCTATCTGGTACACTTAGTAGGGGGGCACAGGCATTTAACCGAACACTTCATGATATTTTTGCTTTCCCTCCAGAATATGATTTATAGCAACATAGTGTCTTACAATCCAGAGGGCAACCTTCACAAGTCACTGTACCTCATGCTCAAATCAGCTGTTTCCATACATGGCATGTAACAAATTGTTTAAAACTGAATATTTACCAAAATCTCCTCCTGTGACTCATCTGTGAGTTAAAAGTTATATTAAAGTTGACTAAAATTATGGATAAAGTTGTATTCGTGTTATAGGCTTCCAAAGATATGATTCTGGTTCGATAATAGTTAAAACGAGTTAAAATATGGCGCCTTTAGGGAGAAAAATGCTTTAGAATTTAGCGTTTCATTTTCAATAAACTTCTTGTTTTAACATTATACTTGTTAAATATTCCTATGGTTTATGTGTTGCTACTCAAACATATTGTAGCTAGCTAGGCTGACCCCCAAAATAGTAATGGAATAGCTGTAAAACTTTACAGATGGTTATTTTTTGTACTGGTTTTACCCCTACCCACTTAACGTAAAAAACGCATCAATGCAACGACAATGTACATTGTGTTCTACATTGAGCAATACTAATAACGGTTGAACAGATTACCATATTAACTTCTCAAATCACGTGTTTAAAATTTTTAAATACGGTTCAGGGGTGACTGTTGACCTCAGGTTGACCCTGTAATTTGACCCCACCAGGGTAAACTTTTCCAATTTTTTCCAGTTTCAGTTTCAGTTTCTATCTCAGTGCAGCAGCTTTTCATTAATTTCGAACACCCTGTGAGTAGCAAGAGCAAAAATACTGTCTGTGCTCAGCATCTGTAAACCAATTATCCCACATCTTCCCATTGGGTAGGTATATTTACAAATATATTGAGCTCAAAGTGTAACTAAATAGTGATACAATGTAAGTGCAAAAGTCCTACTGATGATATACTTGTAAGGGACTTTGTAACAATCTTACCGAAAATACTTTTTTAAGATGAGTTATATATTTAGCAATTATGACAGGATGCAGGGTGAAGAAAAGATAAATATAAATTTTCAATTTGTCTGAAAAAATAAAAGTTGAATAAAGCTAAATCAACCTGAAAATAAAGTCTCGTTAAATATTTTCCAAGATCGAAAGTGGTGTTTCACTGAGAACGAGAATTCATCAAGCCTCCTGTTTGACGAATATCTATCTATCTATCTATCTATCTATCTATCTATCTATCTATCTATCTATCTATCTATCTATCTATCTATCTATCTATCTATCTATCTATCTATCTATCTATCTATCTATCTATCTATCTATCTATCTATCTATCTATCTATCTATCTATCTATCTATCTATCTATCTATCTATCTATCTATCTATCTATCTGTATGTATATATATATATATATATATATATATATATATATATATATATATATATATATACATGGATCAAAAAATTGGACACGAGACACAAATCTCCAGCTGGGTAAATACATGTACCCCTAAAGTGATAAAAGTAGGCGTACGTCTGGCTATCAGAACCAATTCATTTTTGCTTAATATTTTGCATATATCAAATTAGATTCGGTTTTGACAACTTTGAACGCTATATATGGGTACCTTTTAACATGGGACATGCTTCACAGTGCTACTGGCTTAAAAAAGGATTAATTCCTTTTCGTCTGGTTCATGTTAAAAGAAATAAAGCACTGAAAGGTAAAGAGCACAGGAATTGAGCTGTGTAGGTTAATATACTCAGTTGCAGTTTATGGAAATTTAACTTGCAGAATCAGATGCTGCATCTAGTTGTGACATACGCTTCTATTTTCTTTAATTAAGAGGTACTTTGCGTCAGAATAAATATAACCACATCATTTTAAATGACCAAATCAATATTTTCGCCTGTCTGAGAATAGACAGAACCTAAAGTAGTTTCCAGATTTAAAACAATACCAGTTAAGACGTTATATTGACTCTCGAAATCAGGCTAAATTGTAGTTTCTCTTAACACTATTAAGATGGAGAAAATATAAATTTTGTTCACGTTTGTGAAATTAGTTATCACTTTGTCCATATTTTCCTTGAACACTAATTATCAAAATAAAATTCCTTAAAATAAACAGGTAAACAAAGTTAGAGCTCCGGACCCTTTTTCCCTCTAAAATCGCTCAAATGCACCTGGATGTAAAGTATCGTCTGCAACAGTTCTTCACTTTAAGGTTTTGTTATTTTGGTTTTTGGTTAGAATATATTCTGAATTATATGGAGTCATATTATTATAGCAATCCCCAAGTCAACAGAATTCCTTGACTTAATTTTGATCTAGGATAAGATCAATCTGGAGAAGTAAATTCCACCGGAAAATCATTTGTTTAGGCAAGAGCATTGGGTACGAGCAATTATGCCACAATGCAAGCTTGTCTTTGCAACGGAGTGTCTGCCCGCTTAAATAGAAGACCATTCATCCCTATAGAAGCTCACCAGAATGGAGATCTAAAATTTATTGACAAATGACCCCAAGTATCAAAGACTCGAAAAAGCAGTGCTCCACACACGCTTTTTACTGCAAAACCAGCTTAAACCTGAATGAATGTAATGAAAAGTCTATTGATTTGAGGTGTTGATTACTTTATATATATATATATATATATATATATATATATATATATATATATATATATATATATGTATATATATATATATATATGTATATATATATATGTATATATATATATATATATATATATATATATATATATATATATATATATGTATATGCTGTTTCTTTCAAAATCATGCATGTAATATATAACATATCCTGATTCTAAAACGTCCTGTGACTCACATATCCAAATCAAGAAAAACAGCACCTATACAAAACGCGCGGCTAGGTGGTCAAAGGAATAAATTAATGTCTAGCTCGCGCTTTCACCTTATAATCAAATCAACACAATACGTTGCTTCATGCTTTCCAGACTCCATGCAAACTCTTACAAGCTGCAAATGCTCAAAGAGTCAGTGTATGAGAAACTGCTCCTGTAAGAAGACTAAGCTTCCATGTAGCGTAGCCTGCAAATGTGAAGTAAAGGCAGAGAAATGTGGACAATCTCTTAACGAAGACTAAGCAAGTAGTTCTGATGAGGAATCAGGCTATGAATAATGCACCAATCAAATGCTTTTTAAAATTGAGTGCATCACTGAATAAACTATTTTAGTGACAGAAATCTTAGCTTTACATGTCAAAGGTTTTCAGATATTGTATAAACTTTGTTTCTTTACTCACACTGTCAGTGCAAACCAAATGGACAATGTTTCCTATGACTTGCATAATGTTGCAACTTTTTACTGTTTTTCTTAAGGGGTAGGGGTTGCATTTAAAGTTTATTATCATTTTGTTTGTAGGTAAAATGCTTACTAAATTGTGTTCAAACACTCCTATATCTATCTAAAGGACATATGGAAGGATACTAAAAAAAAAGTTTCAAATGGATGATTGATATCAGTTCACCAAAGATTGTACGTAACATGCCAAAAAATGTGCGGAAATTCTACCATAAAATATGCATTATTGTACCTGAAAAATTGAGCAACATTATGTTTTGAAAATTATTCATGCTTTATTTATCATACTGGAGACATAAAATATCCAAACTATAAGTTTAACCGTTTTGTGGGAGTTTTAATAGCATAAGTTAAAGAAATATTGATAAAAGTGCTTGAAAACTTAGTTGCTTCGAACCTGTCAATTTACCCAGAAATAATGCCGATTTTCATGGTCATGTACACTGATCTGAAAGGGTTGGCCTGTGGATTCTGATCAGCCATCATGTCTAATTTATGGAAAAAGGACCAGACCCAAAATAGCTTGAAGTATCCACCTACCCCCAAAATGGGCCCTGTGCCCCCTGACTTACTGGGAGCTGGGTTGCAGCGTCTTAGTTTTGATACTGGCCCATATTTGGGCACCACGTGGGGCTTTGGCAAAGTTGCATCGCGTAAAGGAAAATGGCAAAGAAGTTCCACTTGCAAGTAAAGGTAACAGTCTCTTTATTTAATTTTTTCGAACCATTTCCTCTTCACACTCTCTGGTCACGTGACCGCTCTCGACCAATCAGGAACATAAGTGAACAGAGATGGATCACATGACCTTTCTCGACCAATCAGAAAGTGTTTCAAAGACCCCATGTCTACAATCCTGATGTACCTTACATAGTTCTCTACCAAGTGTGTTCAAATAGTTACGGATTTTTTTTGTTATTTTTTTGTTGGCAACATCTCAAAACTGTTCATCCAATTGCTTTAAAATTGCATGGGGACACTTCTGGGAAACTTTAATTTGTTCCACGGGTGGCGCTGCGATGTTTTGTCTTTTTGTTTTTGTTTTTTTTTACTTTATCACGAATTTTCGTGTTTTTGTCATTTTCAATTTCTCTAAATCTGTCTTTTTGATTGTTCTGACACATTGAAGAAATGTACCTTGTTAAAGGATTAAACGACACTATTCACTGGGCTTTGATATTCTCCATCCCTGATTTTTCACAGATTTTGCAATTCATATACTTATTTGTTCCTTTAGTTGTTCCTCCAGCGAACTAAACATCTCAGATCAAAGGGTTGTGACAACGTCACCTGCAGATATCTTTTTGGGGAAGGCAGCGCCCTCTTCAGACCACGGTCTGAACCTTTAGGCCATGCCCAGACATTGTTTGCTTTGCAAACTCCTTGCCCGTGTTCATTTCAATGTATTAAAGACGGCATTTCCAAAGGAAAAAATTCCTGCAAATAAGTTGTCCCCAGTCGAGTACCTGTGGGTTAATACTTACATTTTTTGTGATTGCCAACTAAGTTAGTAGGGATTGCCTTGGAAATTCACACTTTTGACTTCCTCTCCAAAATCATGGTCCCCTAGACCAGAGTACGACTTTTTATGGGTTGAATGTCAAGGTCATTTGAGGACGGACTTTTCAACAAGTGGCGCTCTGAGTTTTTGCTGCTTTTAATGAATGTGTGCTTTCATTATTTTCGACTTATTGTCCAAAATAACAATTCGAATTATTTTTAAACTCGGTAGGAAAGTACCTGGACTCAACGTACACTATTTTTCTTTCACTGCATGGTGCTGCCAGCCTTTCATGATGTTTAATGACTTATTGAAATCAGAAATTGTTGATTATTGTACATGTATATGTTTACATTTTAACAACAGGAACAACAGCAAATGTGACATATTGGCTATTTTGTCGGCAATTTGGATCCTATTCCCATGGTTGCCAAAAAAAAATTAAAAGGAAAATATAGTGCTTCTTTTGGTGTTGTTTATCTTTTCCCTCACTGACTTCGATAGGTCAAACTGACATATGGTCCTATACCTCTGTTGTGGTAAATGCTAACCCCATGGCCACTGTTAAGACAGATTCTGAAGAGCGTTGAGGTCATTTAAATACACAGGGTTTTTATGTGGAATGCATATTTCTCTGCCGTTCAGCCCTGAAGTGACGTGACCTTGCCTAGTTGCACATAACCTAAAACACCTTGAACAGAAAATTACTTATGGAGTAAGTGGATTTTCATTTTAAATTGAAGACTGCAAAAGTTTTGAGTAAAGACTTTCATGTTATGAACAGTTATGATAGCCTGGTCACAAAACCATTTCAGTCTGTGCACCTATGGTCTGCTGAGCACAAAACTGTCACAGTTACCTCGTTTACTGATTTTCCTTCTGCGCTTGTGTGTGTGTCTGTGTGCCTGTGTAAAGCTGTAAATTTTTGTTCATTCATGCTATTTTTCTTTTCCTTTTTTAATTCATGCAATTAGGCAATCAGGATTATGCCAAAAATATGGTTGTATTTGTTACCTCTGGAGCTTTTTTATCAATAACCTGCATCAGAAGTCTGTCTTTTGGTCCCTTTTATTACCACTTATATAAGCACCTGCCGGTACTTTCGGACCTGTATCCACTATCGGGGCAACCATCTCCACTAAGCTCTGTCTTTGATGCAGTGGGGTCTTTGGCACTCAGCCTATTGCATCCACTGAATTATTTGCCTGAGAGCGACTTCAATGTCTGATACAGAGTCCATATTCTGGTAACTACAACCGATAACTATTTGACGTTGTATTTACTTTTTCAGGTAATGCTCACTCTGGAAAAGTCCCATTATATATTGTTCATAACATTTATTAGACAAATTAACCTTCCCTTAACACTAAACTCACACATATTTTTTGGATAGTACCTTTTGAAAATATCAAATCAGCTTGGCTGCAATTTTGAAAATTGTAGATTCCGCATCCAATGGTTTGTAAATGAGCAGTTGGGCGATCTTGGAGGGGGTGTGTGGGAAGAGGGTTATAATATATGGAACCAAAAGTATATATTTTTGCAAATATTTCAAAGCATCAGTAATGATATGATATGTGCTGTGGCCGCGATTCACTTTGATATCCAAATCAAATGTATTTTTGTGCAACTGTCCCTGCAATCAATGCATTAATTGCGCAATGTTCAAAATGGCGCACACCATGCGGCATGATGTTGTCATGTCGCATTTGAATTGTAACAAACGATGATAAATGCTTCAGACATATCCTAACGGGCAGATTAAAGCTAAGATAGTAAGTCATCCTTCGAAAATATGTTGACGGCCGTTACCCCTATTTACTTGAAGAACAGACACCTTGAACATCGCGAATATTAGATATCAATCACCGCACCACCGGCACTGTGGCTATATGCAGGAGCTATGCTTATTCCCTGGCTCAACTTATGCGTCACGACAAGTTGAAATAAAATGCTGTGTTTGAGTTGACTTTACTGCAAAAATAACGGCACCCGTTGGCCAGTTTTTTTTGGTGATGGTTGATTAGAACGACCACTCTTTTAACGAATGGTCATTTGTGTGGTGATTTTGCTGGTCGTTGGTCCCGTGTTGCAGGCGGTCCAGGGCTGTCCAACCGGAGCATTGTAGCAACATTTTGGTTCACAGTTCTTGAAAAATGCTACAAAATACCCCAAATAACTGTTTGTCCTGTGAAGAAGTTGAGAAAATACTCCAGGGAATTTAATGTTGGCTACAGAGATTTTCAGTTGCACAGCACTGTGTTGGTTCAGGTCATTAAACATTGGAAAAGCACCTGTGCCAAGGAAAACTGGTCGTTTTGACCTAGTGGTCACCCAGCCCTGGGGACTGTAGTCGATAACTGCAGGTAATACTGCATCATGATTATACCATGCAGAACCGGCCAGGGTATATCAAAGAGAGTGGATGTGACGACATTTTCAAAAATAAGATGAAATCATTCTTGATGCATCATATGGGAGCACTGGAGAGGACCACTTTATATATTTATAATTTCAGTATTTTATTATTATAAACATTATGCCTTTGGTGCTAGTATTTATTTATTTATTTGTTTGTCTATTTGTTTTTATATCATTATTTTAATTAAAACTATAGATCCATCTTTTAGTAATAAAAAGTTAAAATTAAAATTAAAGCATGTCAGCTACAAACCTATAAAAAGCAACTTAACAATTTTCTGACTTCATACTTGCTATTTTCATGCTGTGGTCCATCGTGGAAATAAGCCAAGGAAAGATTTCTTAGGCCTTTGGTGCTCCCATTTCATGCATCATACTTTAGTGCGCTTTCAGCAATTATATTAGACCATGCTGGCTTATTTTGTTTTGAGATTCAACTTTTAAAATCAGTCACACTGTAGATATAGATATAATATCCCCCAACTACCCCCTCCACACATGTATATATGTATATATAAATATATATATATACATATATATATATACATATATATATATATATATATATATATATATATATATATATATATATATATATATATATATATATATATATAGTAGAGCCTGTCCTATTGCCACCATGATTGGAACATTTGACAAGTGGTTTCATTAGACAGGTTTGTGAGTGTACATTTAAATGTCCATGATGTAAAAGAGAGGCGCCAGGATTTGACTATTATGGATCCTATATTTATTCAAATAGTGTGTTTGTCACGCATTTTGAATGGCATAATAAAGTCCACATAATATATTCAATGCAAAAAAATTGATAAATTGATTCGTAAACATAATTGTATATAATCTGATATCTTCAGTTTCTGATATTCTAACATCATTCAACTGGGATAGAAAGTTCGCGCCGACTGATTAAAAATGTTCCTAGCTCAATGCATTCCATTCATCCTTTATGTTGATATTATATATTGCGAGAGAAAAGTAATAATTCACTCTCCAGCCATATCTAATGTTGATTATTCCACGTTTAATCGGGTATTCGTTGCAAAATTATTTTCCCTAGGCCTTCTTTCAACACCGACCTGGTGTGCCATGTTTATTACGTTCGTCGTATTTATTCAATATTACAAATATATCAAACATTCCTCGCAGACATATCATTTTGCCTACGCGTTTTTGCACTACGTCACTAATGCAAGCGCGTCACAATTTAGTTGTAAAAATGTCTAGGTCATGTGATCTACAGTGAGTAATCTCTTTTTAATTTGACTCTAGAAAAGACAATTCATCCTGAAACCTAGAATAATAAGGTTAATTCGTATCACATCTTTTGACTGATTTGATTTTGTTATGTAATTTGAACCATCTTCTGTTGGTGCTTGTCATGTTTGCACCGATGTCTTCATGTTAATGGAGGTTGCTGAATAAAATAAGCAGCACAAGTAGTTTTCCAAAAGATGCCTTGTCCAGTGATACAATGAATGTGAACCTAATATGAGGGTCAAATGGTAGTCTGGGGGTGAAAAAAAGAAGAATTTGCCTCCGAGTTAGACAGGATGGTCGTGTTGCGTTGTGGATAGGAGATGGTAATAAGAAAAGGTTCCACTTGAATATAAATATATATATACTTATGTGCTTTCCTTTTGAATGCACCAAAATTGACTTTCGCTAACAAATTGCGAATACAGGATGGTCGCTTAAGACCACACCCCTTCAAGTTCAAATGGCCCAGCATTGCCAGTGTCTGTACCATTTATCGTTTCCTTGCCACATAATCTTGATCGAGTGTGACAGAATTTCTCTGTCTTTTTCATAAAGCTATTTCTTAAGTATTTTGGAGTGATTTTGTTCCTGTTCCGTACAATATTTTGGTAAAACAATGGCATAATATTATTGGAACTATTTTGGCGTTTTGATGTTCGCACCTACAATGCCAAATGTTGGCTAGTTCTAACACTTCAACAACGTGGTTAATGTAAGATTTTTTGATGCATGTAAAGGTTAACTTTTAACTGTTAATGCATTACATAAAACAAAATATAAATGAAAGTAATAATTTCATTTGGATTTTGTTAATGAGGATTTGCATTTTGGTGGTTAGAAGCATTTGTGCCATATAGCATGTTTATGGTAAAAGCTTGTTAGACTGTCCATTTCCTTGCGACAGCAATCCTAATAAAATTCATTTCTAATTTATATATTCACTTCATTGTATAATAACAATGTTTATTTTCGGACATTTTGCACTTTGGCACTTTGCAGGGTTCCGATCTTTATGCCGTTTTGACAGCTGAGTCGTTGTTTGTGCAGAAGTTCATATCGAGCCCAAGAATTGTCTGAGGGAAAAGCCTATCCGACTCTAAAGAGCATCTTTCTGTCCAAAATGATAAAATATTTTACCAGTAACCAAAAGAATGTAATCTGTGTACACCAAGGTGTCTTCAGTGTTGAATGCAGCATCAAATGTTTCATTTCACAGGTGGTGATACAGTTGATCTTAAAGTTGAAGTGGACGTACGTCGCAGTCATTCATACAACAGATAACTATGGACGTGAAGGAAAGAAACAGCTGTTGCGACTACTTAAAAGTCACGGTGTTTGTACAGCTGATGTCCAGGAAATTGATAACGATTACGATCGAAGTACTCCAAACAAACCCAAAGAAATCATCAATAAATTGACCAGTTTACTTCAGAAAACCCAGCAATCTTCAAATCTTGGTGTGATATATTTTGGTCAAATAAAGGCATTGAGAACCCTATTGGCAGTCACAAAAAGTAATTATCTTGGCAAACGTTTTATATGGATAATGTCTGATGCTGTAGGAGACAATGACGACTTATTTGAAGGATATGAAGAGATTGGTCGCAATGTCTTGTCAATCTCTCACAACACCTTGTACATCAAAGAATTCGAAGACCATTGGTTGGATTTAATTGAAAGTGTCGCCAATGGTACGGTGGTACGACCATGGTTCGATAAATATGTGGAAAAATTAATGAAATGCAAACTGAAGGCAAAAGGAATGGAGACTCCTTGTTCTACAAAAACCAGATTAAACATTAGAAGTGTTTATAAACAACCAGACTATGTTGCACCAGCAGTGGATACCGCCTATGTCATAGCCAAAGCCATTCGTTCTTTTCATCAAACTAAATGCACTGGTAAAGGGCCTGGTGTCTGCCAAGATATGATAGACAGCTTGAAATCAAATGAATTCCTTGACGCTATCATGAAAACTGATTTCACGTATCCAGCAAACTTTCCGTTCGTTCCAGAGAAATTGAGGTCCTCCGCGAGAAGAGTGCGCTTTGACCATAAAGGTGATGTGGTAGTGGACCCTAACCACCCGGCTTATATCATCAACAACTACAAATGTGACACACATAACAAGTGTGGATTTAAATCGGTATGTTTGTATTTGGTATACTTCTTAGCATTACAAGCCTAGGAAAAACATTCAGGTTCATCAACCCATCAGTGCAGCCAATTACATGTCCATGTGCTTTCATAGCAGCCTTCTAGTGCAGCCGAGGCAGTAACGACGTCAGGATTAGATTGGTTTGTACTGGTAGGCCCAAAACCCATGCCCTACTGATGTTCACTGTGTTTCTTGAACGTAAATACAAGAATGGAAAGCACGATCAATTCCAAAATATGCTTGTCTTATATGTTGATGTAATTTATTCAATGTATATAAGTGACATTTAGTAATGTAACGCTCCATATGCTGTGTCTTTAATTTTTTACAGAGCAATAACAAATTTAATTTGAAGAGATAGTTGACAAAACAAGTAAGCAGGAGACAATTAGTGCATGTAGTCTGGTTGGGGAGTGGGGGGGGGAGAGAATGATGCTAGTTGCCACACTGGTTTATCCAGTAATTATAGCTGTATAAGCCTCAAAAACAGAAAAATACAGAGTGGGGAATAACCCGATCCATATCCTCCTAGTTCTCCCGGTACTACTTTTAGAGCAGGGTCAAAGGTCAATACCTAGCAGAAGATATGAATTTTTTTCCTAGAATTCTATTCATTGCCTTGGATGGAGCAGTTTCTATCTCAGTAGGAAAACAATGGATAACTTGCTACAATTACTGGATAAAAGTAAGACTAACCACATAGAGAATACTGCTACCCAGGAAGGCCGAGTTCATGCCTGGCCAGATCACAGTATTCTCTACTAGGTTAGCTTTACTATTTTATGTCACACCTTGGTGCCAAACTGTGCCAAAATTAATTCAAGCTAGTTACGATATAAGTATAGTGCAGTTTAGTTTTATTTGAACTTGAAATCTAAGCAATGCAGTTTAGTTTTACGAATAACTATGGGTGTGGGCATTTTATGTTATTGAACTTGACTTGTAACATACATTAACTCTTTCAGTGCCAACTGTGACGAAAGACGAACTACCTCAAATGAATTGTTCTGAATTATAGGAGAGCTTGATCCAGGTTCCTTGTAAAAAGACGTTTCATTTAGGTACCGGCATGCCTGTAGTTACATACAATGTAATTGTGCGGGTCAACAGCTTTCCTCCTCGGCACCGAGGAAAGTTGTCCAAAATGTGGCACTGAAAGAGTCAAAGGTATCAACATCAGGATTTTTTTTTAAATAGTGAACTGATTTATCTTGTTTTAATACATTTTCTGGTTTTCTCAGGTTGGAGAATACACAAACCATAAGCTGAAGCTAAATACATCCCATGTGACTTTGTACAGCAATCCCAGTGACAGGAAACCAAAGTCTGGAGAAAAACTCCCTCGGTCTTACTGTTGGATAAACTGTTATGAGTGCCGTATTAAAGGCATAAAATACACATATATCCCTGGTGACTATCTTATTGTCGGGCTGTTTCCAGTTCACGACCCAGCAAAATCACTGATGGGCTGTAGCACAATCCGACCAGCTTCATCTTTAATTTTTGTAGAAGCATTTAATTATGCGGTGCAACAGGCTAATAAGAAAGAAGGCCCTTTCCAAAATTTAAATATTAAAGGGTCAATCGGCGGGTTAGCATTTGACACATGCTATGATAAATTTTTGGCAACATACTTATTGTCACGTTTTCATAGTGGGGATCTGATACTGTTCGATCCTAAAGGAAAAAAGATATCCCCCGAGAAAGTTATCTTTTACGTGGGCGGAGCATCTAGTGCCACCACTATAGCATTGGCTGATTTTTTAAAAACTTTGTCCATACCAATTATAAGCTATTCGGCGACAAGCACAGAGCTTCTTGGTTCCAACTATAATCACGTGCTCAGGTCGCTACCTGCTGACGATAACCAGGCGTTGTCAATGATTCGGGTTGCCAAGAGAATGAAATGGAACGCTGTGTCTGTTGTCTACAAGGAAGGCCCTTACGGACAAGCAGGATATGAAAATTTAAAGACATACGCAAAAAAATTTAAAATATGCATAAGTCAAGCAATACAAATTTGTGGTGTGCCAAGTGAAACTGAAATAACCAAATCTTTAATCATGCTTATGGATACTCCTTCTACCAAAGTTGTGATACTGTTCCATGACCATAGACAGGTGAAAAGGATTCTTGCTCTTATACACAGAAAGAATTGGTCTGGGCGCTTCCTACTGATGGGGACAGAGTCTTGGGCAGACAGAATTCAAGTCATTCGAGATTCACCTGTTGCAGCACTGTCATCCTTGGTAATGACAATCCACAAAAAAAGAAACACTGAGTTTGAAGCGTATTTTATGAAATTACATCCTGTGCGTACATATGCTAGAAATCCGTGGTTAAGGGAGTTTTGGCAGAGTCACTTTAGATGTTGTCTACCGAACGCAATATGCAGCGATGCTGCAAGCAAACTTCCTTGCGATTCCTCCAAACAATTTCGAGAATCAGATGCAAATGATCCTATATGCCCTGATATAATCAACGCTGTTTATGCTGGAGTTTTAGGATTTGCTAATATCATTACAAAAATATGCCCTGATGTGACGCTGTGTGCTAATTATCACACTCCAATTTCATTAAAAAAAGTTGTGCAAGCTATCAAGTCCACGCCGATTCCTGACGGACATGATGGGTTGAGGTTTTTTCCATTCACCAAGCGAGGTGATGGTAATGGCTCGTATAATATCTTACAAGTGGACATCAAAGCAAGTGACGGCTCCGTATATTATCGAAAGGTAATAAGTTAACTTACCATGTACACTTCAAAAAATCAAATATATTGATATTGGAAAGGTCATATTTTTTGGTCTCTGCTAATGAGAGACATTGTGGCTTTAAGCAGTAGTCCACATGTGAATTGATTCAAGATGCAGAACAGTGACTTCTTTGTGTTGTTTAAAAATGTTTATATTTAAGACACCTGATCGTGTAAGCCGATGTACCAAACATTACTATTGTAAGTGAGAAATATATTTTACCTTGTCTCAAGAAAATACAGCTTCCGCTGTTAGGGTGTTATTATTATTATTATTATTATTATTATTATTATTATTATTATTATTATTATTATTATTATTATTATTATTATTATTATTATTATTATTATTATTATTATTATTATGCAAGAACTTGAACACTACATGATAATAGCTGTCCTGTGCCTGAGGTAGGCCGCAGTTTTAAATGGTATGGTCTTACATGTGTTGTTGGACTGGACAAGGAAGCTTCTGGCCTTAAAACAGTAGATGACTGCTCAGGTTGTTCTGGCCATGGTTTATTCCGTATGCTGATGCCATAGCTGATGATTCTTTGCCCCAACACGACAACAGCGTTTCTTAATCATTATTGGTCCACCTGTTTCCAGCGAGCTTATATTGTCTCAATGGAACTTTCAAATACCGAATTAGTACCTGCATTTGAATAACGTCTGTCAATGGATACACCACAAGATCATAATCATCCTAACTTTCAAAATTTGTACAGTCAGCAGAGTATATTCATCCATACGACTACATCAATATGTATTGGCCATAAATCTTCAAAAAGAAATAAAAATCTTCAAATAGGTTCTGTACTTCCATATTAGGGCTTTAATCTGGCAAAGTCCACCCGTCCTTGCTCCTCAACAACTAGGAACACACTTTTGGAGCAATTTATAGAAAGAAAATAAAAAACAACCTGTCGGTACTAAATTGAAAATTTTATAACTTTTTATTTATGCTTTTTCAGGACTAACCATTGAATTCGATCCTGGACATGGATATATATTTTTAATTTCTTCTGATTTCAACTTGAAAAAAAAAAAATTGTTGGACTCCTGCGCGAAATATGTAAAAATCCTACCAAGTCACAAAGAATGCTATAAAATCTCAAAAAATTTCCAATCCTGCCAAAAACCTCCCTATGAAATATAAATGTATGGATATATAGTAATCAGAAAATGTATAGGTTTAATGTACTTGTGAAAAAAATTGAATGGGTAAAATCGATCAAAAGTTGACAGTCTCAGTGCGCACTAGCTTCACAGCTTCCACCGTAACAGCAACTTGTGGTGCCTTAAATTGGCCACGACCCGAAACTGCGTACGTGAAGAATTTCTAACCACGTGAAGGAACTTGTTATGTAACTTTCGTACATGGCAATCTGTGAATTTTGTATTTGGTTATTTATCCAGCATGAAAATATTATATTATTGACATTCCAGTTTGGAGTGGATGTGCTATATCTGAGAAAGAAAAATTAGAAAGTGTCCAGTTGAGTGCTGCTTGCATTGTCACTCAAGCAATGCATGACACAATTAATGCAAAATTGTATGAGGAACTATGGTGGCTAAGGGATTTTGCTACAGTAATGCTGATATATCAGTTTGTCAGCAAACTTAGATGTATAACTGGTGAAAGATTTTTATCTGTTCAACATACGCATATGCGTTAAGGGACCAGCCAATTAAATTCACATGTATACAAAATTGGTATCTTGGACAAAACTTCATACTCATGTGGTTTGGCAGCTGAAGATAAATAGCATTATGTTTAAATTTTTTTTCTCCACTTGCCTCGTATATTTTCTGAACAGTGCTATATGAATCTTCTGAGTGTTCCTTGTTGGCAAAGTGATTTGTGCTGCTATTCAGGACTTTATATCTTCTACTGGTCAGTCTTAAGTAGCTGGTATCTGCTAATTTTCGTATACGAATACGCATTCAAGTGACATTTATGATACTGACTACTGATTGCAGCCCCACTGTCTGTTCAGGTCATCTGACTGTCACCTTCCTGTGTATTTTTGGTTTTTTATCCGTCTGTCCTGTTTCTTGGCCTTTCTTTGAAAGAGGGATTTGGGCAAGGCTCTGCCCTTTTTGCCAATTGCAACAATGCCTATGATGTTTCACGTTGTATTTCCATTGAATAAAATATATTTAAACCAGTAGCCCAATTACATTGCTTTTCAGGTTGGCAACTACTCCAATTCTACCGACTTGTTCCTGCATCATGAAGAGGTGGTTTTTTATAATGAAGAACGCAAACGTCTGGATCCCATTGGAATGTCAACTTGTGATCGGAATTGTGAGGCATGTTCTGGCAACGAAACCCCAAAACTATCACATCAAAGGTTGCCTTATATTTACAGTGACCAAATATCCCTTGCTGCCTTTATTCCTGTTCACCATACGGGACCTTCTCCATTCCAAGCTGGTGAAGTATCTGATCTGGGATTGATGCTGACAGAAACATTCTTATGGGCAGTGAAAAAGATGAAGACGTTAAACGGAGGAGTGCTTGGTGGTGTCGTATTGGACACTTATAGCAATGCACAGAAAGCTTCTCGAGATTTATTTAATCTGCTCAGCCCATCAAGGAACTTGTTATTTCAAGGACTCAATCACATACAAGATGACAAAATTCCCGCTTTCATCACTGGAGACACAGACCTCATCGCTACACATCTTGGGAGTGTCATTAGTCACTTGAAAAAAGTGCAAATTGACTATGGGACAACTTTGAGCAACTTTGGGACAGTGCATGATCATGAATTGATTTATTCGTTACGCACATCTGAATCGCTTCAAGACGAATTGGAAAGCCTTGTCCAAGTGTGCAAGCATTTTGACTGGACTCAAATTGTTGTTCTATATTCCAACGATAGTAGTGGACGTGATGCTCTCAATATAATAAATAATTTGCTTCTGCTGCACAATATATGCCTCACAGAATCGATTGCTATTCATCCAAAGTATGGGCTTGATTTTCTGAACACTGTAATTCTTGGTAAATTAAAGTCTTCGTATCAACAGGGAACAAGGATTATTCTAAGCCTGGTTCATCCATCAGAAATCAAGAAGCTTTTTGCAATGCTGGCTGAATCAAAGTATGAAGATTTTATTTGGGTTGGAGGAACCTGGTTGTTTTCCGGTATGGATGCGGTGAAAGGACCATCCTTAAAGGTGTCTAATCAAGCTATAGTTTCCATATCGCAACATAAGTTGCCTGGTAGTCTAATACAACATCTGAAGAATTTGAGACTTTTACGGGATCAGAATCCATGGTTGACAGATGTGGAACAGCAGCGCATCCGCAATAGAAATTATACCAAGCCCTCCATTAAAAACATTGTCATAAGACAGTTAGTCATGGCTGTCTTTGCATTTGGGCATGGCTTGAAGAATTTTGTGAACGACTTCTGCCCACAAAAAAATCCAAGCACATGTTTAAAAATCAAACGTCAGGACCTGCCAGCATTGTTGCATAAGTACATACAGAATGTTTTGCCGACGGTAGAACATCTCATGTGCAAAGAAGCTGTGTGTGACGGAATTTTAGGGAAACAGCAATCAATATACACTTACACCTTCCAGGATATTAAGGGATTTTCATTGACTCAGGTTAGTACATATTAATACGGGGGTGAATTGTGCAGCACTCTTTATTTGATCGTTACTTTGAATAATCATGTGATTTATTAATAACTGAAGCCCATGCCTGGTAGCCAAAAAGCAATGCATGAATCTTGTAAGTCATTTAATTGTTAACTTGTCAATGCTAAGCCAGGTTACATCATAAACACAAATAGGTTTGTCATTGAGCAAGATAATATCAAACTTTGAGAACTTTGAGAAAATTTAGTTATAACAAACATTGTTCTGACAAAAAGGCTTTTATTCTAAAAAACAAATGCCGTGCTATGCACGAAAAACTCTTTTTAAAACTAGAAAAAGGTATTTTAGGCAGAAAATAAGATGTTAGCAGGCGACATGTGGGTATAACCACAGGAAAAGTGAGCCTAGTCGATGAATTTCTGTGCAGAATAGCACACGTGTTGACCAGATTGTTTTGTTTTCCTTTCGTCCTTCCTCACCTCATATAGCAAAGTGATTCTGTTTCCTAATTATTTAATATTAAGAGAAACTTAACAAGTCCAAATGTGTAAGCCCAAGTACCATTTTAACACTATCATCATCATCAAAACATTTGGAATATGTGTGTGGGTACCCAAGTGGATACACACATACTCATGTATGTATATACATATATATATATATATATATATATATATATATATATATATATATATATATATATACATATATATTTATATATAATTATATATATGTTATATACTTAAATGTGAAAAAACGTAAAAACACAATAGTTTCGCACTATTAGATTCACAATTCTAGCGAGCCACAAATGAAAGTCTCTGTCAGTGGGATGTTTTGACATATATGTTACTATCTGATTTCTATACCATGAATTCATCGATACCCGAGCAACGCACTTTAGTACACAGTCAAATATCTTTTCTCTACTTTCAGCACATATATGGAAGTTTCAGCAACAAGCAATTAAAATTAAACCTTCCAGACAAACGTGCTGAGCACAGGAAAATAAGATCTGGTTGCAAAGATTTAAGGAACTGTGGATCTTGCCTGAACCAGCTAAAACGCAAAGCTTCTCAAAATCACAAAAGATATACAGATTGGTTGAAAATTACAGTTTCGGTAGTCCTTGCTGTTTCTGTCATTTGTCACGTCGGATGTTGCATTATGTGGTGTAGACGGTCAAAGAAAGGCAAGTAGTACATGTACAAGATAATCGTGAATGTGTGAATTTTTACAAAGGCAACACTCAGTCTAACAGATGACCCTTAATTGGAATACACAGGCTCACTGTGAGCCTTGGTCTATTCAGGAAGCTTGGCTTCTGCCAACAAATTACAGTTTCGCCTATCCATGATGGTGACAATTTTAACAATGGTAACCACGTTATGCCATCCTTACAAACTATCACAAACCTTATCTGATGAAAATATGTGGCTGACACTTACTTGTCCCTCTGTGTTGTATGCGACTATTTATCCATGAAATTGTTATAGACTTTGATACTCACCACAATGACTCGATGATTCGATGATGTTAAGGTCTTTTCTTTTATGTCCCAGTGAAGTTCACCCTCAATTTATCCCATTTTCAATGCGTTTAACAGCCTCCACAACGTCCATTGTGGCACACAAATTTTTGTGGGTGGAACTACTTTCACAGTTTCTTCAAAAAAGTGCCAGAATCTAAGTGTCTTTATTTTTGTTAAGAAGGGGGCAAAATACCATGCATTGCAAAGGGAACTAGCATAAATGGCTAAAATAACAACAAAAACAACACTTTGCAAACAAATGATCTTTATTAAACTGATTTCTATCCCCAGGTCGTTGTGCATATTTCCCAGGTCGTAGTTGTCTCAGGAAACCACCTACAAGGTAGCATTCCGATTGATTAATTAAAATTGTAATAGATATTTTTGACACCGAGAAACATATTAGCAATTTGAAAGAGAAAGGATTAATAAAAAAGGAACCACTCACTGTCAATTTTACTGCACATGATGTAAAATCTCCCAAGACTCCTGTCGTGTTCCCTCAGTCAGAAGGATACAGCTGACCCATGATAATGTACACCAGCGTCCTAAAGTACAAGTGTTGCCCCATCCTCACCTTAACTGTCCTGCGACTGAAGATCATTTACAAAATATTTGCACTTTTAACTTTATCAACTAGCTTCTCTTTATTTGGAGCACTTTTTGTAATTGTGATCATGATAATCATGGATCAGGTATGCATGATGATCCCTTGGATGCTCTCTGTTCCTCAATATTTGAAGAAGATGCAGAAAGTCAAAATGACAAGACAACGCATGTGTATTTTAGCCATTTCTTGTATGTTTGAGCGTATATGTAATTGGTGCTGTTCCCCCTCTTGTGAGGCCCAACTCACCAATGGCCACCTATCTTCAAGACCACCAGTCAGGTGGCAGAGTGTGACATGCCTATTATATTGGCCCACTCTACAGAGCTACCCCTCTTTAAAGGCCACCTTTGGGCAGCATTTGTGGTGGCGTGATAAGAGATGGGCCATTGAATACCATATTACAAATAACATTTATATCATAAAGTCGCCAGGGGATAGTCACAGAAATAACTATAATAACAATATTTCAACATTACGTCAAACACAGTTACACGACAGAGGAATCATTTATGGCGGTCGGTTTTCTAATTATTCCAAACATTAGACCGTTTTTTCTGACATTATTAGGAGTACGTCAACAAATGACATACATGTTCGACAGATCAGCCCCAATTAACATGATCGCTGCTCGTGGTCGCTGCTTTAAAAGTAGTATGCATTTTAAAACTGGCTTGCGTCTTTTTATGTAAAACCATCGAGGTATTAGCTAGAATCTAGCTTATGTCTCCATGGCGACACTATGCTACTGACAAACAAGCTTCCAAGCTCAAAGGAAAACAAATCGAAAGAATGCCCCCTTGTGAAGTGATTTATTGAAGTTCGTCGGATGTACTGCCTCACAATTAATTAAGTCATGTATGAGCCGTTTCTTTTCCCTCTGCTATTCATCCATTTGGCATTCACCATTTTGGGAATGAAGTTGCCGGACCGTTTGCAACTGTAGCCTGCCTTCCAACCTTTAGGGAAGCAGGATTTTTTGTCATTACAAATGCAATTTAGTGCTGTTTCGGAAGACAAGGCCCATAAGGATAGGTCTGCCAATGAACCCTCCAGACTTTCTGAAACTGAATATGACTATTTTCAATGTTTTGCCAGAAAAGGGTTACACTTCATTTATCAGAATGTAAGATCACTCCCTCCCAAATTATCTGAACTAAAACTTGTAGCATCGAAAACAAAGGTTGCTGTAATAAGTATTATAGAGACATGGCAGGACGATTCGGTTGTGATGCCAAATTGCTATTGATGGCTACTGTGTGTTTCGTAAACACCGTAACAGATTTGGAGGAGGAGTGGGTCTTTACAAAAAGACTGACCTAGCTTTTAACCCAAGAACTGATCTTAACAATGACAACATGAAGGCAGTTTGGTTCGAACTTCTTCTACCAAACACCACCGTTATCATGATAGGAACCTGCTATAGACCGCCAAAGGACAGTAACTTCTTAGAACTTTTTTAGATGACTTTACTGAAAATAAGATCAGATTGTGAGCTTTACGTCTTATGCGATATAAACATTTGTTTCCAACAGAAAAATGGTCATCTCTTTACAGCATATAGATCCAGTCTGGATCTTTTTAGCTGTATCCAGAGTATTAACTCTCCCACCAGATTGACTGATGTATCAGAGACTATTTTCGGTCATATTGTTACGAAAGGCCCAGAGAAACTCTGTCAGTATGGTACTGTATGCACTGGTATAAGTGACCACTTGTTCATATATTGTACACGCAAGGCGGTAAAAGGGGCTGTGAATCAACACAATACAGTACAAATTGGATCCATGAAGCATTATAGTAGAGAAACACTAATTCCTTTCCTAAATGAAAGGGACTGGTCGCCAGTAATGAATTATTCAAAGATAGACATTGCCTGGAAATATCTTAAATCTTATTTGGAGAGTGTTATCAATGAATTTGAACCTGTAAAAGATGTAAGGCAGAAAGTAGAACCAGCCCAGTCAAATATAATTTGAACATTGATGGTGAATTATGTTTTAATCCAACCAAGGTCCCTTCTTATAAGAATGAAATACTTTGACCAAACGAGTACCGGTCTCAATGACATACCGGTAAAATTTCTGAAAGATGGTGCAATATTTCTAAAAATGCCAATCACCCATATAGTTAATTTGTCAATTATGACTTATTCTATCCCAGAAGATTTTAAATAGGCTAGAGTTAAACCATTGTATAAAAAAGAAAGCAAACTGGAAGCGGAAAACTATAGACCAGTAAGTATTCTTACGGCTCTCTCTAAATTTCCAGAGAGAGCGGTATACATGCAATTGGAGCCTCTGCTTCACAAAAACAATATACTTTTTGTTTTTCAATCAGGTTTCAGGGGCTCATACTCAACAGATACATGTTGGATACATATAACAAGTTTTATTCAGACAGAGATATCCAAAGGGAATTATTTAGGACTTGTATTATTGGATCTTGAAAAGACCTTTGATACAGTTGACCACTGAATCCTTTTACCAAAACTCAAGGCAATGGGTGTTGAATCCATTGGCTGGTTCGAGTCTCGAGTCTTAACTGAGTGACAGGAAACAGTTGGTGTCCATTGGCCAAACTGAGTCTGAGCCCAAAACAATACAATGCGGTGTCCCCCAGGTATTAGTATTTTAGGACCGCTGTTGTTTCTATGTTATATTAACAATCTGCCCATAAGTGTGCAATGTAAACTACTCCTTTATGCTGATGACAGTGCCCTCTTAGTCTCAGGAAAGTACCCCTTTGCCATTGCTAAAAGCCTGAGCAGAGAACCAGAATCTTGTAAAACATGGCTAGTGGATAACAAACTGTCATTACATCTGGGCAGAAAAAAGGCTTTGCTGTTTGGTTCAAAGAGAAAAGTAAACATACTCAAAGATGTCACAGTGTCATGTATTGGCACGGACATAAAATGTCGTGACTCAGTAAAATATTTGGGTGTCATCTTAGACAGTTCCTTGTCCGGAGAGTCCATGATCAAAACCATCGTAAATAAATCAAGTTCTAGACTAAAATTTCTGTATAGATATGCCCATTCCCTTAACTTCAAAGCACGACAAACCCTCTCATCAGCATTAATGCAATGTCTATTTGACTATTGCTGTTCCTCCTGCTATTCCTGTATATCCAAAACTCACCAAAAAGGCTTCATATCATGCAAAACAAAATAATCCGTTTCATTCTGAACATGAGCCCTCGGGATCACATTGGACAGAAGGAGCTGGACACAGTGGGTACACTTAATGTCGAAGACCAGGTTAAACATTTGAAACTGAATCATGTTTTTAGGATACAAAAAACACTGCACCAGCGTACATGTACCATCACTTTCATAAGGTAAATGATCGGCACCAATATTTCACCATGTTCAACCAAAACAACAGCTATTTATCCGAACCAAGTGTTAAAAATACTGCTGCCATTTTTTTGTACTTTACTGTCATCAAAAGTTGGAACAAATAACCAGTGCAATTAAAATCAATATCAGACAAAAGGAATTTCAAACTTCAACTTTCAGAAAAAGCCAAACTACAGGAAAATGTGACTTCTTTTAATATTAATGTTTACTGTGATGGTGCTGCACACAGCTTAGACTATGTTGTAGTAGATATCTTATTTATTTTTATTCAAAATTACTCTTGTTCACATTTACATTTAAAACTAAATGTATATACACGTATTCACTTTTTAATTTTTTGTCCCTAATTTTTATCTCCAGGATCCCAATGGAAGTAACCAAGGCAATCAAAAAAGCATCCTTTGGTTATCCTGGTGCTAGTCTTTTTGCAAATTCCTATAATCATTTGATTTTATTTTACATGCGTATTTTCATTTGTTTACTCCTTGATGTGATTTCCTCAGTTCATTGCCATACATCCTGTGTTTTTCATGTGAAATCTTATATTTGTCAAGTTTTATTTTATATACACATTAGTGTGATATGTCTTTATATATTGTGAAACAATTTGTTTTGATGATGCCTCTTTTATATGAATGATTGTCTGTATTCAGTTTGTATATTGTTTATATTCATGTTTTATGTGACTGGCACCGAACCAAGTCTAATCGAGGGAGTGCAATAAGGGGGTGGTCATTATTTACTTGGGGGAGGGGGGGGTGTCGGGATATATTTTTTTTGGAAGGGGACACAAAAATCCTCTACCCAATTATGGGGGGCACCAAATTACAAATGCTCCAAATAGGGGGTCACAAAATGACTGGCATGGGGAGGTCATAAAATTGCCCCCATCTTCACCCCATCCTGGCCGGGGGGGGGGGTATGTCATCAAATTGTGAATAAGTTTATAACAAAGTCATACAACAATAACCAGATAACCAATATAAGGCCGGGGGGGGGTCTCACAAAATTCTGGAGACCAGTTGGGGGGGGGGCGAAAATTCTTGTCGGTTTTTATAGGGGATTCACAAAAACTATGATGATACCCTATCCCAATATCCCCAGCCCCCCCTCCCCCGTCTCTGGTAAATGATGACCGCCCCCTAAGGACACTTTGTTCACGTCTAGGACGTGGATTTTTTAAAGGATAACATACTTGTTTTGAGGGCACCCTATCTTTCATTGCATTTTTATAAGCATATGTTATGGATAGTAAGTGGTGTTTTAAAAATATTTTTTTAGTGTTTCTTTGCTATAATGCTTCATGGATCTGTTTGAAAATACCAAGCAAAGTGTGCTAATAAGGGGTCTGGATCATAAAAGAAATGTAAATTTATTTCAAAACGTCAAACTATTTTTCGAAATCTTATCCTCTTATTTGTAATTTAATTTGAGTAAGGCATGATGATTGTGTAAATTTTT
The DNA here is from genome assembly GCA_964020975.1 of Hermodice carunculata. Lineage (NCBI taxonomy): Eukaryota > Metazoa > Annelida > Polychaeta > Eunicida > Amphinomidae > Hermodice > Hermodice carunculata. Next base: position 83,443,680 of record OZ026616.1, on the reverse strand, counting down.
GTTATGATATGCATGACTGATAAATCTCAATTGACTCTTTTCTGCCAATGAAATTATTCCTTAGTTCTTTTTTTTAAAACAATACCGGAGTATGACAGTACACATCATTCCTCCGTATCAAATGCGGGGCTTATATAGACTTGTAACATCTATTCCTTATTTTTCACATGAAACGGGAGAAAAGGGGGAATAACGTGACTTGCACGTGAAAGATTTTTTTGTGGAGAAAGTAACCTGGGTTTCGTTCCGTAATGATGTAATTTTAAAGGTCTACAATTGCAGAGAAATTGTATTTACTTAAGAAAAATGGATTTGAAAAGGTCCTAACCTTAATGTTGGATTTCTGGCTTTTTCTTGTCCATTAGTCTTATTATTTGTGTATTTCATTTCAGAGAACGTTTACGCAAGACCCACAGATACCATTTCTTCCTATCCACTCCACGGCCATGCAAAACGGGCAAATTTGACAGGACCAATATCGCCATCAAATATTGAAAACCAAGGCTCGCAATATCAACGGAGTACGTGAGCCTACATAACACATCTCAGGAGCTGATATCATTTCAAACTTGACTACAATTACAAGATAAGCAATAAAAGAACCATGTATACGTCTGTGATAAAAGGGCACAGGAGCGGTCCGTGTGGCCACGTTGATAAAGCTCCCCAACCTCGATCAGCAAAACCTGGGCGAGAAAAATTATGAAGCTGTAAAATTATATTTCCGGAAATATCAGTAAAAATTCGTGTAGTTTTGGAAGCAATACAGTCGCATTTCACATACCTCGAAATGAAATAGCTTTTTATGCACGAATGATAGGACAAAAAGTAGTTTGAAAAACTCAAAGAAATTATGTGGTCAGAAAACATGATTACTGACAAAATTTGCAGTCCTCGCCGAAGTGGACATACAAAGTTGACTTTTATGAGTATTAAAAGACAGACGATACATCAAAAGCATTTTGTGTAACTGCCACCTAACCAGCACTATAATTTGAAAAATATCCATTCAAATATTTAAAATGTGTGCTTTTTTGAAAGGAAAAAAAATGCAAACCTGGAGAAAATACATCTTTCTGTGCTAATTGTTGAAAACACTGAAACAGACGACATTTGACCACATTTATATTTGAGTCAGGTCTGTGAAACTGCAGATACCTGTGGAAGTAACATTTTCACAGGCTTAATCACACGTTAATACTTTACGACAGAAATAAGATGAACCCATATGACTGAAAAAGGACCCAGAATTGTAGCTCAGGTGACTTGTCAGTCAGCCGAGCATTACCTTGTGTTCATCCGTGCGTCGCACGCCCATCATCAGCCATGGACCTACCATCCGATAGTAGGTCCATGCATCAGCAAACAATTCTAAATGATACTCAATTTAGGTGTCAGGTGTTACTACTTAGTATATTTATTCAAGTACGCTTTAAACGATTTTCATGATTGAGTACAAATTCTGTCAGTGGGTAGTTTGTTCCGAGCATTAGCGGCTCTAAGGAAGAAAGATTTCTGGTCGTATTTAGTTGTGGATGGTGGGATGTAAAAGTACAGGACATGAGCATGCCGCTGTAAGTTATGTGCTTCAGTATGTATTCAGTCTCTGAGTTCGATCTGTGCTAATCTATTTACTATTTTGTAGCGGGTACTCAGTCTGGAATGTTCTCTATGTACTGCTAATGGCTTCCACTGCAGATCCGCGAGTGTGTCATTAACATTAAACCAGAGCTATGCCGGGGAGGGGGGGAGGCTAATTGTCTCGCCAGCATAATTCAAGCCACTCCAAAGTTTTTCTACAATGCTCATTCAAGCATGATGCAACTAATGAGGTATGGCAGTAATGGCACAAATCTGCAGTCACCCTCACTATCAATCATTTACCGAACGATGAAAGCCCTAACCAGTGTAGTTAGCGAAATAATGCCACTCCCAAGTTTTTCTAGAATGCTAACTCAAGCATGATGTAACCAATGAAATATGACAGTGATGGTAGGAATCTGTCGTGACCATCACTATAAATCATTTACTCAAGTATTAAAGCCCTACCCAGTGTAGTTACTGAAATGCTGCCCCTCTGAAGATTTTTTGTTGTTGACGGACATAACCAATGAAGTATGACAGTAACGGTACAAATCTGTAGTGACGATCACTATCAATCATTTATCCAAGTATAAAAGCCTTATCTGGTGTAGTTAGTGAAATATTGCCACTCCAACGTTTTTTCTACAATGCTCATTCAAGCATGATATAACCAATGAAGTATGACAGTGATAGTACAAATCTGTAGTGACCATCACTACAAATCATTTACCCAAGTATGAAAGCCCTACGAAGTGTAGTTAGTGAAATAATGCCACTCCGAAGTTTTTTATTGACAGAAGGACGTCCGGTAAGTGAGTGCTTAGTCTCGCCAACAGCTTCTGCAAGCGCGAGAATGACTTTTGTTTTTGTTTTTTGTTTTACACTTTTTTTTAACCCATCTGGCAGCTGTTCACTGAACCATCTCTCCACTTGATTATTACCCAGTGTCAAAGATGCATGTTATCGACCTTTGTAGGTCCAGATACCACGCAACAAGATATTTATAAGTTTACATGGAAGAGTGGCATTGGAAAAGTAAAAAATTGTGTCATGGATAAAAAAAATCAAGGATGGTAGCTTGAAGATTGTACTCTTTGAAAGCCAAGCAGCAGCGTTATTACTGAAGTGGACAAAACACCTGTATGAAAGACCCAATGCTAAATGGAAAGCTATTTTTTATTCATTCTTGCCGAGCATTAAATTAGAAGACTTATTTTTTTGTGAGAAGATGCTGTATTGACCTGGAAAAAGAAACAGATACTGACATTTTATTAACAACTTATTATGGTGTGGAAAAGTGTTTTTCCAGCCTCAGAACACTAGAGAGGTCAGGAACGATGTTATTTGGTACGAGTACATTACAAGGGCTTAAAAAAAACATATTCTATAAGAAATGGTTCGACAAAAAACTATTTTTATGAATGACAGAATAAATAGCCCAGTTTTAAAGTGGCGGGCAAAAAGAAGTGCATTAGTGAAATATGATGTGAGGTCTTTTACTGGGTATTTATGAAACAGCAACCAGACCTAGTACCAACTGGTATTATCAAATGGCATGACGTATTTACAATAACTGATAATTCATGAATGAGGGAGAAAATATTGTCTTTTGCCTTCAAATGTGCAATGTAAACAAGACTACAAGCTTTTCAATTTTCAGTCTTACACCATTTTGTAATATCGAAATGTAGGCATTTAGAAATGCAATTATTGGATTCCAACGTTTGGAATTTTTGTGATAAACAGGACACTACTGCCCACAGATATTGGGATTGTGCACAAATCAAAACTTCCTGGAGACACTTTCAAGACTGGTGGAATAGGGTAATACCAACCAAAATGATAAATTTATGTTTTGAGAGGGTAATCTTTAGATATTAGCAAATATAAGCACAAATCGTTTCTATATTCTTAATAACTTACATGTAATTCTAAATGGCCAATCTTTCATGCATGGAGAACTGTGCAAGAACAAACTTATTTTTCACAACTTTCTTCTGTGTATGTCTATGAAATTTCAGGTGGAAATGTACATTATGTTCGTACAAGGGAAAGAGGATACATTTTTATCGCCCAAAGGGGTGACCCACCGAACATATTGCCTTGATCATTTATCACCAATGGAGTGATCTATCAAACCTATTGTCTTGATCAATATGTATATGAAAAGTCAGTAAGGATACATTAAAAAAAACATTAACAAGATGTTGCATCTATGTGTCAGTGAAGAATATTTTGTGTATTTCGTGATTTGAAAAACATCGGTTTTGACACTTTAAGACCTAACCTGCAGCTGGTATACGGATACACAAAACATGGGTTCTTCAGGCTTGTCGGCCATTTTGGATTTTTCCCAGAAGGGTTCTTGGGGGACAAAAATGTCAACATGGATTTTCTTGTTTTATAGGCACAGGAAAACAATAATTGGTGTGTTTTCAAAAAATTAACCTTCAATGCCTACGGGACCACCTATACTCTATATTTTAGCAGTCGAAAAGTTCAACAGCTCGACAAACTGATGATATTTAAATGAAGACTAACATGTTTATTAAAATGTACACTTTTAAAAGATATGATTGGTCTTTGAAAGTTATTTTTCTTTTGCGTTTTGTACACGAGAGACTCGATATATTCTTTCAAATTGAATGAGGAATAGTTGTGTTTAAAGGGGCGAGGTCCCAGGCCGAAATCTGTTTATAAGGTTAAGGATTATCAGTACCATTCAACTTTTCCAACAAAATCTTTTAATTACATAAAATCCAAAACCTGTTAGTACCAGAAGATACTTATATCCGACCATAGTTATCAAACCAAAATTCTTGTACCCTCTTGAAGCCTTCAGAACTAAACTGACAATTCTTTGATAGAACAAGTGCCTTTGGCGATTCATAAGGGATGTTGTACCCCCAATATCAGGGTCTTTCATGCGGAAAGGAAAGCTTGAAAATGCCCAATGCACGTGTCCCCCTTTCATTGGGACACGCTGGCTGTATAGCCAGGGCCGAGGACGCGCTGTGTCCCCAGTAATATTCAGTTGCCGTTTCCAGTTTGAGTGTGTGTGGAAATCTACCAGCCATCTGGGCGCTCCAATGCGACACGAGAGCTCCTGATGGGCTTTGTTTGCATATGCATTGTTAATGTCAGCACCAATGAGTCATGCATAGGAAGTTCAAAATTCTTACAACCTCAAGTTAAAGATTTATAAAAGTTGACATTGAATGGTTTCAAACACATTTATACGATTCAGTTATCACAAAAACGTCCTTGCTTGCCAGGTCCTAATTCCGAAACCCCTATCGAATCCCGCTTTGTAATGTTTCAGAGAAATGACTGGTTTGCATTGTGATTGGCTGAAAATACGATGGCTGCCACATGACAGCCCCCTAATGTACGTCTTTCGGTGTTCAAATTTAATTTTCTATCACTTTTTATCACGCTCTTTACCTTTTCTGGGTGACTAATACAATAATATTAACCTTTCCGTGCATATTGCATTTATAGTTTCGAAAATACGTGAATCACCTCAGTATGTGTGCGGCCGTCACACTGTTTATAAAGCTATCCTGCTAACCAGAAGTTCAATGATTGGCAGACGGCTGGGTTAAGGGAATGTTAAAAAAAGCGATTAAAAATGATATAAATTAGTCTTTAAAGCCAGTTTTACGAATATAGTCTAATATATCAGCCTTTTCACTATTTGGCAGGGTGGTCACTTGGTTGTGGGAAAGTTTCAGTTACTCCCCTCACCGTCAAGTCACTTCGGTATGTGAAGAATGTGGGTCATCGTCAGACGTGACGTGTTTATGTAAAAATGATTGATTTTGGTTAGATTTGAAACCTTAAAATATGCAAAACACGCGTAGTCAGTTATATTCGGGGCGTGGCATTGTGGATTTAGTCATATATAGATAGCAAAGAGTGTTTGAGGGCCAGAATATGGGTCCAAGTTTCAAGGGGCGTGGCTACATATTTTCGGAAGATTTTTACATATGGTGTAACAAAATTTGAAACCTGCCACGAATTATAACCTGGAAGCATTTTTATGTTGTTTCTGAACTGAGTAAATTTTGGGTACATAGGCAGATACATCATAAAATTCCAGCCAAATATAGATAACAATCAATCACAACCTTTCAATAAAACTCTCTGCATAGGACACTATCATTAATGCTTTATCAGCAGGTGCAACAGCATATTTATCATGCATATCTTGCAGGCACTGAACAACTTCTGCATTTGTGAAAACAGAATCAGGTGGTTGTTTTCTGTCATCTTCTTATTCTGTTTGTAACGATATGACTTACTTCACTTGTTCATCCGAGACAGAGAAATCAAATTTGTTCTACTTTGCCTATTTTCAACCATATACTTCAACTGCGTCCATAACAATATTGTATTTTTTTCACAGTTTTCACCCCAAAAAATTTTCTGTTGTTCACAATATTGAGGCCCTTTGGAAATTCGTTAACGTAGTGCATCGTTTGCAACAATAGATAGATCGTCTGAAATATTATGACCATGATGATTCGAAATGCAAGAATTATGATATGGAAATGGGTATTTGTTCTCTTTATAATTACAAGATTAAATTCTTTAACAACTTTCATTTGTTTACATAAATTGAAGGCAAAACAGACTAATCTTAACATGGAAACTAAAAAAGAAGATGTGCTTCACAGCAAATCTGTCTGGGTGCCTTAAAAATGAGAAGCGTTTGAAATACTAAACTTTGAAATTGTTAAACATAATCTAAATTCCGTGTATTAGACTGATTTGTATAAACTAAAATGCTCAACTATGCTTTTTGGTTCATTGGATGTGGCCATAAAGCTTATAAAGTGAAGTTTGAATGAAACTACTATCTGTAATAGTTTTGAATCTATTCAACATTTAAATTTTGTGTTTTTGCATTAATTAAAAGCCAAAAACTTTGGTTTGTGGTTCATTAGATGGAGCTATGCCACAAATCCATAAGTTGAACTAGAAATGGTACCTCAATCTATAAAAGTTTTGAAGCTATTCAAGATTTACATTTGCATATTCAACTAATTTACATAAATCAAAATCCTACAACTTTGTTTTATGGTTAGCTGGATTCGCGATTGGTTTTGCCACAAACCTATAAATTGAAGCTAGAATGGCATCTGTATGTATTATAGTTTTGGAGATATTCAACTTTAAATTCTTTCAATGCCCTTCATTAGCATAATTTGAAATTCTACAACTTGCATACTGTCTATCAGGCAGGTGTCACAAACCTATATATGCACATTGAGATTTGAGCAATGGTTTGGAAGATATTGAGCCTTTAAAATTTTATTTGCCCCTAATTTGCATAATTTAAGCATCATGACTATTCCAAATTAGATGCAAAATTTTAATGGTTAGGTCAGTCACCATGGTAAGTTTGGTGGTAATCAGAAAAAAAGTGTCTGAGAAAAACTCTGGACTGACTTGGACATAAAAAAGAAAGAAGGAAGGAAAGAAAAGAAGAAAGAAAATCCAGTGTTAACTCATGCAGTGAAACCTCTCTTCAGTAAGCACCCTTGGGACTAAAGAAAAGTGCCCATTCCTGAGAGGGCCTCCCCGTCTGGACAGTATGGATGAACATGTGTGCATGTACATGTATGTTATTCATATATGCACATATACATGTACAGTGTATATATATAATTCAAGGGGACGTGTACACATACAGTACAAAACTGCCTTTGTTCCTTCAATACATCAACAAATTTTAACAGCTGCTGTCACAAAACGACATGTACATGTACTTGTGAACTGAGACAACCACTGCACTCTCTCAGTATTGGCTGTGAAGAACAAGCTTCATCTCACTGGTTACAAGAAAACAAAGACACGAAAGAGTCCACTGAGATGACACAAATCCACACAGTTTCCAAATTCACAAACTTGTGAAAACGGTCATTGAGGACTGAAAGCCCACACTTTAATGGGTCCAGCTAACTCAGCACTGTATGTAGTCTTTTTTTTTTAAACAGGCGTGATCTGCCTGGAAGTCCAATGCCTGTGATCCCTTGGGACTGATAAGCCCAGCAGACTCCTAGCCTCAGGCAAAAACAGACCAGCTAGGACACCATCCTCAGTCATGGTGCACTGATTGCTCTGTCCAGCACTACTGGGAACATGGAGCAGATCTGATCTTGCTTGCATGAACAGAAAGAGATTATCTGCATCTTATTGAGAACCTCGTTGCACAATTGTTCAGAACTCTCCCCCCCCCCCCCCATCTCATTGCTACAACACCCAAACCTTCCAAACCATAAACCAAGCATGCATGGCTAAAAGGCTGCCTATGAGACAGGTTCAAGCTACTTTATTATGAATGCAAAATGGTTACCTAGCACCATGGATGCTTGTAAGAAGCAGTACAGCAGAAACCCCTGGATTTGGATTCTTGGGAAATTCAGTAAATTTAGTATAAATTAAAATTCCCCAGCTTTTGTTTGCATGCTGGGGTGCACGGTTGGCTGAGCAGTAAGATGCTCGCCTTTCACCTCTGCCACACCAGTCCGATTCTCACCCCGGTAAGCATGTGAAGAAAGTTCCTACCACTTTAAACGGCATGGTGGTTTTCTCCGAGTTCTTCAGTTTCCTCCACCACAGACAAGGTAGGAAGTATACAACAACATGTGTGCCATGGAGAGTGACACGATAAGTCAATGTATGACTTCTTTCACAATCCATGTAAAACAAATGTGTCTATACTATGTGCTGGTTGGTTTGCCAGATGTCTCAAGCCTATATGTGTAAGTTAGAATTTTGTGTCTAGTAATAATATTTTTGAAGATATAAAGCTTTTAAAACTTTGCCCTGAATTTGCATAATTTTAAACATTAGGACTATTCCAAACCAGGTGCTCAATTTCACCTGTAGGTCAGTCACCATGGCAAGTTTGATGATTTTTGGAATAATGTTAATAATTTCTGACAATTCTCCGGACATATTTTGGCATAAAGAAGTGAAGAAAGAAAGAACTAGAAAAGAAAATCTGCTCCACAGCAAATCTGTCTGTGTGCCTTCAAAATGAGAACAGCTTGAAATGCTACACTTTTCCATTGTTCAACATAATCTAAATTTTGTGTATTAGCAAAATTTGAATAAATTAAAATGCTATAACTTTGGTTCTTGGTTTATTGGATGTGGCTATCTCACAAACTTTGAAGAAACCACTATCTACAGCAGTTATGAAGCTATTCCAGATTTTAATTTTGCACAATTTGCATAAATCAAGAGCCTACAACTTTGGTTCATGGTTCATTGGATGCACCTATGCCCCAAACCTACAAATTGAAGTTGCAGTGGTACCTGTATGTACATGTGTGATATTTTTTAAGTTAATCAAAATAATAGTTTTCGAAATAATAGTGTCCGAGAATAACTCCAAACATATTTGGGTGCCATGGAAAGAAAGAAAGAAACTAGAAGAGAAAACTTGTTTCACAGCAAACTTGTCTGGGTGCCTTCAAAGTGAGAACAGTTTGAAATGCAACACTTTGCCATTGTTCAACACAGTCTAAATTTTGTGTACCTTTAATAGCTTATTTTGCATAAATTAAAATGCAATAGCTTTGGTTCTTGGCTCATTGGATGCGGCCATGTCACAAACTTATAAAGCGAAGTTTAAATTACACTACTGTATAATAGTTTCGAAGCTTGTCAAAATTCTAATTTTGTGTATTTGCCTCATTTGCATAAATAAATAGCCTACAGCTTTGGTATATGGTTCACTGGGTTTAAGACAGATTTGGGTTTCGAGAACTATCTAAAAGAAATGTTTGCAAGATATAGAATAGTAATGTCGAAATTTAGAACTCTTAATCATAAGCATCCTATTGAGATAGGTCGATATATGATTGTGTCTCATCATGAGAGGTATTGTAATGTATGCCATTAAAATAAGTTAGGAGACGAATATCACGTTTTTGTGGAATGTTTTGCATTGAAAGATTTGCACTAAAAGTATATACCTCCTTATTTTCATCAGAATATCAATTGCATTAAATTTTGAGAATTAATGAATTCTGATATGTGTGTGAAGAATAAGATTTGAAAATTTATAGTTGAAGGATTGAAAAGTTTATAGTTAACCTATATACATATGATCAATTACATACAACTCTTAAAGCACTATCATTTCAAGACATAACAAAACTCAATCAATATTTGGGTCATACTGATTCGGAACACACATTTCCGCAAAATTTTTGTGAACTTGTGCACGCTTACACAACAACTATTCGGAAACCAGACTCTTATAAGAAAAAATTAGATCAAATGTTTTGCAGCATTCCTTTCAAACACAAAATTATTGATTCACTTAACATTCAGTCCCTTTTCAAATTAAAATTCGTTCGTAATATGATTCAAAAGGAGTGCAAAATAAAAGATCCCCCCATCATTTCCTATAAATATGGCAACAATATTGGACAAAGTATCATGAATTACAACAAATTTCTGGCTTGAATTACTCTTGACGATATCGCAGCATATCAAAATTGTGACTGTATGTCTAACAGTAAATATTATAATTTTGTTGATGCATACCACAAACATGTATTTACAGGTAATTTGGATATTGAACATAATTCAAGTTTAAAAGATATGATGAAACAAGGTACAAAATTTCGGATATGTCCCAAGTTGAACATTTACAGTATTTTTCAGGATACATCTGATGCATTTGATTCCTACTGTATAAAATGGGCAAAGAAATAGAAAATTGAATTTTTAGAAATTTGAAGGATGGTTATGAAACTTGAAACGAGTCTTTTAGAAATAGAATTTATCGTTACAAATCCCACATGAAGAATTTCAATACAGTTAATCTAAAACAACCTGAAGTTTCAAAAGCAGTCAAAGAACTACAAGAAAGATTTGTAGTCACTAACATTGATAAGGCAGGGAACAATTTTGGGACCATCTGCAAAAAATATTATCTGGATGTTTCCAAAAAAGAATTTGGTATAAACAATATTTCAGACATAAGACGAAATGACGTATATAAAATACACAAACAATCCATTGATAATTTGATAGATACACATAAAGATGAAACGAAAAGGAATTTTAATATCAAAATTTCTGAATAGGACTCCTCTATTCCACTTTTGTTCTGGATACCCAAATTACATAAAAACCCTTATAAATCTAGATTCATAGCCGATGCTGCAAAATGTACAACGAAACAATTATCAAAAGAAGTAACATTATGTTTGACTGTAATTAGGAATGATTTTCGTAAATACTGTAATGCAGTTTCTAGAAACTGTGAAATAAATTGTTTTTTGGAGTATTAGCAATTCTTCCGAGTTTGCATCTAAAATTAAAGATGTAAAAGCAAAAAATATCAAATGTTTTGATTTTTCTACATTGTACACAAATCTACCCATAGATGAAGTCAAACGTTCACTTTCAGAATTAATAAGCAAAATGTTTAAACATAATGGTAAACCATACATGTCAAACACTAGATCGTGTTTTGTATCTTTTTCGTGTGATTTTTTTTATATATCTCCATGGTTTTTCTTTTTTGTTGTTGTTGTACATGTCTTTGTAAACCCTGTAGTGTTATGGTACCGTATACACGGGTTAATAATGTATTGAGGGTAGGGTTCTATAGGTTTTTCCCTTTTTTTGCTTATGTACTACTTTCCTTTTATATTACAATGTTGGTGATTCATTCGCGCTGCTATATATATACTGTTAGCAGGCGGCGTGTGGATAGAATCCCCATTTTTCAACGAGCCGAACAGTTGTATCGAGGTCGAGAGAGTCGCGAGTTGGGGGCTTTGTCCCCGCACCTGCATAGAATGTAATTAACAAGCGTCGAAGGAACTAACGTAAGTAGAGACCTGCGTTTGTCAATTGCTATTTCATCGTGTTCGTTTTGAAATGTTTCAAATTCCAGTGGTTTCGTAGTATTTATGGGCATCGTTCGTATGTTGCTTATAGGTACTAACATGGTTGAAGTTCTGTGCTTCACTGGGGTTGGATAGACCGTGTCATCCCGCAAAATAGCTTTGTAAGTATGCATTTAGTTTAAATGCTGGTTAAAAGCCATAAAACATGTAAAAAGAGTGTTGTAAAATCAGGTAATGTCAAGGTGTAAATGAAGTTGATAGCTTGTACAGGTTACGTATATGGAGTACATTGAATTGAGAGAGTATTTAACATTGGTTATAAAGGGTTAATATTAAAGCTATGTATATATATATATATATATATATATATATATATATATGTATATATATATATATATATATATATATATATATATATATATATATATATATATATATATATATATATATATGTATGTATCAAGGTAAAGATTCATGATGCATGAGCTAAAATTATTGGCAGCGTACTTTCTGGTATGAATTTGTCAAAGGAACGGGCGACAAATATCCTTTCTTAGCACGTGCGCACGTCGTGAAGTCATTGCGTGCATTCAAGTGTCAAGGGGTTAGCAACGATTCAGAGTGTAATTTCATGCCTAAAAGTAAGCTTTTCTCATGAATCCATGTAAAAATGACTATTCTTATTTGTGCGACTTGAACATAAAAAGTTTGGCATTTTTGGGTTTTAACAGTCGATACTTTTTTTCCCGTGGTTCCAATGTGTTTTACGCTTTGTTCTCTTTAGTTACATATTTTGACCGCAGGTGTCGCTGTTGTTTCAGCTTACTTTTTTCACTCGCCGTATTAATGGTTAGAAATTCTATTTAACTATGAATTATTTACCAAGGGCATAGATTATTGAAGTATTTGTTAAATGGTGAAATGTCATATTGTTAAAACTTGGTAAATTGTTTAATAGAATATGGTATTGAAGTTATAAGTGAACAAGTCTTAAAAATAGTTACGATAAATGATATATTACGATAAATGGTATGTAAATTAAAAGTTATACCAAATGAGTCGTAAAGATGATTATATGTTGATTATATGTATATTGTTGCAGTATGTCTCTATGATGTCGCAGTGATGTCCTAGTGTCAATAAATGCTCATGTGCCCAGTGCATCCGTATATTTGTTCATTTGTGCTTCTGTGCATTCGCGTACTAGTGCTCAGACACACCAGTGATGATGTTCATCAGTGCTGTGCTACATCGTTAAACAATTTAGAAGTCACATCGTGTGTTATGACATTTATCGACAGTCAAGTTTCAACACCAGTCTTCCATTCTGCTAGACAGCTACGTACCTGGTTGCAACCAACTCTGTTATTTATTGTGATTTATAAATTTATTTATTTTTGGTTTCAAAATTATTTTTATTGTTGTTTTTTTTGTTTTTGTTTTGTATTGCCACATATCTATATATTGATACATTGTTTATCCATACATACTGATTGGTATTTGGTATATTGGGTTGTTATATTATTTATTTTACAATATATTCAGTACATATCATTGGCACATTGTATATGAGGATATCAATTACATTCTTGCACATTTTTGTGTGCGCTGTTTTCACAGCCTACACAATGGCGCCTCTAGAAGAGGCAAAGGTAGATAGGGGGACGGCAATAGGCAAGGTGACTAGGCTATGCAACAAGATATCAAGATTTGTTGTAGAAGAGGATGATTTTTCAACTTTGCCTACTTTGATTTCGAAATTAAGACAGGCATTTGATGAGTTCGAGGTCGCCCATGAGAAGGTTTTGAATCTTGATAAAGAGCATGAGAAAGAGCATGATGTTTATTTTGACGAAGTACAATCTAAATATGTCAAAATGTTAGGGGTAGCTAAAAGTGCTATAAAATCTGTAGTTAAGACTGAAACAACACCTGCCCCAATCCCGGGTCGTGAAGTTTGATATCCTATCCCTTCCAAAAGTGCAAATAGAAACATTTTCTGGAGACCCGCTCCAATATCATAACTTCATTAAAGCTTTCCATATTTCAGTTGAATCATGCATAGCCGATCCATCTGCTACACTTACTCGTATGCTCCAATACACGTCAGGTGCTGCTCATCAGGCCATTAAGTCCGCTGTATTTCTTAAGCCGGAAGAGGGTTACAAGTTTGCGTGTGATACTCTTCATAAACTTTATGGGAGTTCACACTTGGTAACTCAGAGCATTATTAAGTCCCTTAGGTGTACAAGACCGATCGAATCGGTGGTTGATATGCAATCGCTCTCAAATGAGTTGCGCAACTCTTATCAAATTTTGAAGCAAAGTGATTGCCTTCATGAAGTAAATTCTCAGGTTGTCATTTTTGATATTGTTGCACGCTTGCCTGCTTTTGTACAAAATAGAGGGAATAAGGAGGAATTGAAGTACAAGCGTTCTTCAGGTAAATACATGAAATTTGAGCAGTTAGCATCTTGGGTCGATGGTCTTGCCGAAGAATGGTCAGATCCATTGGTTGGACAAGTTGCTAGATCTGAGAGATATCAGAGTCGCAAAAATGTGACAACTCATATTACCCAGGATGAAACTCAGGAGTTGATTGACCCCATGTTGGAGGTTAACAATATACCTGGTAATTCACCAGATGGCGCTGCTGTATGTACGTTTGACGTGAATACAGTCACTCAGAAAAACACACAGCAGTCACAAAACTCACAGCATTTCAATCAGCCATGCAAAATGTGTAAACAGTATCATTTCATTATGAAGTGTCCTGTTTTCCGTGGTCTTGAGGTTAAAGATCGTTTAGCCTTTGTGAAATTTCATCAATTATGTGTGAACTGTTTAAGGGATAACCATGATATCTCTGACTGCAAATGTAAGGCTCGTTGTTTTGTTTGTGGCGACAAACATACAGCTTTCTTTCATACTGATAGGTCCTCAGTTAACTTTGCTGTGGATGCATCATCATGTTTGATGCCTGCGGTTAGAGTGCAGGTAAACAGCAAAGTTTATGCAAAGGCCATACTGGATACTGCTTCTTCCACTTCATTCTGTACTGAAAGTTTGGCTAATCAGTTAAATTTGAAAGGATCGTTGAATGATTACATCTTAAGAATGATGAGTGGTTCATCTCCTGTTAGTTCACAACAGGTATCCCTTGAATTATCAACTGATCAAGAATCAATGGTGTTATCTCGTGTGAAAGTTGTGCCACATATTCCCATATCCACGGGAGTTTTAGATCAGAGTAAATACCCACACTTGCAGGGTCTGGATCTATCTGCTAGTATAGACTGTCAACATGTTGATATTCTGATAGGTCAAGATTTTGTAGAAGCCTTGATACCTTTAGAAGTACGTAAAAGGTTTGCCTGGTCAACCAGTCGCAATTAAATATAAATTTGGTTGGACAGTCAGCGGTCAAATCCCAAAGGCAGATGTGAGTAATGTTGTCATATGCAATTTTATTTCAACTTTTCCAGTACAGTTGGAAGATAATTGCGACACGTCTATCAATGATGACATAAACAAATTGTGGGAACTAGAGAACTCTGCTTTTGAGCGTCAAGGCATGTCTATACTCGATAAAAGAGTTCTAAATTTGTGGGACGAGAAATGTAGAAAAGTCGATGGTCACTACGAATTGCCTTTACCATGGAAAGATCCATGTGAACCCATTCCCAATAATATTAGCCTTGCACAAGTAGTTAGATAACCTAATCGTTCGTTTAGAACGGGATAATCTTTACCAGAGATATGATTCAGAAGTATCCAAATTACTAGATTCTGGGTATGCAGAAGTAGTTCCTGCTGAGGCTATGAAAAACGCAGAGCGCGTATGGTATTTACCACACCATTACGTCCAATCGGTAAATAAACTGGGAAAATATCATCTTGTGTTCGATTGTTCTGCGCGTTATGGAGGTAAATCGCACAATGAACGTGAAATGCAACAGTTGAAAACTGGTAAGCCATTACTCAAATCAAGTAGTATACTTTGTCTGAATCCGGGCTTAGACGAGAAACATATCTTTAGAGTAGGTGGCGGGACAGGAGAACATCCCATTTTGCTTCCACATCATCATGTCTTTTCACGTGTGACAACACGGAAATACCATTCCAACGGACACTTAGGTTGTGAATGGACGTTGAGTCACATCCGTGAGAAATACTGGATGACGAAAGCACGTCGCTTAGTAAGGAAAGTGATCAAGGGATGTGTTGCATGTAAGAAAATGTATGCTAAACCCATGACACAAATAATGGCTGATATTCATAGTTTTCGCGTACAGCCTCATTTACCTGCATTCACACACATAAGTTTGGATTGCTTTGGTCCATATCATACCAGTTTTTATCGTGGTCAAAAGAAACGATATGGTAACATATTTACTTGCTTAACATCAAGAGCAATACACACTGAGATGTTACATTCCCTCGATGCGGAGTCATTTATCAATGCATTCCGCAGATTTGTAGCAAGACGCTCTACGCCTGAGACTGTAACATCAGCTAACGGAGGTTACTTTGTTAAAGGCCAAGAGTTGTTAAAGAAGGCATTTGAATATCATACCAAAGCCACATTAAGACAATGTTCAGCAACACTCTCAATCCAGTGGTTTTTCATTCCACCTAAAAACCCCCATTTCGGTGGTGCCTGGGAAAGACTAGTTGGTGTAATCAAGAGTCCTCAAAGCTATTTTACCGCACGCTAAACGTATGTCGGATGAAATACTTGAAACAACTTTTTGTGAAGTGGAGTCTATAGTCAATGGTAGGCCTTTGACAAAACTGAGTTCGGAACCAAACGATCACACACCTCTTACTCCAAATAAACTGCTCACGTTAAAGCAGTTTCCTGAATTGCCTCCAGGGGGTTGTTCAGCTTCCGATGCCTACCGTAGTCGTTGAAAGTATGTACAACATTTGTCTTACTTATTCTGGACTCCTTGGCTCAAAGAATACCTGCCTAGCTTAAGCGTTAGATCAAAATGGAGAACTGTGTATCCTGATATTAAACCTGGTGAATTAGTTTTGGTATATGATCCAGGGATGCCACGTAATCTCTGGCCCTTGGCGATTGTAAAAGAGGTTTTCCCTGGGAGAGATGGGAAAGTACGTTCCGCCATGGTGAAAACGCGGGTTTCGGAGTTACGTCGTCTGATCACACAACTCGTTCGTTTAAAGTTAGACACGTGAGCCGTATATAAGTAAAATGTAACTAAATGTTATATGTCACACATTTACAAGTATGAATATTTAGCTTTGGGTGAGCGAACAGCCCGTATAAATGTGTACGAATGGTTTCGCAAATGATTCGTTTCAGGTGATTCAAGCAGCCTTTATTAGTTGTAAAATGCTTTGAAATAGGTGTTATGAGTATTGTTAACGTGCAATGTAAGTGAAATTTTTGCAGGTACAGATACTCGTATACTAACTACTAACGTAACTATGAAATCAAGAATGGGGAAAAGGATATGTGTATTTTTATTCAGCTGCAGTTATAAATGGTAATCGTTATTGATGGTTGTGTAAATTCTTGGAAGGGTTCCAGATGCATAATCTATACTTTATGGGTACAATTGTGTAAATCTTTGGGAGGGTCCCAAGTGCATGATTGTTCAAAATGTTTTGTGTAAATCTTTGTCCAAGTGCACAATACATTTCCCTAATGTTCATGTAAATTTTGTGAGGGTCACAAATACATGATATGCCTTGTGAAAGTTATCATAATTATAAAATTGTTATAGAATTCGAAGATGAATCCCAAGTGAAATTACTATAATTTTTTTTTGCTTTTTCATTTTTTGGTTAATTTTGCCTTTCCGGGGCCGGGAATGTCAAACACTAGCTCGTGTTTTGTATTTTTTTCGTGCGATTTTTTTTATATATCTCCATGGTTTTTCTTTTTTTGTTGTTGTTGTACATGCCTTTGTAAACCCTGTAGTGTTATGGTACCGTATACACGGGTTAATAATGTATTGAGGGTAGGGTTCTATAGTTTTTTCCCTTTTTTTTGCTTAGGTGCTACTTTCCTTTTATATTATAATGTTGGTGATTCATTCGCGCTGCTATATATATACTGTTAGCAGGCGGCGTGTGGATAGAATCCCCATTTTTCAACGAGCCGAACAGTTGTATCGAGGTCGAGAGTCGCGAGTTAGGGGCTTTGTCCCCGCACCTGCATATAATGTAATTAACAAGCGTCGAAGGAACTAACGTAAGTAGAGACCTGCGTTTGTCAATTGCTATTTCATCGTGTTCGTTTTGAAATGTTTCAAAATCCAGTGGTTGCGTAGTATTTATGGGCATCGTTCGTATGTTGCTTATAGGTACTAACATGGTTGAAGTTCTGTGCTTCACTGGGGTTGGATAGACCGTGTAATCCCGCAAAATAGTTTTGTAAGTATGCATTTAGTTTAAATGCTGGTTAAAAGCCATAAAACATGTAAAAAGAGTGTTGTAAAATCAGGTAATGTCAAGGTGTAAATGAAGTTGATAGCTTGTACAGTTTACGTATATGGAGTATATTGAATTGAGAGAGTATTTAACATTGGTTATAAAGGGTTAATATTAACGCTATGTATATATATATGTATGTATCAAGGTAAAGATTCATGATGCATGAGCTAAAATTATTGGCTGCGTACTTTCTTGTATGAATTGGTCAAAGGAACGGGCGACAAATATCCCTTCTTAGCACGTGCGCACGTCGTGAAGTCATTGCGTGCATTCAAGTGTCAAGGGGTTAGCAACGATTCAGAGTGTAGATTCAGAGTGTAATTTCATGCCTAAAAGTAAGATTTTCTCATAAATCTATGTAAAAAGGACTATTCTTATTTGTGCGACTTGAACATAAAAAGTTTGGCATTTTTGGGTTTTAACAGTCGATACTTTTTTTCCCGTGGCTTCAATGTGTTTTACGCTTTGTTCTCTTTAGTTACATATTTTGACCGCAGGTGTCGCTGTTGTTTCAGCTTACTTTTTTCACTCGCCGTATTAATGGTTAGAAATTCTATTCAACTATGAATTAAATGGTTAGAAATTCTATTTAACTATGAATTATTTAACAAGGGCATAGATTATTGAAGTATTTGTTAAATGGTGAAATGTCATATTGTTAAAACCTGGTAAATTGTTTAATAGAATATTGTATATGAAGTTATAAGTGAACAAGTCTTAAAAATAGTTACGATAAATGATATATTACGATAAATGGTATATAAATTCAAAGTTATACCAAATGAGTAGTAAAGATGATTATATGTTGATTATATGTATATTGTTGCAGTATGTCTCTATGATGTCGCAGTGATGTCCTAGTGTCAATAGATGCCCATGGAGATTAAACGGTTCGAGTTGAGTCCTTCCTTCAGTCAAAGTGACAATACATTAATGTCAATTCATATACAAAGAAAGCACATTGGTCACACAATAAATATTCAAAAAGTAACATTAAATCTTACACTGTTGAAACTTTGATGGATGCTATAAAATTTCTTTTGCATAATAATTTTGTTCAATGCGGATCATTGGCTTTTCAACAAATAAAAGGCATTCCAATGGGTAGCAACTGCCCCCCTTTAATGACAGATTGTATTTAACCTGGCTTGAATTTAAGTATATGGATAAATTAATGAAAAAGGACTTTCAAATGGCTACAAAGTTAGCAAACAACGCAAGATATATTGATGACATCGCTTGTGTAAATGTACAAAATTTCAGTGAAATTGCTAAAGAAATTTACCCAAAAGATGTCCCTTTGGAGGGTAACAATTCAGATGGTTTCAGAGATGTTTTTGGACTTGGATATTCAGGTTACAAATGACAGGTTTTGTATTGAAGTCTATCACCAAAAAGATGAGTTTAACTCTGAAATAGTTAATTATCCTTTCGCAGACAGTAATATTTCGGATACTATTGGATATAATACATTTTTGTCACACATTTTGAGATTTGGTCGTATTTGTTCCAAATTTCATGACTTTGCATCTGGAACCAAATTTATTTACAATTAACTTGAGTCAAGAGGATTCAAAGATGTACTTATGATCAAATATTTCTACAAATTTTGCTGTTAATATCCCGAGATGGTTAGAAAGTTTGGCTTCAATAATTTGAGAGATTTTAGATTTTCCTGTTTTGCTACTTAATTTTATCTTTTGGCATCATTCTGTTTAAATGTTCACCTTTCAGACATTTTAGCCTAGCTTGTTTTCTCTTAGGTTAAACCCCCAGGGGCTACAGGTAGCAAGAAGCAGCCTACAACAGTTACAAGCTTGCCTAATTGTACTTGATATCTGGTTAATATTTTCATTGCATTGTCTTGACTTAATTACAAATGACTTTCATTCTTTTCTGACTTGCTCTATAATTTTACTGTTAATATCCAAAGATTATTAGAAAGTTTGGCCACAATAACTTACAGTTTTTAGACTTGTCTGTTTTGCTACTTAACTTCATCTTTTGGCATCTTTCTGTTTTAATATTCACTTTCAGACATTTTAAGCTTACATGTTTACTGTCAGGTTAACACTCCCCTCCCCCCCCCCC
The DNA here is from genome assembly GCA_964020975.1 of Hermodice carunculata. Taxonomy (NCBI): domain Eukaryota; kingdom Metazoa; phylum Annelida; class Polychaeta; order Eunicida; family Amphinomidae; genus Hermodice; species Hermodice carunculata. Next base: position 83,423,656 of record OZ026616.1, on the reverse strand, counting down.
CGGGGGCTACCGGTAGCAAGAAGCGGCCTACGACAGTTACATGTTTGCCTAATTGTACTTAAAATCCTGTTAAAGAAAATCGTTTTGATAACATGTTTTTGGCATAAATGCTAATGACTTTCATTCTTTTCTGACATGCCTGAATGCACATTTAGACTGAAGAAACAAGATAACAGTACTCTGTTTAGTCCTTTCATGTACAAGATACTGCAAGGAGAATGACTTTTCTGTTTAAGTGTACAGGAATATGGTGGAATGACAGTGACCGAGGTCATTTTGGGCACTAATGTTAACATGTAGACCAGAAGAGGACTGGTTATCGTCTTGAGCTACTATATGAAAATCTCTTAACAGGATGTCATCACAAACATTTCATCTGCACCAAAGAGTGCCAAACGAATGTGAACTAACAGTTTCATAAAGGAATAAACATACTCAATGATTCTAATTGGAAATAATCGCAAATTTAACATAAAGATTGAAAAATTGCAAAAAGAAACTCGTAAATTAGAACAAAAAATTCAAGCTGTTCCTTCAGATGATCAGAACCAAGATGAATTAACACAGAAGAAAAAAATTCAAAAAAATTAGTAGAAGAAAATGTAAAAGGACTTGTAATTTGAAGTAAAGGTAGATGGCATGAATTGGGTGAAAACCGACTAAATGTTGTTTTTTTAATTCAGAAAAAAGAAACTCGAACAAAAAATTGTATCAAGAAGTTATTTTCAAGCAACGGACAACTATTAGCAAAACCCAAAAGAAATATTAAAAGGAGAATAAATTGCTACAAAAAATGATATACTTCAAAACGAGAACAAGACAATACAGAAGACCTTTTCTTTGGAAATTAGTTCTAAAATAAACGATAATGATAAAGAAAGTTTAGGAGGTCCATTCACTGAGGAAGAAATAGCTGGTACAATAAACATTATGTTAAATGATAAAAGCTCAGGTTCTGTTGGTCTACGGGTTGGAGTCTACAAAATAATTTGGAATGATATAGCAACCCACTTCATGAGGGCAATAGCCGACGCTTTGTATTCTGGAGAACTATCAATACTTGAATCATGCAATATAGCATTTAAATTAACTACATAAAATATGATATTTGAATTCCAGCTACTTGCAATAGATAGATTCCCAATCGATCTTAGGTACAGAAATACACCTGACTGCATGGATGAAATTGGGAAAGTTATTCGAGTCCAATATAAAGCTGTCAGAACAAAATTAACAAAGAATTCAGACACACATCCACGCACACACACACACATGATTGTATTGAAAACATTAGCAAAATATTTCATTGATTTTAAATTAGATTTGTGCCGATATACCTTTAGCTCAAAGAATATTATTACAGATAAAGAAAAAAATAAATAATGGAAAGAGGTAGTAGTTCTATGGAAGAAAATAATAAACAAAAATACGAGACAAAAATATAGAATCGGCAAAAAAGTGATTAATATATGGTATAATGATCTTAATAAAACAGGGAAATATTTGCTCTGTTCAGAAAATTGGGACAGAAGAGTCAATAAAGTTGGACCATTTGCCAGATGGAAATGTCATATCATGTGCATTGAGAAAATGTACCATTCCACAAAATTGAAAACTTTCCAGTTTTTATTTCTTCACCGATGTCTAAAAACAAATTATTTGTTAAGCAAAATGGGTCAAGTTAAAACCAATCTTAATATATTCTGTGGACAGGAAACTGAAAAAAATAGCGCATCTCTTCTGGCCATGATTTGTTACCTTTGTTATTGACTTTTTGGAAAAAAAGTTGTAAAATGGTGAAAAGACCTCGGTGGTATCCCAGCATTTTCCAGAACACTACTATTTTTGGGTCACACTGAAAACAATTGTAGCTACATACATATGATTTTTGTGATGGCTAATTCGGCAATCCAGATGTGCAAATGAAAACACCCAGTTTCCCATTTTTTATTACTGTTCTATGCAAGTATGTTAAAATAGAAAAAAACCAAAACCAAAACAGATTGCATTACAAAATTGTCAAGGGAGGCCTTAAAGTTTCAAAACCAGACTACTGACCCGAAAGACGTTGTTGGAATTGTAGCTATACATTTAAATCTGGATGAGAACCGTAATCATGAAAGCGGTATAAATGATTTTTTTGCAAGAAGGCTAAAAGACAAACGAAAGTGTTAGAATCTTGTTTAGCATTATCAATTTCAAGTTGAGACTTGCCAACTTTGATAGTTTTATTGTTAGCCATTAAAACTTTTACCCTCTACTACGGCACCACTGTAAAAATTCAACATCTCTAAAATGGAGACAGCACAAGAAAGAGGCATATGCTTTGTTTATCCAGATTTTAATTCATCTACGAGACTGTACTAGGTAATGCAAATCTTCCAAATTTAGAACATTGGAGACAAGGAGGTATTGCAATAAAAGTGAAACATATTAAATGATATAGCGCCAAGTTACCTTAGTGATCCAGTTACAATGCGTGTTACAAGAGACCTTTTGAAGACCGGAACAAATAATCTCTGTCAACCCAGTTTCAAATCTACCAAACATTATTCACATGTATTCATGTGTTGGACACCTAAAGTTACGAACAGTCTTTGTCCAGACTTAAGACAGTATAACACTTTTAGGCCTTTTACAAGTTTATTCATAAGTTGGAAGGGACCCTGTAAATGTACTATTGGCAGGCTGTAACTCTACTTAATTTTATCCACCATGATTTTTCCGTCCTCCACTTGGTGGACTTGAACTCGGACCCCGGAAGCGGGCCCATGCCAGCCTGGTGGCCAGGTCGACATGGTGAGCATCAACCTGGTCCTTCCAAATTTCAATTGAACTTACCTTTTTCCTCTTTCATTTGTTGGACCCGGGCTCGGACACCATATGGCTGAGCCGGGTCCACTGAGGGATTGGGGTGACGGCAGGCTTGATCGCTTCATTATATTATTTCTATTCTGATCAGTCAGAACCGTTCGTTGATATTACTCCACAACTACAATTTATCTTTTTTATTTTACACGTGTAAGTTCATCCTAATTTCAGTTAAGTGTCTTCTTCATATGATTTAAATAACAAAATATTTCACTGTGTTACCTTTATATACTTTCTAGGTCGAACATACTAACTCCTCTAAGTTAATGTTCAAATGTTTCGTATACCATAAAGAAAATTTGTATCTATCGCTGTCCATGGGCCATTGCTACTGCCACGACCATTGTCATGTCACTAGACCTTGCTGTCATGACTGGGAATCATACTGCCACGACCGGAAGTGCTTTGTACCAGGGAGCATACATTATTCTATAGACACAGTTTCATAATATTTATTACGCATGGATATTCTATAGATGATTGTCATATCACATATTTCTTAGATGATGTAGCCCGCTGAATAGTTTTGGCACTTCTGAGACCAAAAAAGACTTACCGTTTGAAAATGTCCATTAGCTGCTGTAAATATCGCAAGATTCAAATGCTATATATAGGTATTATGCCTGTATATGCAATGTATTATAGGCCTTAACCTAAATTGGCGATCATGTATCAGAGCATAATATATGTGCACATTACAAATGCCACAACCAAACATATATATATATATATATATATATATATATATATATATATATATATTAATTTTAATATGATAGCTGTGAGTTGTTTTTGTTTTGCTTTACATGTCACAAAATTGACAAGTGAATTAATGGAAATGTCATTTTTGGAGATACCAGCTTCAATAAGTACTTCCTGTATCTGGGCATACAACTTTTCATTACAAGGTTGGTTGAGTTCATACATGATCATTATTTCTTCAAACTTTGTTTCATTGAATGACGCATTCCATGTCCTCTAGCTCTTATTTGGCAATAATGCTTGCAAATAAAGTGTATATGCTTATATTTGAAACATTCATCATCAGTGTTGCGGCTATTTTTAATGCGAGTAGAGTAGTATCTTTTGGCAGTTAAATGGTTGTGGCAGCATGAGGTAAGTGACAAGACTGTCGGGGCATCAAGAGGTACGCGACACGACTTTTTGGTCGTGGCAGAAGCACCTTGGGTGTTCATCAATATGTGTATGTACTGTGGTGCGGCAAAGAATTCTTGACATATCTAAGTATGCCTCACAGTCAAATTTGCTTCTCAAGAAATTTGGTGATTTTTTAATCCGAAACAATATTTATGCACATCAGTATTAGTATTTCTTTCCATTGTCAAGATCATTGCCTTATAGGGCAAGCATTGCCTGGGTCACAGATCAGTGGCATCCAAAGCTTTGACCAGGGCAACATGGACTCCACCTTTGAGCTGATTTTAACACAAAATTTGTGGGAAGGGAAGGCTGTTTATTTATAATTGTCTTTTGAATTCATTTATTAAATCAAGTGTCTTTGTAATCTGTAATAATTTAATTTACAAATCAAATTTTTAAAACTTTATATGTGACTTTTGTGTTTGTTTGGAGATGGCGGAGATGCTTTGATGGATAAAGATCTTCTGTTGGATATCAATGCCATTAAATATCTGGCGTCCACCAAACAGCCACCACAACAGTTGATTCACATCTTGACAACATGCTGAAGGGTTGTAATAATTTTGATCCCAACCGGGAAGCACTCGCTCCTGCGAGTGACACACAAACATTGTGAAGTGAAACAAATGGGCAAAGGCAATCGCAGGCGCGGATCCAGAGAGGGGGGAGGGTGCAGGGGGTCCGGAACCCTCTCCCTGCTCTTGCCTTTTTTAATGCCTAGAGATGCCAAAAATGCCATCTGAATCAAATCAGCGGACAATTTGTGCTGAGCTTGCGTATACGTGGCCTAACACGCTATAAATTCCATGTATTATATTGACGTCAGCAATATATAGCTTTGGCCTAGCATACCTGTCAAGTCTCCCCCATAAGATGGGAGACTCACTTTTTCACCTCAATTTTTTTTTATTTACGTGCAAAAATTTTGCAAACTTGGCAGAATCTCCTGCATGAAAATTTAGTATTTTCTATGATATTCTTTGTTAAAATACAAATCTCCCCCATGGATTTTTCAAATTTACAAAAATCTCCGTATTTGAGGTGTGGAATGTTGACAGGTATGGGCTAGCAGAAAATCTGGGTGAATATAATACATGAAATTTAATAATAAATTCCATGTATTACATTCACCGGGATTCACATCTATGGTAGCACAAAGCTATACATTGCTAACTTGTGCTGTACATACATTAAAAAATTGCTGTGCTGTGTTTAAATAAAAATTGAAAACAGGGTTGTTTGTTGGTGTTTACTTTGAAACCAAAATTGAGGTGGCCAAAATATCAGTGATCATGAGCAAAGTCATTCACTACAAATAAACTTCTATGGATAAATCATCATCATAATATTCAAGATAATTATGTTGTATTGCCCATGAATATAAAAAAAAGTATATTAATGATTCGTACAAGACACAAATTTCCATTGATCCTTCTCATCCCAGTTCAACTGAATTCAAATTTTACATGTATCCCATTGAGTTTCTTAGTTGAGATGACTACAGAGCGTTTGCCAGCTGTAGCCGGTGTTAGTTCACGTTTCACAGCATTTGCCGGCGTTGAAAGGATGTCAAACGCTGGCAAACGCCGACTAACGCTGGTAAACACCAACCAACGCTGGCTAATGCCGAGCCCCAAAAGGCTTAATTGTATTTTGGCGTTTCCGAGCATTAGTCGGCGTTTCCCAGCGTTTGTAACGCCGGCTAACGCTGTCTCACGCTGACAAACGCTGTGTATTGCCGGGAACCGCCCTGAAACGCCGAAACAAGTTGCTAGTGATACTCCCCAGCCAGTGATTGTGTAGATTCTATGACTGATGTTGGATATAATGACCAAAGCACATAGTGCTTAGGTCATGATATCCAACGGAAGTCATAGGATCGACACAAACACTGGATAAGGAGTATAAAAGTCTCTTCAATCATGGCTAAACTTAATTTAACTCTAATTACTAATTAAAATAAAATAGGTAGCTAAGAGCAATACAATTGCTCAGCTGAGTCAAAGTTACTCAGTTACTGAGTGTTGGACTCAGAAAAACAAAAGAGTAGAAATAGAAGTGACACATGACCACCATATGCACTAAGAGCCTGGATTGCACTAATAACTAAAATCAAACTGGGGTATTCCCTTGGAGCAATGTCACACAAAAGTCAAATGTACTTTTTGATAACTTTTACAGCTGTTTGGTGCAAAAAACTATGTACCTTGACCCTGCCATTGCTGGCTGTCACGTGTGTTTGGGTATGGCTTTCCAACCACACCCTAATTGGTTGAAAGGAATAATTTTGATTGGCTGCTCCCAACTAAATGGGGTAAACAGGGGTCCAAGGCCGAAACTGCCAGTCATGCTAGTAGCTCACTTGGTGAGGTATAACTGAAACCTTTGTGGGTGGAGTTTAAACCATTAAGCAATGCATGCAGAACAACCAAAACTAAGAGTCTAATCTTTCCCACCAAAATGACTCTTTGCACTCATACTTTGCAAAATTTGAACAATGTACATAAAATTTTAATGTCTTTAGCACATTATACACAACTATAACATAAAGAGAAATCTTTGACCAGATAGCACATTATTTTAACTTCACAGTGTTAATGTCTATGGGAATGATTTGCTAGATATACAATCTAGGACACAATCACTGACACCCACCACAACTGTTAGGTGTTTCAGCCCCAGTCATTGCTCCACATACATATTACATATAACTGCAGCCTGATCACAGTCAATTCCCCGCATGTCTGGAAGCAAGCAGGTGTTTTTTCCCTATTTAAAAAAGCTGATGTTAATGATCTTAGCAACAACTGGCCTATTTCTGTGCTTCCTGTTTTGTCCAAAATTTTGGAGATGACATTACATTACTCCTTATATGCCTATCTGACAACACATAAGCTGACTTTGGACCAACAATCACGATTTTGGAAATACCATTCATGCAAAACCATACAAATAAAAATGACAGATTATTCCCTTGCCAATATAGACCATGGCAAAATATGTGACGCCATAATGGTCGTCCATCATAAGGCCTTTGACATTGTGGGTCAGGATCTCCTGCTGCAGGAACTGGATCTGTATGGCTTGGGAGGAGTTGCATTAGATTGGCATAAATCATGTTTACAAAACAGAAGTCAGACAGTGAGTTACGATGGGGATTTTTATATAGCCAAGGTTCAACACTTGGTGTTCCCCAAGGGTCTATCCTCGTGCCTTTGTCCTACTTTGTACTCATGAATGACCTGGCTTTGGAAGTTTCAAACTCCCAGTTTGAAATGTGCACTGACAACACAATGCACTATATATAGCATGCAACTCTGTAGCAGAGGTCAATTTCGTCTTTAGTAAAGTCCAAGCCAGTCACAACTTAGGTCAAGGTAAACCACATGGTCTCAAACACTGAGAAGAACTAAAAGGTGAGGGCCTACCAAGTCTCTCTTCTTTATTTGTGGCACAAGTAATAGAATTTGGATTTTGAGTGGTTAGGCTTATACGTTTTGGGAACCCTATAGTCTGTAGTTAATGAAGAATATTTCTAAGGTTGAGTGGACCAGTTTATAACCACCAGCTGCCTTTTATGGGTGACTGCTTGTCTCAAGTTAGGGGTGAAATTTGTTTCTTCACATTGCTATTGGAAGGTGAATGTTGATGCTTTGGTAACTCTGGAATCTCTTTGCTGTCATTGTTGGGTTTGGAATTTATGAATATGGATCATCTTTTTCTGTACAATTTTATAAATACTTCATAGGCTATGTTGTGCTGTGGGCTGTGTTGTCGGACTCATAGTTAAAATGGAGGTAGAGTATGTTTATAATGTTTCAGATTCATAAATATCACAAAAACGATGTAGGCCTACTTTCTACTTTCTTTTTACTGTAAACTCACCTGACAAACAAGTCAGGAGAACTAAAAGGTGATAGGCCTACCAAGTCTCTTTTTATTTTTGGCACAAGTAATAGAATTTGGATTTTGAGAGGTTAGGCCTATACGTTTTGGGAACACTATAATCTGTAGTTAATAAAGAATATTTCAAAGGTTGAAGGACCAGTTTAAAACCATCAGTTACCCTTTATGGGTGACTGCCTGTCTCAAGTCAGGAGTGAAATTTGTTTCTTCACATTGCTTTTGGAAGGTGAATGTTGATGCTTTGGTAACTCTGGAATCTCTTTGCTTTCATTGTTGGGTTTGGAATTTATGAATATGGGTCATCTTTTTCTGTACGATTCCCTGCTATTCGGTTCCAGACAAAAAGTTAAACAACTGAAGGCACCAAGAGACGATGGTTCCAGGGTTATTCTCTCTGAGCATCAGCTTGACATAGTTCAAGCCCACAAGCTCTTAGGACTAGATGCATGTTGAGCCTGTCATAACTTGGGAGATACACATGAGCTTTGTTTGCAAAAGACTGAATAGCAGTCTGATTCTGCTCAACAAAGTCAAACATTTTTTGCCATTTTACAGTGGGTTACAATTTTATAATGGACCAGTTCAGCCAATCATTGACTATGGGTGCACAGTTTGGGACAACTGCTCAGAACTAAATCTCCAGCGGTTACATAGGATCATGAAAATGTTTGGGTGCTGCATTCTTGACATTAAGTAATGCCAAGAAATTTTAACTGTTGAGATATTCAACAAACTGGGCTGGTTACCATTGAACGAGCATATCAAGTATCTGAAATGTCTGTTCATTTTACAAATGTCTTTATAAGTTCATGCCAAAATACCTTGCTGGCTATTTTATTTATCTGGGACAATACACAGGTATAGTACACGCCATAGTCTTTCATCGGGTTAAACGTACTGTCTCCTTGTCAAAACTGGTCAATGGGCATGAATTATGTAGGCTCAAGGAGCAGAACTGCGGAATGCCCTAGATGTACATATATAAGAGAAAGTCCAACAACAGACTTTTTTAAAGAGGCGTACAAAACATACATTTAAAGTTTCATCTACCAGAGGCAACATTTCTGGCTGGACAGTTTTTTTTTCAGCTTTCCAAGAGAGGATTCAATATCTTCTAATTGTTTTAATTTATACATTTTATTTATTTACGTATTGATAATGTATTCTATGTATTTATTATGTATTTTATATGTATTTTAGGGGGCCCTGTGTACATGGAAATCAACCTTGTGTTGATTAGGTTTTACCCTAGATAGATAAAGCTTTTATTTACTTCCTTACCCTTCCCTAAAACCCAAGCAAGAAAGAAAACTACCTTCTCTTGGTATAAAACACAACACAGCCAACTGCAAATATACATGTAGTGCATCCGCACTGTTTTATATGAAAATTTTTAGACTATTCTCTACACATGATAACTGATAATTATGTTGATGATCACACAAAATACAACAGCTTTCATGATTAGTTGGCTACAAAACCCTAGGTATTGCTCTCTTACAGAGTTTTATTCTCTTGTCTCAAAATTCACAGACCCCAGAGTTTTGTACACAACAAAACCCTGTTTTTTTGTCTGTTATTTCACAATTTTTCTAACCCCAGAGTTTTCAGGCAAAACAAAGGGTTTTGCAATCAAGGTTAACTCACAGGTTTGCTCTTAAACAGTAGCTTTGGTGCACAAAACCCAAAGATTTTGTATATAAACCCTGAGGTGTGCTTATACATTGTAAAACCCAAGGTTTTGTGCACCAAACCCTGGGTTTTTGTCCAATATTAAAATATAATAACAGAGCAAAATCAGGGATTCGAAAAGCAAAACCCAAGGTTTTTTAAATTATTCAATAGTTGAGTAGTACCTGTACAACTTGCATATAAGTGTAGCTGAGCCACTCCAGTCTTTATTCGAAGGTACAATGTACGTAATTTAGAAGGCATGGTGGCATTGATATAAGCTATCACTGGGACTAAGGTCTCCATTCGATACAGCATCCCCTTCCACCTTTTTTGCCTCACTTTATCCTCTCCTTACTCAGTGTAAAGATGCGAGGCTTGCATTCTATGTGACATTACTTGGTCCTGGAGGTCAGCTGCCAGTTGCACTGATTGAAACGAGTAGCGTGACTAGACAAACTTTATGTACACTTTACTTATTGTCATTCTAAACTTGAACAATGTGCCCACAGTAGAGACCAAAGTAGTGCATTTTTCTTCCTGGTGGTTTTGCGCCATGCGAGGGCCACGCATGAACAAGCCCATGGATATGACTCACTGGCCCAACGGCACTGACACACATTGAACCTAAACCTGACCAATATCCAAATCATGTTAAATTTATCATAGGGCCTTAAGGGCTCCAGTGGGACTTGTTTGTTGCAGCCTTTCCTTAAACCTTATGGTAATCATGATCCAACAATCTGTCCTAACGGCCACTGTGGGGGTTCTGTGTGTGAAAGCATCATCTGAAAGACTAAACTCTTGTCAAGCAGAGGCAGTCATGATCTAACAGACAGTCATAATACAGTATACATTCATGAACATACAAATTTCAGCCTACCGAATTGGATAACTAGATCTGGAAGGAAAATGACCACCAGATGGCACCATTCATTACAGGTTTCTGACACACTTCTGAATCACAGAGGAACCTATAATACCATTCAAGTGCATGGTGCTGCCTGGTATCCTCGAGCGCAGCACCCTTGGCTCACCTCACAACACATATAAAATACAGGATATACTGTATTTGACATGTCTTGTTTCATTTTTTTTTCATCATGTGGTACAGTCTATTTTCTCAAAACAGATTAAGCACAGGGCTTGCCCTTCTTTCCACTGGATGATATAATACATGTAGATGTATGCTTAAATCAATTTACTGCCCACATGTCCGACTTGTCGCTGGGCAATGGTAGTCAGCTACCTTGACAAAGGCACCCTGATGGAAAACTAACGGGGTTCTGACATGACATTTCACTTTTCATTTAAAACTTATATATAATTCAATGAGAAAAAACGCTCCAAAAGTAATTGAAAAAATGTTTTGATAAATCAGCACTGCTAGCGACGCAAAAAAAAACCCCTTAGGCTATAGGCCAAGTGATATCACATGTAGGCAAATAAATCATGGAGCTAGGAGCTCCATGGTTTACTACATTATTATCAATATAGCTTACGTTCTGAATCAGTAAGAAGAGATTATTTAAATGAGGATGACTGATTAGGATTTTTGAACGGATTTCATTGGTCACTGTGTCCAAGAAAATTTTCTCTAATCACCGCGGCCTAATTGTTTGTCTTATAGCCTAAAAATTAATAATGGATTCTGTTGCTTTTATGCTGACAATGTAGGCCTACTATTTCACTACATAGGCTACATACATGATACGCATGAAAGTGAAATTAAGGAGCAGACACACTTACCAGTAGCACGCACATCAAATAGAACCAAAGAAAATTATGAATTCTAAGCCAAGGTCATAGGGTACAAAACATACGCGTCATAGAGAAACGGAGACATGGAAAAGGAAATGGGTACGCAGAATTTACGGCCAGGTAGTTGCAAGAGTGTTGTTTTATTTTCATCCCATGTATGTGTAGTCCAGATTATTCTCTACCATTTCACATTAAAAGAAGTGATAGTATTGTGTCGAAACAGCTATCAACGACAAATACCGCAGCAGATGATAAATCAACATCCTAGGTGCGCACTCATGAAAAAGTGGTCAGCGCGAAAGTAGGGCATGCACGCGACCGTTCTAAACGGGCGTGTGGATCGGCAATAAATTCTACACGGTGCAGAACGGCCCGTCCGTGGTTACTCTGTCTGGACTACACATACATGGGATAAAAATAACGTACACATGGAAACGTAGCCTAATGCATTTATGCCTATCATGCAGTTAGAGACGGCCAGCACTCCACATAGCGTAACTGTGGAAGCCGGGCAAGGGCGACTGACATCGAAATTGATCGAAGTTATAACTTATTATAGTTGTAGGCCTACTTACTAATCAAATGATCATCATAACAGTGGCGTAGGAAGCTCTGAAGTATTTGGTTGGTTGGGGGGGGGGGGGCACCCAAGTGATGAACTGCGCACGAAAGGTGCACCCTGCTTGTGGGGTCAAATTATTGGGGGGCCAGCTCCCCCCCCCCCCCGTCCCGTTCCTACGCCACTGCATAACGATAGGCCTACACCAACTGTGAGTGACTCTTTGTGTTACAGTAGATATTAACAGCGCACAGAGTACATGCCGATATGGTTAACTTTCACTAGTTTCAGGAAGCACTGAATGAAGCCACAGACATACTTATAGCTGGACTTTTAAAAGTTATATAGGCCTAGACAGAAGAAAACTTTTGTTAACATTTTTATTCATCTATATTTGATCTTAATCTAAGTTAGGGACAGGAATACCCTTTCTGGATCACGAGTCACAGTTAATTCTAAGCCATAAGGCCCTTTTCACAGATCACAGTAAATTCATAAGCCCATATCGCAATCACAATAATGTCAATCATCAAAATGTCCACCACATTTATAGCTATCACAATCAGAGATATTGGCAAATTGTAACGGTACAATCACATTTCACGTGTATTTATTTTGATTTATTACGTAAGATAAGGAACTACCCCCATCACAAATCACGGTAAAATATTTTACTCAATCATAAATCACGATTAAGTAAACAGATCCAATAAAGAAACAGGTATTCCATACCCCCAAGTTAGGCCTATGACTAAGCCTTCTGAAGCCGCGATAGTCTGTTTTGCGTTAAAATTCCCAATTTTGTCCCACATGTAAGACGCTATAAGAAATAAAGTTACTCAGGCCTATTTAAAAGTCTGAAGGACGTCTCCTTGCGTAATTAGTTCATCCATCTCTTTAAGACCTTGTAAATTCACAGGCGATATCATAATCTGATCAAGACATTGCCTGAAAATTTAGTCAGAAATAGTTTATAAATTTCAATTAATATAGGGCCTCTGTAATTACTCCAATGACAAATGGAGTATCGCCTGGCTCACACTGGAGCTTATTCTAAGCCAAGGTCATAGGGTACAAAACATACGCGTCATGGAGAAACGGAGACATGGAAAAGGAAAATAATAAAGCTACACGAGTGTGAGTGCCTGGCCGTAAATTCTGCATGGCACGTGCGTACCCGTGGAGCGGAAGGATACACGAGATGCAGCCCGCCGCAGGCGGGCCATCGAGTGTATCACTTGGCTTATTAAGCCAAGCGATAAGCTTAGTTAATTGAGCTGCTTTTGTATTTTAATATAATTTTTGAAAGTTAGCCTTTTTTCAAGAACTTCACTTCAGCGACTGGATATACTTGTTACTGAGAAATCTGCAACTTTATAATAAATGGAATTTTAAAGATGTTAATGTAGGCATATTATTTGTTTTCTTCTACCTATAGGCTACTTATTTTCTTTCTTAATTAGGCATGACCATGTCATAATAATGTTGATTACCAGTAACAATGTATATTAGCAGGTAAAGGCCACAAATACATATTCCCAGGAATTATTTGTCACTGACTCATTTTTTCTCTTTGTCATTTTATGTGAATTTGACTCAGATATATGGCGGAATTTGATTTTTGCCCAGTTAAGTGAAGTCTGTATCGATGAAAATCCAAATGGTCCTTAAGCAAATGCAGTCGCAAATGCCAGGAAAACGCATCTCAGAGCATTTATTTTTGAAAATCTTCGGGGGGAGGGCCCCCCGACCGCAAGTTTCGTGCCTTCGGCACTCACATTTGGGCTTCGCCCTCAAGTTCCTGATCCCCCTTTTCCAGCGGAAAAGTCCTGGATCCGCCCCTGAACAATCCAAATAGCTCTGATTGTTTGTCAGGGAAAGAGGAAGAAATGCTATGGGAAAAGGGCCAACTTATGGTCGATAATCCTAAACCTTTGCCAATACTCTGTGGTATTTCAACACGAAACTTTTCCCCTTCAGAGGTAGTCACGAAAGCAGACAGTTTAATACAAAGCAAAACGAAAATGATGAGAAATATCTAGAATTTAAGGAGAGGGAAACATAATCAAGGGCAGGCAATGCCACTTACCTGTGCCCGTTTCAGTCCATATTCCAAAACAAATTCAACCCTGACAGGTGTCCAGTCAAAACATCTGAATTGTGCCAGGCAAAACAGCCGGTTGACCTTGATGTTCCGGGAGATCTAGGCTATCTAGCAGTCAATCAACACCGTCCAAATGATCTCAGCACTTGGTTCAAACATCAGCCCATTGGTGCTGATAAACTACAGCAAATGTTGACAAGTTTACTTCTAAAAAGGAACCAGACTTGACTGGTATACGAGGGGAGAAATCGGTTGGGACAAGTTTGCATACAATAGACCTATTAATATACAGAGTTGTACCAAACTTTTTCTGGACCATAATCAATCATGCATTCCATTTTTGGCCTGATTGTCCAATCAGCAAGTTGCCAAGTCTGGCCCACTTATTCATGCTTAAAATGGATACCACAGCTGACGCTAATGATTACAGCATGGATTTTACTGAACAGTGCAAATCTTTTGCCTAAAATGTCACATCAGTGGACAGACATGCATTTTTACTTTGCTGACAGTTTGATTTTTCATTAACCCCTATTACGCCGTATTCGAGCACAGTCGAAATGTATGATGACATCATAATCCCTGTATTTTTGTACGGAAAATTGTAAAGAATGAAGTATCTCCAAATTATCTTCAAAAAATCCCGACCCCTGTGTCTGACATCCATACCTACAACACACGAGCCTCCTCAAATTTGACTCTTTTTTTTCGAGCCAGTCCTCACAGAGATCACTCTGCTATAGTATCCAAAATTTGGAATAATATACCTCAGCATGTCCGGGATGTGTGTTCCCCGGCCTGTATAGCTAAAATAAACGACGCACCGAATACTTTTCTAACAAACTTTCACCAACTTGATTAGATTACATTATATTGATGTTAATAATTACAATTCCAACGATGGTGTTTTCTGCTCAATATCCTAAGTCACCCTGGATGTGGCTCCCCCTTCTTCTCTCTGGGGCCCCAGGCGGGGTACCATGGCGCTCTTGGATGCATACCTGTGAAAGTGGTGACTTTGCACCTTTGCGGTCACAATGTTCTGCGTCGTCCGCCATTATGATTTACACTGCTAGAATCCTTAGATTTTCGCCTTTCTATGTAAGGAGCTCTCTTATTGACTAAGAAAAAAATTCCTGCAATATCCCTCGAAAAATGTTCCAAAATAGGAATCTATTTTCATTTTCATTCATTATAAATGCGCTTAGGATAGTTCATGCTTCTCATTTGGGTGGATTTGATTACGTGTGGATCACTGTCAAATCAAACTAGTTCTTATCCGTTTGCCTGCGCAATGTTGGGAAGGTGAAGGAGTCGCATTCTAAGATGATTGGACCAAGATGCTAAATTTTCACATTATATTTCCAGAAAAGAACGTCAATTGAACAAATCTAGACACAGATAAAGGGAGGTGTGGAAATTCCCTGCAGAAGGCAAAGAAAATACGCAGACCACACGGTGACGAAGCGAAGATCTGCATAGCCGCATAAAGGTATTAGGCTACTCCATGGTAGTCACCAAAACCATGATGAAGTGTTGTTGTATCCTATGGGTCAGCTATTGATGTTTAAAACAAAATTTCGTTGTTTTAACTTTATTAAAATGTTTGAAAGGAACAAATCTGTATGACAGAACGAGATACTAATTAAATTCATGATGGAAGGCCGAAAAAACAAAAAACAAAAAACAGACGCACATAGCAGAAAATCATGCCCGTGAGCATGCCTGGGTCCACTCGCTTGTGTTTAATGGTATACCTGTTGAAAGACGTTTGTGTATTTTTTGTAATAATCAAGCTGTAGAAGATGAAATTCATTTTTTGTGTGCATGTCCTTTTTATTTAAATTTAAGACAAAGTCTGTTTGCAAGTGTGGCAAGCAGGAATGGTGGATTTAATGATATGAATGTCGATGACAAATTTGTTTATTTATTAAGTAATACAGATGTTCGATCACTCTCAAAGTTTTTGTTTCAATCGTGGACAAAACGTCGTAATTTCATGTACTCTAACGTATAGCCTTCATGCGCATCTTAATGTATCTGTTTATTTGAATTATTAGTGACTTATAAGCCCAAGAGGGCTGGGTACAATATTGTTTGAAAATTGTATTTATTTTGATTATGTATGTACAAGTCACTTTAATAAAAAAAAATACCATACCATACCAGCACCGCCTGTCTTGCCTGTAAAAAAGTGACCGCACTTAAGATCAGACTCTTTACGCAACGTACGGCATCAAATTTTGCAGGTAAATTGAAATGGAAAGTGCACATAAATATAAATCATGCAATTTCTGACCAACTTTGTGTCCATCACTTGGAATGAATCGCAAAAATAACAGAGCCCTGTCATATTCAATCATGCATGTTGCTTGTTGTTGCACAAGTGAGTGCGATACCAGATGTGTGCGATACCAGATGCTGGCAGCTTGATATGGGTTAAATCCAAGCACATCCCGTGTTTTACATTCTGATCCTTCCACGTGCAATCCGGCAAGTGTGGTCGAACACAAAATATAAACAAAGCAGGGTGCGCTTCCCGCAGTGAACCAAATAAACCCGAGTCCTTTGAACTGGTCTTGGTCAGACATGTGCGCGCGATCGTATGTGTATGTTCTGCGCACGGTCACACAAAAATGGCTGCCGTACATCGTGTAGTGATTGGTTGAAATTTACCATAAATCAAAGACATATATGTGTAAAAACGATTTATTTTTAGAGAATGTATGGAAAATATATGCAATGGAGTACCAAAATTTGTGAATGGACTGAAGTGGAATTTTGGCACTATATCTTTGACTAAGAATTATGAAACTGTAAGTAGTATCATTAAGTGCGGAGTTCGTAATCCTTCAAATTGAAACAATACCAGACTGCGTACAGTCTGGCAAAAAACATGTGTAAAGCTTGTGGCATTCCTAGTGATAAAACCAACCACAGTTTGCGCAGGACCAACTAAACCCAGATGTTTCAAGCGGGTGTACCTCCAAACATGATTGGACCACTGTCAGAGCACAAAAAATGTCCAATCAATCAACAACTGTGCAGTTGCGAGTACTACCCATCAACGACAAATGTGCCAAATACTTCAGGTAATTCAAATGCAAATCCAGTTCCTGCAATCGCATCTCACACCTCTCGCATCCCAGGTCATTTAAACGCCAGTGTTGACGGTGTTGTCGATCGCAGGGTTCCGGGAGAAAACCACGCACTTCTTGCGGCATCAACTCACAGCGGCGCCGCAGACATGCTTTCATCCATATTTGCGGTAGCTAATTTTTAGGGCAATGTAACCATAAATATTTCAGCTAATGTGTCAGTGAGGATGTAATCCATTCAATGGGTTTATGGCCAATTTGAGCGTCTTTTCCTTGTCGGTGTACAAGGGTCGAAATCTGACATCTGACATTTTTTTAAAAGTTGTTTATCGCTGCCTGCATGAGCCGCTTTACTTGCTTTACGCCGTGCACATATTCATACGCCAACAACATATAAAATGAAATCGTGTTTTCTCACTGTAAAATATACATGTGTATCCTGTTTTTGGTTAGAGTTTACCATTGATAATGTGAAATAATTCATTTAAGCACGGGAAAAAGGTAAAACTAGGCTCGTCCTAAGGCAGCTGTAGCAGACTACATTCGTAGGCGACCGTATCACACAAGCCCACGGTAGTCTACTCATGTAGTCTGGAATAGCATCCTACGGACTGACCTAGGTTTATTATATATATGTATACACATGCAAATATACTCTACACACACACACACACACACACACACACACACACACACACACACACACACATATATACATACATACATACATACATTGTACACAGTAGGTACAATGGTAAATGAACAAGGAACATAAATGGCAAGTACATTAGTATCTGTAAAAATAATAATAATAATAATAATAATAATAATAATAATAATAATAATAATAATAATAATAATAATAATAATAATAATAATAATAATAATAATTATAATACTATATATATATAATATACTTGTATTTTGCACACTTTATCGGTGAAGATGACCTGAAAAGGCACATCGTGTGTTTAGCACAAAAGTCACTGTTATGAAGTGCAAATGATTTCCTTTCAATTTGTATGTGAGATGTTAGTTTATAGTTTTCCATCCCTTGCCTCACAAAGCTCACGTACAAATGCTGCAGATTGGTCGCCATCACTGCTAACGTTCTAGTTTCACATGGGATTGGAAATTTGATGACTGTAACGAATATTTGTTAATTCTGTATTTTGACATGATAAAGATCAATATGTTCGATGCACATGATTGACTGTCATTCATTACCAGACCACCACAAGTTTATAAAATTTTATTGTGGCTGTTGATCACTTTTGTCAGAAATTTCATAGGTCGCCAATGACTTAGTATTTGAACGAGAAGATTACTGCAGATCAATGGCAATAGGTTAATAGAAATGGTACAGGTGTACTGTTTCTTCTATTAGCTGCCACCATGCCATGCCTTTTACAGAGATGAGTACGTCAAACTCTCAAAAGCAGCAATTATAAGGATAGTTTTAGTTTTTATCATTCTTATCACAGCTGCTTTCATTCAAGCAATGTCGTTTCCCGCCAACTTGTCAAATACAAGTAAAAATTCCCTGCAGCATGGTGTAGTTACAGGGAGACTCGCCGTCCATGGTGAAGACTGCACCGCAATGCCTATCACCTGTTCAAGTTAAGCGCACAACTGAGGTTCACTGATTTCCGTTGCCAAGATTCAACTTGCATCGGAAGCAGCTGAGAGTCAGTTTATCAGACAAGAAATATCCCTAAAAGTTGACATTTATGGAAGTTGTATTGTGAAATAATTTATAACCCCCCTCCCCGGTTTCGTGATGCTAAACCTGGGGTTTTGATGTGAAAAACTTGATTTGTGGTCATGAAACCCTGAGTTTCCTTACAAAACTAGAGCTTTGTCAAAAAACGCCAGGTTCAAGTATATGGCCAAAATCTGCACGGGGACTGAAATACTATCTCTGATTGGTTGCTGTGTACATATTTACGACGTTGGGAGATGTGTTGTGAAATTTACGAGATCCTGGATTTTGTAACTTTACAAAACCCAGGATTTTGTGAAGATATATAATGCAGGATTTTGTGAGTCATGAAACTCACGATTTTGCGAAGATACAAAATCCAGGGTTTTGTCAAAATAATAAGTAGGCCAAAATGTACGGAAACTGGGATAAAGATGCAAGTTGTAATAGACTGATAATAAGATATCTACTTTCTCAGAAGGTAACACATGTCTGTTGATTTTAATTTGACATTCGGTTTCTCCGCCTTCACTGTGTCTAGTTGATATGTAGCGTCCCGACTGAAATGGAAAACACGTCTGTTTACTAAGTATAACGTAGTTTTTATGTTTGAATTACACCTACAGAAATTTCGCACGTGGAAGCGTGAATGATTAAGATTTTTAATTTGTTAAAGTTAGGTGCCAGCAATATCAAAAAGGTAAAGTATTGTGTCAAATATGTTGCCCAGCACTTCAGCATCAAAGAGCTTTCTTCATCCGGGTACACATCACAGGGAATGATCCCACTGAATTATACATCCGGGTATACATCACATTAAATGATCCCACTGAAATAACAGAGACAGTGAACGAAGATCTTGAATCATTGACGCAATGGTCAGATCAATGGCTTGTCATTTTTAGCCATCGAATAAAACAAACTGTTTGACAGTAAGCAAGAAAAACAAGAAAACTAAAACTGTAGATCATTTCAACTTGACATTCGAGAATAAAAGTCTTGAAAATGTAGATGTACATAAAAACTTGGGTCTTTGGTTCGCTGCAAGCATCTCCTTTTTACCTCACGTCAATCACAGCTTTGCAAAATCTAGACACATAGTTGGTACCCTGAAACGTTTAGAGTACAATTTAAACAGATGATCCGCAGGATTCCTTTACGTTGCTTTTTCACCTCCTCGTTTGGAATATGCCAGCATGGTCAGGGGCTAAAGCACACAGTCCCAAAAATTTTCTTTTCTTGAGTTGGTATTTTTTAATATAATTACTTTTCCTCAGTTTTATAATTTCAGGATGCAAACGCCAGTAAACGTATGTCAAATTCTAGACTTCAAAGCTCCACAAAATTGAAACCTCTTCGATAGTTTTAATTGTTGGGTACAAACGCTGAAAATCAGTACTACTTCTGGAATAGAATACTTTGTGGTTTGTTTCCTTAATATTTTGAAAATCCTAATCATAATTGTCAAAGTCATCTACCCATAACTGCACACCTGTCTTCAAATTGCATCTTTCAAACCGATCTGTCCCTAAGAAGTTGCACTTTGACGAATCGTCAATACTAAAAAACCGAAACAAATACAGATCAAGCAGTTAAGATGCATCCCTCGGGCCCTTTATACATTGCCAGCTATGCTTGCCACATCGAAAACATTAAAATATCTATTAATATAACACGCACAAGCAGAATTATTTTCGCCCTTATGGTTACATTGACACCAACGTTCAAGGATCGCCCTCTTAGAGTTTTCAGCAAGAGGCCCCTTGGCCTAATGCTCTGCTGACACCATGGCAAAATTGCACCTACAGCTACGTAAAATTATAGATGGCGCCACTAGTATCATTGGCAACTTAGATTTTCACATCTCTAATAATCCCACCAAACTCGTTGAAGATCCGCCAAAAATTAAAGATGCTAAAGTGTTGAGAAGATTTTACATTTTGACTCCCTATTATGCATAATATTGAAGGTGGCGCCACTAATATCAAAAGGGTCCTAGATTTTCATAGACCCTATAATTCCTGAAAGGTATATTAGTCTAACTTAAAAAGTGGATGGTATCGCAGTCACAAGATTTTCACATTTTGACCTGTACATTACATAATTAATGGGTAAAAGGCTCCGAAACATGTTGAGTAGTTACCCGCTGAAGACCCTTTAATTTATTTGGGCTAATACAGCCTATGTCAAAATTTTACTGAGGAACATGTGCAATATGGACAATAGTACTTCTATGTATATAAGTTAGACAGGGACAGGTTAGCTTATGGAGAGTAAAGAGTTCGGACTGCGTAGGGTAATGACTACTAGGAAGTGGTTTTGGACAAAAAGACACAAATACAATAATGCTATAGATGGTGACACCACCATCGATGTCGACGAAAATTTCGATACACATTATAAGTACTAAACACAGTATGGGCCTAACTAAATATTGTGGGGTGCAGAGCCTTCACAAGATGACCC
Organism: Hermodice carunculata; assembly: GCA_964020975.1. Taxonomy (NCBI): domain Eukaryota; kingdom Metazoa; phylum Annelida; class Polychaeta; order Eunicida; family Amphinomidae; genus Hermodice; species Hermodice carunculata. The sequence continues at coordinate 83,402,357 of OZ026616.1, read as the reverse complement.
CTTTAGTCAAACTGGCCATTTGACCTTGACCTTCAACTGGGATTGAAAAACTGTCACTGTTCAAAATATGCGCCCAACATGCAGCTTTCCATACATGGTCTGTTCTAATCGGTAAAAAACTTTTCAAGTTATTGAAGAAAAACAATAGATTTCGACAAGCACCAAACTCCATGATTACTGGGTCACGGTGACCCAAATTGTAGGTCACCAAATTCAGTTTTATGTACAATGTAATCAAGTGCAATTTTAATCCTGGCGCTTAATTCTCTTTGCCATTTATGTCCAAGCTACACACTGCCATTACAAAATCACCTCTTTCAACTTTACAAGCATGGTGACTTCACAAAAATTGATCAAAGTCACTGATATTTCATCACATACCAGCATGGGACATGGTCTATATATCCTATAAATTTGGCGAGTCACATCCATTTACTTTTCCAAATATGGAATTTATATCTTAAAACACATTTTGTCTCATAATTTCCGTCAAATTATAGGTGTCGCCAGTAGCATCATTAGCAACTTAGACTTTGACCCCCCCCCCACACACACACACAATCTCACTGAATTCGGTGAAGATCCGCCCAAAAATTAAAGATCGTTGAGAGTTCACATGATTACATAATATTGTAGATGGTGCCACCAATATCGAAAGGGACCTAGATTTTCACACACCTTGAAAGTCCTGAAAGTTATATTGAGCAAGCGTGAAAACTGTGGACGGTATCGCGGTAACAAGCAAAAGTTTACAGACGGACGGGCCGAGGGACAGACATGAACGGTCGCATAAGCTCTGCGACCTTTGGTCAGCCGAGCTAAAAAAAGGCTAGTGGCAATATAAGTGAAAGGTTTGAGACATACATGTAATGGTATGACCTGGTAAAGTAAATGTATATTACATATTTCCCCAGGGCCGTGGAAATGATAAAAATAGACCGAGAGGGAGAGAGAGAGAGAATAAAAAACGAAGGAAGAATAGAAAGAAAACAAAACTGAATGAAAAATAGGCTGCCTAGGGGTTTGGCGTGCAGGAGTGACGAAAAGAAAGAAATGGCGCAAGATGCATGATGATATTGCACACAGCTATGATTGCGTACCCCTTACATTTATAGTCAATGTAATTTATACACCACCTGGGTCACTTTTCTGCAATTTGTCGCATGATATATTACTGATATTCAAAACCCTAAATATCAGACTATTTTGGTAAAACGAAGTTTTCCCAGCTTGGCCGAAAGCAGTAAAGCAAATACGGCCATAAATATAGCCTAGATGGCCATACAAAAAAAACAAACAAAACAAACAAACAAAAACAAACCAAAAAAAAAAAAAACAAACAAAAAAAAAAAAAACAAAACAAAAACAAAAACAAAAACAAAAAACAAAAAACAAAAAACAAAAAAAAAAAGGCCATCCATTCTTCGCTGATTTCCTGTTTATCACGCTCTGATGAAACTGTCTAGCTTCCTGCATTCACAATTATTGATCACGTTTATTGTCGATCTCTCGAGCAAAGTTCGTTTGAAGAGGCGAGGTCATGGCAAATCCATCAAAAGCTTTTACGTCATAGCAGTATATTTAAGGTAAGACAGGCGCTTTATACAGCTCATATTTGGGCCATGTAGCTATACTGTTTTCCCCTGATGAACACTGTCTGGTCATAAGTTTTTGCGTCTTATCTAACTCCATAAGTTCCTCACAAAGGCCTTAGCAGGAAGTAAACCATACCAGTTTGTGTGAAAAGGGGACCACGGAAAAAGAAAGAGGACAATAAGACCAGAGTTCCAAAGCCACATTGTTTAAATTGGCCGAAAACAAGGGTGTCTCTTAAGGATGGTCCTTCTAAGGATCATGTAATCCTTTTGCCGCGAAATTTTGATTCTTCCTTTGTTTTTTTTTGCCGGTAACATTTCAGTGTCTCTGATTTCTCCACTTGGACGGACGTTTTTTATTTACCAACCCACCCACCCAGTTTTTTTTTTTTACATTATTTAGTTTCTTTACTTTGTGTTTCCCAGGTGGGCTTGTGTTGACTTTTCAATAGTGTTGTTGTTCTTCTGTTATTGTTATTTTTGTTCTCCCTTTAGTTGGGTTGTGTCAACACTTCCTGCTTGGCCAAAAATAAAGTTAATTTTATTTATGTTTTGTGTTGTTTTTTAATTTCTGATGAATATGGATATAGAATGAGTTTTAAGGCACTGATCAGGGTACCCGGGTAGTATTATCGGGTACCCGTAAAAAGGTATGTGTTTTTAGATAGATTTATATAAGAATTAAATAATGAATAATACTTGACCAAATGATAGTAACATTGAGTTCAGAATGTTCATGTTAGAATAGAATGTATAAAAGCCCTGCGCGACCACACGTGACCATCTAGCAACCTATTGTAAAAACACGCTGACGATCCGCCATACAGGCATTCCAGACAGCAGTCAGCGAGAGCCTTGATAGCCACTTCGATATCACGGTAGTAACTCATAACATTGAAGTTGCAACTGTATTGGATCCAAAATTCAAAACTTGACATTTCTAAATCTTAAAGCAAAAAAGGCCGCGTATACATTGTGTCGAGAGAAAATTGACGCCTTTGTTGACATCTGTGTTAGCCATGAGAACACAGGGTCACCAGACGATACAAAATCATCCCCCAAAAAGCGTCGCTTGCCAGAGGCGGAATACAGACACATCGTCTGTGACAAACATTCTTTTTTATCCGGCAGTTGTTGCTTGCGGATGGACCACGTAATAGACCTCGGTTTATTGATATCACTGGCCAGAAAGCATTTGTTTATTCCCGCCACCAGCATCCCGTGCAAGAGATTTCAAAGATGAAAGAAAGGGAACCAGAGCTCAGAAAGATGGATTGACGAGACTAAAAAAGAGACACAGGGCGTATGAGACATCGAAGTCGCCAAAAGCTAGAAGAAAAGAGAAATATGGCATCCATAGAACTGTGAAACAGATAGATGAATGATTTTACAGACGTCATGTCAATTCAAACTTAATGTAACAAATGCAAATAAATGGTGTAATGCACGATGCGTCAACAAACAACAAAGTGTGTCTGTTCTTTATTGTAAATGCATTGCATGTATATATATATATATTGTATTGTATGGCAGAAAAATGAATTTATCCCACGTCATTCTTTCTTTCTTTCTTTCTCTTTCTTTCTTTCTTTCTTTCTTTCTTTCTTTCTTTCTTTCTTATTCATTCATTCATTCACTGATTTATTTACAAGATATGGCTTTTTCACGCTGACCCGCCTACAATACGCCGTATGCATATTAATTTCCCGCCACAAAGCACGGGTTTGACGACATGCGATCACGGTGGACGTGCGGGTCACATCACTGTCGCAGACAGGGCCATATGTTCATTTCTCACAAAACTAGCAGGTTTTTTTGTAAATTTAAGTTCAAAAGTGCCATACGAGTATTCATCTAGTATTTCCAGAGCCATATATAAATTTCTCATCTGCCTTTAATAAAGATTCTTTATTTCCAAAATATCAGTAATACTTCGCTTGTCCCCACAGGTACCGACCCGTATCTCGTCATTTCCTACCAAGCGAGACTAGGCAATCAGGTATGCAGTTGTGGCGGAGAATTAATATGCATATCTCCTATTATAGTCAGCTTTTTTTGGGTCATATTTAGTCACCTTTAACACCGGAGGTCACAGGTCACTAAACCCATTACATACGCTTTCTTGTGGCATCTCTTTGTGAGCTCCTTGGTTTAATATATCGAGTAGAAAACTGATCCAAGAAAGAATAGTGTAATGAATAGGGTATATGAAAGGAAATGTGGTGTATTATATTTTATTTTGAATTTCTGCTTAAATATTTTAAGTGAACCATTGTTATGGCATGATTGTCATTGTGCTTGCTGTCACTAGGAGCCCAGATAATATCTTAATGGAAAGTTTGAGTGCAAATAAGGTCTAATTTCCTCTCACCCAATTCTGGTAAGAATAAGGATTAAGATATACTGAAGACAGGGCTAGAGGTAATAAAATTTGTTAAGAGGTGGTAAGACATGCTTGTTATGTAACAGGATGTGAGCAGAAAGTCAAATGCTTGGCAATATGAAAGTAAGATGCAGTAAGGTGTTCTTCGGATACTTGACACAGATTGCTTATCACAAGGTAGCCTCCTTGCTTATCAACAGGTTTAAACTCTGTTAGATGACTGAGTAGGTCAATTAGAATATTATTAGCAAACACATGTGCATTAATCACATTGCAGGTCCAGTTAATAAAGTACATTTTATATCAGTATCCATCCTCATCTGATATTCATATTGCCAAATTCATGAAGTTATATTTTTATGCCTGTGTAAGTCAGCATTTGAATTACACGTATGTCCAACTTGATAAATTTTCACATAGGTGTACACAGATACCATAGACAGTTTTGCCTCCTGTTGCATGCATAAAAGAAAGACAGACGATCTGTGTTGCATGTGACCTCATATGGGGATTACAAGTTAAGCTCAATCACCCAACACCTTTGTCATCTGAACTGGGCTAAAACAATGTATACCCACTCAAGCACGTGTATAAGATGATCAGAAGTGTTATAAACACTGACATCTTGGTGGTAGCTCAATTTTTGCAGAAGCTATTGCATCCACTAGGGTAATAGACAGATTGACAGACATGGCGATGACAATATATATATATATATATATATATATATATATATATATATATATATATATATATATATATATATATATATATATATATATATATGGCTTATTGCGTCCTTATGGAAATATGGGTCCATCACAATTGATAGTAGGTACGAGTGGTAAGTTGAGTTTTTTTGTCTGGGTACAAACCCAGACTCTTTCTTTTTTCTTCCTTCCTTCCTCCCTTCTTTCTTTCTTTCTTTCTTTCTTTCTTTCTTTCATTCTTTGTTTCTTTGTTTCTTTCTTTTTCTCCTTGTTGTCACTGTTGATAGTCGGTGTAAATCATTTAATGGTATGTACAGTGGTTTTAACTATGTAGAAAGAAACTAGTTTTCTTCCTCCATATTTTTAACGCTGGCTGAGATCAGGATTACAGAGATATTATTGGTCTCCGTTTTAACTACGGAACAACATTCAGGCTTGTACTGCTAGTCACAGCTGCATTTACCTCCATGGTGATGGGAAACCATTTTGCATTCATAATAAATTAGCTTACATGTAATACGCCTTATGCATATTAATTTCCCGTCACAAAACACGGGTTGGACTCCAGGCGATCACAGTGGACGTGCGGTTCACATCACTGTCACAGACAGGGCCATATGTTCATTTCTCACAAAATTAGCGTTTTTTTAGAAATTTAAGTTCACGGAAGCCCAAACTGGTATTCATCTAGTATCTCCCGAGCCATGCAAAAGAAAAATCCCCATCTGTCTTTAATAAATATTTTTTATTTCCAATATATTAGTAATATCCCGCTTGTTCCCTCAGGTACCAACCCGTATCTCTCCATATCCCGCCAAGCGAAACTAGGAAATCAGGTCTGCAGTTGTGGCGGTAAATTAATATGCATATCTTCTAATAACCTGTCTCATAGGCAGCCTTCTATCAATGCATGCTCTAGGTGTATGATTTAGAATCTTTGGGTCTTGTAGTAAATATGGGGGGGGGGGGGGGGCTTCTAAGAACTGTGTAATGAGGTTTTCAAAGGAATACAGAGAATCTCTTTCTGTTCATGCAGGAACAGATCTGCTCCATGTTGCTATATGTACAAGGCAGGCTATACAGGTCAGTGCACCATGGCTGAGACTGCATGTTGTCCCAGCTGTTCTGTTTTTGGCTGAGGCTATGAGTCTGCTGGGATTATTAGCCCCAAGGGGGCACAGGCACTGGACTTCTAGGCAGGCTACATACAGTGCTGAGTTGGCTAGACCCATCAGAGTATGGTCTTCCAGTCTTCAATGACTGTTTTCACAACTTTGTGAATTTTGAAACAGTGTGTCAAATTGTGTCATCTCAGGTACACTTTTATGTCTTTATTTTCTTGCCAGCAGTGAGATTAAGCCTGTTCTTTATAGCCAATACTGAGAAGTGTAGTGTTCGTCTTAGATCATGGGTACATATACATATAGTTTTTTTATGACAGCATCTGCTAAGATTTGTTTATGGAATAAAGGAACAAAGACAGTTTAGTATTGCATATAAACACACACACCCCAGTTATAATATGTACACATTGTACGTGTATATGTGCATATTTAAATAATGTACAAGTACATGCACATAATATCATCCATACTGCCCAGAAGGGCTGACCCTCTCAGGAGTGTGCACTTTTCTCTGGTCCCAAGGGTGCCCACTGTACAGAAGTTTTACTGTATGAGTAAACACTGGAATTTCTCTCTCTCTCTCTCTCCCTCTCTACCTCCTTCCCTCTCCCTCCCTCTCTCCCTCCCCCTCCCACCCTCCCTCCCTCTCTCTCTTGCTCTCTCCAGACTTGTTTTTATCAGACTCTTTTTTTTTTCGGAAAACCACCAAGCTTGCCATAGTGACTGACCTGACCAGTGAAATTGTGCATCTTATTTGGCAAAGTCATGATGTTTAAAATTTGGCAAATTAGGGGAAGTAATTTTAAAGACTCCATCTCTTCCAAACTATTGCAAGTAGACTCAAAATTTCAATGTGCATATATAGGTTTGTGACACCTGCCAATATAATGGACAGTAAATTACTTGTAGAATTTCAAATCATGCTAATAAGGGGCATAAAAAATATAACAGTTGAATATCTCCAAAACTATCATATGTACACATAGAGATGCCATTCCAACTTCAATTTATAGTTTTGTGGCAAAGCTGCATCCAAGGAACCATGAACCAATGTTGTTACGCCTTTAATGTATGGAAATTGGGCAAATACACAAAATTAAAATGTTTTTGAATAGCTTCAAATTTATTATAGATAGCAGTTCCATTCAAACTTAAGTTTATAAGTTTGTGACATGGCCACATCAAAGGAACCAAGAACCAAAGTTGTTGCATTTCAATTTATAAAAATAAGTCCAATATAAGGAATTTAGATTATGTTAAACAAAAGCAAAGTGTAGCATTTCAGACTGTTCTCATTTTGAAGGAACCCAGGCATATTTGCTGTGAAGCAAATCTTCCTTACTATATTATTACACAAGTGCTGCAAAGGTTTGTGTGTGTGTGTGTGTGTGTGTGTGTGTGTGTCTGTTCATTACTTACATGATCTGATCCTTACAAATGAGAAATAAATGTGCTGTGCAAAGTGGATAGTAAGAAGACAGTCAGGGGCGGCAGTGGGGGTGGGGGTGGGGAAGAGAGGTTCTGGCAGTGCAAGTATACTTGCAAAATGGTTGCATAACAGCATGGGAGCAGTTATATGATAAGTAGCGACATGAGAGCCGGGTTTGTGAATTTCAGTCCCCTTTGTTTGAATGTCATTGGGTTTATGGTATATGGAACAAGAACATGTAATGAATGAAGATTTGCACTTCAATTGCCTCTAATTTGCATAATTGTGAAATATATCTTTTATTATTAATACAAATCACTGAACAAAATTTGGGTAGAAAGAAAGGTTTCTAATGGCCCAAAACTACAATCATAGTTGCTTAATATAGTGTAAACATATTATATTTGTACCTAACTTTATGAATTTATTATTTTGTGTTTTTTTACGGGTATTCAATTTTGTGGGCTTGCCTGTACTAAAAAGTAGCCAATTTGCTACAGGCTTCTCTGACGCTGACACTGATTACAAAACTTGCATATGCCTTCACTTATTCCATTTCAAGATGGGATGATCGATTATCTATACTGCATAAAAGAATCATGTGAGACTTGGTGTGTCAATCATTCAACCAGTTTAATGTATCAAATGTAAATTCTAGGTCTCCATTGATGAATTACATGGTTTGAATAGCATATATAACACAGTATGTAGGAAGGTATGGGGCTACTTAATTTCGCACATGTACAGTAGATCATAATTTTCTTGCTGAAGCATCCATATATGGCTCAAATTCAAACCGCCAAGCTCTGTATTTTGTCTACTTCAGAAGTGGTGTGGAGAAAACAAAGAAATTGGTCTTTTTGGCGGCAGTTTTTCATACTAACACAACAAAATGTACTGAAGCATTTGGTCACTGCATGTGATCATTGGTACGTTAAGAGATGGTCAAAGATCATGTGAGCTCATCAACTGGGGTGGGTGGAGGGGAACAAAATTCATTTCATACCAGTCTAAAAAACCCAAAAAACTTGTCTGCGAAGCAGGCCTACCTTCTACCTCCAGCAAAGATGTATATGTATGTATATGTATATATATATATATATATATATATATATATATTGCATAGTCATAAACAAATTAAGTGTACACACACTGTAATCATCAGCAACTTGCAGATGGACTTTTAATATGAAAGAGTGGGGGAAAAGTATTCATGTTTACAGTAAGTTTTGATTGATTATGCCTGCCTTGTTTCCTCGGTTACACTTAATATGCACAGAGTTTCAGAAACTGTTACTTGGCTTTGTAAATGACTAAGTTCTACTTTTTGTGCAGCCAAGTTCTTGACTAGCAACCTGGAAGTGTAGGTGAGGAAACAACACATCTTAACAAGCATATACACACTTAATTGCACTACAATCTTAATCCCAGATGATTGCCTGCTTGAGACAGGTCAGGCCCTCTTCCACCCATGTACATTTGCTATCTTCCCACCTATCCACACTGGGTACTTTCTGGCAGTCCCAAGAGTGGTAACTACATGTATACTCATATTACTATACTGCATAACCCTAGTCTCACACATTACGATGTAATCTTGCCACTTGTCTGCATTTGTGGGTTATTGTCATTTTCCTGCTGCGGTCTTTTTTTTTTTTAGATCAGTCCATTGTTATCAACCCTCCAAGGAAACTGCTGACGCTTGAACGTCTAGCATGGCTGGCAACTTGTGCACAAATCTGTGATGCACATTATTTCATGGATACATTAGTATATATATCATGACATATTCATATTTAATATATGTAGGCTTATTTTGCTGTTTTTTCCCTCTCTCCAGGGAGGTGAATTACAGAATTCACTTGCCTGCTTTCACTGTTAGCTCATCACTTGACTCAACTTGATTGCATAGTCATGAGCAAATTAATTGTATGCACACTGTAATCATCAGCAACTTGCAGACGGAGTTTTAAAAAAAATGAAAAGGGGGGGGGGGAAGTATTCATGTTTACAGTATGTTTTGATTGATTGTGCCTGCCTTGTTGCCTCCAAAGCAGACTAAGTTCTGTGTTATCGCTACGACACTTCGTGGAGTAGAGAACACAGACTTTGCCTCTGATCCAGAGGAAACATGCCTTGATAAGTACACTGTGTTAGGATTCATTATGGCAATCTTGTTATCACATCATAATGTGTGAGACCAGGGTTATGCAGGACAGTAATATGAGTATAGTTAACACTCTTGGGACGGCCAAAAAGTACCCAGTGTGGATATATCCCCAACAAAGACAAGTTTATTAACATTTAAGAAGTAAAGGAAATCATTTATGGGTGTGGATAACTGCATATTGTTCAATGTGTCTAGGAATAGGTTTTACTTTCCAGGGCTTAACACAGACCAAACTGACTTCATTTGCCTATTGACCCAGTAGCTGTAGACTTTCCTTAGGGGTCAGAGTGACCAACAAGAATAAAAGGAAAAAAGTTATAGGATTGTTCAAGACTAATATTCATCCAGACCAACATAGATTCAACATCACCAAATAGGTACCTTTCATATGAGGCAGACTAATGTGATGGAAATGATAATCAGAGTGTCAAAGCAGTCTTAAAAATATTAATACCAAAAATAAGCAGAGCTGCTGTTTATGAATCCCCCCCCCCCCCCCAGTGAAATTCAGTCTTCTTACTTCATACTGATTTCACTCTAACCATTGCTTAATACAGTGAAAATTTGTTATAATGACACCATCTGTTCCCTAAGAAATGTGTCAGACAACTGAATATGGCAGATAAATGAGTCAAATAACAAAGAAAATAAACATTTTACCATGAAACTGTGTGCCATTTGTGTCACTATATTGAGTATGTCAGATATCTGAGTGTCGTTATAATGAGGTTTCACTGTACATTCTTAGGACAGAAGATGTCAGTTTCATGCCCCCCTGATAATCATAATCACTTTGAGTGCGTCAAGCCTTTGAAGTTTACCTGCCTGTTTTTACTTCTACAATTGCACTTACAACATAAACGGACAGAGACTATGGGATTGCCGCTGGGAACACAAGACTAACATACAGTTGTTAAAACTGAGGCCAGTAATATCTCTGTAGTCGTGATCTTAGCTAAGGTTAAAAACATGGAGGAAGAAAACTAGTTTTCTTTCTGCATAGTTAAAACTACTGTACGTACCATAAGATAATTTACACCAACTATCAACAGTAACAACAAGGAGAAAAAGAAAGAAAGAAAAACTCAATTTAGCACTCATACATACTATATATATATATATATATATACACACACACACACACATATATATATAATATATATATATATATATATATATATATATATATATATATATATATATATATATATATATATATATATATATATTGTCATCGCCATATCTGTCAATCTATCTATTACCCTTGCGGATGCAATAACTTCTGCAAAAATTGAGCTGCCACCAAGATGTCAGTGTTTATAACACTTATGATCTTCGAATACATATGCTTGAGTGGGTAAACATTTTTTATGCCCAGTTTAGATGACAAAGGTGGTGCGTGAATTAACTTAATTTGCAATCCCTATATGAGGTCACATGCAACATGAATAGTCTATTTTTTATAATGCATGCAACAGGAAGCAAAACTATCTATGGTATCTTTATACACCTATGTGAAAATTGATCAAGTTGAGCTTAGGTGTAATTCAAATGCTGACTTCCACAGGCATGAAAAATATAACTTCATGAATTTGGCAAAATGAATATCAGATGAGGAAGGATACTGATATAAAATGTACTTTATAAACTGGACCTGCAATGTGATTAATACACATGTGTTTGCTAATAATATTCTAAATGACCTGCTCAGCCATATAACAGAGTTCAAACCTGTTGATAAGCAAGGAGGCTACACAGTAGCCTCCTTGTGATAAGCAATCTGTGTCAAGTATCCCAAGAACACCTTACTGCATCTTACTTTCATAATGCCAAGTATCTGACTTTCTGCTCACATCCTGTTACATAACAAGCATGTCTTATCACCTCTTAACAGATTCAATTACCTCTAGCCCTGTCTGCAGTATATCTTACTCCCTCTAACCACTTTCTCCTTGTCTAGCAGCATGGGAAAAGCATCTTACTGTGTCGTACCAGAATTGGGTAACAGGAAGTTAGACCTTATTTGCACCCAAACTTTCCATTAAGACATTTTCTGGGCTCCTAGTGTGTACTATACCAGGTGTCCATTTCACCTATAGACTTGCTCAGATCAGTTGATACTGTAGATATCTGTAAAATGGCGGGCCCATTTAAGTGGGTGCAAGTCTCCTTACTATTGTTATAACATAGAGGACTATCTCATGCCCATGTATGTATAAGAGGGTTTACAGGTGCTGCCCATAATGGCACCGATATACATGTATGGATAAGTGATCCTATATAATTCGTTCATCATCCTGCTAATTCCGGTGTTAATTACGTTGATTATGGTGTTACCATAATGACGTTATTTACAGTGTTAATTATAATGACGTCAGTGGTATCCACAGTATCCACCTCCTCAAAACTGCACCAGAACAGGCATTTTGCCTTCTACTAGTGAATATCCTTTGTTTAAAAAATATAAGGAGTAAGTCAATCAATTCCCTTGAAAGCTTTTTCTATATTAAATTAGAAAAAAAAACAAAAAACAAGAAACTCCCCCCCAAAATACCAACAACCCCTCCCCCCCCAAAAAACACATGCATATATAAAAAGCAGATAACTTCTGGATAAATATGTCTCATATTGCTCAATTTTATTGAAAATAAAAACATAAATAAAAGGTTTATGGATAATAAATACTGTTTGAATGATATCTTGGCTTGTTGTAAGTATTGCTAATAACAATTAAATATGTATTCAGAAGAAAATATTTTCGATGAGCCTTTCCTTTTCATTTAAGAGTGTTTGGAAACAATCATAATATATATATATATATATATATGTATATATATATATATATATATATATATATATATATATATATATATATATATATATATATATATATATATGTATATATATATATATAATACAAACAAAACCATCTCCAGAAAGCCCTACTTCTATAAAAAGAAACCACTTGTTTATTTACAAATTATTCATTATATTATCTTGCATGTAAAAACTATTCTTAGCACATATATTGCAATTTCTATCTTAAATCCGCGTTTTTACTTTCCCTGAACCTTCGGATTCGTTTTTAAAGCGAAAGTAAATTTCTTCTGGGAGTGAATGTGCATGTTTATGAAGAATGCAAGACTTGACCCTATATCCACACAGATAAGTGTGCACAGCTACCAGTCTAATGGAATGTGCTGAGCAAAATGGATTTGGGGTTGGGGTGTTGGGTTAGAAATAATGAATGAATAAACTTTCTGTCACTGGAAAGGAAAATAAAATGGCATGTTTTTGTGTGGTGTAACTTTGCGAGATGTTGTTGATTGGTTTTTAAACAGTCCCCACAGCTAAATCACTGCAAAAATCTTGGCCAGCCCTTTGACGCTGTGTCTATGACCTCTGCAGGACATTCCTGGAATTCCGTATAGTGTCCACACTGCATTTAGCATATCCCACAGTGAAGTGGGCAACTCGCCATCCACACCAGGAGGAAGATGTGGAGAAGAAATCACACTCAGAGTATGAAAATCAAGTGGCCCAACTCACGTGGGGAAAAAAAGGGTGGTCGGAAGGCCCAAAAAACCTGCCCCCCCCCCCATGCTAGGCAGATCATCCTTATTTATCCTGTCGGAAATACATACACACATGTATAATTATAATTATGGTAATCATCATATGTAATCAATTGTGGGTACTAATAATGACCTTGCTGCTTTGTTTTTTTGTCACCACACATTTTGATGCTGAGCTCAGTTGTACAAGAATACACTAGTCATGTATATGAAGTCATGTCATGATGTCAATTTCCATGTGCTGGATTTTCCATGAGTTTTGCATACATTCACAGCTTCTGTACACTACTTTATATTGGACATTGTTTTGCGGCACCAACACTTTCTTCCTTGTCATGTACTTAAAGCATTCTTTGTTCATGTAAAAACTTACAGATGCTTATATCCTCGAAGATCTGGGTAAACATGGTATTTTGATGAAGGACTCACTCATTGTTGTCTTGGTACATGCAACAGTATTCATCACAGGAGTTGCACAAATAAGCTATGATTACATGTGGTGCAAAGTGCCATCTGGTGGCGAAAAATAACATTAAACATGCATGAGCTATATATGGTCAGAAGCCACATGAGGACTCATAACTTTGAAATGAGCAGGCACATTATAGCTACTATGCCAGCAGAGCATTAGGCCGATGGGCCTCTTATTTTTCAATTCCAAGTCAGACTATGGTAATCAACCTATGTAATCAATTGTGTGAACAGGAGTTACACACGAACTTAATGCACTTCAAATCACAGCCTGTGTACACTATCATATTTGCAACACCAACATTTTCACCCTTGCCCACCCTTGGTAGTGTCACATGGTGTCCTATTTCAGATTTTTTTTACAATTTCTTCAACGTACTTAAAGAAGGCATTATATATGAACCAACCATTTAAGCTTCGCCTTATGTTTGCTGAGTTGGGCTTGAATTGGGTATTACATGTATTCATTGAGCAGTTCATTAAGATATGAAATAAATGCTACATTAGTACCAAGATTAATAGAACTTTGGAGTAATGATTTTGTGTAAACACCTCATGCTCTGAGGCACTACATGTAATGTTTGAAAGCAGAAATTTGTAAACTGTATGTTGTCTTAACCATTTATGCAACTAATCTTGTTAGCATTTAAGGTCCTTATTATATTGAAATCATATTGAAACTAATTTTTGTTATGATAATTTAAGGTCCCTATTATACTGAAACAATCTCTCATTTGTGTGCTTTAAATCAAACATAAATATGCATATATTATACTATAGTATGGGGAAATATACTCAATGATAACTGGTCTGAGGCTTTAATTTCTGGTCAACACCACACTCCTTTAGCGGTTACCAGGATCTATTCTTATGTGAACAATCAATGTTCAAGTACATATATTCTACATAATTTACATGTTAAACTTGGTACACATTGGTATATGTGCTGTAACATATAGGTTTACCAATTATCCATGTAACAATTTTGTATACTTCAAGTTATCCCCAGTATGGGTCCAGGAATTGATAAAGGTGTGTTATTTTCTAACAATGTGTTATTTTATAACAACCTACATATCATCAGAATGTATTTGTATGGACCCTTTTATGTATTTCCTGCTTAAATTTAGGATGGATTGTATACATGCATGAAGTTCACTTCTTAGAAGGTTAAGTCTACACAGGGAATTTGGCAGGTTGCTATAAAGTACTCTGATCGTGACTATGATGTAGAGAAGCTCTGTAAAAGTATAATATCTTTATTAAAAGGCTCCTGCATCATCTGCTGTGGGGTATGACAGGCTCCGTTACATTTGATTTTCTGTCATCATTGTAGAGAATCACTTTTCAAGACATAAGCTACCTTACTTCAATTCCATACAGATGTTTTGTGTGAATGTACAAGCCACACCTGCTATAACATCACCCTGGTTCCTTGGTCAACCTTTTCTGAGGTTGTCCCGATGGCCTAGAGGTCAGCGTGTTGGACTTTACATTTGGCTAGGCGAATGTGCCGAAGGTAGTGGGTTCGAATCCCATACAGGTCGACATAAATTTATCGTATTTTTCACTTGAAACAATGGGCTATACCTTACGTCCATACAAATATAGTCAAAGCAATTTGTTCTAAGCAATATAAAGGCTGCCCCCCCCCCCCGCCCGCCACCATAAGTCAAATGTGTGTTGTTTTTCCCCTAGTATGCAATATCCTGTTATTTCTTTGTGGTTCAGAGACACTGTCACTTTAACGGTCAGAGTGGTTTTTTTGTTCTACTGGATGCAACAATACTTATTTTTCACTTTGTGTCTTTTCGCTTTATATATATGCACCATTTTGTAAAAGTGTTTCTTACAATATCAGACGACAGAGACAGCGAGGACCGGTTTAAAACTACCAGTTGTCTTTTTGGGGTGACTGCCTGTCTCAAGCCAGGAGTGAAAGTTGTTTCTGTACATTGGTATTGTGAAGATGAATGTTGATACTTTGGTAACTCTGGAATCGCTTTGCTGTCATTGTTGTGTTTGGGATTTATGAATATGGGTCATGTTTTTCTGTACTAAGTGATGTAACTGTGACACTTAGAGTATTCTTTATTATCTTGTTTTTTACAAGAGAAACCACCTATCTTCAGCATACAAATATACCGAGTGTAAATAATAAATGCAATTCTTCTTATCAGCAAATACATGCTGTTTTTCACAAGAAATATTTTTCTCTTTGATTAAATAACATCAGACTCCTTAATGTAAATCTGCACTCCATAAATGTTAGAGGTCTGAGTGATGTATAAAAGTGCAGAGCAATTTTCCACTGGCTATGAAAATTCAGTCAAGACATCACATTTTGAGGAGAAACACATAGCTGTTCCAAAGATGAAAGTATTTGGAAAAATTAATGTGGTGCAAATATTGTTTTTTTGCCATGGTTCTTGAGACAGCAGGGCTGTGGCTATACTGTTTTCTAATTCAATAAATCATCATATAAATAACTGTACTTGTGATCCCAGTGGTAGGTATATTTTGCTTGAAGCAGAAATTGATGGTAAAAACTTCCTTTTGGTGAATCTCTATGCCCATACCAAGGGCCATGTATCTGATCAAGTAGCCTTCTTGGCTGATATGAGAACTCACCTGGTGGTCAACCTACACAGTAACTTTATTTTTGGAGGATACTTTAATACTGTATTATCCCCAACAATGGATAAAAGAGGTGGTAGAGAAACTCCATCCACATACCGTACAGATTTGCGTAACTTTATAGGGGAATTTGACCTAGTGTATATAAGGAGAGCTACAAATCCAGAAACATTTATGCATACGTGGTATTCCAAACACCCATTGATCCAATGTAGATTGGACTTCTTGTTAGTCTTTAGTTTCTTGGTCCACAAGTGGCCACATGTAAAAAAGCACCTTCCATTAAAACTGACAATAGCCAAAAGCATAGAACATAAAGGTTCAAAATTGATGATATAAAAAACAGGATTGATTTAGTACAGGGAGAACTGGATGAAATATATAACAGACAAAAGGGAAGGTGTTATAATGAGATCACACGCCAGATGGTGTGAACAAGGAGAAAAAAGTACAAAATACTTCCTGTCGCAGGAAAAACCGAAATTATAAACCAACATGTATCACAAAATTAGCTTTTCCAAATGGGAGGGAAATTGAGGACTTTCATAAAATTTTGATGGAAAAAAAGTTTTTTTTATGAAAAATTATATTCTTCCAAAATTCATGTTAATGCATTAAAAAACTTTGAAAACAATAAAAGTCCCCGATGTGATGGTTTTTCAGCAGAATTTATAAATTTATTTGGATAGACATCGAACATTTAGTGAGTTATAGCTTCAATTTTTCTTTTGAGAAGGGTCTGTTATCTATAGATCAGAGACGTGGTGTAATATCTCTTATCCCCAAGAAAGACAAGAACTTACTCCATTTGAAAAACTGGCTGCCATTATCATTATTAAATATCGATTACAAATTATTGTCAAAAGTGCTCGTATTCAGAATACAAAAATATTTACCCAATTTTATTAGTAGTGATCAAACTGGTTATGTTAAAGGAAGGCATATTGGCGAAAATATTAGAGAAATTTCAGATATTATACATTTAACAAGTTTAAGGGATATACCAGATTTGATTTTACTAATAGATTATGAAAAGGCTTTGGACACTTTGGAACGGAAGTTCTTAGATAAAGCATTACACTCTTTCAGCTTTGGTGAAGTTTTTAGGAAATGGGTTAAGATCATGTACACTGATATAAGCAGCTGTGTACTTAATAACGGATTTACATTTTTTTCCCTTACATAGAGGTGTACGCCAAGGATGCCCCTTGTTTTTTTTTTTTGTTCATTTTAGTGGTAGAATTACTGGCAATTGACATGCGAAAAAATGCAAATATCAAAGGTTCTACAATTGGAAATCAATAGACCAAAATTAAGTCAATTGGCAGATGACAACACCTGTTTCATTCTTGATGAAGAATATTGGAAAACAGTAATAGATTTTTACAAAAAATGTTGAAAAATGGTATGGATTAAAAATAAACATTGACAAAACTGAATGTATATGGATAGGTAGTAATGCTGGGAAACAACCCGACAACATTCCTGCAAAATGGTGTACAAGTGATTCTACGACTCTTGGTATTAAATTTGGTTCGGATGAATATGACATGTCTAACAGAAATTTTGAGGAAAAATTTAAACTGATGCAAGATATTTCTAACATTTGGAAAATGGGATACTCTCTGTAATATGAAAAGCTCCGGTCATAAAATATTTTGTTATTTCAAAGGTAATTATGTTGCCTCAAATGATTCATTTACCACTGATATGAATAAAAAAGTTACAAACTGCAATAAACTCATTTATGTGGGGAAGCAATATTCCATAAGTTAAAAAGTTATTATGTATCAGAAAACACCAGATGGTCGTTTAAAAGTTCCTAAGTTTGAGTTACAGTGCAAATCCTAACTAATTTCAGGAGTCAAACGCATATTATGTAATGAAGATGTTAAGTTGAAACGTGTTCTACAAGAACTCTTTCCTGGAATATCTGTTTCTGATTTATACCAAAGTCATTTATGTTAGTTCAAACTTGAAAAATATACCATCATTTTACAAAACATTATAAAAGCTTGGAACTAATTTCGATCTTACTTTCCTGCTAACAAAAATGTTTCAATCTGTAAAGAGGTCGTTTGGTTCAACGAAAACATTTTAGTTCAAAGTGAATCATTTTTTTTATAAGAAATGGTATGACAGTGGAATTATGTACATCAATGATATTATGAATGAAAATGGATATTTTCTTACATTTGAACAGATGCATGTGAAATTTAACTTCGAACCCATTTTTAAGAGTACTTGGAGATACGCTCTGCAATACCATATCAGTGGAAAAATACTTTAAGAGGTCAGATTGACATAAACATTAGAAACTTTTCCTTGAATTTTTTTATAATGGGCAAATTCATGCTCATTGCCATTGAAGACTTATAATGGACCCCCTGTGCATAAAGGGATATCCCATATAGGGCCCATATCAAACGGCGGTGTAGCTGGGAACCCTGGCCATCCAGAAGAGGGGGCCATTGTGGCCCCAGGGGCCCCAGGGGCAAGTGCAGTGCGACTAGCACTGGATTCTTCCTTGCCCTCCTTCCCCAGTTGCTTCCATTTCTTGTGCACTTTTTTCCACCTTTTATACTAATGAGCGGAGCTCCCCAAAGATTGGAAGACATATGTAGAGAAAATTTTACAAGTTTTGGATGAGTAGAAAGTAATATTAGGTGGTACAGAGTAAGTTGATGTTCAAGGCATGTCTGATGTTTTGAGAATGATTTTCGGTGGTGCCAAGGAAACGGTAGTAGGTGGAAAAAGAGTCCCAAATGACAAAAAAGGTATAGCGTAGATCCAGAGTTGAAATGGGCAATTAGGGTAAAGAGGGTGAAGAATAGAACATAGAGACTAGCTAGAAAGAAAAAAGCGAATGAGATTGCACTGGCTCAAAAGGAGTACATGGAGGCAAGGACGAAAGTGATAATCACGAACAGTAAGAAGGGCAAAGCAGAATTAAAAAATTACAAGAAGGGCAAGTCATTGGGGCAGATTCAGCAGCAGTGTTTTGGAAACATGCTACCAGGAGGAAGAAAGTTCCAATTAACGGAGTGACTCACAGGGTAGTAGAAAGAGAAAAAGAAATAAGGGAAGCACTACAGGAGCACTGGGAAGATGTGAATGATCCACAGTGGGGTGCTGGCGAACCGCCAATGGTCAGGCAGAAAGTTAGGCAGGATAGATGGGACCAGGATATATTTATATGGGTAAGGAAGGTGAAGTCGAATAAGCAGTGGACCATGTTAGGTGGTCCTCAGGATTACATGGTGTTTCGAATGCTTTTACCAAAAAGGAATCAGAAAAAACTGTTGGAAAGTGTCTGTAGGCTGTTTGACAAAGTGGTAAGGACTATGGAATTACCAAGGGAAGGGAGAAAACTGAGGATAACTTATGTCCTAAAGAAGGCATCAGCTGAGCAGCCCGATTAATCTAGAGGGGTAGCAATATCCTCAAGCATTGCGGACATTTTCCGTGTGTGATGTATCAAAAACTGATGAGGGTACTTGAAAAAGAATGTATGCTCGGGGAGATCCAGAATGGTTTATGGCCAAGGAGGCAAGTTGATGATCATGTTTTTACCTTGTATCAGATATTGGAAATGGCAAGAGAGAAGAAATGTGCATATGGTTTTTTTAGATATTCGAAAGACATATGATAGGGTGTGGAGAGATGCATTGTGGGCACAAATGGAAGGGTTATGCTTTGAGAGCAACTTTTTGGAAGTGTTGACAGATTTGTATGCAGAGGTAAAATGTAAGGTGACTGTAGAGGGGATCAGAGTGGACAGAGTAGAGCTGTGTATGGGGTTGAAGCAAGGTTTTGTTTTATCCCATACATTGTACACTTTGTATTTACGTGAGTTGGCTGAACAGTTGTTAGAGAGTGGAAGAGGTATTATGGTGTGAAATGATAGACTTGTTTGTTGTTTGCAGATGTCATTGTTCTCATGGGTAAAACGCAGGAAGAATTGCGAAATGTACTCCGAATAGCAGGGGACTATGGGGAGACATGGAGGCTGGAGTATAGTGAGAAAAAGTGTAAGGTCGTGATTCTGGGTCAGAAGCATAGATCCGGAGAAAAGTAGATGGTTGCAAAGTTTGAGACACCAGTAGAGCATGGAACGTCATTAAGATAGGAGAGGTATATGGTTATAAACACTCGGGTGTTAGCATTAAAGCACCAAGTCAATAAAAGCTTCATTACCATGCAGAACAAATCAGGCAGAAGGTGAGTCAAACAAAAGGAAAAAGTAAACTAACAACAGCAAATGGTTTCAAAAGAGCTGGGTGCTTTGGGAGAGGGTAGCAGTCCGAGACATGCTGTATGGGTTAGATATAGTATCAATTAGTCAGAAATATCTGGAATGGTTGGAATGGGCACAGAGAAAAAAATGGGCAAATGGATACAAGGGGTCCCACCATATGTGGCAGCAGAAGCAGTTTCGGGGGAACATGGATGGTTGAATGTCCAGAATAGATTGCAGCCACTTGCCAGAGACAGGAGAAGTGTTGCATTAAGGTGTATCTGAGGTGGATCAAGAAAAGACAAGAGGGACGCTTCCAATAGATAAGTTAGCAGACCAGTATGACCTGAAGGGGCTAGATGACGTTACCACTTCATGGTTCACATATGTTGGTAAGTTTTGACAGGAAAGCAGGAGGAGGAGTGGAGAAGTGGGGTTGATGGGAAGAGCATATTGAAAGGTTACCAAGCACAAGAGAAGCGAGTCAGTGGAAGGTGTTGGGATGGAAGTAAGGCTTCAAGACTACTTCAAGGGAGAGCAGTGTTAATTAATCTCAAGAAGCACAGGTAGAAGTGGAGAGAGGAGAGGTATGGAAAGTGCCAAGTATATCTAGGGAAGGTGGGGACGAGGCTATGGATCATTTACTTTTGTGCTACTCAGAGTACCAGGACAGAAGACGAGGCATGATAGGAACCTAGAAAAAAGTTCGAAATATGGCAGAAAGTGAAAGAGTAGCTTGTATGATTGGACGGAAGGGAGAAATGCCAGGAAGTAAAGTGGGGGTAGACTTAGTGAAGGGCTTTCTGGTTACGTACTGGGGAAGGAGATGTAGTTTGCTGGGTTTCAGGGAGACAGAATTTAGATTGAGCAACTGTAGGAAGGGAAGGGAGAAGGTAGCCCTTATGAGGGCTCCAATGACCTTGGCTGTTGCAATGCAGGCACAGGCTGTGAGTATGCTGAGTTTGAGATACAAAACTGGGGATATTTTTAATGGCTTCCTGTTTTCTACAGGATCGTGTCAAATATGTGGTGCAACACATAACACACACAAGTCGATGAATTCAAAAATATGCTATCCTTCAAACTGCTACACAATTAAAATCAACAAAAAGCATGAAAAGCACAACAGGTGTATAATGCCATGAGCAAGTCCAAACATGGTCCAGTCAACATGATCAGTGACACTCATGCTCATGTAGTAAATGCATGATTGATAGTCTCACTGAGTGCGTCACACGTCAATTTTGAGCTCAATTTGCCAACCTTTGCTTCACACAGCTCATGGATAGACATTGCAATTTGTTTACGCTGTAGATGTATTTCCGTTGTATGTTCACCCTGTACATCTATTTCCGTTGTCTCTGCAAGCTGTAAAGCTGGAGGGGTTTTGATCCTCGCTAAAGCGTATCTGTCCATTCAGGATTTTGATATTGCATGTAGATTGAAGATTGAGTTACATACAAGGCACTAGCTTCCATTACCAGTTTACCACATGTTCTCACGACTTTATCTTCAATGTTAATAATATTAAGAAAATCTTGAGAAATCTCTGATGCAGTTGAGCTTCAATATATTTTTGTCACATATTTCAACACTTCACAGAAGCAAGTGGTCCCCGTTACTTGCTGGTTTATATTTGACCAGGCTTAAATATAAATATATGGATAAATTTATGTAAAGGGACTTTTGGATGGCTACAAAATTATAAAATAATGCTAGATATATTGCTGCTTGTGTAAATGTGCAAAATTTCAGTGAACTTGCCAAAGAAATTTATTCCAAAGATATCTCATAGGAAGTAACAATTCAGATGGTTTCAGAGTTGTGTTTCTGGACTTGGATATAACTGTCACTAATGACAGGTTTTGCATGAAAGTCTATCACACAATTGACGAGTTTTACCTTGAAGTAGTTAACTATGCCTTCCCTGACAGTAATATTTCGGACGCTATTGGACATAACACATTTTTGTCAGAAAGTTTGAAATTTGGTTGCATTTTTCTAAATTTCAGGATTTTGCATCTAGAACCAAATTTATTTACAATAAACTTGAGTCAATAGGATTCAAAGATATACTTTTGATCAAATATTTCTACAAATTTGGCTGTAAATATCCAGAGATTGTTAGAAGGTTTGGCTTCAATAATTTTAGAGTTTTTAAACTTGCCTGTTTTGCTACTTAATTTTAATTTTTGACATCAATCTGTTTTAATATTCACCTTTCGGGCATTTTTTGGCTGGCATGTTTTCTGTCAGGTTAAATCCCCAGTAGCAAGCAGTGTCCGACAGCAGTTACAAGCTTGCCTAATTGTACTTAGCATCTGGTCAAAGAATTAATATGTGGTTAAAAGATTTTATATTCATAGGCATGTTCTGGCTTTAAAGCTAATGACTTTTATTCTTTTCTGACATGGCTAAGTGCATATTTACTCAATGTCAAAAAATTACTCAAATATGACAGTATTTACTCTAATGGTACAAACTTGACTCATTATGTTGAAATAATAACTAAGGGTTGGCATCAAAATATAGCTTTATTGTTTCGAAACTTTCAAAGTGAGGATTATGTGTCATCGTGGGGTTTGTTTTACATTCCTGGTGCAGGATGTTCATTTTTGCAGTACTTGCTAGGATCTCCCTCGGTTTGTACAGGTGGTCTTGCCGTAACTGTTCATTTTGTAATCTCCGGGACTGAATCGAATGTCCCAGTTTGTTTCTACATCAGTTATACACTGACATGTGATTTAACTTTTTAGTAATCTATCCAACTAGAAAGGGTACATACTGGTTCAGAGTTAGTGAAACTATTCTTGAACTTGTACAATACAAATTTAGTTATTGTGTTTGGTTTGACAGGTATTATTTATTCATATAGAATCTCTGCATTTATAAGCAAAACTCACTTATTTAGCTAATGCATCATTTGACACGTTCATGTATTTTTCCACTAATATGTGGGTTGTTCTTGCGGATTATTTAGCTTAGACAAGGAGCCGCTACTCAGGGAGATGGATACACGATCCAAAACATGTTCTAAGTGGTTACGTGCTGAAGACCCTTAGTTTATTTGGGCTTATACAGCCTATGTCAAAAATTCTACTGAAGAACGTGTGCAATATGGACGATCTTAGTTCTATCTTTGTATAGATTAGACAGTGACAAGTTAGCTTAAGGAGTGTAAGGAGGTCGGACTGCAGAGTATGCTAAAGACTATAAGGAAGTAGTTCTGGACGAAAAGACACAAATACAATACTGAACAGAATATGAAGGAAATAGTGATGTGTTATCTCATTTAAATCGCCCATTTGTTTCATGTGCATTGATCCGGCTTGATCATAGAATTACTTAATTTAGGAGTGGACTGCAAACATGTGTGCTGTGTTTATTATTAGGGTGGTTCCTCCTAGAGGTCAATAGAAGGCACATATCCAAATGTGGCTTGGTCAAAATTCTGCCCCTGTGAAGGTCGTTTGAACCTGTTTGAGCAATGTGTATCGCCAATTTTTCATATCAATGTTCCAACTATATATTTTGACAATTTGTCAATATGCCAATGCAAAACTGCCCATATTAATGCAAGAAAAAAATGCATGTGAATGTCCTAACGGTAAAACTGGTTGTTCATTCAATACTTACATATATATATATATATATATATATATATCTTCTATCCAAATTGTAATTTGTCATTAAAAAAGTGTTATTGACTTACCAACGGGCGAACGTCTACCATTCAGCGTCCGTTTGGCACAAAAATTGGCCACCTTATTCTTGCCACTTAGGATACCGAGCACACATTTGAAAAACAGCTTGTGCATTTGAATTTCATCTGGTGTATCATCAGATATGAAAGACTAAATTACAGTGCGTCCTTGCGGGTAGTTTGCATACAGGCCGAACTGCTTTCTTCAAAGTGGTGAAAATCTTTGAAAAGACTTGAAAAGATACCAGGGTGAAGCATATGTGTTTCTGAACTGAGCCATGAATAAATTTACTTTGGAATGAAACTTTTTTGATACATCGTTCAACACTTCTAGTGCAATCTGGACTAACACGATTTGAACGGTGGATTTATTGTTCAACATCTTTGCTGGGCTCACCATCCAAAGATGGTGACTCGCATGGATCAGTTTGCAAATAGGACATCCATTTGCTTTTAATATGGTTGACTATGACATTGAACTCTTCACCACACTCTGTATCAAAACGAGAAATATTCTACCTTTGTCCATTACTATTTCCTCATCGTTGCGAGGAGAATAGCCTAGAAGATGCCCGTGCACATGTGTTAGATTAAAACTATTTATATATATACATATTGTTCTGTTCCGATATTGCAGGTATCTCACACTCTTTGAGATGGCGAGTACATCCAACTGAGACTCAAGCACAAGGTAGATAATTTTCTGTCAGCGGATTTGTCAAGAGCTGATGTTTCCAGTCATCTGTTTTAACGTGACCAAAATTCTATCAGCTTAGTATTCATGTTGTCACAGTCAGTCTCTGATTCAACGGAGTCGACAAATCAGATTAGACCTGTTTTAAGGATTGTTCTAAACATTATAAGCAAAACGTAGCTTCAGCGTTGTCTGCCTCCAGGTATGGCTCGTATTTTATCCGTTGGTCTACATGTGGTCATGGGAATAAAAGTAGCAACTTTGGTCATGTTGGTTATCCTGACATCGTCCATCATTTCATCAGTGTACATGTTTGAGATGTACAAAATGGAAACATGCCCGAAAACATTCACAGTGGACCCGGGAAATATTACCATTGGCTGCCTGACAAACATTCATCTCAGTAAAGACAGGAGTCCCTTGTGCTCAACTTTGGACAACAGTGGTCTGTTTCTCTCGGAAGCTGCCAAGTTTGTCTTTCAAAAACTTTCCGAATCTGAATATATCAAAGGAGTGACAATCGGTAAGATGTCTTTATTCACAGGGTGTGACATAATAATAATAATAATAATAATAATAATAATAATAATAATAATAATAATAATAATAATAATAATAATAATGATAATAATAATAATAATAATAATAAATATTTCTAATATGGAAGTAATCTGACAAAAATTGGGATGGACCACATTTTTTCTTCATGGACTCCTATTCTCTCCTCTGCTTTATTTTATTCTCCTTTCCTTTCCCTATCCTATGCTTTCCTGTTCTCCCCTCTTCTTCTTTCCATTCTACTCTTCTCGTGTTCCTTCTTTTTCATTTTCTTGTCTCTTCTTTCACCTTCTCTTCCTTTCTCTCCCCTACCCTTCCCTCTGCTCCTTTCTTCTTTCATGCCTCCCTTCCCCACTCGTCCTTTTCTCTCTTCCCTTGTCTCCTTTTCCCTTGCCCTCCCACCCTTCCTTTCTTCGCCTTTCTGCTCTGCTCTGCTTTTTTCTCCTCCAGTCCCTCTTCTGTTTGTACTTCTTGATTTTACCCATCTTAACTTTTTTTTCAAAATATTGAAATCTTGTTTAAGTTCCATGGACAGGAGCTAAAAATGAATGTCACTGTAGGAAATGCCTTTTTCAATATTTGTACGTTAGTTATGTTCTGTCTGCATTTTTCGTTTTGCGTATATGTACAAGAATTTCTGATTGTGCATTGTGTTTGCAGGAATAAAGATTATGGACTCGTGTTCACGAAAGGATATCGCTGTGCAAAACATGGTAAAATTGCGGCCAGAAACAGGCTTCCCCAGATGTAAACAACCATATGACCTAGCAGGTATCTTATTGATCAAATAAAAGCTTGTCACTTAAATATAACCCTTGAT
The DNA here is from genome assembly GCA_964020975.1 of Hermodice carunculata. NCBI lineage: Eukaryota > Metazoa > Annelida > Polychaeta > Eunicida > Amphinomidae > Hermodice > Hermodice carunculata. Next base: position 83,376,251 of record OZ026616.1, on the reverse strand, counting down.
TATAGATAACAATCTTAACAGGAGAGAGAGAGAGAGAGAGAGAGAGAGAGAGAGAGAGAGAGCTCCATGATATATATGGTATGTGATACAGTAAATTAGGTCCATGAGGGTGATGTGTTTCCTTCATTAGTCTGTAATTATATTTTCAAACTTTGGGTATGTCAAATGTGCAAAGCTCCAAATGTATAATTGTTGTGGTGTGTAGGAGCCCCGTTGAATTGAAATTTTGAACAAAAATAATTCACAATGCACCAGTCCTCTATATGTTGATGAATGCATCAACAAGAACAAGAACAACAACAACAAGAACAACAACAACAACAACAACAACAACAACAACAACAACAACAACAACAACAAAAGGAGAAGTACAGACATGTGGTTTCAAGTTCAAACCTATATGTTCACAAAATAGATTGCTTATCTTAAAATATCAGCATTACTGTAATGGTTAAAATTTTTAGTAATGTTCTAATCGTTAAGATGTTACAATGTATATCTTTGCCGATTACAGTATGAACGTTTTGGTGATACAAAAAGCCATCTTTTGAAGAGCTACAACCTTGCTTAATATTTCATTAGATGCTGCTGTGTCACAAACCTACCAATTGAAGTGGAAATGGCACCTCTATCTATGATAATTTTAAAGTTACTCAAGAATTCAATTTTGTGTACTCACCTAATTTGCATAAATCAAACCAATCGAAGTGGGAATGGCACCTCTATCAGTAATAGTTTTGAAGTTATTTGACATTTAAATATTTTGTATTCACCTAATTTGCATAAATTAGAACGCTACAACTTTTGAGCATATTGCATTGGATGATACTATGTCACAAACCGAAATTATGAACTTGGAATGACACCTCTATTTATAACGGTTGGGAAGTTATTCAAGTATTCAGTTTTGTGTTTTCACATAATTTGCATAAATGCAAATGCTACAACTTTGGTTCATGATTCATTGGATACCGCTTAGAGATAGTGAAAATAATCAGTTTGTCAACACCAACAAAGTGTTTGCACTAAAGAATAAAATGTAACCATCAATAACATTATGAATCGTATAGATGTTAAAATATTGTACATGTTATTAATCCGAAGCTTCAAGTCCTAGGAGTAAACCACATTGAAAAGTAGTAATCCCTAGAACGAGGGACACGTGTATAGCATACGTTTGAAACAACAGTTAGTGAATGATACCGACACCAAATCCATTACACTGGTCGTAATGTAATCAACATTGTTCACTGTGGTATATATCCATGCCAGTTTGTGCCACATGATCACAGCTCCTCACTTAAAACTTTCAGTGAAAGTCAAACGTTTTGCAAACGCATAGCAAACACTTTCCAAACACTTTCCAAACGCTTGACAAACACTTTGCCAAACGCTTTCAAACACTTTTCCAAACGCTTTCAAACACTTTGCCGAACGCGTTTGGTGAAAGCCGAACGTTTTCAAACACTTTTCCAAATGCTTTCAAACACTTTCCACTTTGTGCCAAACGTATGTGGTACATGTACATGTACACTTGGTAATATAATTCTAATGACAGGAATATTTTTTAACAAGTGTCTAAAAAGCTTTTCAGCACCTAAAAATCCCAACAACATGTACATGCCTTCATTGATGGATAAGCCAAAAAGCTCTACTATGTATATTTCACAATAAAGTTGAAATTATGCTTTTGCAAAAAAAAAATCAGTTCTACCTAACAGTTTGTACATGCATCACTTACAATACATGTGTATATATTGTAGGCTATATAATTGTTTTCTTGTTTGCGTGACAAATTGCAGCTGGTTTATGCCTGTGATACCGTGGAAAACGCAACAAAAGCAGCCTTCTAAGATGTACACGACACTACCCACTGAATTTGCTTCAGTGGACGTAAACTAAAATAGCTAGTCAATCTGAAATTTTGTCACCAGGTGGAAAAACACATACATGCGCATGGTATTATTGGAAGCAAGCAACATGGATATCGATGAAAGAAACCAATTATTGTCTCACCTTCTATACGGCCGTGGGTGTGTAAAATCTATGCAAAAATAAATACAAAGGAATTCATAACAAATCCAAAAATGTTATAGGAAACCGATTGTAATCTGTTCCATTATAAGCTTCAATTGTGATAACAAAATTTATGATGCTGTGATGAATCATTATTGAGATATTATGACAACATTGTCCCCTTGTGCGGCATTCAGACGGTCTTCAAATAAACACTTCTGATGTTTCATAGCAAGTTTAAAGAAAATAAGCGGAAGCTGGTCACCAATAAGAATCTCGCTAATATTTATATTGTTACTGGTAATCAACAATATTACGACATGGTCATACCTATTTAAGGAAGAAAATAAGTATAGGTAGAAGAAAACAAATAATATGCCTACATTAACAGGTTTAACACTTCATTTATTATAAAGTTATAGATCTTTCAGTAGCAAGTTTACCCAGTCGCAATCATACTTTTTCTGAAAGTTAAGTTCTTGGAAAAAGGCTAAATTTTAAAATTTCGAATGGAAATACAGAAGCAGCTCATTCTAAGTATTGTTTGGCTTGCTAAGCCAAGCAATAGAATTAGCTCCAGTGGAGTAAGCCAGGCGATACTCAATTGGTCTTTGGAGTAATTGTATATATTTTAATTGAAAATCAGGAACTATTTCAGAGTAAATTTATAGGCAATATCATGACCAGATCATGAATCATGATCTGATCATGATATTGCCTATGGATTTACTGCTAAACAGTTTTTGAAATATGAAGTATTCATGACATCTTAGATGAATAATTAAGTCTTTAATTAATATTAGTTGAATTAGACACTTGGGTAAACGTATTTGGATCGTGTTTTATACAAATATTTACAACCTATAATGCTGGATAAGTGCACATTTACATGTAGGTACATCATATATTGCTGGACCTGTTGAAAATACGTTTGGAGATTCTTCATCATTTGAATGGAAGTGTTTGAAATGCATAGTGTTTGAATGCGTTTGTTAAAGTGTTTGAAATCGTTCAGGTAATTGTTCAACGCGTTTGGAAAGTGTTTGAACGCGTTTGAAGAAGCGTTCAGTTGCTTTGTGAACGTGTTCGAACGTTTTGTAAAAGTGTTTGAGATTTTTCCCAAACGCATTCCAAACGCTTTCCAAACAATTCCAAACACTTTCCGAACACATTCCAAACGTTTTCAAACGTTTCCAAACACAAGCCACATGGGAGCCAGTATGATCACTTTAATACGTTACTGCAGCACTGAAATCAGGATCAAACATTAAAGACGAAATACAGGCCTTACAATCTAAGGGGCAGAACAATTTGTACTGATAACGATTTGCATGCTCTATAACCACATATAAATTGAATGGATGGTGAAAAAATTTTTAAGATGCCAAGTCTGAAGCCAAGTTAAAGGAGCCCAAAGTTGAGGCTTATATTCCACTTTTGTAGATATGTGTTTGATGCTGCCTTCAGGCAAAGAAAGTTTAAGCTTTGGGAACAAAAAACACAAACTTGAAAGTTAGAAATATTGCCACCAACTCGAAAATGATAAGCTGACACACAATGAGGAAGCAACTGAAGCAAAAAATGATTACACTAATTCCTATTTGTGATTTCCAAATACACACTGGATGTATAAGGCCAAAGAGTAACTTTAATTGTTCCATGTCGAGAATAAAAAAGTACATGAATATGAAAGTAAGACTGAGACAAAAAAGGACCGAAAAGTAAGTGTTTTCAGACCTGTCATAGGTAAAGTTGTGTGATAACGTAGAGTATTTGAGCTTTATGCGTGAATATATGGACAGTATTAAAAAGCTGTGCAGCATTTGCATGGGAAGCAAAATTTCAAGCAAGCAATAAGACACATATTGCTCAATAACGATAGCACAATAATCCCAATCCCTCCAATACGAGAACAGATTAACCAAAATTGATATATGTAAGGATAGAAGTTACAGAAAGCCATAAAGTATCTGGTTCTGGGTGCTCTAAGATGGTAGAGTCAGACAATTGTGAAATATTCTTTTATTGTTTTTACAGCATGTACCAGATTATCTAATTTGTGTGTAATTCTCTGTGTGAAGCAATGATATGAGAGTGTTGAGCTTTGTGAATCTGAATCAAAGGAAACTGTAGTTTAGGTGGTAGCTTGAAAATAGAATATCCCAAAATATATACATGATGTTCATCAGAAAAATACATTTGAGTTAAAGCTAAGTTAAGGGCATATAAACGTTTGACATCTGTAGAATGGTTATGACAAACATTTAGAAGTCTGGGCATCTACGCAGCTTGTGGTCAGATAATGCATTGACATGAAATTTTAGTTAGGCAAAAGTTGCAACTAGGGATAGTTTTGACGTCAGATTTACATTGGAGTGTGCCCTGTTTTATATCACTAATCAAAAAGTGTACATTATCATTTTGGCGTGTCTTACAGCTTGATCACCATACATAACTGGGTGTTGTCGTCCAGATTAACTGTCGGGCTGACTAAGGACAAGGCCTAGCAAATTACCTAGAGCATTGCAGGTCAATTCAAATGGCTTTGTATTATCTGGAAATCTGGGAACTGGAGCAGTAACTGAAGATGTCTTTAAAGTTAGAAATGCATGTTCATATTCCAGGGACCAAATAAATTTTGTATCTTTTTGAAGCAATTTATGCAAATATTACGATGCCCGCCTTCTGAATATTATTAGAATTCAACAAAGAATGACAACAATGACATAACTTTAACAATAACAATATATTAGCAATAAAAATCAGTACAGAGTAGGTAAACTTATCTCAGCTGCTAAGATAATTGTTTAACAGTCTTAGATAAACCGTAATCGCTGGTGAGATTATCCACAAGTACCGTCTTACAGTTCCAAGTCCTATGACAGCTGCCAAATGATCTGGTACAAATCCCACAGAAGTACAGATTGGTTCGAATGTGGTACTGAAAGGTGTGGTGATGATCCAATCCCAAAGAGGCGCAGTTTGGTTCCAATGTGGTACAATTACCATCAAATATACCGGTTCACTGAAAGACACTGTCCACACTGCACTGGTAAAAACAATAGATCACAGTCCCAATGGCTTGGAGTCACACAGCTATTGCCAGATTTTCCCAAATTCTTTCCTCACCAGTCAGGAAAATAGCTTAGAAATCTCACCTTATTTCAGAGTTTTCCAATTTGTCAGATACCATACCTCTCTCTGATCTTTCTATATCACCTCCTAAATGTGTACAGACAGTATGATGAAATGAGTCATCTAAATGTAGGTCAATAATTTGCTTACAAACTGCCTCAGAGTAACCCCAACAAACCTGGTACACACTCAATGAGTAAAGTGACCTCGCCAAATCAAAACAAACAGGCATACCTACATTCATAACACATCCCCCTCCTTGGGGAAAGAAAAATTGGACATGAAAGGAAATTTTTTCTTCCCAATTGTCAATGTTACTTTTTAGGTATTCTAACCTACAATGCACAGTGACTTCCAATAAGAAATATCTACTCTTTCTACAAAGTGGTACTTACATTTACATATATTAATTATACCATATCTGCAACTGTTTCACTGTACTAAACACACACATTGTTTTAATTGACACTGTTGCACTGTTTATACAAATTTAGTCGAACTGAGGAACAGTGTTACAGTCACCAATACAAACTCCTTTGCATCACAATAGGAATAATCTTCTGTTCAATCACTTAAACCATTGATTCTGTACATATTTCAATTTGAATTTTTTTATGTCAAGTGAATTTTGCATATGATTACATTTTCAAGATATTGGTATAAATATATATGCATATATATGTGTATATTCACACACAAACCACCAGGAGAACTTTAATCCACCAATTAAGATACATAAGCAGCAGACACAGATTTTAAAATCAAATTGGAATAATTCTGTCTCCAATCACTGAATATAAAGTTATGCAAATGGCTCCAAACAAATTCTTTCCAAGTGACATTTTTACACAAAAGCATAAACAGTATTACTGCGAATAATCTGAACCCATTCATGTGAGTAATATTTGTACAATTTTTGCACCCTACTTTGTACATCAGCAACCATATTGTCCCTGCCATGGACATACTCAATTTTCAGATTATATCCTTGCAGATAGAAACTCCTTCTCAACAATCTCTGACTTTTGTCTTTGAACTTATCCAATAGTACAGAAAAACATGACTCACATTCATAAATTCCAAAACCAAGAATGACAGCAGAGAGATTCTAGAGTTACCAAAGCAACAACATTCATCTTCCAATACCAATGTGAAAAAACAAATTTCAGGCAGTCACCCATAAAAGGCAACTGCTGGTTTTAAGCCAGTCCTCTGAACCTTTGAAATATTCTTCATTAACTACAGACTATAGTGTTTCCAAAATGGTAAGACCTAACCACTCAAAATCTAAATTTTATTACTTCTGCCAAAAAGAAAAAGAGACCTAGTAGACCTATCACTTTTTAGTTCTTCTGACTTGTCAGTCGGCTGAATTTACAGCAAAAGTAGTAAGTTGGTCTACAAACACATTAAGGGATTGTGATCAGAGTAGACCAGTACTGGACACAGACCTGAGGTAACGTATACTTCAAAATGTTGAAGTGCTAATCATTTAAGTGCTTCCATCTCGATGGTGGAATATTTCCTCTGATGGATATTAAATTTTTTGGAAAAATAACTGATAGGGTGTTCCAAACCATTCATACCATCCTGTATTAACAGACCACCTGCTTCCACATCACTTTCATCTACTGCAATCTTGAATGGCTTTTCAAAATCTGGGGCTGAAAAAACTGGTGCATTGGTGAGATTAGCTTTCTGCCCTTGGAATGCACAGTGGAACTGATGATTCCAAATGAACTTTTCTTTCTTTTTTGACAATTTTGTCAATGATTCAGAGATTTCTGGAAAATTCTTGCAGAATTTCCTGTAATATCTGGCCATGCCTAAAAACCACAATTGTTTCTTTTTTTGTTGTTGGCTGAGGAAAGTCCAAAACTGTTTATTTTTTTCTGTTTTTGGCAACACTTTTCCGTTACCCACTTTATAGCCCAGCTATGTCACTTCAGGTTGACCAAGTTTACTTTTGTTAAAGATCACTGTCAGACCAGATGAAGTCAATCTTTCAAAGAATGCTCTAGTTCTTTCAAGATGTTCAGCCTAGGTTTTTGAGAAAATACAGGTATCATCAATGTAAGTTACACATCCTTCTAAACCAGCTGTCACTGTGCTCATTAACTGGGTAAAGATCGCAGGCGCATTTTTCATTCCAAATGGCATCACTTTACATTGCAAAAAGCCATCAGTTGTGACAAAAGCTGATACTTCTTTAGCTTTTATCTGTGAGTGGCACTGGCCAATAACCTTTAATCAATTCATATTTGCTGTCAAAACATGCATTTTCTATCTTATCAAAGCAATCATCCACCCTAGAGATTGGATAGGGATGGGAGTCTGATTTAGTCACAGAATTTACCTTTCTCTAATCAATGCAAAATTGCATTGAACCATCAGGTTTGGGAGCCAATACAATAGGACTACTCCAGCTAGTTTGGCTGGGTTCTATGATATCATTTTCTAGCATGTAATTGATTTATTCTGGAACTGCAGGCAATCTCAGAGGATTCATTCGACAAGGTTGTTGCTTTTTGGACCAGCATTACCTACATCTACATCATGACATAATATTTGGTGTGACCAGGCTGATCTGAGAATAAATGTTCAAACTCATGAATAAGTTTTGCTAGATCATTTTGCTGTGTATTCTTCAAATGACTGATCTTATGCCGAATTGGTGGGCAACCTCCTGAAACACTGCAGACATAAAATTTGAACAAAAGTCACTTTGCATCTGAATGGGCAGTGCTACTCTAGTGGAAAGTTTCTTGAGAGCATCAATGACAGTAGGAGCTTTAATATTTTTTAATGGGATGGCCTCACGATACCCAGTGACTGAATCCATAATAGTAAAAGCAGCTTATTTCCCTCTTTCGTTTTTGAAAGTGGTCCCACACAATCTATAATAACCCTGCTAAATGGTTCTTCTATAACCGGGATACTAATCAAAGGAGCAGGTTTTATTTTCTGATTGGGTTTTCCGACCAGTTGACGTGTGACATGTCTAACAAAATTCTGCCACATCCCCATGTAATTTGGGCCAAAATAAGCGTTGTAATATTTGATCTTGAGTCTTCTCAATACCCAAGTGGCCCACCATAGGCATATCATGAGCTGTCTTTAAAACTTTGGCCCTGTATGATGGAGAAACCACTATTTGATGGATGATACACCATTCTTCATCAGTGGAAGCATCTGGAGGTCTCCATTTCCTTATCAACACTCCTGACTTAATAAAATAATAGACCAGGTCTTTAGGTGCCTCTTCTCCTTTTAAACATGTACTTGCCAATTTTCTTAACTGAAGGTCAGCTTTTTACTCCCTAATCAGCATATCTCAATTCAAATGAGGCATTTGACTCAGATGATCATTTTGGTTTACCTGGTCAGAGAGGTTAGCATCATGGCTTACCTCTGGAATCAAGCTACCTTCATGGTTTACTTGGTCCTGTAGATCACTAGCAAAGAATGTCCCTGCCACATTCATCATCCTTGTCGCTGGCTTTTTGTTCAGAAGCTTCAAGAGCCATTGACCTTGTTACAACACAGGCGGAAAAATGCCTGGAAATTCCTGTTCAAGATGCCCTTTGTCTTCTCTCATGACAGGCTCATCCATTAAATATGGTACCAGTTTACCTTTTACATTATACCCTGCTACATCATTCCCTAGAAGGAAGGTCACACCTTCTATCGGAACACTAGGTACAATATCTAAAATCACCAGTCCAATTTTGAAATCAGACTTCAGGTAAACTTGTGAAGCGGGACTGTCATGTAATTTTCCTCAACACACCCTGAAGTAATACACTGGCTTTTTGATACATTTCATCCAACAAAGGAAGTACATCTTCAAACAGTGTAGACTGTGCCACTGTCCCTTAGGATCACAACTGCTTTCTGGTCAACAGCATTTTCTTTCTTTGACACCAGCTCTTCTGATTTGAAACTTTCATAGCTACCCAATATGGACTCAGCTACCCCAATATGTGGGTTTTAAAATTTAGCATGGGGTATACCAGAATGTCCATCAGAAATATTTAGAGGTGGGCACCCCTTAATGCCGGCTCAACTAACTGGTTTCCCAGTATTATTTGTCCTTATCTGATTTGACATGACCCCTTTTATGGTGGTGCCTGCATGTGGGTCTACAAAGGAACTTCTGCCCTGTTTTCTGATTAGCAGGTTTATCAGACTGAGGAGAACTATTGCGCTTTTGTTCCTCTGATATTTGAAAGTGGGAGAGGTTCCCCATTCCGTCTGGTTTCTTTCCAAATTTAGATCTGAACTGACCCTGTTTGGGTTTTTCAAAGAAGCTTTTATGTGTCAGCTCCCAGGCATCAGCCAAAACTGCAGCTTCATGTATTTTATCTGCCTTACGTTCATCCAGGTAGGTGTTAATTTCTTTTGCAATTCACCCTTGTAAATCTTCTACTGAAATAAGTTCCGTTAATTTGTCAAAATCATTTTCTGTCTTCCTGGATGCACACCATCTGTCAAACAGATTCTCTTTCTTTCAGGCAAATGCCACATAGGTTTCAACTGGTTCCTTTTGGCTGTCCCTAAATTTTTGTCTGTAAGCCTCAGGTACTAACTCGTATGCTTTCCGAACAGCATCTTTCAACACATAATACTCAGAACTTTGTTCTATGGTGAAGGACTAACAAACTTTTTGTGCTTTTGCAATAAACATTTTGCAAAAGAAGAGGCCACACCTTCTATGTCATTCTAATGTTTCAGCTATTTTCTCGAAAGACAGAAAGAGTTTTGACACTTTTCTTTAAATTGTGGTATTAAACATGCATTCTTGGCTACATCAAAAGATCCTGACTGTGTTGAATAATCTGATCTAAAATGCCCAAGTTCAAGCTCTCTGAGCTTTAACTCTTGCCTCTTTTGCTCATTTTAGCTCATGCTCTCTTTCTTCCTATGCTGCCTCTCTTTCAGCATGTGTTGCCTCTCTCACAGCCTGTGCTTTTCTTTTATCAGCCCCTTTTGCTGTCTGTGCTGTTTCTCTTTCCCTCTGAAGCTTAAACTTAGCTAATTCCAACGGAATTGTCAAAGTTTTATCCTCTGATCCCTCATCCTGAAGGAAACCTTCAACCAAATGGGAAATGATCTTTTGTTTCAAAGGTATTTTCCGTATACCTGATGGTACTGTTAAATTTAAGTACTGGGTCACCTGTTTCAGGTTTTCCTTTAACAATTTATCAAAATCTTTGACTGTTAAGTCTTCAGTAGCCCGATACACACTTGGATCTATTGACATGTTGTCCTATTTTCTGTATATTGACCAAAATCTATGTTTTTAAATACCAAGGAACCTTTGTTGAGTTCACACTGCAAGATTCAGCATTTAAAAACTTCTGGAATTTTCCAGATGATTCAACCTTTATGTGCTTATTGCAAAATAACTCAATGTTTTGTCTTAAATTTGATTCTGTTTGTCTTGGATTGATTCCGGAGGAGCCACCACAGTTTATTACGATGCCCACCTTCTGAATATAAGTAGAACAGACTGCATGCAGTAACAATGGAAAGTACTAAATTCAATTTTTTTCTGCCTCACCCAGTTTTTTGTAAGCAGTACATGCCAACAAGCGAGATAGAAAGGCATTTGCATCTTCCTTACCAGTTGCAGCGCCCCTAAAGGGCTTCAATGCTAGTAAAGCATCTGTAATTTCTGACTCTCTTTTGTAATTTTTTATATCATCACACCTTACATCATGCATATTTAAGTGCAATGGTGTTTCCTTTTCCAAAGTATCTGACTGGGTCATACTACTTGTTTTTCATCATGTTCTCGTTGCTGAGCCAACCTCCCTGTGATGTTGAAAGCAAGTGGTAAGGTGTTTTTGAAGGTATTGTTATGGAGCACACTGTTTTCAGGGTGGTGGATAAAACCCCCAGATTCTGTTACCAATCTGTCAGCTCTAATGTATGACCCTCTCTATAGCAGAGCAAAAGTGAACGCGATGACGTCAGGATTGACCTAGCTTTGCATATAGCGAAAGAGTCTCTCTCCTTCAACCTTCCACCATAAAAGGCTTACAGGTGTCTCCCTAAACGGCTGCAACATCCCAAGTTTTTTTCAACTGACAAGTGGCTGCAAATGACTAGTGAGCCAATCAACTCCTATGACTAAAATCACATGCATTCTTATTACTTATCAGGTAAATGGTAAAATTCTCTTAATCTCTGTTAGGTGGCACTCTATAAATTAAATGCATTTTTGTAGCTGTCAAAATACAACAAAAGATCATATGTCATGCAAAAGGATTCCTAAATGCTGTGACACTGTACTGAGTTGTGGAGTGTGAAAGAAGCTATCAGTTATGTTGTAATGAATTTTGCATATGTGTTGCACATATTTAGCTTTTCCGTCAAAATAAAACAAGAACAGCCAAGGAAAACAGGGACTTAGTATAGGCTGAAGTGTACAAGTGGTTCAGGTGGAAGCTGTGAAGCTAGTGCGCAGTGAGACTGGCAACTTTAGATCGCAATTACCCATTAAATGTTTTCACAAGTATATTAAACCTTTATATTTTATTATTACTACATATCCATAGATTTGTATCGGTGGAGTTTTTTTGCAGGATTGGATTTTTTTATAGAATTTTTAGCATTCTCTCTGACTTGGTAGGATTTTCACATTTTTCGCAAGGAACTCATACAAAATTGTTTATTTCCGGTTCAAATCAGAAGAAATTTAAAATATATATCCATGTCCAGGATCAAATTCAATGTTTAGCCTGAAATAGCATAAATAAAAAGTTATACAATTTGTAATTTAGTCCTGACAGGTTGTTCATTTTCCTTCTATAAATTGCTCCAAAAATAACAGAAGGGGTTGTCAGAAAAAAAAAATCCTGAGAACCGTTCCTGGATATGATATTTTCCTTTTAATGTCCGTTGATTTTAATGTAATACGGCAATTTCTACGTTTGTGAGGCGAGATACAAATTGCTGAGGTTGAGCATAAAACGGTTTGAAGAAAATGGCATTGAAAGAAAAAGTTGTCAAATCTTATGCATTTAAGGCTGTAACACACACTCATTTATTCTGTCCTGTGTTTTAATTATTGTGTGAAATAAACTTGTAGCTTTACCTCTGTGATGTTGTCATGTAACAAGTATATTTTGTGGCTTAAATTTCGCCGTTTTTTAACTTGGGAACACCACACTTGGCTTGTTTGGGTGAGGGTTCACATGCACCGTTCGATATTTGGGGACCACTAAGTGGATTGTGCTAATTTGTTTTTACATCAATAGAGAATTTAAAAGTAATAAATACAATGGTAGTTATTAGTCTGAACTGGCCCATTCTTATCTCCATGGCTAATGGTTTCCTGTGAGTCACCCTTGTCGAAAGTTCAATTGGTTTCCAGGGGTCATGGGCTAATGACTGTGCAAAAAATTACATGGTTCCTTATGATGCCCATACAAAACAAACCCATGTGCCCGGCACTGTTTAAACCTTTCATTGTAAACAAAAGTTTTGAGATCAATTATCGCATATAAAGCTTATGTTCACACATCTGAGTTACTGGGAGCACGTAGTCTAAGTATCAGACTATCAAAAAATATGAAAAAGTGATTAGAGGTTATGCAAGGTGCATGCCTCAGATCTTTCAACTTGAAGGGAATTATTGTATTATGTTCTGGGACTAGTTTCATGTTTTTTGTTCCCTGGTTATATGTTTTGTGTAGATGTCTATACTTCGAGTTTGGTCAAAGTAAATAATGAAGACAAAATACCTTGAGTCCATCCTTGTAAATTTATATCTGGACAAATTAAAAAGCAACTGTTTTGATTATAAGATGATTCCTGCAATCACTTTATCTGAAACACAAATGCATAAGCTAATGAGGCTCTTTAGGCATTGTACTTTGTGATTTTGGGGAGAACCAGAGATCCGCTGGACATAAGTTCCCCTGTTAACGACTTTGCTTATTTTTAGATTTTTGTACCAGAATGCGTTTTTATTAAACAGAGAAAGACAAATTGAACGCATGGGTATACTCGTTGCCTCTATTCCAGGAATTATTGGAGCATTGCTAAGTCCGCAGATGGCAGATGTAGCAGAAAACCTGAACGACAGCTCGATACCTATCATAAGCCCGACATGCACAGCTGATTCTTTGAGTGACAAAGGCACATACAAAACGTTCATGCGATTGGTGCCCCCAGATAAGATGCAGGTTGAGGTAAGAGAGAGAGACAGAGAGAGAGAGAGAGAGAGAGAGAGAGATAGAGAGAGAGAGAGAGGAAGAAAGCAAGCTAACAAGAAAGAAAGAATTTCGTAGCACCCCTGTGATCAAGTCAAGTGACCTTATAGGATGTTCAGTGTTTTGTTGTCCATCCTATTTACATGTTGGACTTCTACAGAAGCCTCAGCTGGATTCACTTCATACTTGGTGGGATCTACCTTGGGAGTGCCTATACAAAGTTCTTCCAAATAATCACACTGCAGTGATTTTAACTCATGATTCTTTGGGTTCATTTTTAAATCTTGAAAAATCTTTGAAACAATCTACCTGGCCAATTGCTTCCAACTTGCATGTGGACATTTCTGGGTACTCCTAGATCTGACTTTGTTCACCATATGCACTACAATTTTCTCTATTTTGTATGGATTTGTGTGTTGTTTTTCCATTTTTTACTTCTCCCACACTGTCTTGCAAATTAAGCCGAGCCTTGGAGGAAATATACCTGCTACAAGGATCAGACAAAGTTATTCATTAGGTGGAGAATCTCTGGATTAGTGATATTCATGAGTTTATCAATTTGGGCACTTATCCGCATGTAAACATTCCTAATGATTACCATGTATTAAAGTCCATTGAGATTCCTATAGGAATTTAGAATTTAGACTTTGTCTCCAGAACCTATGGTGGCTTCTTGATGCCAACCTAGGATAATTATCTCGTATTTACGACATAATATATCGTAATCTGCGTTAAAAATCTGTGAAGAAAATCTGTGAAGACATTAAGTGTGACCACGGCGTATTATACTGCTGGGAAAAAAAGGAGCAAGCACCATTGTTCTAACATCGGTGTCTCTAAATATGATTTTTTATATATGGAAAATGTGGGTGTCACATGTAATATTATGTAACATCAACACAATAGCATAGGTATGCCTTTGCAGTCACACACACAAACGATGAAAACAAGACAACAGCCAAAGAGGTGCCAAAGGTGTGTCCACTCTTAGGGTGCCTATTGGCTTTATTACGGGCCATGGCACTACAACGATTACTGTGAAACCACAATGCCAGGGTATGAAGGTCACTCGCACCTGTCAGAATTTGACAGGGATAGAATCATTAAGTTGTAAATACGAGATAGCTATCTTGTAATTACGAGACTGTTTAGGCCATTGCTTAGAACTTCCATAGGGACACTTCTGGGGACTGCAGGACCTGAATTGTTCAACAGGTGGTTCTGTGATCTTTAAAAATAAAAAAGATACATTGTGTGTTAAGTATATTTTTATTCTCCAGAAACGTCACTCAGATTGTTCTGAAACTCGGGTAAATGAGGCTTGTGGGAACGTTAAACAAACTGTACACCAGGTAGTGATACTCTGTATCTCTGCTTTTTAACAAATTGTTCAATTTGGATACCTGTTGGTTGATGTATGCAGTCCTATTGATTACCATGTAAGTTAATTGGGATGGCAATGGAAATTCACATTTTCGACTCCAAAACTGTAAGCCATGTTTACTTCAAACTTTGTGGGGATGCTGTTGTAAATACATTTGGTCTTTGAGCCACTCTGTACTCGAAAACCCCCAAATTCTGGATTCTGATTGGTTGAGAAAATTTATGTGACAAGTCTATGTGCACTGATGTTCCTGTCTCCTCAATGGTCGAGAGCAGTTATGTGACCAGAGAGCAGGAAAGGGGATGATCCAATAAAAGAAAAAAGGCTTACCTTTGTGTGTCAGCAGATCTTTTTTGCCATTTTCCTTTCTGTAATGCAAGTTTTCCAGAGCCCCGTTTAGTGCTCGAATAAGAGCCAGTATCAAAAATAAGGCACCACGTCTGAGCTACTAAAAAGGGATTTTTTTTAAGAGCTAATTTTTATCTTGCATCTTCCAATACCAATGTGAGGAAACAAATTTCACTCCTGACTTTAGACAGCCAGTCACCCATAAAAAGCAACTGCTGGTTTTAAACCAGTCCTTTCAACCCTTGAAATATTCTTCATTAACTACAGACTATAGTGTTTCCAAAATGTATAGGTCTAACCACTCAAAACCCAAAGTTTATTACTTCTGCCTAAGATGAAAAAAGACCTGGTAGGCCTATCACATTTTGGTTCTCCTGATTAGTCAGTCAGCTGAGTTTACAGCAAAGGGAGAAAATAGGCCTATCTCGTTCTCGTGATATTTATGAAACTGGAACATTATAAACACAATCTACGTCCATTATAACTACGAATTGGGGAACACAGCCCACAGCACAACAAAGCCAATGAAATAATTATCAGATAGTTTAGATATCTTGATCCATATTCATTGATTTCAATTTCAACAATGACAGCAAAGATATTCCAGAGTTACCAAAGCATAAACATACCAGTTCCATTATGAAAAGATGCTACCACTGTTTGGTGTGCAATCTCACAGGCTAATGTTTAAAGACACTAACTCATTGCTGTATCATGTGACAACCCTTGATTTGAATGCAAACTGAGTAAAATTGCTCATGACCTGGACACTCAAACTATCTCACAGATTATCCGCCTTACAGCAACGAGAACAAGAAAGTTGTAGGAACGTGCAGGGATGATGAATGTGCTGAATAGAAAATGCCTCTTTTCTGTGGGTTCTGTGCAAAATGTACATCATTAAAATGGCTAACAAAAAGAGCACAAAGCAGGCAAAAGGTGGATTTGAAAAGCTGTCATCAGAAGTTTGACTTTATGGGTGACTCGAACCAGGAGTGAAATGTGTTTCTTCACATTGGCATTGGAAGATGAATGTTGATGTTTTGCTAACTCTTAAATTTCTTTCTACCATACATTTCAGTTGATAAATTGGTGGAACAGGGATAATAAAAAATTAAGTTAAAATTTTTTTTTCAACATTTGTAAATAAAAATAAGTTTTTATTGCGCAAATAAAAGGTGGATTAGAAGTTATATAAATGAGCTTTTGAGTATTAATTGTAGTCAGCAGTTTAAAAGTAAAAGGAGGGAGCAAGATACCTCTAAGGTTGAGAGTTGCATGAATCAAATCGATTTAGACTACTATTAACTTTTAGTTACAATCTTGATACTTAATCGTCACTGATTGTTTGCTGTCATTGTTGGGTTGAAATATATGAATATGGGCTCTGTTTTCTGTGCATTTGATGACTACCTGCATGCCATAAAAACTGGCACAACATGTATATCAAGAAAGAGGAAAGAAAAATGTGTTCCTATCATCACCAATAGACCTGTTCATACCTACTTGTGCCGAATTTTTCCGTACCCTAATTAATTATGCATTCCGTTGTTGGCTTCATTGTGCAATCAACAAATGCCCAAGTTGGGCCCTTGCTTTCATATGTTCACAGTGGATGCCACGGCTAACGCTAGTGATTACAGCATGGGTTGTGCTGAACAATGCAAATCTTTTACCTGAAATGTCACATCGGTGGTGAAATGTGCATGTTTAGTTTGCTGACAGTTTGGTTTTCCATTAAACCCAAGCACATCCTGTCTTTGTATTTTCTGATCCTTCCAGGTTAAATTCGGCCAGCGTGGTCACGCACAAAATGTAAACAAAGCAGGCTGGGCTTCCCAAACATGGGCCGAAGTGAACCCAATAAACAAAAGTCCTATGAACTGGTCTATTGGTGACAGAAGCAGCGAATAAGATAGCATTGTCTGCATATCATGAGAGGCATTATAATTTAAATGATGGTATATCTACTTTAGCTTATGGGTATAAATTGATCCCCAAACCAACACTTTGTCATTTTAACGCTGTGTATAGCCGAATAAACATGCTGGAATGAATCCAAGGCATAAGCATCGTGCTACTTGCATTGTGGCTCGCCGAAGTCAGCCTGAAAAAAAACCGAATGGGTTTAAAACACATGATAAACAATATCAAAAACATGAGTTCCCCCAATGGTCAAAGTGGTATGGCACTCTGGGGTTTTGCAAACTGTATATGAAGACATGCAGCTAAAAGTTGACTTTGTGTCTGGTCTGGACTGACTGGGTAATACAGACTAAAATGTGCCCCTCTTGGTGGTAGCGGATGAATAGATGGATGAATGGAAAAGGGCATGCTGGATATGTTCATCAAAAAAAAAAAAAAAAAAAAAAAACCAAAAACCACCACCAGAAAACAAGCATCATAATAATTTTACAGAGCCTTTTTGCTGACAACAATTTTTTTCACATTATCAATTTGA
Organism: Hermodice carunculata; assembly: GCA_964020975.1. NCBI lineage: Eukaryota > Metazoa > Annelida > Polychaeta > Eunicida > Amphinomidae > Hermodice > Hermodice carunculata. The sequence goes on along the minus strand of OZ026616.1, from coordinate 83,358,685 downwards.
ATGCTCATTATCTTGTGGTTTTTGAAAATGCAAGGGACAGAGAACAAATAACTGCATTAGCCAGGCAGCTTGAACCTAACAAATGTGGAGCTGTGGTGGAAACATTTGAACAAGCAACCAAGGGCCGGGCACAGTGGCCTCTCAATCAACTGTGCGCCTGGAACACCCAGAAATATAATATAACATATAGACATTTTCTCTTCAGAACCTACTGTGTTCATGATCAAGCACACATGATGGTGTGGAGAAAAGGTCCCAACAGGTATAGATGCAAACAAAAGACTGTCGAGGAATGTCATCATATTGTCCTTTTTTTAATGCATAGCCACCAAGCATGAGAAGTAGTATGATACAAACAACAACTCCTGACTTGATAGATGCCATTTGTGAATGTGTACTCAACATACTCAGAGGTAAAGTGAAACATTCGAGGGGTCAAAGGGTAGGGCTTCAAAAAACATAAACACAAGCTGCCAAAGGTGTATCAAGAGGACAAAAGAAGAGAAAATCCTCAACCAGAGGGTAGGATTCCTGTCTGTATTTTTACCATTTGTGTCATCACTTGCAAGCAGTTTCTACCTGCCTGAGATGCCCATCTTCAAAAAGATAAAGTAAGTCCATATGGGTGCTGCACCAACAGTCAAAGCTCAGCCAGTCACTGTAAGATTCATCAATACACTTGCAACTCCCTACATGTCAAAACTGTTGGAGATCGAGGATCAGCTGACAACTGCAGTACAAGATAATGATGTAGCAGCACATGAAGCAGCTCTTAACGAATACCTCAACTCATATAAAAGACTGAAGGGGAAGCAAATAACTCCATTAACTCATTAGTTCCAACAGGCAACATCTGTCTTTGGAGAGGCTGACAAACAAAAAATTGAACAACTATACCAAGAAGCAATATCAATGTTCCAAAGAGTTGGAGGAAGAATGCAGAATGGTTTGTTGAGTATGTGAACAAAATCCTGATCTAACCATCAATAGTAGTGGAGAACTGAAAGTGAAAGGTGATTTTTTAAAGGATAACCAAATAGGGGATCTAATTGCCAACTCCATGAGGAAGAGGTCCAATATTCAAGATGTTCCTGGTCTAATTGAATTTCACGACATCCTGTGGAGATGCAACATACCCAAAACCATAGTCCCTCAATCGGTTATTCCTCATGCATTGAAGAAAGCCATCAGGCAACCATCACCACATACCCACAAAAAGTTTTTTCAGCTGTGAAAGCAAAAAACAGGACATAAAACTTTGGGAAGTCTCTTGGAAAAGATTTTGAGGAGAATGGATGACAAATTGGCTGTTATACCATATACTACAAACCTGCCAATGCTTGAAGCTATGATGATATTAAGAGACTTGCCAAAGCAGTAGTGTTGGTGTCAGCGAAAGTAAAGCAAAAAGTTGATTAATCAAACAGAGAATGTACACAAACACCAAAGAGGAAATTTCCTCAAAGATGTATTGTGATACTAGAAACAGATGAGCTGCGGCAGGTAGATCTATGTGTCCTCCTTCTATTGCCAAATACAACAATGGTTATTAATATATCATGACAGTGATTGATTGCTGATCCCGTTTTGCTTGACCAGTACCAGTGAAGTGTACAAAGAAAGAAATTGATGGGGCCTCCTATAAAGAGGAACTGATCAAAGTGTCATAAGAATAAAACCAATTGAATATCAAGGCTGTTATACTTTCTTCTTTTCACTCAGGAAGGAAACTATTGACATGCGTACTGCATGGACCAGCAATAGAATTGTACAGGATGCAGACCAGGATGGTCACATCGATCTGAAAGATGTCAGTTTTTGGCCAGCTTTCCTTGTGGGTAGGATCATGGCTGTCTTGGTAAGAGTCTTAATAGCAAAGATTCAGGACATACTTGTGAGAAACAAGTGCAACAACAGCAGCACTCTGGATCAATCCAGATAATGACATAATTTTAGTAAACCCTTTCGTCTGACAGTTAAAGCAGTACTTTCCAGTAAATGCTGTAACTGAATTCAAGGTTAAGGTTCCAAAAGTCATGCATCTTCATGAATTGTACGGACTTGGTCTGGGAGAGATATCGTATCTCTTTAACTGGGATGACATCCCAGCTGCTGATGTTCATCTACCAATAGGAACCCCAAGTAATCATGGTGCACACTCAACAATCAAATTAAAGAAATTATTTTCAACAAAAATCCAAATGCATTTATAAAGTTGCTGAAAAATGCTAGTGCAGACCATGACATTAGCTTGATGTACATCAAATGAAAAATACGATAAATTTGTGTCGACCTGTATGGGATTTGAACCCACTACCTTCGGCACACTCGCCTAGCCAAATGTAAAGTCCAACAAAAGACACAGTAAAGATGATGATAAAGTTGCTATTGCCATAATTTAGAGCTGGTAATTTTAAGTAGTCAGCTGTGTCAAGTCCTGGGATTTGAGCAGTGCAAACTCAGCTCTGGTACTGATGATATCAAACTAAATTTGTGCACTGGTGTTACCTTTGAAGTAGATTTTGATGTAGGATTATACACTTCATATTTGTGTATACAGGTTTGGTTGCACATCCAGTGATTGGATATACATTGGCTCCAATTCTGTGTATTCTTAAAGTTAGATGGGAACATGATGGTCAGAGTACTGCAACTTAGAATGCAGCACTTTATAACCTATAAAGACCAACAGGTTCGATGTCAACCATACAAAGGGCATCTCAGACCAGTCATCCAATCCTGTTTAATGGAGGTCAAGCAATTGTTACACTCCATTTTTGGCCCAGAAGATGAAGACAACTGCCATGACACGAAAAGAGGCTGAGTGTGTTCCTGTCCCTGCTGACAATGTCGACAAAGTTACTATATTTTTAAATCAGGTTGGTCACAGGATTCCGGTTTACAAAGGGTCTGGACTACAAGGGGGCATGGTATTGGTAGCCTTTTCATATCTGTAGCCGGACTTTTGAAATTTGCAGCTAAAACCATAGGACGACAGGCTTTGAATTTTTGAGTGGAATTGGCCAAAGATGCTATGAGTGGTAAAGATATCAAAACTTCAGCAGAAAAGAATGAAAGACAACTTAGCACCAATCTTCTGGACACAGCTATTAAGGGACAAAGACATCCCCAAAACCAGAAGCCAGAAGGCAATAAAAGGAAAAAACAGCAGTCCAGTAAAAAGAGAAAACAAGGAGGCATCTTTGAATGAAGACCTGCCAAGATTACTTCACTAGTAAATGAAAAGAGTGCACTCAGCAGCAAATCTGATCCCCATAATCCTGTCAACTCCTTGGATGATGGATCTGGAGATATATACATTGACTTAAGCAATAAAAGATTGCTGCTGCAAGTGAAAATTACCAAAGAGGATGGTACAGATCTTGATGATCCTACTGATGTTGGAGCAGTAAATAACAGGATGCAAATTTTCTTCAACAGTGTATTAGTAGAGTTGAATAATGTCAATATAACCAGCCTGTTCTCAGGTTATGCCTACCAAGCATAGCTGGAATATTTACTCACCTATGAGGAAGATGCCAAAAACAGTTGACTGCAGGGTTTTAGCTGTTCGGTTGATACTGCTGGACATATGTACGAATCAAAATTGGGCACTTCCATGACTCCTAACAAAACACAGGCTTTGCCAAAAGACGTTCGCAAACAAAGGTCTCCGAGCTAGTAGAACTCATGGAACCACTGAATATTCCCATATTCAATAACAACAGGCTGCTATTGAATGGTGTTGATGTTAGATCAAACATCCAGGGGTCATCATCATAATTTTATTTGATGTCTTCAGCCATTGGCCCATTCAAGTGATAATACGATAAATTTATGTCGACCTGTATGGGATTCAAACCCACTACCTTCGGCACACTCGCCTAGCCAAATGTCAAGTCCAACATACAGAAAGCCATCTTCCATGCTGGCAAAGTAAGCATGGAGGCTGAACAGCACATGGGACATGCAGGAGCTTTAGAAATCAGCACAGCCAAGCATCCCATCAGGAGGGGGTGTTGTAGAAACTCATGTGTTGCCTAGAAACGTCACATCTAAACATTTACAATCTCTCCTCAAAGACAAGATTCCAAAAATGATCATCATTGGATTTGTGGACATAGATAACTATGATGGGTCAATGAGCAAGAATCTATTTTATTTCAAGTTCTACAATTTATCATATCTGTCACTTAATATCAGTGAAGGCACACTGAAACCATCCTGATCCGTCTTTGCTGGAGGTATCGTCACCCGAGTGTTCCTCAGCATGTACTCGGGCATTGGTAAGGTGAAGTAAGATTTTGGTAGCAATATCACACCAGCAACATTTGGGAAGGTTTATATTCTCTTTGCCTTTGATTTGACACCAGACTTCTCCTGCTACTCAGATCATTATCAGCTGGTGAAGAAGGGAAGTATAGAATGGGATGTGACATTCACTAATTCTCTGAAGTCAGCAGTGTGATGATTATCTACACAGAATATAACAGTGTGATAGAGATCGACAAAGCAAGGACTTCTAACATGGACAATCACACTATCACAGGCACCCGGACAAGAGACAGTAAACAAGATCTTGATTTGCTGGTGTGTTTGTCAGTGACAAGCTTCCCCAATCATCACAGTGTGGGAAGTTGTATGTGATAGAAACTGCGCCATCAACAGAAGAAGGAGAACACTGGGTACCAGTATATATATATATGTGCCCAAAATATTTGAATATGGATGTACAGAGTACCACCACCCTTTTGGAATGGCACATTTGTAGAAATCATAGCAAAGTTAGTGTAAGCATGGCCACATGAGTATGTTTGGAATCAAGACAGAATTCAAAGTTGGTATTTCATAGCCTGTGTACGTCCCATTAAAAAGCCTGTATTTGATTTTTTTGACAAATATTTCTTCACTTTAAGTGAAGCACTACAGCCCTGGCGACTCTGTCCCTTTTGTAGGCATGTAGAATGCAATCATCTGAAACGAGTGCATCAGAATTGTGTTCCAGGAATAAATGAGGTGTCGTCTCATCAGGACGTTTATTATAATGATTTTGTTCCTGCTAATGAAAGTTTCACATGCAGTTCCATGAATGATTGTATTGAAGTAAAACCAACCTACAAATATCGAGATTTAATGCAAAAAGTGATTTTATTGGGGCCAAGGCCCTGGGGATCTCAATATGAATTTCTTATGGGAAAAGAGATCAGTTAAAGGTTACTTTGTTAAAAGCAACAGTGATGCACATAAATGTGCCATATTCTCATTTGAGCATCAGAATTGTCTTGTGAGAGTTTTCTTTCAAAATTGTTGACGTAATTTTATCATTCACTAGAAAAAATTATTGATGTATCAAGGATAGTTCAAAAAGATACTGAAGATAAGTATTTTTCAATATAACTAAGGGAGATGTGAGGAGTGAAAGCAACAAATATTTTACAAGAACAACTGATCTGGGTACCAAAATAATCAAGTTTTTAGAGTGGTAATTTATAATCTTTTTAAATGTTTATTTACATTAGTCTTCAGATACATAAAACTTAAGTGAATGTGGAGGTTTAAGAACAGATTTGGGCCAACCTGTGAACCCTACTTGCAATGTCAGTTCTGTGCGTAAATGTGCTGTCAATTGTTATAACCACCTGCCCCTGTGCACAAACCTTCTCTACAACTTTGTACCCGCGACTTGTGCTGTGATGGTTGCTCAGCAAAAGTTCAAACTTGTGCTGCACTATTTTTAAATTTACAATTTGGTCACATGTATTGCTGCTATTGTGATCGAGGAAATGACTTGGAAAGTTTCATGTTTAACTACTGCAGATTTGTGTCTTGTCATGCTATTTGATACCCTGAATTGTTTAATTGAGAACAGAAACATGAATTATATGTAATGTGACAATACGACCTTGAATAAATATATGATATCTATGTAACTACATAAATGTTTAATTACATTGAATACAGTTCAAAGCATCATGTTCATACTATAATCTGTATCAATAAAAAAAAAAGAAAATAAAAAAAAAAAAGAAAAGAAACAAAAACAAAACAAATAAAAAACAAACAAAAAACTCGGTGGTATATGACAATGCAACCTTGAAATATGATAGAGAAAAAGGATAAACTTTTAATACCAAGGGAAAAGTATTGATACAGTTGCATGCACTTTAACCTAGAGGTCTAACATTAAAATCTGTTGTAACACATGCATTTTAACTCATTACACTCTATACCAGGTAACTGAATTTAAATGTCAAAAATCTACAAGTGTCTACATTGAATTAGTACAATATTGCATTTTATATTACTATTTATTGATTACTGATGATATAATGATTTACATAATTATCTAGATAAAGGATAAATGAACACTTTGAGATAAAGCATGTACCTTTATCTGTGGCATTGCATACAGATATTTCAATAACAAAAGAAAAAAGACCTTTAGGGGCCCTATCTGGTACACTGGGAGGTGGGTTGTGGCGTCTTAGTTTTGATACTGGCCCATATTTGAGCACCACGTGGGGCCCTCGCAAACTTGTATCGTAAAAAGGAAAAATGGCAAAGAAGATCCACTTGCAAGTGAAGGTAACAGTCTCATTATTTACATTTTTCGAACCATTTCCTCTTCGCACTCTCTGGTCACATGACCGCTCTCCACCAATCAGGAGACAGGAACATTAGTGCACAGAGAAGGATCACATGACTTTTCTCGACCAATCAGAAAGTGTCTCAAAGACCCCATGTCTACAATCTTACCTTAGATAGGTCTCCACCAAGTTTGTTCAAATAGTAACTTTTTTATTATTTTTTTTGTTGGCAACATCTCAAAACTGTTCATCCAATTGCTTTAAAATTGCATGGCAACACTTCTGGGAAACTTTAATTTGTTCGACGGGTGGCGCTGCGATGTTTTGTCCTTGGGTTTTTTTCCCACTTTATCACGAATTTTTGTGTTTTTCTCATTTTCAATTTCTCAAAATCTGTCTCTCTGATTGTTCTGACACATTGAAGAAATACACCTTGTTGAAGGATTAAACAAAACTAATCACTGAGTTTTGATATTCTACATCCCTGATTTTTCACAGATTTGTAATTCATATACTTATTTGTTCCTCCGCGAACAAAACATCTTAGTTCACAGGGTTGTGATAATGTCACCTGCAGAGTTCTCTTTGGAAAAGCAGTGCCCTCTTCAGACCATGGTCTGAACCTTTTGGCCATACCCAGACTTTGTTTGCTTTGCAAACTCCTTGCCCGTGCTCATTTCATTCTATTAAAAACGGCATTTCCAAAGGAAAAATTTCCTGCAAATAATTGTCCCCAATCCAGTACCTGTCAGTTAATGCTTACATTCATAGTGATTGCAAAGTGAGTTAGCAGGGATTGCCTTGGAAATTCACATTTTTGACTTCCTCTCCAAAATCATGGTCCCCTAGACCAGAGTAGGACTCTAAATGAATTGAATGTCAAGGTCATTTGACGACGGACTTTTCAACAAGTGGCGCTTTGAGTTTTTGCTGCTTTTAATGAATGTGTGTTTTCATTGTTTTCGACTTATTGTCCAAAACTGCAATTCGGATTATTTTTAAACTCGGTAGGAAAGTACCTTGACTCAATCTACACTATTTTTGTTTCACTTCATGGTGCTGCCAGCCTTTCATTATGTTTAATGAATTACTGAAATCAGAAATTGTTGATTATTGTACATGTATATGTTAGCATTTTAACAATAGGATCAGCAGCAAATGTGACATATTGGCTATTTTGTCGGTAATTTGGATCCTATTCCCATGGTGACTAAAACATTAAAAGGTAATAATAATAATAATAATAATAATAATAATAATAATAATAATAATAATAATAATAATAATAATAATAATAATAATAATAATAATTTTATTGATCTCCGCGAAGGGAGAATAAAGGTTTACATCTGTACAATATAATACAAATCAATGCACATAGACATAGACATATAAAACATAACCATGGCAGAAATAAAAATTGACTAAGATGAAGATAGACCAGCTGCCCATCGTAATATAAACAATATACAATATTACAACCCCCTAGGGGAGAAGCATCCCCCCGGTGAGACTGCCAGCCAGAACCCTCCGTCAAAAAGCTCAGAAGGATCTGGTCAGCAGCCTCACCAGGAGATAATCCTCCCCGTATGGCTTAATAAAGTTTTCTTTAAAAATAAGTCCACGGAGGCTATCAATAATACCATTCTCATGTGTGTGACTATCATTATGCACCATATTGGGATAAAAGGCAGCCAGTACAGGCGAGATACCTTGGGCAACCAGTCTGTGGATCAAAGTACCAGGGCATGTATAGCCATCCACAAGGTAGCGGGACAAAAATGTATACAAATATCCCGTGCAGAAGTATTACATTTAAAAATGCGCCAACACAAAGATAATGTGCGCTTCTTAACATAATCTAACACTGGTTCAATGCCCATTGCCTCCAGTAAACATGAATGATGGGATCTTTTGCCCAAGCCAAGGCAGCATTTTATAAGCTCACCCTGTAGAGAGTTTCGCTGCCTACCCATATTATCATCAAGATAAATACACTCTAAACCATATAACAAGGAAGGCAAACAGGTGGATTTCCATAAATATCTCTTAGCATCAGTGCTTATTCCAGGGTAACACATGCCAACTTCTCTCAAACTATGAAACAAACGTCCACACCCACCTACACGTTTTGCAATATGCTCATTATGCTTCAATTTATTATTAAAGATAGCACCAAGTATTTCCAGATTACTCACATTCTCAATCTCATTACCCGAAATGTACCATTTCGGCTCATGTGTTAACCCAGAACCAACAACCATGCATTTAGATTTTTTTCACACCAAAGACAAATCCCCATTCTGTAGAATATGAGTCACAAATATCAATCAAATTCTGCAGTCCTGACACTGTAGAACTGACCAGTGTCACATTGTCAGCATAAGCAAATGCACTCACTTACATTTTTCAATACAAATTCCTGAATAACTAGTAGCCAGTTTTTGCAATAAATCATGCAGAAAAATATTGAAAAGAGGTGGAGACAAAACACTACCTTGTCTCATTCCCCGTGTTACACTAAAATAACTAGATACATCTTTATTCCATTTAATACATGCCTTAAGATTCTTATACCAAGTGTGTAAAAATAGCCAAAAACATTTAAATTTTTTTCCAATTAACTTATAAAACAAACCATCATGCCACACTCTATCAAAACACTTGGCTGCATCCAGAGAAGAAACAAATAATGAAGAGTCCTGCTGTTTAAAATGAGCCATAATATCATGCATTAAATTACATGCCATAGAAGTGTCTCTAACAGCTCTGAAACCATACTGGTCTCGAGACACATTATCATCAGGTATTAAAAACTGTTCACTAATTTTAGCAAAGGTGGAAGATAAAGTAATAGGGCGGTAACTATCCAGCACATTGGGATCTCAAGTAGCTTTCTTTAAAATTGGAATAATAACACCAAAGTTAAAGATAGTTGGTACAACTGTAAGATTAAACAGAACATTATACAAATGAGTTAAATGTTTAAGCAAGGTTACAGAATTACCATGCGAAATATGACCTACGGTAATACCATCATATCCAGGAGAAGAATGAGCATTAAGATTCTTAATATGAGTCTCAATTTGATCAGTAGTGACATTTACTATTTCAAACTTATTCAAATGTTCATCATACTCTTTTGCCACTGCATGTTGTATAACATGTTTATCTTTGGTCATATTAACAGATTCATTCATAATACCAGAGTAATAATCACAAAATTGCCCTGCAGTCAGATCTGAATTAACATGCTTCACTTTTTTCCTTTTAATTTGATTCCAAAATCTATCCATATTTCTCTGTTTATACAAATTACTCAGTCGCTCAAACTTAGCACATTGTAAATTATTCATATAATACCGGCATTTACGCCTATACAGCTTTTTGAGGTTCTTATGAATGTCATGTAATATACCAGAACTAGGTTTACCAGCTGATTTCCATATATATGCCACCATAGTCTCTTCTTATCACGTATACCACTTAATTCTGGGCACCAAAAAGGCTTAGGAGTAGATGTCTGTCTTACAGCGCACTTCGCTTCAACTGAGGCCTCATGCATGGTGTTCACCAAAGAGTACATATAATTATCAACTAAAGTCTGTTGATCATCTTGACCAGTCCCTTCAGGTATATCAAGAGGGTCCAGAGACTGAAGTTTATCTTCCAAGATTTGACAGTACAGTTCATTTCTTGCGTCACTGGCCCAGTTTACAACTGGGTACCCCTTAAATGATTGACAGACACTGCTAGACTTAGGCCTATCATTAGTCCCAATACTTCTAGCTACATGTACATAGAAGTCGCATCTTACTGGTAAATGATCACTGTTATTAAGAGCCTCTTGATCAATAATACAACATTTGGAAACATTACCTTGGTCATAGGAGTTACAAACAATATGATCAATCCATGTATATACACCACGGGCATGGTTGAAAAAAGTGTAGTCCACCTGCTGCCTTTCAAGAAAGTCACACACAATGAGGTCATTCCCACATAAAAAGTCATACATAACTTTACTATTTATACTAATACCAGTTTGTTTATACCAATTAGCCTGTAACTTAGCACATAAGGGCAGCTGTGTATTAAAATCACCACATAGTTTTAAAGGAGCTAACATACCATATGTATCCAAGACAGCTTGAAGCTCATCAATAGTCGCAACAAAATCACCAGTATTAGCATTGTCAAAGTAGGGCAGGTAAACATTTATAACAAGTTGGACTATAGCACCTTCGTGACCAGTATTAGCATTGTCAAAGTAGGGCAGGTAAACATTTATAACAAGTTGGACTACAGCACCTTCGTGACCAGTATTAGCATTGTCAAAGTAGGGCAGGTAAACATTTATAACAAGTTGGACTATAGCACCTTCGTGACCAGTATTAGCATTGTCAAAGTAGGGCAGGTAAACATTTATAACAAGTTGGACTATAGCACCTTCATGATCATAAACTAGCACTGGCAAAATCCTATCACTCTTAACATTTACAGCATGAAGTGAAAGGCCCCTCCTATTTTTACAAATGACAGAGATACCACCAAATGGACGCCCTTGGTATTCAGGATCAATGTCATTCATACTACTTTTAGAAAAGATGGTAAAGTCAGGACTGTCCTTCTTATGTTGATTAAAACAATTATCAATTAAGCACAAATCCTCTGGTTTTAACCAAGTTTCTGATAAACACAAAAAGTCAGTGTCCTTGGCACGCTCATATATATATATTCACATGACTATTTGAAGCCATGACAATTAAAAGACTCACAGCTGAGGTTAACTCTTACACGTCCATCCTGTCCTGGGTTACCACCACCCCCCCCCAGCGGCAGAGGGAGGTATAAATTTATCAGTCTTATTTACATCAACATCTGTCACCGATATAGTCAGTTCTCCATCCTGTCCATTGGTACTGGGGTCTAATGTACCCATATGCGAAGCTGCTTCGACCTGATTGTCCATAAGTACCAAGTCTTGGTTGTGACCATGACCCCTGGTTAGCACTGGACCTCCAGGACGGTCCATGGAATTGATGACGTGCCCCTGTAAGTCGCTGCTGCTGGGCAGACCCTTGGTGGTTTCCAGGCCTAATACCACCTTGTCTTTCGCCTGTGTGCCTGCCGGCTGCTCGAAAAAGTCTCACATTAACTCCCTCTGGCCATTTAGATACATCAAGAATCTTAGAACTATAGTGTGCAGGTATACGAATCTTAAAGGACTTCCAGTCATTCTTATTGGCCACAGTTCTTATCTCACAATCCCTTGGGATTCCCATCTCAACAATATGGGATCTCCCAAAGAATGTTTAGCATGTATACCACCAACATAAATATCCACATGCTTATTGCTAGGTTTAGCTGCTGTAATACTTTGAGTCACAACACCATTACTTTGTCCTGTAAGAGCAGGGCCACTCACTGAGCTGGTCAGTGGGGCTGACTGCTGCTTAACATGAGTCACATTACTTACACTAGGCTCATGCTGGCCAGAACTAGCAGCAGCTCTTGCTTTCTTCCTTCTCTGCTGTCTAGTGAGCTTTCTTTTCTGTTTAGCATCAAGTCGGAAATTAATCAGATCTGTAATAAAATCATCTTCACTGTCACTATCAGTAATTGATATACTGTGATCTGATCCTGTGGGCCTGCTCACCGAAGCTGTTGTCTGGCCCTGGAGATCACGAACACCACAGCATCAAGGACACAGTCAACCACACTGGCAGCACACTGTTCTGCCTCCATATTACGAACTGTCATTGGGGCTGTGAGTGGGCTAACTTCCCGATCCCCAGCATTATAGGTGGGACGGGAGGCCTGCCCATGCTCTCTCATTGCTGTACTCCCTTTAAGTTCCAATAAATCATTTTCCAAAGTCATAATACACCTCTCCTGCTGCTTCTGCTCATGCTGAAGGGTCTCAACATGCTCTCGCAACTTCACGACAATCTGCAGCAGATCCACCATATTAGCAGTGGTGACGTCATCATCGTTACTTTTATTCATCAGTGCCCCTTAGGCAAATATCTTATCCAGTTCCTTCAGCGGTATGCCGTTCGTAATACTGTATCCCAAGAAATAAATATCGGGTAGAATAGTGTTTTTCACTTGTCGATTCACCGGGCGCTTGTCAGCAAACTGGGGGGGGGGGGGGGGGGGGACCTCCGTTGCCTTCCTACAGAAGGCTCTATATAATGACGTAAGCGCCTCCATTCCAAATCTCTCAAGTTTCTTAAGTTAATAGTGTTTCTTTTGGTGTTGTTTATCTTTACCTTCAGTGACTTTGATTTGTCAAACTGACATAGGGGCCTATACCTCTGTTGTGGTAAATGCTAACCCCATGGCCACTGTAAAGACAGATTATACAGTGCCTTGAGACCATTTAAGTACACAGTTTTTTTTTATGAGGAATGCATATTTCTCTGCCATTCAGCCCAGAAGTGAGGTGAATTTGCCAAGTTGGACATTACCTAAAACACCTTAAACAGAAAGTACTTATGGAGTAAGTAGATTTTCATTTTTAATTACGGACTGCAAAAGTTTTGAGTGAAGACTTTCATGTTATGAAGAGTTACGATAGTCTGGTCACAAAACCATTTCAGTCCTGGCACCTATGGTCCGCTGAGCACAAAACTGTCACAGTTACCTCGTTTAGTGATTTTTCTTCTGCGCTGGTGGGTGTGTGTGTGGGTCTGTGTAAAACTGTAAATTTTTGTTCATTCATGCTATATTTCTTTTCCCCTTTTTTAATTCATGCAATAGGCAATCAGGATTATGCCAAAAATATGGTTGTATTTGTTACCTCTGGAGCTCTTTTTATCAATAACCTGCATCAGAAGTCTGTCTTTTGGTCCCTTTTATTACCACTTATATAAACACTCGCCAGTACTTTTTTAGACCTGTATCCACTATCGGGGCAACCTTCGCCACTAAGCTCTGTCTTTGATGCAGTGGGGCGTTTGGCACTCAGCCTATTGCCTATTGCCAATTATTTGCCTGAGAGCGACTTCAATGTCTGATACAAACTCCCTATTCTGGGACCGATAACTGTTTGTCGTTGCATTTACATTTTCAGGTAATGCTCACTCTGGAAAAGTCCCATTATATATTGTACATTACATTCATTAGACAAATTAACCTTCCCTAAATACTAAACACACATATTTTTTGGATACTACCATTTAAAATATCCAATCGGCTTGGCTGCCATTTTGAAAATTGCAAATTCCGCACCCAATGATTTTGTAAATGAGCAGTTGGGCGATCTTGGAGGGTGTGTGGGAGAATGGGATTATGATATATAAAATCAAAAGCATATATTTTGCAAATATTTCAGAGCATCAGTAATGATATGATATATGCTGTGGCCGCAATTCACTTTGATATCCAAATCAAATTTGGAGTATATATAGACGAATTGCTACTTAGGTTGAAAGAATCAGGCTTTGGATGCCATATCGGAAATACTTTTGTCGGTGCCGCAGCATATGCAGATGACATAGCTCTTTTAGCCCCAACTATCACTTCCATGTCAAAATTATTATCTGTTTGTACATCCTACTCCAAGGAATATAAAGTACAATTCAATCCTGATAAATCAAAATATCTATCATTTGGATGTAACGGTATGTCAGATGACGTTTCTTTAATGTTTGAGGGGGAAAATGTCCAGAATGTTAATTCTTTCAAACATCTTGGCAACATGATCGGCCCACAGGTTGCTGAAGAAAATATCCGTAATTATATGCGTATGTTTAATGCCGAAGTTAATATATTGATGTCTCAATTCAAGCATGTGTATGCCACCACAAGATATAGTTTATTCAAAATGTATTGTATGTCTCTGTACGGTTGTCAACTATGGGACTTTTCTGGTAGGGAGATAGATCTTTTTTTATACCGCATGGAGAAAAGCAGTAAGACTATTATGGAAGCTTCCATACAGATGTCACAATAACCTGCTACACGTAATTTGTAAAGACCTAGACATCGAAGTTCAACTCCACAAGCGATTTCTCAAATTTTTCTATCAGTCATTTCACAGTAAAAACAGGATTTTGAGTACCCTGGCTAAACTGGCTGCTGGGGGAAGTCGTTCTACTGTCTGTAACTCTTTGAATTATATCCTTTCCAAATATGCTATCTCCAAAAATAGTTTCTTTTTGTATAATTTAAATGATTTAATGGTGACTCTTAAGCAACAGATGCCTCAGCCATCATCTGTAGTAAATGCTGCAGCAAAAATTATTCGTGAGGTCTGTGAAATAAGGGACGGAAGCTTGATAGCTAACTTATCGCAGTCCGAATGTCACGAAATCATTGAACATTTGTCAACTAACTGACCGCTCGTTCGCTGAGTTGTCATAATGACTGACTGAACTGTTTTGACATTATTGTCTAATGTGTGTGTTCTTTTTCCTTTTTCTTGTCATATAATGTACTACTGCTTTGGTGTACGAATAAAGATATACAATAATAATAAATGTATTTTTGTGGGACTGTCCTGCAATCAATGCATTAATTGCAGAACGTTAAAATGGCGCACACCATAAGGCATGATGTTGTCATGTCACATTGGAATTTGTAACTAAAGATGATAACTGCTTCAGACACAACCGAGCAGGCAGATTAAAGTTAAGATAGTAAGTCATCCTTTGAAAATACGTTGATGATTGATTCCTCTGGCAATTTGGAGAACAGACACCTTGAACCCAGCAAAGAAATATCAGATAACGATCACCGCACCACCGGCACCATGGCTATATGAAGGAGCTATTGTTTATTCGCTGGCTCAAATTAACCGTCCAGACAAGTTGAAATAAAATGCTGTGTTTGAGTTGACTTAATTGCAAAATAACGGCACACGTTGGCCAGCTTTTCTATCAACTTACAACTTAGTGATGGTTGATTAGAATGACTGTTTTTTTCTGAAGAATGGTCGTTGGTCCCGTGTTGCAAGTGGTCCAGGGCTGTCCAACTGGAGGATTGTAGCAAAATTTTGCTTCACAATTCTTGAAAAATGCTACAAAACTTCCAAAATAAGTGTTACTCGTGTAAAAATAAGTTGAGAAAATGCTCCAGGAAATCTAATTTTGGCTACAGAGATTTTCAGTTGGACAGCACTGTGTTGGTTCGCGTCAGGTCATTAAACATTGGAAAAGCACCCGTGCCAAGGAAAACTGGTCGTTTTGACCTAGTGGTCACCCAGCCCTGGGGACTGCAGTCGATAATTGCAGGTAATACTGCATCATGATTATACCATGCAGAACCTGCCAGGGTATATCAAAGAGAGTGGATGTGACGACATTTTCAAAAATAAGATGAAATCATTCTTGATGCATCAGATTGGAGCACTGGAGAGGACCACTTTATACATTTATAATTTCAGTATTTTATTATTATAAACATTATGCCTTTGGTGCTAGTATTTATTTGTTTGTCTATTTGTTTTTATATCATTATTTTAATTAAAACTATAGATCCATCTTTTAGTGATAAAAAGTTAAAATTACAATTAAAGCATTTCAGCTACAAACCTATAAAAAGCAACTTAACATTTTTCTGACTTCATACTTGCTATTTTCATGCTGTGGTCCATCGTGGAAATAAGCCAAGGAAAGATTTCTTAGGCTGTTGGTGCTCCCATTTCATGCATCATACTTTAGTGCGCTTTCAGCAATTATATTGCACCATGCTGGCCTATTTTGTTTTGAGATTCAACCTTTCAAATCAGTCACACTGTAGATATAGATATAATATCCCCCCCAACTACCCCCTCCACACATGTATATTTGTATATATATATATAGATATATATATATATATATATATATATATATATATATATATATATATATATATATAAATATATATACATGCATATACATATATATAAAAATATGTATATATGCATATATATATATGCATATATATATATATATATATATATATATATATATATATATATATATATATATATATATATATATAGTATAGCCTGTCCTATTGCCACCATGATTGGAACATTTGACAAGTGGTTTCATTAGACAGGTTTGTGAGTGTACATTTAAATATCCATGATGTAAAGGAGAGGCGCCAGGATTTGACTATTATGGATGGTATATTTATTCAAATAGTGTGTTTGTCACGCACTTTGAATGGCATAATAAAGTCCACATAATATATTCAATGCAAAATAATTGATAAATTGATTCGTAAACATGATTGTATATAATCTGATATCTTCAGTTTCTGATATTCTAACATCATTCAACTGGGATCGAAAGTTCGCGCCGACTTATTAAAAATGTTCCCAGCTCAATGCATTCCATTCATCCTTTATGTTAATATTATATATTGCGAGAGAAAAGTAATAATTCACTCTCAGGCCATATCTAATGTTGATTATTCCACGTTTAATCGGGTATTCATTGCAAAATTATTTTCCCTAGGCCTTCTTTCAACACCGACCTGGTGTGCCGTGTTTATTACGTTCGTCGTATTTATTCAATGTTACAAATATATCAAACATTCCTCGCAGACATGTCATTTTGCCTACGCGTTTTTGCACTACGTCACTAATGCAGGCGCGTCACAATTTAGTTGTAAAAATGTCTAGGTCATGTGATTTACAGTGAGTAATCTCTTTTTAATTTGACTCTAGAAAAAACAATTCATCCTGAAACCTAGAATAATAAGGTTAATTCGTATCACATCTTTTGACTGATTTGATTTTGTTATGTAATTTGAACCATCTTCTGTTGGTGCTTGTCATGTTTGCACCGATGTCTTCATGTTAATGGAGGTTGCTGAATAAAATATATTTAAGCAGCACAAGTAGTTTTCCAAAAGATGCCTTGTCCAGTGATACAATGAATGTGAACCTAATATGACGGTCAAATGGTAGTCTGGGGGTGAAAAAAAAAAGAATTTGCCTCGGAGTTAGACAGGATGGTCGTGTTGCGTTGTGGACAGGAGATGGTAATAAGAAAAGGTTCCACTTGAATATAAATATATATAAACTTATGTGCCTTCCTTTTGAATGCACCAAAATTGACTTTCGCTAACAAATTGCGAAGACAGGATGGTCGCTTAAGACCACACCCCTTCAAGTTCAAATGGCCCAGCATTGCCAGTGTCTGTACCATTTATCGTTTCCTTGCCACATAATCTTGATCGAGTGTGACAGAATTTCTCTGTCTTTCTCATAAAGCTATTTCTAAAGTATTTTGGAGTGATTTTGTTCCTGTTCCGTACAATATTTTGGTAAAACAATGGCATAATATTATTGGAACTATTTTGGCGTTTTGATGTTCCCACCTACAATGCCAAATGTTGGCCAGTTCTAACACTTCAACAACGTGGTTAATGTAAGATTTTTTGATGCTTTTAAAGGTTAACTTTTAACTGTTAATGCATTAAATAAAACAAAATATAAATGAAAGTAATAATTTCATTTGGATTTTGGTAATAAGGATTTGCATTTTGGTGGTTAGAAGCATTTGTGCCATATAGCATGTTTATGGTTAATGCTTGTTAGACTGTCCATTTCCTTGCGACAGCAATCCTAATAAAATTCATTTCTAATTTATATATTCACTTCATTGTATAATAACAATGTTTATTTTCGGACATTTGGCACTTTGGCACTTTGCAGGGTTCTGATCTTTATGCCGTTTTGACAGCTGAGTCGTTGTTTGTGCAGAAGTTCATATCGAGCCCAAGAATTGTCTGAGGAAAAGTCTATCCGACTCTAAAGAGCATCTTTCTGTCCAAAATGATAAAATATTTTACCAGTAACCAATAGAATGTAATCTGTGTACACCAAGGTGTCTTCAGTGTTGAATGCAGGATCAAATGTTTCATTTCACAGGTGGTGGTACAGTTGATCTTAAAGTTGAAGTGGACGTACGTCGCGGTCATTCATACAACAAATAACTATGGACGTGAAGGAAAGAAACAGCTGTTGCGACTACTTAAAAGTCACGGTGTTTGTACAGCTGATGTCCAGGAAATTGATAACGATTACGATCGAAGTACTCCAAACAAACCCAAAGAAATCATCAATAAATTGACCAGTTTACTTCAGAAAACCCAGCAATCTTCAAATCTTGGTGTGGTATATTTTGGTCAAATAAAGGCATTGAGAACCCTATTGGCAGTCACAAAAAGTAATTATCTTGGCAAACGTTTTATGTGGATAATGTCTGATGCTGTAGGAAACAATGACGACTTATTTGAAGGATATGAAGAGATTGGGCGCAATGTCTTGTCAATCTCTCACAACACCTTGTACATCAAAGAATTCGAAGACCATTGGTTGGATTTAATTGAAAGTGTCGCCAATGGTACGGTGGTACGACCATGGTTCGATAAATATGTGGAAAAATTAATGAATTGCAAACTGAAGGCAAAAGGAATGGAGACTCCTTGTGCTACAAAAACCAGATTAAACATTAGAAGTGTTTATAAACAACCAGACTATGTTGCACCAGCAATGGATACCGCCTATGTCATAGCCAAAGCCATTCGTTCCTTTCATCAAACTAAATGCACTGGTAAAGGGCCTGGTGTCTGCCAAGATATGATAGACAGCTTGAAATCAAATGAATTCCTTGACGCTATCATGAAAACTGATTTCATGTATCCAGCAAACTTTCCGTTCGTTCCAGAGAAATTGAGGTCCTCCGCGAGAAGAGTGCGTTTTGACCATAAAGGTGATGTGGTAGTGGACCCTAACCACCCGGCTTATATCATCAACAACTACAAATGTGACACACATAACAAGTGTGGCTTTAAATCGGTATGTTTGTATTTGGTATACTTCTTAGCATTACAAGCCTAGGAAAAACATTCAGGTTCATCAACCCATCAGTGCAGCCAATTACATGTCCATGTGCTTTCATAGCAGCTTTCTAGTGCAGCCGAGGCAGTAACGACGTCAGGATTAGATTGGTTTGCACTGGTAGGCCCAAAACCCATGCCCTACTGATGTTCACTGTGTTTCTTGAACGTAAATACAAGAATGGAAAGCACGATCAATTCCAAAATATGCTTGTCTTATATGTAGATGTAATTTATTCAATGTATATAAGTGACATTTAGTAATGTAACGCTCCATATGCTGTGTCTTTAATTTTTTACAGAGCAATAACAAATTTAATTTGAAGAGATAGTTGACAAAATAAGTAAGCAGGAGACAATTAGTGCATGTAGTCTGGTTGGGGGGGGGGAGAGAATGATGCTAGTTGCCACACTGGTTTATCCAGTAATTATAGCTGTATAAGCCTCAAAAACAGAAAAATACAGAGTGGGGAATAACCCTATCCATATCCTCCTAGTTCTCCCGGTACTACTTTTATGAGCAGGGTCAAAGGTCAATACCTAGCAGAAGATATGAATTTTTTTCCTAGAATTCTATTCATTGCCTTGGATGGAGCAGTTTCTATCTCAGTAGGAAAACAATGGATAACTTGCTTTTATTGCTAGATAAAAATAAGACCAACCACATAGAGAATACTGCTAGCCAGGAAGGCCGAGGTCATGCCTGGCCAGATCACAGTATTCTCTACTAGGTTAGCTTTACTATTTTATGTCACACCTTGGTACCAAACTGTGCCAAAATTAATTCAAGCTAGTTACGATATAAGTATAGTGCAATTTAGTTTTATTTGAACTTGAAATCTAAGCAATGCAGTTTAGTTTTACGAATAACTATCGGTGTGGGCATTTTATGTTATTGAACTTGACTTGTAACATACATGGTATTAACTCTTTCAGTGCCAACTGTGACGAAAGACGAACTACCTCAAATGAATTGTTCTGAATTATAGGAGAGCTTGATCCAGGTTCCTTGTAAAAAGACGTTTCATTTAGGTACCGGCATGCCAGTAGTTACATAGAATGTAATTGTGCGGGTCAACAGCTTTCCTCCTCGGCACCGAGGAAAGTTGTCCAAAATGTGGCACTGAAAGAGTCAAAGGTATCAACATCAGGATTTTTTTTTAAATAGTGAACTGATTTATCTTGTTTTAATACATTTTCTTGTTTCCTCAGGTTGGAGAATACACAAACCATAAGCTGAAGCTAAATACATCCCATGTGACTTTGTACAGCAATCCCAGTGACAGGAAACCAAAGTCTGGAGAAAAACTCCCTCGGTCTTACTGTTGGATAAACTGTTATGAGTGCCGTATTAAAGGCATAAAATACACATATATCCCTGGTGACTATCTTATTGTCGGGCTGTTTCCAGTTCACGACCCAGCAAAATCACTGATGGGCTGTAGCACAATCCGACCAGCTTCATCTTTAATTTTTGTAGAGGCATTTAATTATGCGGTGCAACAGGCTAATAAGAAGGAAGGCCCTTTCCAAAATTTAAACATTAAAGGGTCAATCGGCGGGTTAGCATTTGACACATGCTATGATAAATTTTTGGCAACATACTTATTGTCACGTTTTCATAGTGGGGATCTGATACTGTTCGATCCTAAAGGAAAAAAGATATCCCCCGAGAAAGTTATCCTTTACGTGGGCGGAGCATCTAGTGCCACCACTATAGCATTGGCTGATTTTTTAAAAACGTTGTCCATACCAATTATAAGCTATTCGGCGACAAGCACAGAGCTTCTTGGTTCCAACTATAATCACGTGCTCAGGTCGCTACCTGCTGACGATAACCAGGCGTTGTCAATGATTCGGGTTGCCAAGAGAATGAAATGGAATGCTGTGTCTGTTGTCTACAGGGAAGGCCCTTACGGACAAGCAGGATATGAAAATTTAAAGACGTACGCCAAAAAATTTAAAATATGCATAAGTCAAGCAATACAAATTAGTGGTGTGCCAAGTGAAACTGAAATAACCAAATCTTTAACCATGCTTATGGACACTCCTTCTACCAAAGTTGTGATACTGTTCCATGACCATAGACAGGTGAAGAGGATTCTCGCTCTTATACAAAGAAAGAATTGGTCGGGACGCTTTTTACTGATCGGGACAGAGTCTTGGGCGGACAGAATTCAAGTCATTCGAGATTCACCTGTTGCAGCACTGTCATCCTTGGTAATGACAATCCACAAAAAAAGAAACACTGAGTTTGAAGCGTATTTTATGAAATTACATCCTGTGCGTACATATGCTAGAAATCCGTGGTTAAGGGAGTTTTGGCAGAGTCACTTTAGATGTTGTCTACCGAACGCAATATGCAGCGATGCTGCAAGCAAACTTCCTTGCGATTCCTCCAAAAAATTTCGAGAATCAGATGCAAATGATCCTATATGCCCTGATATAATCAACGCTGTTTATGCTGGAGTTTTAGGATTTGCTAATATCATTACAAAAATATGCCCTGATGTGACGCTGTGTGCTAATTATCACACTCCAATTTCATTAAAAAAAGTTGTGCAAGCTATCAAGTCCACGCCGATTCCTGACGGACATGATGGGTTGAAGTTTTTTCCATTCACCAAGCGAGGTGATGGTAATGGCTCGTATAATATCTTACAAGTGGACATCAAAGCAAGTGATGGCTCCGTATATTATCGAAAGGTAACAAGTTAACTTACCATGTACACTTCAAAAACTCAAATATATTGATATTGGAAAGGTCATATTTTTTGGTCTCTGCTAATGAGAGACATTGTGGCTTTAAGCAGTAGTCCACATGTGAATTGATTCAAGATGCAGAACGGTGACTTCTTAGTGATGTTTAAAAATGTTTATATTTAAGACACCTGATCGTGTAAGCCGATGTACCAAACATTACTATTGTAAGTGAGAAATATATTTTACCTTGTCTCAAGAAAATACAGCTTCCGCTGTTATTATTATTATTATTATTATTATTATTATTATTATTATTATTATTATTATTATTATTATTATTATTATTATTATTATTATTATTATTATTATTATTATTATTATGCAAGAACTTGAACACTACATGATAATAGCTGTCCTGTGCCTGAGGTAGGCCGCAGTTTTAAATGGTATGGTCTTACCTGTGTTGTTGGACTGGACAAAGAAGCTTCAGGCCTTAAAACAGTAGATGACTACTCAGGTTTTTCTGGCCATGGTTTATTCCGTATGCTGATGCCATAGCTGATGATTCTTTGCCCCAACACGACAACAGCGTTTCTTAATCATTATTGGGCCACCTGTTTCCAGCGAGCTTATATTGTCTCAATGGAACTTTCAAATACCGAATTAGTACCTGCATTTGAATAACGTCTGTCAATGGACACACCACAAGATCATAATCATCCTAACTTTCAAAATTTGTACAGTCAGCAGAGTATATTCATCCATACGACTACATCAATATGTATTGGCCATAAATCTTCAAAAAGAACTAAAAATCTTCAAATAGGTTCTGTACTTCCATATTAGGGCTTTAATCTGGCAAAGTCCACCCTTCCTTGCTCCTCAACAACTAGGAACTCACTTTTGGAGCAATTTATAGAAAGAAAATAAAAAACAACCTGTCAGTACTAAATTGAAAATTTTATAACTTTTTATTTATGCTTTTTCAGGACTAACCATTGAATTCGATCCTGGACATGGATATGGATATATATTTTTAATTTCTTCTGATTTCAACTTGAAGAAAAAAAATTGTTGGACTCCTGCGCGAAATATGTAAAAATCCTACCAAGTCACAAAGAATGCTATAAAATCTCAAAAAAATTCCAATCCTGCCAAAAACCTCTGTATGAAATATAAATGTATGGATATATAGTAATCAGAAAATTTATAGGTTTAATGTACTTGTGAAAAAAATTGAATGGGTAAAATCGATCAAAAGTTGACAGTCTCAGTGCGCACTAGCTTCACAGCTTCCACCGTAACAGCAACTTGTGGTGCCTTAAATTGGCCACGACCCGAAACTGCGTACGTGAAGAATTTCCAACCACGTGAAGGAACTTGTTATGTAACTTTCGTACTTGGCAATCTGTGAATTTTGTATTTGGTTATTTATCCAGCATGAAAATATTATACTATTGACATTCCAGTTTGGAGTGGATGTGCTATATCTGATAAAGAAAAATTAGAAAGTGTCCAGTTGAGTGCTGCTTGCATTGTCACTCAAGCAATGCATGACACAATTAATGCAAAATTGTATGAGGAACTATGGTGGCTAAGGGATTTTGCTACAGTAATGCTGATATATCAGTTTGTAAGCAAACTTAGATGTATAACTGGTGATAGATTTTTATCTGTTCAACATACGCATATGCGTTAAGGGACCAGCCAATTAAATTCACATATAAACAAAATTGGTATCTTGGACAAAACTCCATACTCATGTGGTTTGGCAGCTGAAGATAAATAGCATTATGTTTAAATTTTTTTCTCCACTTGCCTCGTATATTTTCTGAACAGTGCTATATGAATCTTCTGAGTGTTCCTTGTTGGCAAAGTGATTTGTGCTGCTATTCAGGTCTTTATATCTTCTACTGGTCAGTCTAAAGTAGCTGGTATCTGCTAATTTTCGTATACGAATACGCATTCAAGTGACATTTATGATACTGACTACTGATTGCAGCCCCACTGTCTGTTCAGGTCATCTGACTGTCACCTTCCTGTGTATTTTTTGGTTTTTTATCCGTCTGTCCTGTTTCTTGGCCTTTCTTCGAAAGAGGGATTTGGGCAAGGCTCTGCCCTTTTTGCCAATTGCAACAATGCCTATGATGTTTCACGTTGTATTTCCATTGAATAAAATATATTTAAACCAGTAGCCCAATTACATTTCTTTTCAGGTTGGCAACTACTCCAATTCTACCGACTTGTTCCTGCATCATGAAGAGGTGGTTTTTTATAATGAAAACGCAAACATCTGGATCCCATTGGAATGTCAACTTGTGATCGGAATTGTGAGGCATGTTCTGGCAACGAAACCCCAAAACTATCACATCAAAGGTTGCCTTATATTTACAGTGACCAAATATCCCTTGCTGCCTTTATTCCTGTTCACCATACGGGACCTTCTCCATTCCAAGCTGGTGAAGTATCTGATCTGGGATTGCTGCTGACAGAAACATTCTTATGGGCAGTGAAAAAGATGAAGACGTTAAACGGAGGAGTGCTTGGTGGTGTCGTATTGGACACTTATAGCAATGCACAGAAAGCTTCTCGAGATTTATTTAATCTGCTCAGCCCATTAAGGAACTTGTTATTTCAAGGACTCAATCACATACAAGATGACAAAATTCCCGCTTTCATCACTGGAGACACAGACCTCATCGCTACACATCTTGGGAGTGTCATTAGTCACTTGAAAAAAGTGCAAATTGACTATGGGACAACTTTGAGCAACTTTGGGACAGTGCATGATCATGAATTGATTTATTCGTTACGCACATCTGAATCGCTTCAAGACGAATTGGAAAGCCTTGTCCAAGTGTGCAAGCATTTTGACTGGACTAAAATTGTTGTTCTATATTCCAACGATAGTAGTGGACGTGATGCTCTCAATATAATAAATAATTTGCTTCTGCTGCACAATATATGCCTCACAGAATCGATTGCTATTCATCCAAAGAATGGGCTTGATTTTCTAAACACTGTAATTCTTGGTAAATTAAAGTCTTCGTATCAACAGGGAACAAGGATTATTCTAAGCCTGGTTCATCCATCAGAAATCAAGAAGCTTTTTGCAATGCTGGCTGAATCAAAGTATGACGATTTTATTTGGGTTGGAGGAACCTGGTTGTTTTCCGGTATGGATGCGGTGAAAGGACCATCCTTAAAGGTGTCTAATCAAGCTATAGTTTCCACATCGCAACTTAAGTTGCCTGGTAGTCTAATACAACATCTGAAGAATTTGAGACTTTTACGGGATCAGAATCCATGGTTGACAGATGTGGAACAGCAGCGCATCCGCAATAGAAATTATACCAAGCCCTCCATTAAAAACATTGTCATAAGACAGTTAGTCATGGCTGTCTTTGCATTTGGGCATGGCTTGAAGAATTTTGTGAACGACTTCTGCCCACAAAAAAATCCAAGCACATGTTTAAAAAAAATCAAACATCAGGACCTGCCAGCATTGTTGCATAAGTACATACAGAATGTTTTGCCGACGGTAGAACATCTCATGTGCAAAGAAGCTGTGTGTGACGGAATTTTAGGGAAACAGCAATCAATATACACTTACACCTTCCAGGATATTAGAGGATTTTCATTGACTCAGGTTAGTACATAGTAATACGGGGGTGAATTGTGCAGCACTCTTTATTTGATCGTTACTTTGAATAATCATGTGATTTATTAATAACTGAAGCCCATGCCTGGTAGCCAAAAAGCAATGCATCAATCTTGTAAGTCATTTAATTGTTAACTTGTCAATGCTAAGCCAGGTTACATCATAAACACAAAGAGGTTTGTCATTGAGCAAGATAATATCAAACTTTCAGAACTTTGAGAAAATTTAGTTATAACAAACATTGTTCTGACAAAAAGGCTTTTATTCTAAAAAACAAATGCCGTGCTATGCACGAAAAACTATTTTTAAAACTAGAAAAAAGGGATTTTAGGCAGAAAATAAGATGTTAGCAGGCGACATGTGGGTATAACCACAGGAAAAGTGAGCCTAGTTGATGAATTTCTGTGCAGAATAGCACACGTGTTGACCAGATTGTTTTGTTTTCCTTTCGTCCTTCCTCACCTTATATAGCAAAGTGATTCTGTTTCCTAATTATTTAATATTAAGAGAAACTTAGCAAGTCCAAATGTGTAAGCCCAAGTACCATTTTAACACTATCATCATCATCATCAAAACATTTGGAATATGTGTGTGGGTACCCAAGTGGATACACACATACTCATGTATGTATATACATATATATATATTTATATATAATTATATATATATTATATACTTAAATGTGAAAAAACGTAAAAACACAATAGTTTCGCACTATTAGATTCATAATTCTAGCGAGCCACAAATGAAAGTCTCTGTCAGTGGGATGTTTTGACATATATGTTACTATCTGATTTCTATACCATGAATTCATCGATACCCAAGCAACGCACTTTAGTACACAGTCAAATATCTTTTCTCTACTTTCAGCACATATATGGAAGTTTCAGCAACAAGCAATTAAAATTAAACCTTCCAGACAAACGTGCTGAGCACAGGAAAATAAAATCTGGTTGCAAAGATTTAAGGAACTGTGGATCTTGCCTGAACCAGCTAAAACGCAAAGCTTCTCAAAATCACAAAGGATATACAGATTGGTTGAAAATTACAGTTTCGGTAGTCCTTGCTGTTTCTGTCATTTGTCACGTCGGATGTTGCATTGTGTGGTGTAGACGGTCAAAGAAA
Organism: Hermodice carunculata; assembly: GCA_964020975.1. Taxonomy (NCBI): domain Eukaryota; kingdom Metazoa; phylum Annelida; class Polychaeta; order Eunicida; family Amphinomidae; genus Hermodice; species Hermodice carunculata. The sequence goes on along the minus strand of OZ026616.1, from coordinate 83,331,763 downwards.
GGCAAGTAGTACATGTACAAGATAATCGTGAATGTGTGAATTTTTACAAAGGCAACACTCAGTCTAACAGATGACCCTTAATTGGAATACACAGGCTCACTGTGAGCCTTGGTCTATTCAGGAAGCTTGGCTTCTGCCAGCAAATTACAGTTTCGCCTATCCATGATGGTGACAATTTCAACAATGGCAACCACGTTATGCCATCCTTACAAACTATCACAAACCTTATCTGATGAAAATATGTGGCTGACACTTACTTGTCCCTCTGTGTTGTATGCGACTATTTATCCATGAAATTGTTATAGACTTTGATACTCACCACAATGACTCGATGATTCGATGATGTTAAGGTCTTTTCTTTTATGTCTCAGTGAAGTTCACTCTCCATTTATCCCATTTTCAATGCGTTTAACAGCCTCCACAACGTCCATTGTGGCACACAAATTTTTTTGTGGGTGGAACTACTTTCACAGTTTCTTCAAAAAAAGTGCCAGAATCTAAGTGTCTTTATTTTTGTTAAGAAGGGGGCTAAATATCATGCATTGCAAAGGGAACTAGCATAAATGGCTAAAATAACAACAAAAACAACACTTAGCAAACAAATAATCTTTATTTAACTGATTTCTATCCCCAGGTCGTTGTGCATATTTCCCAGGTCGTAGTTGTCTCAGGAAACCACCTACAAGGTAGCATTCCGATTGATTAATTAAAATTGTAATAGATATTTTTGACACTGAGAAACATATTAGCAATTTGAAAGAGAAAGGATTAATAAAAAAGGAACCACTCACTGTAAATTTTACTGCACATGATGTAAAATCTCCCAAGACTCCTGAAGTGTTCCCTCAGTCAGAAGGATACAGCTGACCCATGATAATGTCCACCAGCGTCCTAAAGTACAAGTGTTGCCCCATCCTCACCTTAACTGTCCAGTGACTGAAGACCTTGACAAAATATTTGCACTTTTAACTTTATCAACTAGCTTCTCTTTATTTGGAGCACTTTTTGTAATTGTGATCATGATAATCATGGATCAGGTATGCATGATGATCCCTTGGATGCTCTCTGTTCCTCAATATTTGAAGAAGATGCAGAAAGTCAAAATGACAAGACAATGCATGTGTATTTTAGCCTTTTCTTGTATGTTTGAGCGTATATGTAATTGGTGCTGTTCCCCCTCTTGTGAGGCCCAACTCACCAATGGCCACCTATCTTCAAGACCACCAGTCAGGTGGCAGAGTGTGACATGCCTATTATATTGGCCCACTCTACAGAGCTACCCCTCTTTGAAGGCCACCTTTGGGCAGCATTTGTGGTGGCGTGATAAGAGATGGGCCATTGAATACCATATTACAAATAACATTTATATCATAAAGTCGCCAGGGGATAGTCACAGAAATAACTATAATAACAATATTTCAACATTACGTCAAACACAGTTACACGACAGAGGAATCATTTATGGCGGTCGGTTTTCTAATTATTCCAAACATTAGACCGTTTTTTTCTGACATTATTAGGAGTACGTCAACAAATGACATACATGTTCGCCAGATCAGCCCCAATTAACATGATCGCTGCTCGTGGTCGCTGCTTTAAAAGTAGTATGCATTTTAAAACTGGCTTGCGTCTTTTTATGTAAAACCATCGAGGCATTAGCTACAATCTAGCTTATGTCTCCATGGCGACACTATGCTACTGGCAAACAAGATTCCAAGCTCAAAGGAAAACAAATCGAAAGAATGCCCCCTTGTGAAGTGATTTATTGAAGTTCGTCGGATGTACTGCCTCACAATTAATTAAGTCATGTATGAGCCGTTTCTTTTCCCTCTGCTATTCATCCATTTGGCATTCACCATTTTGGGAATGAAGTTGCCGGACCGTTTGCAGCTGTAGCCTGCCTTCCAACCTTTAGGAAAGCAGGATTTTTTGTCATTACAAATGCGATTTAGTGCTGTTTCGGAAGACAAGGCCCATAAGGATAGGTCTGCCAATGAACCCTCCAGACCTTCTGAAACTGAATATGACTATTTTCAATGTTTTGCCAGAAAAGGGTTACACTTCATTTATCAGAATGTAAGATCACTCCCTCCCAAATTATCTGAACTAAAACTTGTAGCATCGAAAACAAAGGTTGCTGTAATAAGTATTATAGAGACATGGCAGGACGATTCGGTTGTGATGCCAAATTGCTATTGATGGCTACTGTGTGTTTCGTAAAGACCGTAACAGATTCGGAGGAGGAGTGGGTCTTTACAAAAAGACTGACCTAGCTTTTAACCCAAGAACTGATCTTAACAATGACAACATGAAGGCAGTTTGGTTCGAACTTCTTCTACCAAACACCACCGTTATCATGATAGGAACCTGTTATAGACCGCCAAAGGACAGTAACTTCTTAGAACTTTTTTAGATGACTTTACTAAAAATAAGATCAGATTGTGAGCTTTACGTCTTATGCGATATAAACATTTGTTTCCAACAGAAAAATGGTCATCTCTTTACAGCATATAGATCCATTCTGGATCTTTTTAGCTGTATCCAGAGTATTAACTCTCCCACCAGATTGACTGATGTATCAGAGACTATTTTCGGTCATATTGTTACGAAAGGCCCAGAGAAACTCTGTCAGTATGGTACTGTATGCACTGGTATAAGTGACCACTTGTTCATATATTGTACACGCAAGGCGGTAAAAGGGGCTGTGAATCAACACAATACAGTACAAATTGGATCCATGAAGCATTATAGTAGAGAAACACTAATTCCTTTCCTAAATGAAAGGGACTGGTCGCCAGTAATGAACTATTCAAAGATAGACATTGCCTGGAAATATCTTAAATCTTATTTGGAGAGTGTTATCAATGAATTTGAACCTGTAAAAGATGTAAGGTAGAAAGTAGAACCAGCCCAGTCAAATATAATTTGAACATTGATGGTGAATTATGTTTTAATCCAACCAAGGTCCCTTCTTATTTTTGCAACTTTTACACTACAATAGCTAAGAATCTTGTTTCAAAATTACCTACTCCGTCAGGTAAATTTAATATTGAGTCTTTGACTTTTAAAGAATATTATGCAGAGATTGCACCTCCGAAATTCAATTTGGAAACTGTAACTGAGAATTTTGTCTTTAAAGAATGAAATACTTTGACCAAACGAGTACCGGTCTCAATGACATACCGGTAAAATTTCTGAAAGATGGTGCAATATTTCTAAAAATGCCAATCACCCATATAGTTAATTTGTCAATTATGACTTATTCTATCCCAGAAGATTTTAAATAGGCTAGAGTTAAACCATTGTATAAAAAAGAAAGCAAACTGGAAGCGGAAAACTATAGACCAGTAAGTATTCTTACGGCTCTCTCTAAATTTCCAGAGAGAGCGGTATACATGCAATTGGAGCCTCTTCTTCACAAAAACAATATACTTTTTGTTTTTCAATCAGGTTTCAGGGGCTCATACTCAACAGATACATGTTGGATACATTTAACAAATTTTATTCAGACAGAGATATCCAAAGGGAATTATTTAGGACTTGTATTATTGGATCTTGAAAAGACCTTTGATACAGTTGACCACTGAATCCTTTTACCAAAACTCAAGGCAATGGGTGTTGAATCCATTGGCTGGTTCGAGTCTCGAGTCTTAACTGAGTGACAGGAAACAGTTGGTGTCCATTGGTCAAACTGAGTCTGAGCCCAAAACAATACAATGCGGTGTCCCCCAGGTATTAGTATTTTAGGACCGCTGTTGTTTCTATGTTATATTAACAATCTGTCCATAAGTGTGCAATGTAAACTACTCCTTTATGCTGATGACAGTGCCCTCTTAGTCTCAGGAAAGTACCCCTTTGCCATTGCTAAAAGCCTGAGCAGAGAACCAGAATCTTGTAAAACATGGCTAGTGGATAACAAACTGTCATTACATCTGGGCAGAAAAAAGGCTTTGCTGTTTGGTTCAAAGAGAAAAGTAAAACTCAAAGATGTCACAGTGTCATGTATTGGCACGGACATAAAATGTCGTGACTCAGTAAAATATTTGGGTGTCATCTTAGACAGTTCCTTGTCCGGAGAGTCCGTGATCAAAACCATCGTAAATAAATCAAATTCTAGACTAAAATTTCTGTATAGATATGCCCATTCCCTTAACCTCAAAGCACGAGAAACCCTCTCATCAGCATTAATGCAATGTCTATTTGACTATTGCTGTTCCTCCTGCTATTCCTGTATATCCAAAACTCACCAAAAAGGCTTCATATCATGCAAAACAAAATAATCCGTTTCATTCTGAACATGAGCCCTCGGGATCACATTGGACAGAAGGAGCTGGACACAGTGGGTACACTTAATGTCGAAGACCGGGTTAAACATTTGAAACTGAATCATGTTTTTAGGATACAATTAACACTGCACCAGCGTACATGTACCATCACTTTCATAAGGTAAATGATCGGCACCAATATTTCACCATGTTCAACCAAAACAACAGCTATTTATCCGAACCAAGTGTTAAAACTACTGCTGCCAGTTTTTTGTACTTTACTGTCATCAAAAGTTGGAACAAATAACCAGTGCAATTAAAATCAATATCAGACAAAAGGAATTTCAAACTTCAACTTTCAGAAAAAGCCAAACTACAGGAAAATGTGACTTCTTTTAATATTAATGTTTACTGTGATGGTGCTGCACACAGCTTAGACTATGTTGTAGTAGATATCTTATTTATTTTTATTCAAAATTACTCTTGTTCACATTTACATTTAAAACTAAATGTATATACACGTATTCACTTTTTAATTTTTTGTCCCTAATTTTTATCTCCAGGATCCCAATGGAAGTAACCAAGGCAATCAAAAAAGCATTCTTTGGTTATCCTGGTGCTAGTCTTTTTGCAAATTCCTATAATCATTTGATTTTATTTTACATGCGTATTTTCATTTGTTTACTCCTTGATGTGATTTCCTCAGTTCATTGCCATACATCCTGTGTTTTTCATGTGAAATCTTATATTTGTCAAGTTTTATTTTATATACACATTAGTGTGATATGTCTTTATATATTGTGAAACAATTTGTTTTGATGATGCCTCTTTTATATGAATGATTGTCTGTATTCAGTTTGTATATTGTTTATATTCATGTTTTATGTGACTGGCACCGAACCAAGTCTAATCGAGGGAGTGCAATAAGGGGGTGGTCATTATTTACTGGGGGGGGGGTCGGGATATATTTTTTTTTGGGGGGGGGGACACAAAAATCCTCTACCCAATTATGGGGGGCACAAAATTACAAATGCTCCAAATAGGGGGTCACAAAATGACTGACATGGGGAGGTCATAAAATTGCCCCCACCCTCACCCCATCCTGGCCGGGGGGGGGGGGGTATGTCATCAAATTGTGAATAAGTTTATAACAAAGTCATACAACAATAACCAGATAACCAATATAAGGCAGGGGGGGGTCTCACAAAATTCTGGAGACCAGTTGGGGGGGGGGGGGGCGAAAATTCTTGTCGGTTTTTATAGGGGATTCACAAAAACTATGATTATACCCTATCCCAATATCCCCAGCCCCCCCCCCCCCCTCCCCCGTCTCTGGTAAATGATGACCGCCCCCTAAGGACACTTTGTTCACGTCTAGGACGTGGATTTTTTAAAGGATAACATACTTGTTTTGAGGGCACCCTATCTTTCATTGCATTTTTATAAGCATATGTTATGGATAATAAGTGGTGTTTTAAAAATATTTTTTTTAGTGTTTCTTTGCTATAATGCTTCATGGATCTGTTTTTAAAATACCAAGCAAAGTGTGCTAATAAGGGGTCTGGATCATAACAGAAATGTAAATTTATTTCAAAACGTCAAACTATTTTTCGAAATCTTATCCTCTTATTTGTAATTTAATTTGAGTAAGGCATGATGATTGTGTAAATTTTTGTTATGATATGCATGACTGATAAATCACAATTGACTCTTTTCTGCCAATGAAATTATTCCTTAGTTCTTTTTTTTAAAACAATACCGGAGTATGACAGTACACATCATTCCTCCGTATCAAATGCGGGGCTTATATAGACTTGTAACATCTATTCCTTATTTTTCACATGAAACGGCAGAAAAGGGGGAATAACGTGACTTGCACGTGAAAGATTTTTTTGTGGAGAAAGTAACCTGGGTTTCGTACCGTAATGATGTAATTTTAAAGGTCTACAATTGCAGAGAAATTGTATTTACTTAAAAGAAATGGATTTGAAAGGTCCTAACCTTAATGTTGGATTTCTGGCTTTTTCTTGTCCATTGGTCTTATTATTTGTGTATTTCATTTCAGCGAACGTTTACGCAAGACCCACAGATACCATTTCTTCCTTTCCACTCCACGGCCAAGCAACACGGGCAAATTTGACAGGTCCAATATCGCCATCAAATATTGAAAACCAAGGCTCGCAATATCAACGGAGTACGTGAGCCTACATAACACGTCTCAGGAGCTGATATCATTTCAAACTTGACTACAATTACAAGATAAGCAATAAAAGAACCATGTATACGTCTGTGATAAAAGGGCACAGGAGCGGTCCGTGTGGCCACGTTGATAAAGCTCCCCAACCTCGATCAGCAAAACCTGGGCGAGAAAAATTATGATGCTGTAAAATTATATTTCCGGAAATATCAGTAAAAATTCGTGTAGTTTTGGAAGCAATACAGTCGCATTTCACATACCTCGAAATGAAATAGCTTTTTATGCACGAATGATAGGACAAAAAGTAGTTTGAAAAACTCAAAGAAATTATGTGGTCAGAAAACATGATTACTGACAAAATTTGCAGTCCTCGCCGAAGTGGACATACAAAGTTGACTTTTATGAGTATTAAAAGACAGACGATACATCAAAAGCATTTTGTGTAACTGCCACCTAACCAGCACTATAATTTGAAAAATATCCATTCAAATATTTAAAATGTGTGCATTTTTGAAAGGAAAAAAAATGCAAACCTGGAGAAAATACATCTTTCTGTGCTAATTGTTGAAAACACTGAAACAGACGACATTTGACCACATTTATATTTGAGTCAGGTCTGTGAAACTGCAGATACCTGTGGAAATAACATTTTTACAGGCTTAATCAGACGTTAATACTTTACGACAGAAATAAGATGAACCCATATGACTGTAAAAGGACCCAGAATTGTAGCTCAGGTGACTTGTCAGTCAGCCGAGCATTACCTTGTGTTCATCCGTGCGTCGCACGCCCATCATCAGCCATGGACCTACCATCCGATAGTAGGTCCATGCATCAGCAAACAATTCTAGATGATACTCAATTTAAGTGTCAGGTGTTACTACTTAGTATATTTATTCAAGTACGCTTTAAACGATTTTCATGATTGAGTACAAATTCTGTCAGTGGGTAGTTTGTTCCGAGCATTAGCGGCTCTAAGGAAGAAAGATTTCTGGTCGTATTTAGTTGTGGATGGTGGGATGTAAAAGTACAGGACATGAGCATGCCGCTGTAAGGTATGTGCTTCAGTATGTAGTCAGTCTGTGAGTTCGATCTGTGCTAATCTATTTACTATTTTGTAGCGGGTACTCAGTCTGGAATGTTCTCTATGTACTGCTAATGGCTTCCACTGCAGATCCGCGAGTGTGTCATTAACATTAAACCATTAATTGTCTCGCCAGCATAATTCAAGCCACTCCAAAGTTTTTCTACAATGCTCATTCAAGCATGATGCAACTAATGAGGTATGGCAGTAATGGCACAAATCTGCAGTCACCCTCTCTATCAATCATTTACCGAACGATGAAAGCCCTAACCAGTGTAGCTAGCGAAATAATGCCACTCCCAAGTTTTTCTAGAATGCTAACTCAAGCATGATGTAACCAATGAAATATGACCGTGATGGTAGGAATCTGTCGTGACCATCACTATAAATCATTTACTCAAGTATTAAAGCCCTACCCAGTGTAGTTACTGAAATGCTGCCCCTCTGAAGATTTTTTTTTGTTGACGGACATAACCAATGAAGTATGACAGTAACGGTACAAATCTGTAGTGACGATCACTATCAATCATTTATCCAAGTATAAAAGCCTTATCTGGTGTAGTTAGTGAAATATTGCCACTCCAACGTTTTTTCAACAATGCTCATTCAAGCATGATATAACCAATGAAGTATGACAGTGATAGTACAAATCTGTAGTGACCATCACTACAAATCATTTACCCAAGTATGAAAGCCCTACGAAGTGTAGTTAGTGAAATAATGTCACTCCAAAGTTTTTTATTGACGGAAGGACGTCCGGTAAGTGAGTGCTTAGTCTCGCCAACAGCTTCTGCAAGCGCGAGAATGACTTTTGTTTTTGTTTTTTGTTTTACACTTTTTTTTAACCCATCTGGCAGCTGTTCACTGAACCATCTCTCCACTTGATTTTTACCCAGTGTCAAAGATGCATGTTAACAACCTTTGTAGGTCCAGATACCACGCAATAAGATATTTATAAGTTTACATGGAAGAGTGGCATTGGAAAAGTAAAAAATTGTGTCATGGATAAAAAAAATCAATGATGGTGGCTTGAAGATTGTACTCTTTGAAAGCCAAGCAGCAGCGTTATTACTGAAGTGGACAAAACACCTGTATGAAAGACCCAATGCTAAATGGAAAGCTATTTTTTATTCATTCTTGCCGAGCATTAAATTAGAAGACTTTTTTTTTTGTGAGAAGATGCTGTATTGACCTGGAAAAAGAAACAGATACTGACATTTTATAAACAACTTATTATGGTGTGGAAAAGTGTTTTTCCAGCCTCTGAACACTAGAGAGGTCAGGAACGATGTTATTTGGTACGAGTACATTACAAGGGCTTAAAAAAACCATATTCTATAAGAAATGGTTCGACAAAAAACTATTTTTATGAATGACAGAATAAATCCGGATGGGAATTTTGCCAATGAGCAACAGTTGGAAGAAAGTATGATGTATCAATTAATTTTCTAGATCATTTTAAAAATTTTATTCGCTATACCAGGATTATGGACACGATACCCTATTTCGGAACCTCTCAAAAATATTGAAATTTATGTTAAGCCCAGTTTTAAAGTGGCGGGCAAAAAGAAGTGCATTAGTGAAATATGATGTGAGGTCTTTTACTGGGTATTTATGAAACAACAACCAGACCTAGTACCAACTGGTATTATCAAATGGCATGACGTATTTACAATAACTGATAATTCATGAATGAGGGAGAAAATATTGTCTTTTGCCTTCAAATGTGCAATGTAAACAAGACTACAAGCTTTTCAATTTTCAGTCTTACACCATTTTGTAATATCGAAATGTAGGCATTTAGAAATGCAATTATTGGATTCCAACGTTTGGAATTTTTGTGATAAACAGGACACTACTGCCCACAGATATTGGGATTGTGCACAAATCAAAACTTCCTGGAGACACTTTCAAGACTGGTGGAATAGGGTAATACCAACCAAAATGATAAATTTATGTTTTGAGAGGGTAATCTTTAGATATTAGCAAATATAAGCACAAATCGTTTCTATATTATTAATAACTTACATGTAATTCTAAATGGCCAATCTTTCATGCATGGAGAACTGTGCAAGAACAAACATATTTTTCACAACTTTCTTCTGTATATGTCTATGAAATCTCAGGTGGAAATGTACATTATGTTCGTACAGGGGAAATAGGATACATTTTTATCGCCCAAAGGGGTGACCCACCGAACATACTGCCTTGATCATTTATCACCAATGGAGTGATCTATCAAACCTATTGTCTTGATCAATATGTATATGAAAAGTCAGTAAGGATACATTAAAAAAAACATTAACAAGATGTTGCATCTATGTGTCAGTGAAGAATATTTTGTGTACTTCGTGATTTGAAAAACATCGGTTTTGACACTTTAAGACCTAACCTGCAGCTGGTATACGGATACACAAAACATGGGTTCTTCAGGCTTGTAGGCCATCTTGGATTTTTCCCAGAAGGGTTCTTGGGGGACAAAAATGTCAACATGGATTTTCTTGTTTTATAGGCACAGGAGAACAATAATTGGTGTGTTTTCAAAAAATTAACCTTCAATGCCCACGGGACCACCTATACTCTATATTTTAGCAGTCGAAAAGTTCAACAGCTCAACAAACTGATGATATTTAAATGAAGACTAACATGTTTATTAAAATGTACACTTTTAAAAGATATGATTGGTCTTTGAAAATTATTTTTCTTTTGCGTTTTGTACACGAGAGACTCGATATATTCTTTCAAATTGAATGAGGAATAGTTGTGTTTAAAGGGGCGAGGTCCCAGGCCGAAATCTGTTTATAAGGTTAAGGATTATCAGTACCATTCAACTTTTCCAACAAAATCTTTTAATTACATAAAATCCAAAACCTGTTAGTACCAGAAGATACTTATATCCGACCATAGTTATCAAACCAAAATTCTTGTACCCTCTTGAAGCCTTCAGAACTAAACTGACAATTCTTTGATAGAACAAGTGCCTTTGGCGATTCATAAGGGATGTTGTACCCCCAGTATCAGGGTCTTTCATGCGGAAAGGAAAGCTTGAAAATGCCCAATGCACGTGTCCCCCTTTCATTGGGACACGCTGGCTGTATAGCCAGGGCCGAGGACGCGCTGTGTCCCCAGTAATATTCAGTTGCCGTTTCCAGTTTGAGTGTGTGTGGAAATCTACCAGCCATCTGGGCGCTCCAATGCGACACGAGAGCTCCTGAAGGGGTTTGTTTGCATATGCATTGTTAATGTCAGCACCAATGAGTCATGCATAGGAAGTTCAAAATTCTTACAACCTCAAGTTAAAGATTTATACAAGTTGACATTGAATGGTTTCAAACACATTTATACGATTCAGTTATCACAAAAACCGTCCTTGCTTGCCAGGTCCTAATTCCGAAACCCCTATCGAATCCCGCTTTGTAATGTTTCAGAGAAATGACTGGTTTGCATTGTGATTGGCTGAAAATACGATGGCTGCCACATGACAGCCCCCTAATGTACGTCTTTCGGTGTTCAAATTTAATTTTCTATCACTTTTTATCACGCTCTTTACCTTTTCTGGGTGACTAATAAAATAATATTAACGTTTCCGTGCATATTGCATTTATAGTTTCGAAAATACGTGAATCACCTCAGTATGTGTGCGGCCGTCACACTGTTTATAAAGCTATCCTGCTAACCAGAAGTTCAATGATTGGCAGACGGCTGGGTTAAGGGAATGTTAAAAAAAGCGATTAAAAATGATATAAATTAGTCTTTAAAGCCAGTTTTACGAATATAGTCTAATATATCAGCCTTTTCACTATTTGGCAGGGTGGTCACTTGGTTGTGGGAAAGTTTCAGTTACTCCCCTCACCGTCAAGTCACTTCGGTATGTGAAGAATGTGGGTCATCGTCAGACGTGACGTGTTTATGTAAAAATGATTGATTTTGGTTAGATTTGAAACCTTAAAATATGCAAAACACGCGTAGTCAGTTATATTCGGGGCGTGGCATTGTGGATTTAGTCATATATAGATAGCAAAGAGTGTTTGAGGGCCAGAATATGGGTCCAAGTTTCAAGGGGCGTGGCTACATATTTTCGGAAGATTTTTACATATGGTGTAACAAAATTTGAAACCTGCCACGAATTATAACCTGGAAGCATTTTTATGTTGTTTCTGAACTGAGTAAATTTTGGGTACATAGGCAGATACATCATAAAATTCCAGCCAAATATAGATAACAATCAATCACAACCTTTCAATAAAACTCTCTGCATAGGACACTATCATTAATGCTTTATCAGCAGGTGCAACAGCATATTTATCATGCATATCTTGCAGGCACTGAACAACTTCTGCATTTGTGAAAACAGAATCAGGAGGTTGTTTTCTGTCATCTTCTTATTCTGTTTGTAACGATATGACTTACTTCACTTGTTCATCCGAGACAGAGAAATCAAATTTGTTCTACTTTGCCTATTTTCAACCATATACTTCAACTGCGTCCATAACAATATTGTATTTTTTTCACAGTTTTCAACCCAAGAAATTTTCTGTTGTTCACAATATTGAGGCCCTTTGGAAATTCGTTAACGTAGTGCATCGTTTGCAACAATAGATAGATCGTCTGGAATATTATGACCATGATGATTCGAAATGCAAGAATTATGATATGGACATGGGTATTTGTTCTCTTTATAATTACAAGATTAAATTCTTTAACAACTTTCATTTGTTTACATAAATTGGAGGCAATACAGACTAATCTTAACATGGAAACTAAAAAAGAAGATGTGCTTCACAGCAAATCTGTCTGGGTGCCTTAAAAATGAGAAGCGTTTGAAATACTAAACTTTGAAATTGTTAAACATAATCTAAATTCCGTGTATTAGACTGATTTGTATAAATTAAAATGCTCAACTATGCTTTTTGGTTCATTGGATGTGGCCATAAAGCTTATAAAGTGAAGTTTGAATGAAACTACTATCTGTAATAGTTTTGAATCTATTCAACATTTAAATTTTGTGTATATGCATTAATTAAAAGCCAAAAACTTTGGTTTGTGGTTCATTAGATGGAGCTATGCCACAAATCCATAAGTTGAGCTAGAAATGGCACCTCAATCTATAAAAGTTTTGAAGCTATTCAAGATTTACATTTTGCATATTCAACTAATTTACATAAATCAAAATCCTACAACTTTGTTTTATGGTAAGCTGGATTCGGTTTTGCCACAAAACTATAAATTGAAGCTAGAATGGCATCTGTATGTATTATAGTTTTGGAGATATTCAACTTTAAATTCTTTCAATGTCCTTCATTAGCATAATCTGAAATTCTACAACTTGCATACTGTCTATCAGGCAGGTGTCACAAACCTATATATGCACATTGAGATTTGAGCAATGGTTTGGAAGATATTGAGCCTTTAAAATTTTATTTGCCCCTAATTTGCATAATTTAAGCATCATGACTATTTCAAATTAGATGCAAAATTTTAATGGTTAGGTCAGTCACCATGGTAAGTTTGGTGGTAATCAGAAAAAAAGTGTCTGAGAAAAACTCTGGACTGACTTGGACATAAAAAAGAAAGAACGAAGGAAAGAAAAGGAGAAAGCAAATCCAGTGTTAACTCATGCAGTGAAACCTCTCTTCAGTGAGCACCCTTGGGACTAGAGAAAAGTGCCCATTCCTGAGAGGGCCTCCCCGTCTGGACAGTATGGATGAACATGTGTGCATGTACATGTATGTTATTCATATATGCACATATACATGTACAGTGTATATATATATAATTCAAGGGGACGTGTACACATACAGTACAAAACTGCCTTTGTTCCTTCAATACATCAACAAATTTTAACCGCTGCTGTCACAAAACGACATGTACATGTAACTGTGAACTGAGACAACCACAGCACTCTCTCAGTATTGGCTGTGAAGAACAAGCTTCATCTCACTGGTTACAAGAAAACAAAGACATGAAAGAGTCCACTGAGATGACACAAATCCACACAGTTTCCAAATTCACAAACTTGTGAAAACAGTCATTGAGGACTGAAAGCCCACACTTTAATGGGTCCAGCTAACTCAGCACTGTATGTAGTCTTTTTTTTAAACAGGCTTGATCTGCCTGGAAGTCCAATGCCTGTGATCCCTTGGGACTGATAAGCCCAGCAGACTCCTAGCCTCAGGCAAAAACAGACCAGCTAGGACACCATCCTCAGTCATGGTGCACTGATAGGTCTGTCCAGCACTACTGGGAACATGGAGCAGATCTGATCTTGCTTGCATGAACAGAAAGAGATTCTCTGTATCTTATTGAGAACCTCGTTGCACAAGTGTTCGGAACTCCCCCCCCCCCCCCCATCTCATTGCTACAACACCCAAACCTTCCAAACCATAAACCAAGCATGCATGGCTAAAAGGCTGCCTATGAGACAGGTTCAAGCTACTTTATTATGAATGCAAAATGGTTGCCTAGCACCATGGATGCTTGTAAGAAGCAGTACAGCAGAAACCCCTGGATTTGGATTCTTGGGAAATTCAGTAAATTTAGTATAAATTAAAATTCCCCAGCTTTTGTTTGCATGCTGGGGTGCACGGTTGGCTGAGCAGTAAGATGCTAGCCTTTCACCTCTGCCACACCAGTCCGATTCTCACCCCGGTAAGCATGTGAAGAAAGTTCCTACCACTTTAACCGGCATGGTGGTTTTCTCCGGGTTCTTCAGTTTCCTCCACCACAGACAAGGTAGGAAGTATACACCAACATGTGTGCCATGGAGAGTGACACGATAAGTCAATGTATGACTTCTTTCACAATCCATGTAAAACAAACGTGTCTATACTATGTGCTGGTTGGTTAGCCAGATGTCTCAAGCCTGTATGTGTAAGTTAGAATTTTGTGTCTAGTAATAATATTTTTGAAGATATAAAGCTTCTAAAACTTTGCCCTGAATTTGCATAATTTTAAACATTAGGACTATTCCAAACCAGGTGCTCAATTTCACCTGTAGGTCAGTCACCATGGCAAGTTTGATGATTTTTGGAATAATGTTAATAATTTCTGACAATTCTCCGGACATATTTTGGCATGAAGAAGTGAAGAAAGAAAGAACTAGAAAAGAAAATCTGCTCCACAGCAAATCTGTCTGTGTGCCTTCAAAATGAGAACAGCTTGAAATGCTACACTTTTCCATTGTTCAACATAATCTAAATTTTGTGTATTAGCAAAATTTGAATAAATTAAAATGCTATAACTTTGGTTCTTGGTTTATTGGATGTGGCTATCCCACAAACTTTAGAAGACACCACTATCTACAGCGTTATGAAGCTATTCAAGATTTTAATTTTGCACAATTTGCATAAATCAAGAGCCTACAACTTTGGTTCATGGTTCATTGGATGCACCTATGCCCCAAACCTACAAATTGAAGTTGCAGTGGTACCTGTATGTACATGTGTGATATTTTTTAAGTTAATCAAGATTTAGATTTTGTATATTCGCCCTATTTGCTGAACTTAAAATCCTAAAACTTTGGTTCATGGTTTATTGGATGCACCTATGTCACAAACATATAGAGTGAAGTTGAAATAGTACTTTTATGATAGTTTTCAAGCTATTCAAAATTTAAATTTTGTATATTCACCTAATTTGCATAAATTAAAATTCTTCAACTTTGGTTGTTCATTGGATGCAGCTCTGTCAGAAACCTACAAATACGCACCTCTATGTATAATAGTTTTGACGTTATTTAAATTTTGTGTATTCGCCTAATTTGCATAAATTGAAATTTTACAGTTTTGCTTCATTGGAAGCGTCTTTGTTACAAACCTTTGATTTGAAATTAGAACGGCGCCTCTTTCTATAATAGTTTTAAAGTTATTCAAAAAGATTTAAATTTTGTGTATTCAACTTATTTGTATAAATTAAAATTTTACAACTTTTGGTTATTGGATTCAGCTAAGTTACAAACCTTGAATTTGACGTTCGAATGACACCTTTATCTATATTAATTATTGTCAAGCTATTCAAGATTGTCATTTTGATTATTCACATAATTTGCATAAATTGAAATCTTACAACTTTGGTTCATAGTTTATTGGATGCGGCTTTGCCACAAACTTATAATTTGAAGTTGGAACGGCTACTCTCTCTATACTAGTTTTGGAGATATTCAACTTTTAAATTTTTCAGTGTCCCTAATTAGTATAATTGAAATTCCACAACTTTCATTTACTGTCCGTTGTATTGGCAGGTGTCACAAACCTAAACATGCACATTGAAATTTTGTGTTTATCTGCAATAGTTTGGAAGATATAGTGCTTTAAAAATTTAATTGCCCCTCGCTTCATAATTTTAAACATCATGACTTTTCCAAACCAGGTGGAAAAATTTCATTGGTAGGTCAATCACCATGGCAAGTTTTGTGGTTTTCGAAATAATAGTGTCCGAGAATAACTCCAAACAAATTTTGGTGCCATGGAAAGAAAGAAAGAAACTAGAAGAGAAAACTTGTTTCACAGCAAACTTGTCTGGGTGCCTTCAAAGTGAGAACAGTTTGAAATGCAACACTTTGCCATTGTTCAACACAGTCTAAATTTTGTGTACCCTTAATAGCTTATTTTGCATAAATTAAAATGCAATAGCTTTGGTTCTTGGCTCATTGGATGCGGCCATGTCACAAACTTATAAAGCGAAGTTTAAATTACACTACTGTATAATAGTTTCGAAGCTTGTCAAAATTCTAATTTTGTGTATTTGCCTCATTTGCATAAATAAATAGCCTACAGCTTTGGTATATGGTTCACTGGGTTTAAGACAGATTTGGGTTTCGAGAACTATCTAAAAGAAATGTTAGCAAGATATAGAATAGTAATGTCGAAATTTAGAACTCTTAATCATAAGCATCCTATTGAGATAGGTCGATATATAATTGTGTCTCATCATGTGAGGTATTGTAATGTATGCAATGAAAATAAGTTAAGAGACGAATATCACGTCTTTGTGGAATGTTCTGCATTGAAAGATTTGCGCTAAAAGTATATACCTCCTTATTTTCATCAGAATATCAATTGCATTAAATTTTGAGCATTAATGAATTCTGATATGTGTGTGAAGAATAAGATTTGAAAATTTATAGTTGAAGGATTGAAAAGTTTATAGTTAACCTATATACACATGATCAATTACATACAACTCTTAAAGCACTATCATTTCAAGACATAACAAAAATCAATCAATATTTGGGTCTTACTGATTCGGAACACACATTTCCGCAAAATTTTTGTGAACTTGTGCACGCTTACACAACAACTAGTCGGAAACCAGACTCTTATAAGAAAAAATTAGATCAAATGTTTTGCAGCATTCCTTTCAAACACAAAATTATTGATTCACTTAACATTCAGTCCCTTTTCAAATTGAAATTTGTTCGTAATATGATTCAAAAGGAGTGCAAAATAAAAGATCCCCCCATCATTTCCTATAAATATGGCAACAATATTGGACAAAGTATCATGAATTACAAGAAATTTCTGGCTTGAATTACTCTTGACGATGTCGCAGCATATCAAAATTGTGACTGTATGTCTAACAGTAAATATTATAATTTTGTTGATGCATACCACAAACATGTATTTACAGGTAATTTGGATATTGAACATAATTCAAGTTTAAAAAATATGATGAAACAAGGTACAAAATTTCGGATATGTCCCAAGTTGAACATTTACAGTATTTTTCAGGATACATCTGATGCATTTGATTCCTACTGTATAAAATGGGCAAAGACATAGAAATTTTTTTTTTCAGAAATTTGAAGGATGGTTATGAAACTTGAAACGAGTCTTTTAGAAATAGAATTTATCGTTACAAATCCCACATTAAGAATTTCAATACAGTTAATCTAAAACAACCTGAAGTTTCAAAAGCAGTCAAAGAACTACAAGAAAGATTTGTAGTCACTAACATTGATAAGGCAGGGAACAATTTTGGGACCATCTGCAAAAAATATTATCTGGATGTTTCGAAAAAAGAATTTGGTATAAACAATATTTCAGACATAAGACGAAATGACGTAAATAAAATACACAAACAATCCATTGATAATTTGATAGATACACATAATGATGAGACGAAAAGGAATTTTAATATCAAAATTTCTGAATAGGACTCCTCTATTCCACTTTTGTTCTGATTACCCAAATTACATAAAAACCCTTTTAAATCTAGATTCATAGCCGATGCTGCAAAATGTACAACGAAACAAATATCAAAAGAAGTAACATTATGTTTGACTGTAATTAGGAATGATTTTCGTAAATACTGTAATGCAGTTTCTAGAAACTGTAAAATAAATTGTTTTTGGAGTGTTAGCAATTCTTCCGAGTTTGCATCTAAAATTAAAGATGTAAAAGCAAAAAATATCAAATGTTTTGATTTTTCTACACTGTACACAAATCCACCCATAGATGAAGTCAAAAGTTCACTTTCAGAATTAATAAGCAAAATGTTTAAACATAATGGTAAACCATACATGTCAAACACTAGCTCGTGTTTTGTTTTTTTTTCGTGTGATTTTTTTTATATATCTCCATGGTTTTTCTTTTTTTGTTGTTGTTGTACATGTCTTTGTAAACCCTGTAGTGTTATGGTACCATATACACGGGTTAATAATGTATTGAGGGTAGGGTTGTATAGTTTTTTCCCTTTTTTTGCTTAGGTACTACTTTCCTTTTATATTATGTTGGTGATTCATTCGCGCTGCTATATATATACTGTTAGCAGGCGGCGTGTGGATAGAATCCCCATTTTTCAACGAGCCGAACAGTTGTATCGAGGTCGAGAGAGTCGCGAGTTAGGGGCTTTGTCCCCGCACCTGCGTATATTGTAATTAACAAGCGTCGAAGGAACTAACGTAAGTAGAGACCTGCGTTTGTCAATTAGTATTTCATCGTGTTCGTTTTGAAATGTTTCAAATTCCATAGGTTTCGTAGTATTTATGGGCATCGTTCGTAAGTTGCTTATAGGTACTAACATGGTTGAAGTTCTGTGCTTCACTGGGGTTGGATAGACCGTGTCATCCCGCAAAATAGCTTTGTAAGTATGCATTTAGTTTAAATGCTGGTTAAAAGCCATAAAACATGTAAAAAAGTGTTGTAAAATCAGGTAATGTCAAGGTGTAAATGAAGTTGATAGCTTGTACAGGTTACGTATATGGAGTATATTGAATTGAGAGAGTATTTAACATTGATTATAAAGGGTTAATATTAAAGCTATGTATATATATATGTATGTATCAAGGTAAAGATTCATGATGCATGAGATAAAATTATTGGCAGCGTACTTTCTTGTATGAATTGGTCAAAGGAACGGGCGACAAATATCCTTTCTTAGCACGTGTGCACGTCGTTAAGTCATTGCGTGCATTCAAGTGTCAAGGGGTTAGCAACGATTCAGAGTGTAATTTCATGCCTAAAAGTAAGCTTTTCTTATGAATCCATGTAAAAATTACTATTCTTATTTGTGCGACTTGAACATGAAAAGTTTGGCATTTTTGGGTTTTAACAGTCGATACTTTTTTTCCCGTGGTTCCAATGTGTTTTACGCTTTGTTCTCTTTAGTTACATATTTGACCGCAGGTGTCGCTGTTGTTTCAGCTTACTTTTTTCACTGGCCGTATTAATGGTTAGAAATTCTATTTAACTATAAATTATTTACCAAGGGCATAGATTATTGAAGTATTTGTTAAATGGTGAAATGTCATATTGTTAAAACTTGGTAAATTGTTTAATAGAATATGGTATTGAAGTTATAAGTGAACAAGTGTTAAAAATAGTTACGATAAATGATATATTACGATAAATGGTATATAAATTAAAAGTTATACCAAATGAGTCGTAAAGATGATTATATGTTGATTATATGTATATTGTTGCAGTATGTCTCTATGATGTCGCAGTGATGTCCTAGTTTCAATAAATGCTCATGTGCCCAGTGCATCCGTATATTTGTTCATCTGTGCTTCTGTGCATTCGCGTACTAGTGTTCAGACACACCAGTGATGATGTTCATCAGTGCTGTGCTACATCGTTAAACAATTTAGGAGTCACATCGTGTGTTGTGACATTTATCGACAGTCAAGTTTCAACACCAGTCTTCCATTCTGCTAGACAGCTACGTACCTGGTTGCAACCAACTCTGTTATTTATTGTGATTTATAAATTTATTTATTTTTGGTTTCAAAATTATTTTTATTGTTGTTTTTTTTGTTTTTGTTTTGTATTGCCACATATCTATATATTGATACATTGTTTATCCATACATACTGATTGGTATTTGGTATATTGGGTTGTTATATTATTTATTTTACAATATATTCAGTACATATCATTGGCACATTGTATATGAGGATATCAATTACATTCTTGCACATTTTTGTGTGCGCTGTTTTCACAGCCTACACAATGGCGCCTCTAGAAGAGACAAAGGTAGATAGGGGGACGGCAATAGGCAAGGTGACTAGGCTATGCAACAAGATATCAAGATTTGTTGTAGAGGAGGATGATCTTTCAACTTTGCTTACTTTGATTTCGAAATTAAGACAGGCATTTGATGAGTTCGAGGTCGCCCATGAGAAGGTTTTGAATCTTGATAAAGAGCATGAGAAAGAGCATGATGTTTATTTTGACGAAGCACAATCTAAATATGTCAAAATGTTAGGTGTAGCTAAAAGTGCTATAAAATCTGTAGTTAAGACTGAAACAACACCTGTCCCAATCCCGGGTCGTGAAGTTTATGATATCCTATCCCTTCCAAAAGTGCAAATAGAAACATTTTCTGGAGACCCGCTCCAATATCATAACTTCATTAAAGCTTTCCATATTTCAGTTGAATCATGCATAGCCGATCCATCTGCTACACTTACTCGTATGCTCCAATACACGTCAGGTGCTGCTCATCAGGCCATTAAGTCCGCTGTATTTCTTAAGCCGGAAGAGGGTTACAAGTTTGCGTGTGATACTCTTCATAAACTTTATGTGAGTTCACACTTGGTAACTCAGAGCATTATTAAGTCCCTTAGGTGTACAAGACCGATCAAATCGGTGGTTGATATGCAATCGCTCTCAAATGAGTTACGCAACTCTTATCAAATTTTGAAGCAAATTGATTGCCTTCATGAAGCAGATTCTCACGTTGTCATTTTTGATATTGTTGCACGCTTGCCTGCTTTTGTACAAAATAGATGGAATAAGGAGGAATTGAAGTACAAGCGTTCTTCAGGTAAATACATGAAATTTGAGCAGTTAGCATCTTGGGTCGATGGTCTTGCCGAAGAATGGTCAGATCCATTGGTTGGACAAGTTGCTAGATCTGAGAGATATCAGAGTCGCAAAAATGTGACAACTCATATTACCCAGGATGAAACTCAGGAGTTGATTGACCCCATGTTGGAGGTTGACAATATACCTGGTAATTCACCAGATGGCGCTGCTGTATGTACGTTTGACGTGAATACAGTCACTCAGAAAAACACACAGCAGTCACAAAACTCACAGCATTTCAATCAGCCATGCAAAATGTGCAAACAGTATCATTTCATTATGAAGTGTCCTGTTTTCCGTGGTCTTGAGGTAAAAGATCGTTTAGCCTTTGTGAAATTTCATCAATTATGTGTGAACTGTTTAAGGGATAACCATGATATCTCTGACTGCAAATGTAAGGCTCGTTGTTTTGTTTGTGGCGACAAACATACAGCTTTCTTTCATACTGATAGGTCCTCAGTTAACTTTGCTGTGGATGCATCATCATGTTTGATGCCTGCGGTTAGAGTGCAGGTAAACAGCAAAGTTTATGCAAAGGCCATACTGGATACTGCTTCTTCCACTTCATTCTGTACTGAAAGTTTGGCTAATCAGTTAAATTTGAAAGAAATTATACTAAGCCCTGCATAAAAACATTGTCATCAGACAGTTAGTTATGGCTGTCTTTGCATTTGGGCATGGCTTGAAGAATTTTGTGAACGACTTCTGCCCACAAAAAAATCCAAGCACATGTTTAAAACTCAAACGTCAGGACCTGCCAGCATTGTTGCATAAGTACATACAGAATGTTTTGCCGACGGCAGAACATCTCATGTGCAAAGAAGCTGTGTGTGACGGCATTTTAGGGAAACAGCAATCAATATACACTTACACGTTCCGGGATATTGGAGGATTTTCATTGACTCAGGTTGGTATATATTAATAAGGAAGTGAATTATGCAGTACTCTTTATTTTATCGTTACTATGAGGAATCATATGGTTTATTAACAACTGAAGCCCATGCGTGGTAGCCAAAAATCAATGCATGAATCTTGTAAGTCATTTAATTGTTAAACTTGTCAATGCTAAGCTAGGTTACATCATAAATACAAAGAGGTTTGTCGTTCATTGAGCAAGATAATTTCAAACTTTGAGAAAATGTAGTTAAAACAAACATTGTTATGACAAAAAGGCTTTTATCATAAAAAAACAAATGCCGTGGTATGCACGAAAGACTCTTCTTAAAACTACAAAAAAAAGGATTTTAGGCAGAAAAAAAGATGTTACCAGGCTTTGTTTTCCTTTCGTACTTCCTCACATCAGCCGGCAAAGTGATTCTGTTTCCTAATTTTTTATTATTAATGGAAACTTAACAAACCCGAATCTGTAAGCCCAAGTACCCTTTTAACACTACCATCATAAAATAAATGGGAACATGTATGTGGGTACCCAACTGGATACATACTACATGTATGTATATATATATATATATATATATATATATATATATATATATATATATATATATATATATATATATATATATATATATATATATATATATATATATATATGTACTTAACTGTGCAAAAAGGTAAAAACACAATAGTTTGCACAATTAGATTCAGAATTATAGCGAGCCATTAATGAAAGTCTCTGTCAGTGGGACGTTTTGGCATATATGTTGATACCTAATTTCTGTACCATGAATTCCTGGATACCCAAGCGACGCACTTTAGTACACGGTCAAATATCTTTTCCCTACTTTCAGCACATATATGGAAGTTTCAGCAACAAGCAATTAAGATTAAACCTTCCTGACAAACGTGCTGAGCACAGGAAAATAAAATCTGGTTGCAAGGATTTAAGGAACTGTGGATCTTGCCTGAACCAGCTACAACTCAAAGATTCCCAAAATCACAAAGGATATACAGAGTGGTTGCATTTGCAGTTTCGGTATGCCTTGCTGTTTCTGTCATTTGTCACGTCGGATGTGGCATTATGTGGTGTAGAAGTCCAAAGAAAGGTAAGTGAAACATGTACAAGATAATCGTGAACGTGTTAGTTTTCACAAAGGTAACACAGTCTAACAGATGGCCCTTAATTGGGGGACACAGGCTTACTGTGAGCCTTGGTCTATTCAACAACCTGGGCTTCTGCCAGCAAATTACAGCCTCGCCTGTCCATGATGGTGACACTTTCAACAATGACGACCACATGTTATGCCATCCTTACAAACTATCACAATCCTTATCTGACAAAGAAATTACATGGCTGACACTTACTTGTCCCTCTGCGTTGTAAGCGACTATTTATCCATGAAAATGTTATAGACTTTAATACTCCCCACAATGACTCGATGGGGACTATTAAGGTCTTTTCTTTTATGTCCCAGTGAAGTTCACTCTCCAATTTGCCCATGTTCAATGCGTTTAACAACCTCCACAACGTCCATTGTGGCACACGAATTTTTGTGGGTGGAACTATTTTCATAATTTCTTCAAAAAAAAGTGCCAGAATATAATTGTCTTTATTTTTGTTAAGAAGGCGGCTAAATATCACGAATTGCAAAGGGAACTAGCATAAATGGCTCAAATAACAACAAAAACAACACTTTGCAAACAAATAATCTTTATTAAACTGATTTCAATCCGCAAGTCGTTGTGCATATTTCCCAAGTCGTAGTTGCCTTTGGTAACGACCTACAAGGTAGCATTACGTTTGATAAAAGGCCTTGACAACCATGTGAGCAGAAAAGAAATCCAACAGATCCCAACATGCGCACAGGCAGCAGACAATTGTGGACATTTTCATGATCTCACAGGTCAGGCATTCACTTGTAGCTGCCTTAGATGAATCAAATAACACCTGTCCAATGCAAGGGTGGTAGTTGGAACTGCTTACCTGTTGTTATGGATAAGATAAGATGTGATTGGACGGTCATTTAAGACGGCCGCCTTTGCCAATCAACCAGATGGTGACAGCCACTCTGGACAGCTTCCCCATGAGTAAGCTATTTACTCTTACGTTGCAGCTGATATCAAACTTATACATAATTGTGTGCTGCATACAGTGTGTTTTAATCAGAGATATGTTTGCAATCTCCCTGTGATTTCTGTAAAGCAAGCTGGGTAGGCCAACCATTCAAATTTGCGTTTATGTAGACCTCCTCTGCCCTCAATTAAATGAAATGTGCACCGAAAATACCAGTCACTGCCAGTGTTATTCCAATGTTGTTGTGTTTCTGGGAATCTTAAGGGTTTGACATTAACCCTTTCCCCTCAGATATAGACAATGAGTAGCTTTGCTTGTTGGTGCAGATTGGGTAATAGGATTGCCCAGCATCAAAGAAAGATGTAGACTGAAGAGTATTTTATCCTAATATACAAGCTTCATCAACACTTCTTATTCCAAAAATTTGCTAATGATCACGAAGTCAATTAAAATTGTAATAGATAACTTTGACCCTGAGAAACATTTTGGCAATTTGAAAGAAAAGGATTAATAAAAAGGAACCACTCACCATCAATTTTACTGCACATGATGCAAAATCTTCCGAGACTCCGGTCATGTTCCCTCAGTCAGAAGGATACAGCTGACCCATGATAATGTACACCAGCGTCCTAAAGTACAAGTGTTGCCCCATCCTCACCTTAACTGTCCAGTGACTGAAGAGCTTGACAAAATATTTGTACGTTTAATTTTATAACTACTTTCTCTATATTTGGAGCACTTTTTGCAATTGTGATCAAGATTACCATGGATCTGGCATGCATGATGATCCATTGGAGGCTCTCTGTCCCTCAATATTTGAAGAAGATACAGACAGTCAAAATGGCAACGCTTGTGTATTTTAGCTTTTTCTGTTATGTATTGGCTTATATGTACCTCTGTGTCCGTCAACTGAACCTAGGGCAGATTTACAAAACATGTATACCAGTATACACAAACATGTAATTGGTATTTCTTGCACAAATATCCTGGTGTTTTGCAATTTACAATCCTCATACAAAGTACGTTTTGTACTTGGCTTAGAACATGTTCTATATACTCAAACAAATCAACGAAAGTGAAAATGTAACACTATAAGTTGTTGTGCAATGGTTACCCTTCTTGTAAGGCCCAACTCACCAATGGCCACCTATCTTCAAGACTGCCAGTCCTATGAGCAAAGTGCAACATGCCTATTACATTGGCCCACTCTACAGAGCTACCCCTCTATGAAGGCCACCTTTGGGCAGCATCTGTGGTGGCCTGATAAGAGATGGGCCACTGAATTCCATATTACAAATAACATTCATATTATAAATTCGCCAGCGGATAATCACAGAAATAAATATAATGAAAGTATGTCAACATTACATGTCTGGATAAATAGTGGACTGGTAGTTTGTGCATGTATAAACAGATATATGACACATTTGAGCCCGATATATATATATATATATATATATATATATATATATATATATATATATATATATGTATGTATGTATGTATGTATGTATGTATGTATGTATGTATGTATGTATATATATATATATATATATATATATATATATATATATATATATATATATATATATATATATATATATATATATATATATATATTATCTGAGGATCTTCTTTGCCTGCGTACGGCTATGATATCCATAATTTTGCCAATCCGTGCCCACATATAAATATTTGAACATGCTCAAGCATGATTTTTTTCCTCAGGCTCACTTCTGTATTTGAATCCTGCCAACCCTGTACTTTTGACAACACGTGCAATCCCATTATGAACATTAAAGTTGCCTGATTATACCAAAAGAAATAGACCATTTTATTGACAACATTCCACATCTTTACCATCACAGCTTTCGATTATGGTAGTCAGGAGTTTTCAGATTTCTGCTTCTCTGTCAACTGCATGCTTGTTAGTCCCATTTTTGTGTAAATAATGACCGCCCCTTGAGTGCACTTTTGTGCACGTCTGGGACATGGATTTTTTAAAGGACAGCTTAAAGATGTTTTGGGGGCACCCTTTCTTTCATTGCATTTTTGTCAGCATATGTTATGGATAATAAGTGGTTAAAATACCAATCAAAGTGTGCTAATAAGGGATCTGGGTCATAAAAGAAATATAAATTCATTTCAATATGTCAAAATATTTTTCGAAATCTTAACCTTTCATTTGTATTATAATTTGAGCAAGGCATAGTGATTGTGTAAATTTTAGTTATGATATGCATGACTGATAAATCACGATTGACTCTTTTCTATCAATAAAATTATTACTTAGTTCTTTAAAACAATACCGGAGCATGACTACACATCATTCCTCCATATCAAGTGCGGGGCTTATATAGACTTGTAACATCTATTCCGTGTTTTTCACATGAAACGTCGGAAAATATGGAATAACGTAACTTGCACGTGAAAGGGTTTCTGTGGAGCAAGTAACCTGTGTTTCCTACCATAATGATGTCATTTTAAAGGTCTAAAATTGCAGCGAAATTGTATTTACTGAAGAGAAATGGACTTGAGAGGTCACAACCTTTATGTTGGATTTGTGGCTGTTTCTTGTCCATTAGTCACATTATTCGTTTGTGTATTTTATTTCAGAGAACGTTTACGCAAGACCCGCAGATACCAGTTCTTCTTTTCCTCTCCATGGCCATGCAAATTTGACAGGCCCAATATCGCCATCAAATATTGAAAGCCTAGGATCAGAATATCAACGCAGTACGTGAGCCTACAGTACACGTCTCGGGAGCTGATATCATTTCAAGCTTGACAACAATTACAAGATAAGCAATCAAAGAACCACTTATACATCTGTGATAACAGGGCACAGGAGCGGTCCACTTGTTGACGTTGGTAAAGCTCCCCCACTTCGATCAGCAAAGTTGGGCGAGTAAAATAATGAAGCTATAAAATTTAATTTCCGGAAATATCAGTAAAATTCATGTAGTTTTGGAAGCAGTACAGTCGCATTTCACATACATCGAAATGAAATAGCTTTTTATGCGCAACTGATAGGACAAAAAGTAATTTGAAAAACTCAAAGAAATCATGTAGTCAGAAGAAATTTACATGCTGGACCACATTTGCAGTCCTCGCCGAAGTGAACTTATGTACTACAAAGTTGCCTTTTATAAGTATTTGAAGACAGACGATACATCAAAAGCATTTTGTGTAGCTACTACCTAACCAGCTCTATAGATTGAAAAGTATCCATTTAGATATTTAAAATGTGTGCATTTTTGAAAGGAAGAAAGATTACAAACCTGGGGAAATACATCATTCTGTGTGAACTGTTAAAAACACTGAAGCAGACGACATTTGACCACCATTTAAATTTGAGTCAGGTATGTGAAACTGCATATACCAGTGGAAATAACATTTTTACAAGCTTTATCAGACCTTAATACTTTACAACAGAAATAAGATGAACCCATATGACTAAAAAAAGGACCCAGAATTGTAGCTCAGGTGACTTGTCAGTCAGCCGAGCTTACCTTGTGGTCACCCGTCCGTCGCACGCCCCTCATCAGGCATGGACTTACCATCTGACAGTAGGTCCGTGCATCAGCCAACAATTTAGGTTCAACTGTAATACTCGAAACATCTATGGCTAGATGATACTCAATTGAAGTGTCAGGTGTTACTACTTAGTATATTTATTCAAGTACGCTTTACACGATTTTAATGATTCAGCAAAAATTCTGTCAGTGGGTAGTTTGTTCCGAGCATTAGCGGTTCTAAGGAAGAAAGATTTCTGGTCATATTTAGTTGTGGATGGTGGGATGTGGAAGTACAGGACATATCCAAAGATTTGTATCCATAGAGTTTTTTTGCAGGCTTGGATTTTTTTCAGATTTTATAGCATTCTTTAATGATTCAGCAAAAATTCTGTCAGTGGGTAGTTTGTTCCGAGCATTAGCGGTTCTAAGGAAGAAAGATTTCTGGTCATATTTAGTTGTGGATGGTGGGATGTGGAAGTACAGGACATATCCAAAGATTTGTATCCATAGAGTTTTTTTGCAGGCTTGGATTTTTTTCAGATTTTATAGCATTCTTTCTGACTTGGCAGGATTTTCACATTTTTCCCACAGAAGTCACCCCAAATTGTTATTTTCCAGTTGAAATCAGAAGAGAAATTTAAAATATATTTCCATGTCCAGGATCGAATTCAATGGCTAGTCCTGGAAAAGGATCAATAAAAAGTTATAAAATTTTTAATTTAGTCCTGACAGGTTTTTAATTTTTACTTCTATAAATGGCTCCAAAAGTCCCAGAAGGGGTTGTCAGAAAAAAAAATCATGGGAATCGTTCCTGGATATGATATTTTTCTTTTTAAGTCCGATAATTTTAATGTGATAGTGCAATTTGTTTGTTTGTGAGGTGAGATACAAATTGCACAGGTTGAGCAAAAACCAGTTCCGAGAAAATCGCATTGAAAGAAAAAGTTGCCAATTCTTACGCATTTATGGCTGTAATATGACATATGCTCATTTCTTCTGTTTTGTGTTTTAATTATTGTGTGAAATAAACTTGTAGCTTTACCTATGTGATGTTGTCATTAAACTAAAGTATATTTTGTGGCGTAAATTTCGCCGTTTTTTAACTTGGGAACACCACACTTGGCTTGGTTGGGTGTGGGTTCACATGCGGCTTTCCATACTTGGAGACCAGTAAGTGGATTGTGCTAATTTGTTTTTACATCAATAGAGAATTTCAGAGTAATCAGAACAATGGTAGTGATTAGTCTGAACAGGTCCATTCTTCTCTCCACGGCTAATGGTTTCCTGTGAGTGACCCTTGTCAATAGCTCCATTGGTTTCCAGCGGTCATGGACTAATGACTGTGCAAACAATGACATAGTTCATTATCATGCCCATGCAAACAAAGCCATGTGCCCGGCACTGTTTAAACTTTTCTTTGTAAACAAAAGTTTTGAGATCAATTATCTCATTTAAATTTTATGTTCACACATCTGAGTTTTTGGGAGCACGTAGTTTAAGTAATAGATTATCCAAAAATATGAAAAAGTGATTAGAGGTTATCCAAAGGTGCCGGCTTCAGACCCTCCTCCTTAAACCAGAGCTATAGGGGGGGGGGATGTCTCGCCAGTATAATTCAAACCACTCCGAAGTTTTTCAACAATGCTCATTCAAACATGATGTAACTAATGAGGTATGACAGTGATGGCACAAATCTGTAGTCAAAATCACTATCAATCATTTACCGAATGAAGAAAGCCCTACCCAGTGTAGTTAGCGAAATATTGCCACTCCGAAGTTTTTCTACAATGCTAACTCAAGCATGATGTAACCAATGAAGTATGACAGTGATGGTACGAATCTGTAATGACCATCAATATGAATCATTTACTCAAGTATGAAAGCCCTACCCAGTGTGTTACAGGATTGATGCCACTCTGAAGATTTTTTTTTGTTGACGGACATAACCAGTGTAGTATGACAGTGATGGTACAAATCTGTAGTGACCATAACGATCAATCATTTACCCACGTATGAAAGCCCTATCCAGTTTAGTAAGTGAAATATTGCCACTCCAACTTTTTCTACAATGATCATTCAAGCATGATATAACCAATCAAGTATGACAGTGATGGTACAAATCTGTAGTGACCATCACTACAAATCATTTACCCAAAGCAAGAAAGCCCTACCAAGTGTAGTTAATGAAATAATGCCACTCCAATGTTTTTTAATTGACGGATGGACGTCCGGAAAGTGAGTGCTTAGTCTCGCCAACAGCTTCTGCTAGCGAGACAATGACTGAAGATTTTTGTTTTTGTGTTTTGTTTACCCTTCTGGCAGCTCTTCACTGACCCATTTTTCTACTTGATTTTTACCCAGTATCAATGATGCATGTTATCAACCTTTGTAGGCCCACATACCACGCAACAAGATATTTATAAGTTTACATGGAAGAGTGGCATCGCAAAAGTAAAAAAATTGTGTCATGAATAAAAAAATTAAAGGATGGTGGCTTAAAGATTGTACTCTTTGAAACCCAAGCAGTAACATTATTACTGAAGTAAACAAAACGCCTGTATGGAAGGCCCAATGCTAAATGGAAAGCGATCTTCTTTTCATTCTTGCTGAGCATTAAATTAGAAGACGTATTTATTTGTGAGAAGATGCTGTATTAACCTGGAAAAGAAACAGATACTGACATTTAATAAACAACTTATTATGGTGTGGAAAGAGTTTTTTCAGCCTCAGAACACTTCAGAGGCCAGGAACGACGTTATTTGGTACAATGAGTACATGAAAAGGGATATAAAAACCCATAAAGAAATGGTTCAACAAAAAAATATTTTTATAAATGACAGAATAAATCCGGATGGCACCTTTGCAAGTGAGCAACAGCTCGAAGAAAGTATGATGTATCAGTTAATATTCTAGATTATTTTTTAATTTGATTCGCTATATCAGGATTATGGACACAATACCCTATTTCTCAACCTCTCAAAAATATTGAAATTTATGATAAGCCCAGTTTTAAAGTGGTGGACAAAAAGAGGTGCATTAGTGAAATATGATGTGAGGTCTTTTACTGGGTATTTATGAAACAACAACCAGACGTAGTACCAACAGGCCATGGTAATATCAAATTTCATGACGTATTTACAATAACTGATGATATATGTATGAGGGAGAAAATATTTTCTTTTGCCTTCAAATGTACAATGTAAACAAGACTACAGGCCTTTCAATTTTCAGTCTTACACCATTTTGTAATCTCTAAAAGTAGACATTTAGAAATGCAATTAGGGGATTCCAACGTTTGCAATTTGTGTGATAAACAGGACACAACTGGCCACAGATATTGGGATTGCGCACAGATCAAAACTTTCTGGGTACACTTTCAAAAGTGGTGGAATAGGCTAATACCAACCAAAATGATAAATTAATGTGTTGAGAGGGTAATCTTCAGATACTAGCAAATAGAAGCAAATCTTTTCTATATTCTTAATAACTTCCATGTAATTTTAAATGGCTAATCTTTCATCCATGGAGAACTGTGCAAAAACAAACACATTTTTAACAACTCCCTTCTTTACATGTGTATGAAACTTCAGGTGGAAACGTACATTATTGTTCGTACAAGGGAAAGAGGATACATTTTTATCGCCCATGGAATTGACCCACCGAACATATTGCCTTGATCATGTATCACCAATGGAGTGATCTACCGAACCTATTGTCTTGATCAATATGTATAAGAAATGTCAATAAAGATACATTAAAAAAACATTGACAAGATGTTGCATCTAAGTGTCAGTGAAGTATAGTTAGTGTAATTTGTGATTTGAAAAACATCGGTTTTGACACTTTTAGACCTAACCTGCAGCTGGTATACAGATACGCAAAACATGGGTTCTTCAGACTTGGAGGCCATTTTGGATTTTTCCCAGAGAGGTTCTTGGGGGAAAAAATGCCAACGTGGATTTTCTTATTCTATAGGCACAGGAGAACAATAATTGGTGTATTTTCAAAAATTTACCTTCAATGTCCAGGGGACCACCACTGGACCCTATATTTTAGCAGTCAGAAAGTTCAACAACTCGACAAACTGATCATTTTCTAATGATAACTGTCCATCCTTCACATCTTTAGTATCTTTAGTAAAATGTTCACTTTTAAAAGATGTGGTTGTTCTTTGAAAGTTATTTTTCTTTTATGGTTTGTGTACGAGAGACTAGATATATTCTTTCAAATTGGAGCGAGGAATAGTTGTGTCTACTTTGCCTCTTTTCAACCATATACTTCCACTGCGTCCATAACAATATTCTTGTTTTTTTCACAATTTTCACGGCAGTCAATTTTCTGTTGTTCACGATATTCAGGCCATTTTGAAATACGTTTATGTGGTGCATCGTTTGAAACAATAGATAGATCGTCAAGAATATTATGATCATGATGATTTGAAATGCAAGAATTATGATTTGAACATGGGTATTTGTTTTCTTTACAATCACCAGATTAAATTCTTTAACAACTTTCATTTGGTTTAATGTATTGAAGGCAATGCAGACTAATCTTAACATGGAAACTAGAAAAGAAGATGTACTTCACAGCAAATCTGTCTGGGTGCCTTCAAAATGAAAAGAGTTTGAAATACTACATTTTGCCATTGTTCAAGATAATCTAAATTCCGTGTGTTAGACTGATTTGTACAAATTAAAATGCTCAACTATGCTTTTTGGTTCATTGGATGTGGCCAAGATAACGTTTATAAAGTGAATTTTAAAAGAACCTACCATCTATAATAGTTTTGAATCTATTCATCATTTTAAGTTTGTGTATTTGCATTATTTAAAGGACTAAAACTTTGGTTAATGTTTCATTATATGGGGCTATGCCACAAAACCATAAGTTGAACTAGGAATGGCACCTCAATCTATAATAGTTTTGAAGCTATTGAAGATTTACATTTTGTGTATTCACCTAATTTGCATAAATAAAATCCTACCATTTTGTTTCATGGCTCACTGGATTCGGTTTTGCCACAAACCTATAAATTGAAGTTGGAATGGCATGTCCATGTATGATAGTTTTGGAGGTATTCAAGTTTAAATTCTTTCAATGTCCTTCATTAGCATTATTTGAAATTCTATTACTTGCATACTGTCTACTTTATTGGCAGATGTCACAAACCTATATATCCACATTGAAATTTGAGTCAATCTGCAATAGTTTGGAAGATGTTGAGCTTTTAAAATTTTACTTGTCCCTTATTTGCATAACTTAAGCATCATGACTATTCCAAATGAGATGCACAATTTCACTGGTTAGGTCAGTCACCATGGTAGAAAAATGGTGTCTGACAAAAACTCTGGACCGACTTGGTCATAAAGAAAGAAAGAAGGAAGGAAGACAGAAAATCCAGTGTTAACTCATACAGTGAAACCTGTCTACGGTGTGGCCCCTTGGGACTAGAGAAAAGTGCCCATTCCTAAGAGGGTCAGCCCGTCTGGGCAGTATGGAAGAACATTTGTGCATGTACATGTATGTTATTCATACATGCACATATACATGTACCGTTTATACATATTATTCAGGGGGATGTGTATACATGCAGTACAAAACTGCCTTTCTTCCTTCATTACATAAACAAAATTTAACAGATGCTGTCACAAAACTACATGAACATGTACTTGTGAAATGAGACAACCACTGCACTCTCTCAGTATTGGCTGTGAAGAACAGGCTCCATCTCACTGGTTACAAAAACACAAAGAAATGAAAGAGTCCACTGAGACGACACAAATCAACACAATTTCCAAATTCACAAACTTGTGAAAACAGTCATTGAGGACTGGAAGACCATACTTTGATGGGTCTAGTTAACTCAGGACTGTATATAGTCTCTTTTTAACAGAGGCTTGATCTGCCTAGAAGTCCAGTGCCTGTGATCCCTTGGAACTGATTAGCCCAGCAGACTCCTAGCCTCAGGCAAAATCAGACCAGCTAGAACACCAGACTCAGTCATGGTGCACTAACAGCTCTATCCAGCACTTTTGGGAACATGTAGCAGATCTGTTCTTGCATGAAGAGAAAGTGATTCTCTGTTTTTTATTGAGAACCTCGATGCACAGTTGTTGCCCCCCCCCCCTCACATTGCTACAACACCCAAAACCTTCAAAACCATACACCTAGCATGCATGGCTAAAAGGCTACCTATGAGACAGACTCAAGCTAATTTATTATGAATGCAAAATGGTTGCCTAGCGCCATGGAGGCTTGTAACAAGCAGTACAGCAGAAGCCCTGGATCTTTATTGTTGGGAAATTCAGTGAATTTAGCATACATTAAAATTCCCCAACTTTTGTTTGCATGCTAGGGTGCACGGTTGGCTGAGCAGTAAGATGCTCGCCTTTCACCTCTGCAACACAGGTTCGATTCTCACCCTGGGAAGCATGTGGAAAAAGTTTCTACCACTTTAACCATGCACGGTGGTTTCCTCCGAGTTCCTCGGTTTCCTCCACCACAGACAAGGTAGGAAGTATACACAAACATGTGTGCCATGGAGAGTGGCTTCTTCCACAATCCATGCAAAACAAGTGTGTCTTTACTATATGCCAGTGGGTTTGCCAGATGTCTCAGACCTACATGCGTGAGTTAGAATTTTGTTTTTGTAATATTATTCTTGAACAAATAAAGCTTTTAAAACTTTAATTGCCCCCGATTTGCATAATTTAAAACACCAGGACTATTCCAAACCAGGTGCTCCATTTCACCTGTAGGTCAGTCACCATGGCACGTTTGGTGATTTTTGGAATAATATTAATAATGTCTGACAAATCTCCAGACATATTTTGGCATAAAAAAAGAAAGAAAGAACTAGAAAAGAAGACCTGCATTGGATGCACCTATGCCCGAACCTACAAATTGAAGTTGCAGTGGTACCTGTATGTACATTTATGATATTTTTGAAATTAATCAAGATTTAGATTTTGTGTATTTGCCTTTTTCGCTGAAATTAAAATCCTAAAACTTTGGTTCATGGTTCATTGGATGCACCTATGTCACAAACAAATAGCATGAAGTTTAAATTGTACCTTTATGATAGTTGTGAAGTTATTCAAGATTTAAATTTTGTGTATTCACCTAATACTTGCATAAATTAAAATTCTTCAACTTTGGTTGTTCATTGGATGCAGCTATGTCAGAAGCCTACAAAAAGGCACATCTAGGTATAATAGTTTTGAAGTTATTTCAGATGTAAATTTTGTGTATTCACCTAATTTGCATAAATTAAAATTTTACAGTTTTGCTTCATTGGATGCGTCTATGTTACAATCCTTTAAATTGAAATAAGAATGGCACCTCTTTCTAAAATGGTTTTAAAGTTATTCAAAAAGATTTAAATTTTGTGTATTCACCTTATTTGCATCAATTAAAATTTTACAACTTTGGTTCATTGGATTCGGCTTTGTTACGTACGTTCAATTTGACGTTCGAATGACACCTCTATCTATAATATTTTCAAGCTATTCAAGATTTTAATTTTGATTATTTGCGTAATTTGCATAAATTGAAATCTTACAACTTTGATTCATAGTTCATTGGATGCGGCTTTTCCAAAAACTTATAATTTGAAGTTGGAACAGCTACTCTATCCATAGTAGTTTTAAAGATACTCAACTTTTAAATTTTTCAGTGTCCCTAATTAGTAAAATTGAAATTCCACAACTTTTATTTATTGTCCATTATACTGGCAGGTTTCACAAACCTATGTATGCACGTTGAAATGTTGTGTCTATGTGCAATAGTTTGGAAAATAGGGTGCTTTGAAAATTTTAATTGCCCTTAATTTG
The DNA here is from genome assembly GCA_964020975.1 of Hermodice carunculata. Taxonomy (NCBI): domain Eukaryota; kingdom Metazoa; phylum Annelida; class Polychaeta; order Eunicida; family Amphinomidae; genus Hermodice; species Hermodice carunculata. The sequence continues at coordinate 83,296,586 of OZ026616.1, read as the reverse complement.
CAAAATGTTAAACATCATGACAATTCAAAATTAGGTGCACAATTTCAGCAGTAGGTCAGTCACCATGACAAATTTGATGGATTTCAGAATTGTAGTGTCTGAGAAAAACTCCGGACAAATTTGGACGTAAAGAAGAAAGGACGAGAGAGAGAGAGAGAGAGAGAGAGAGAGAGAGAGAGAGAGAGAGAGAGAGAGAGAGAGAGAGAGAGAGAGAGAGAGAGAGACTCCAAACTCTTTTATTTATGACCAACAAATGGTATAATACATAAATAGTGATACAAGAAACTAAGTTGATCAAGGGAGACTCTTGCTATTACATTATGCATGTTGCTGTCGCAAGAGCCACCCTTGTAACAAGAATTGTGGTTTTGAACATAGTGATTTTTTAAAGAAATATGTTATACATCAGGATGACCAATAAATTCTTGTAGCTATCTTGAAATGCTATGGTGTACAAAAACCTTTAGATTAATCATTTTGTTGACAAATGTAACAATCATACACAGTGCATTCATGGTTGTATTTGTTCAAAAAAAAGTTGTCACATAGTTTGAAAAACCTTTTAGGCTATGAGAATAGATTTTATTTAATATGTTGTCATCAGTGGAGTTTATGACTTTTGGAAAATCAAAAAAAGAGACTTTCCTGCGGAAATTTGTAATCAACTTGATTAATAAATAACCCAACGTTTCTTATTCTTCTAGTGTCGTGAATATGTATATGTCCAATAGATATTTATGGTAATGTAAGCAGTCTTGTCGGAGGTTTGCATGCACAAATTTGTAATAAAATTTAAGTTTGGCTAAAGTAAACAAATCTTCTACGTTCAATAGTTTCAAACATTTTAAAGTTGGTTCACTATATGCATTATAATTGGATACAAGATATACAACACACTGCCTTCTTCTGAAGCTTTGTTATTTTATTATGTTTGAATCGCCAGGTAAGTATGCCATAATCAATATAAGGTAATATCAAAGAATTGTATAAGGTAATTTTTGTATTTAAGGGAAGAAAATGCTTTACCTTATTAATGATGCCAATAGCTCTTGATATTTTGGAACTTATTTTGGCAATATGATTATTCCAAGCAAGTTTCTCATCTAAAGTAAGTCCCAAGAAGTTGAAGATATCTACATTCTCAATTAAGATATTATTTATCAAAATTTCAGGTGCATTGAATGGTTTATTAGTTTGATGCAAAATCATAAATTTTGATTTGTTAACATTCAGAGTAAGCTCACCAACTTTAAGCCATTCACTTAGGAGATTTAATTCTTTGTTTATGGTAATGCAGCAATTTTGATCCTTTAGATCTAAGTATATATAAAGAGTAGTATCATAAGCACACATTATATATTTAAATAGTTTAGCAGCATTTGACAAATCATTTATGTATAGAATAAACAGAAGTGGACCAAGAACAGAGCCCTGTAGGACCCCAGTTGATATCAAGGCAGTATCAGAGATGCTACCATCTATGTCTACATGCTGTTTACGAGTAATTAAATAATTTTGCATGAGGTTTAGAGGTGTTCCATTGATACCGTAATAGCTCAGCTTTTGAACAAAAATATCATGATTTATGGTATCAAAGGCTTTAGACAGATCGAGAAAAATACATAAAGGAAGTTTGTTTTTATCCATATCATGAATTAAATTATTTACAAGATCAACAGCTGCCAGTTCTGTTGAGTTACCACTTCAAAAATCAAATTGACCTTTGATGTTTATTTAATACATCAATTAGTATCTTATTGAGTAGATTCTAATTTGTTTTAGGATGGCAATTTTTATCTAAATTCAATTTATTTGTGATATCCATAAGTTCAAGTTCCTGAATTACTTTTTGTACAGAATCTTGACGATCGATTTTACAGTTAATGAATTTAGGATTTTTTATATTACTCAATGGTGAATTCAGGCACATAAAATAAGGTTGATGGTCAGAAATTTTTTGGTGAGAATTCCTGAAGTACTTTGAAATGTAAAATCACTTATTCTACAGAATATATTGTCTATAACTGTTCCACTTTTATTTGAAAAACCGGGTGGGTACAGTAATCATTGGAATGAAGCCTATGGAAACCATAGTTTCAAAAAAAATCATTGACGATATTTCTTTCATGAACCTGTAGAAGGTTGATATTAAAATCCCCTGTTATTAGTATTTCATTATTTACTTTGCTCAAACATGTTAGGGTTTTTTCATTTCTTCGTGAAATTCAGTTAGAGTATCTCTAGGAGGTCTATAAATATTTCCAATTGTTATATTTTTGGTTAATCTATCTCCTGATATGTCTATAAATTGTCCTTCCCAAAATGGTACATTTTAAAAATTTTTCTGTACTTAATGTATGATTATATTTTTCATGTAAATATATTATTAAACCACCTTTCTTACCACATGTACTACTCTGTTCCCAACATTTATAATTTTCCAAATGTATTAATGATAAATGACTATTGTCTTGTAATTTGACATTCCTGTAAACAGATTGCACTGAACGCAAAGCCTTTTTGTCTTAATTCTACAACAAAACCTGGAAGTTCATCAAATTTTGCCCATACTGAATCTATGTTAATACTTAACACAGTGAAGCAATTTGTGTCAGATTCTAACAATTGATGTACATCGTCTACATATGGGGAGTGTCTTATTATATTGATCACTTGATTTTCTTCATCCTGTTCGTCATTTTCTAATTGAAGTACAGCTCGCAAAGAATGGGGTTGTACACCACCATCCAAATTCCTTAAAATAGAATCATCATTATCGATAGAAGTTATATTGTCCAGCATAATATGTAGCTAACGTAGAGGGAGAGAGAGAGAGAGAGAGAGAGAGAGAGAGAGAGAGAGAGAGAGAGAGAGAGAGAGAGAGAGAGAGAGAGAGAGAGAGAGAGAGAGAGAGAGAGAGAGAGAGAGAGAGAGAGAGAGAGAGAGAATTCTCGGAAAAACAAAATATCTGAGGTTGCACTCAGAAATATTCATCAATAAAAATTTGTCTCAGTTTGTTTTGGTAACTTCATATGGGAGATATGTTCAGTAATTACCCTGTTGCTTTATTATATCACAGCATATTTATCGTAATGCACCTTGCGGGATAGCCAGGGACAAACTCATCCAGAACATCAGACTCAGAGTCGAGTAGTATATTACTTGTTAGATGCAGTGTTCACTCTTGTCAGTGTAATAAACATATGTTCAAGTTTCGATCAAAGAAAGTTAGAAAATGCCGAACGTTAACTGCTGCGTAACGAAATGCACAAGTTCTAAGAGGAAGACACCTAGAATCGCCTTTTACTAGTTGCCGTCCGATAAAACAGAGGAAAACCTGGATCAAACTGATCAGGAAACAAAAACAAACAAAAAATGAATCGAAGTGGGCCACTGTAGCCATCGTCGTAGCTTTTCCTGAGAGTTGTTTTCTACTCACTAGGAACACCATTTGGCGGCGTACGGCACATTTTGGCGGCGTACAGTATCTTTTGAATAACCGTTTCACCCCTTTATAACATTCAAACACCTGGCCCTGTTTTGGTCGTCCGTTTTGGTTCCACAAAGACCACCAAAATTCTTTCAGACCACAGATATGGAAAATAACACCACTGGTTGCAGTGGTTTTAATTTGTGCTGTCTGGTCACTTTGCTCTATGGTTTATTTCTAGATTGAAAATGGAAGAACAAAGTCCATTTTAAAAGTATAACCATGCATGTGATATTCTGTACAATAAGATTCAGCACAATTTATTTTGCATTTTATTCATCAAAACATAAAACCTACATGACTTTAAGAAGTTGGACATGCAAGCTTTCACCTTATATTTCAGCATATATCGCCTTAAATGATAGCATGAAAAAATAATAAAAATGTTCATTTTATCGGAAGGTATAAAAAGTTTTGGTCTGAGCAGTTCATGGCATTGTTCATACAGCACATTCCTATTGTGAACAGTATACTATGCATTTATAGTTGCATGATAAGCATTACCTTACATGACTGTAAAACTAAGCTGAAGTATATAAAATTAAAGCTAAATAAATTGTGGGCATAAACTGACAGCAAACTGATGGCATTCCTGTTCTGGAGATGCAGAGCTAATCAAAACTATTTTCTGCGAGAATTCCTGTGGTGTGGGGCATCAGTGAAAATGACAACGCAATGTAATTAAGTCAATTTACATGGTACAGGTCACTATTGTCTTGTATACGTGGAATTGTACTAAAAAAACGGATTATAATAACACAATAAAAACCTGACTGCATGATCGCCCTATCATCATCATCATCATCATCATCATCATCATCATCATCATCATCATCATCATCATCATCATCATCATCATCATCATCATCGGTAAAATGTCATTGCAACACATGAGAACCGAACTTCAAGGTATACATTAAGTGCTATGTTCCTCAAAACTGTTAAATATCACATCTGGAAGAAATAATATTATTAGTATTAAAAATTATGGATATTTTTAATTTTCCAATGTCAGCTTTGTCTTTTAAGTGAAGAAGTGGGGTCATTGATCAGGATAGCATATTACTAGGCTGTTTGATGTACATTAAAATAGTATCCCTTTCATCCCAATTTTGTTTTCCTCTTTATTTTAGCAATTGATATTTCCCCAAATAGAATCTTACACATTCTGAGATTTGAATCACAGGTCTTTACAGTTCTATAGTAAGTAGGAATTTAAATTCCAGTCTTTGAATTGGTAAAAAAAAACCTAAGTGTTATATTTATTTCCACTTTTGTCAATTTCTAAATATTGGACCTTTTGAAAATATTTTTTTTATTTTCTTTAAATGGTCCAAGCTGGACCTTTGCTGAAATTGCGGAGTTCGTCCGAATCCTTTGACCCCCCGGCTGCACCCTTGCCCAATCCAAAGTCCTGCCTACGCCCCTGGAGTGTACAGCGTCATTTAAATCATCCAAAAGTGAGTCAGCAATATTTTGCATGTCTGGTGTGTCACTCTACAGTTAGCACCTACAGGTCTAATAATGGCAAGTTTACTAGACAAAATTTAGTTATACCTTTCAATGCGATCTTGATATCCCCAGACAGCCTATCTTTATACTATGTTTTGTTTAGCTCATTTGAGCGAGGCAGCTGAACGTCAAAGGTTCCTAACAGTTTCAGCGGGCACAGCATACCGTTTGTGTCAATAAAAGACTAAAGCGAATCAACTAGATCTAAAAACTTTTTAGTTTGATCACTTCCACTCCTGTCATAGAAAGACATATACATATTGACAAGAATTTGTGTTGTTTTACCGCTCCTGTCACTGATAGTAACAGGTAGTATTTAATGTGTCCATTTTATAAAAGTTAAAATCCGACGTTGATTTAAAAACTATCGCGAAACTGCCAACGGGGCGACCTTTGTATTCCACATTTATATAAGTAATCCCTGATTTTAAAAAAACTGTATTAAGTATGTAAATACATATATTTGGAAATATGTCACCAGTGTTAAGACTTTTCACTGCGGAAGGAAAGCCTAACTCTCCTTGCATGTGTACGTATAGGCAGGTAGGCAGGGACTCTTGTTCCTTTACTACTGCGGCATACCATAGGTCTTGTCTGGAGCTCTTGCGCTTGAGCGCGAGAGGACACTGAAGAAACAAGATAACAGTACTGTGTTTAGTCCTTTATGTACAGGATACTGCAAGGATAATGACTGTTCTGTTTAAGTGTACAGGAGTATGGTGGAATGACACTGACCGAGGTCATTTTGGGCACTAATGTTATGGTGTAGACCAGAAGAGGACTGGTTTTCATCGAGCTACTATATGCAAATCGCCTAACAGGATGTCATAACAAACATTTTATCTGCACCAAAGAGTGCCAAACGAATGTGAACTAACAGTTTCATAAACGAACAAATATACTCAATGATTCTAATATGAAATACTAGCAGAACGTTTGAATTTTGAAAATTGAAATTGGTGGGCACAATCAGTTATAAATTTTGTTATTTTAAGTTTACATTTTTGTAAGGGCATAGTGCAGAAGCCCAGTGAGAAGGTATTGCTTATTTCAGTGGAGGTAATCTTACTTATTCATCTATTTCATTTTCAGTTTTCTTCGAAACATTAATGATCCTATACTAGAATTTAAATCGAGACAATACATGAACAATAGAGCCCCAGCTGGCATATACAGACAAATGTACCAATGTAATTTAATTTGGTTGAGACCGAGTATCAATGTACATCGCATTGTCTCTGAGTATCCAAGAGACCCAAAAGTGTCAAGGGAATTACAATTAGCGTCTTGATTGAAATGGCACAAAAATTGCACAATACTTCTGTACAATAGCAGCCATGGAAGTGAAACAAGCCTCCTTTATTGAATATATCCCCCAAACGGAGGATGTTATGCAGGATTATATGCGCCCATGATGATCATTTTTTTTCAAGAATTTATCCAGATTGTGGAAAATACACAAAATAACAATAGAATCATAGGTAGGGATTTTAACTGTATTTTAGACCCCAAAAATGGATAGGGTTGGAGGTAAACTAAATACACATTGTAAATCCAGGGCTGTAATAAAGAGCAGGATGTAGGAAACTGAACTGGCTGATATACGACGAGAACTGAAATGAGACAGTAAACAGCACACATGGCGCACTAAAAGACCCTCACTGCCACAGTTCAGGTTGGCATATTTCTTGATTTCATTTGGACTAAGTTCATTTGTTGAGGAATCAAAAATAGTTCCAGGTTTCCGTACTGATCACTCCGGAGCTTTCATTGCAATTAAATTCTCAATGTTTTTTACCCTAGAGGACCTGAAGTCTGGAAGTTAAATACTTCTCATTTAGAAGATACGGATTACATAAATATAATAATCTATCCAAAAAGTAGTAAATATACATGAAAACAGAGAGACAAGCATTAGACTATTGTAGGAAGCTATTAAAACTGAAATAAGAGGTACTACCATATCTTACATGTCAAAAAAGAAAAACGATTTTAAATTTAAGATTGAAAAATTGCAAAAAGAAACTTGCAAATTAGAATAAAAACTTCCAGCTGTCCCTTCCTTATAATTAGAAGTAGAGCTAGATGGTATGTATTGGGTGAAAAACCGACTAAAAGTGTTTTGTTAAATACAGAAAAAAACTCTAACAAAAAATTGTATCAAGAAGTTATTTTCAAGTAACGGACAACTATTAACAAAACCAAAAGAAATATTAAAATGAGAATTAAATTACAATAAAAAAAATCATATATTTCAAAACGAGAACAAGACAACGCAGAAGAACATTTTCTGGACATTAGTCCTAAAATAAACGATACTGATAAAGAAAGTTTAGGAGGTCCATTCACAGAAGAAGAAATAGCTGGTACAATAAAAAGTTTGTTAAATAATAAAAGCTCAGGATCTGATGGTCTACGGGTTGAATTCAACACAATAATTTGGAATGATATAGAAACCCACTTCATGATGGCAAAAGCCGTAGCTTATAAGTCTGGAGAACTATCAATACTCCAGAATCATGGAATATAGCATTTATATTAACTACATAAAATATAATATTTCAATTCACGCTACATGTGATAGATAGATTCCCAATCGATCTATGGTACAGGATTACACCTGACTGCATGGATAAAAAAGTTACTCGAGCCCAATAGAAAGCTTCCAGAACAAAATTAACAAAGAATTCATGCACACATCCACGCACACACATATGGTTTTATAGAAAACATTAGCAAAATACTTCATTGATTTTTTAATTAGGTTTGTACCGATACACCTTTAGCTCAAAATATATTATCACAGATAAAGTGAAAAATAAATAATGGAAAGAGGCAATAGTTGCATGGAATAAAATAATAAACAAAAATACAAAAGACGAAAATGTAGAATCGGCAAAAAATGAGGGATCAATATATGGTATAACAATCATAAGAAAACAGGGAAATATTCGTTATATTCAGAAAATTGGGGCCAATAAGGAGTTAATAACGTTGGAACATTTATTTGCCAGATGGAAATCTCATATCGAAAATTTTTACACAAACGGAACAATTATACAGATTTTGTAGTATATTTTACAGTTATCAAAGCTTTACCTGTAAAATGGAAACAAATTTTACATGACTTTGGTGGGGTAGAAGAGGATATAAATAGAGGATAGCTCCAAATAAACGATCTAAAAACCACTGAAAAAGTAACAAAATTTCTGTATAAGATTTTCGAAACATTTTCAGAATGGCCCAAAAAGTGTTTTCTAAATGGAAATCAAATCTAAATCATAATACACATGATTGTGATTCATAGTTTATGTGCATTTACAAATGTACCATTGCACAAAATTGGGAACTTTCCAGTTTTTACTTCTTAACAGATGTCTAGAAACAAGTTATTTTAAAAGCAAAATGGGTAAAGTTGAAAGCAATCTTTATACATTCTGTGGACAGGAATCTGAAAAAACAACGCATCTCTTCTGGCCATGTATTGTTACTGTGCTATTGATTTTTCGGAAAAAAAGGTTTATAATGTAGGAAAGAACTCAATGGTACGGCAGCATTTTCTAGAACACAACTATTATTGGGTCACACTGAAAACAATTGTAGCTACATAGATATGATTTTTGTGATGGCTAATTTGCAATCCAGGTGTGCAAATGAAAACACTCAGTTTTGAAATTTTTACTACTGTTCTATGCAAGTATATAAAAATAAAAACAAAAAAACGATTACATTACAAAATTGTCAAGGGAGGCCACAAAGTTCCAAAACGAGACTACTGACGCGAAAGACGTTGTTAAAACTCGAGCTATACATGTTAATCTGGATGAAAATCGTAATCATGAAAGCGGTATCAATGGAGTTTTTGCAAGACGGCTAGAAGACAAACAAAAATGTTAAAATCTTGTGTGCATATTCAGTGTCAAGTGGACAGTTGGCAACCTTGATAGTTTTACTTTTAGCCATTAAAACGTTTACCCAGTACTATGGCACCACTGTAAAAATTCAACATCTCGAAAATGGAGAAAGTACAAGAAAGAGCCATATGCTTTGTTTATCTAGATTTGAATTCATCTACGAGACTGTATTAAGTGATGCAAATCTTCCAACTTTGGAAGGTTGGAGACAAAGAGGTATAGCAATAAAATTTAAAAATTTCTAAATGACATGGTGCCAAGTTACCTCAGTGATCCAGTTACAATGCGTGTTACAGCAGAGCACTTGAAGAGAGGATCAAATACTCTCTGTCAACCCAGTTTCAAATCTACCAAACATTCTTTACATGTATTCATGTATTGGCACCAAAAGTTTGGAACAGTCTTTGTCCAGACTTAAGACAGTATAACACATTTAGGCCTTTTAAAAGTTTATTCATAAGTTGGAAGAGACCCTGTAAATGTACTATTGGCAGGCTGTAACTCCACTTAATTTTATCCACCATGATTTTTCTGTCCTCCACTTGGTGGACTCGAACTCTGCCCCAGAAGCGGGTCTGTGCTAGCCGCGGGGCCAGGGTGACATGGTGAGCATCAACCTGGTTCTTCCAAATTTCAATTTAACTCACCTTTTTCATTCGTTGGACCCCGGGCTCAGACACCATCGGGTTGAGCCAGGTCCACTGAGGAATTATGTTGAGGGCAGGCTTGATCGCCTCATTATATTATTTCTATTCTGATCTGTCAGAACCGCTCGTCGATTTTGCTCCTCAACAACAATTTACCTTTATTATTTTACACGTGTAACTTCATCCTAATTTCAGTTAAATGCCTTCTTTAAATGATTTAAATAAAAAAATATTTTATTGTGTTACCTTTATATACTTTCTATGTCGGACATACTAGCTATTCTAAGTTAATGTTCAAATGTTTTGTATACCGTAAAGAAGATTTGTATCTATCTGAGTCCGTGGGCCGTTGCCACTGCCACGACCATTGTCACTAGACCTTGCTGTCACGACTGGGAATCATACTGCCACAACCGGAAGTGATTTGTACCAGGGAGCACACATTATTCTATAGACACAGTTTCATAATATTTATTGCGCATGGATATTCTATAGATAATTGTCATATCACATATTTTTTAGATGACGAAGCCTACGGAATAATATGGCACTTCTGAGAACAAAAAAGACTTACCTTTTGAAAATGTCCATTAGCTGCTGTATATATCACAAGATTCATCTGCTATATATAGGTATTATGCGTGAAGATGCAATGTATTATAGGCCTAAATATGAATTGGCGATCATAAATCACAGCATAATTTATGTCCACATTACAAATGCCACAAACAATAGCATCATATATACATAATTATATATATATATATGTATATATATATGTATATATATATATATATATATGTATATATATGTGTATATATATATATATATATATATATATATATATATATATATATATATATATATATATATATATATTGATTTTAATGTCATAGGTTTGAGTTGTTTTTGTTTTGCATTACATATGTCACAAAAGTGACAAGTGAATTAATGGAAATGGCATTTTTGGAGATACCAGCTTCAATAAGTACTTCCTGTATCTGGGCATACAACTTTTCATTACAAGGTTGGTCGAGATCATACATGATCATTATTTCTTCAAACTTTGTTGCATTGAATGACTTGTCCTTTATCCACAGCCAACAGGAATTCCAAAATTTAATTACGAGACCTGTCAATTTTCTTATTCTGTTGTAGATTGAATCCTTTGTGTTTTGCATTGGAGTGGTTTTCTTACTTTTCTTCTCTGTTTTAACATTTTCTTCAGATAGTTGTACATGTAACTGGCATTAGGATCTCCACAGTGGTCGCACAAATAATCTCTGTCTTTAACAACTCTGTGATCCACGTTGCAACAAGAGCAGTGAAACCATTGCTCACAAGAAACACATTCGAACATGCTGTCAACAAAGTCTGGTAATCTGCAGTCGTAGTACACCTTCAACTCTACAGATTTTGGTTGAATACCTTTTGATATTGCACATCTAATGCGCCCAGCTTTGCCGATATAACGTGGCTTCGAAGGTTCATTTAATTTTGGAAATGGCTCAATACATTTTTTCTCAAAGCAGTTATGCAAGTGACTGCGCATTAGTCTTGCGTTGTGTAATTTGCGTCACTAGATCTAGATCCAAATGCTTTTTCCACTGCTTTGCCATTGCAAACAAACCACAGTCATATGTACGTATTCTTGTTTGCATGGAGAAAAAGTAACCTGAAGAACATCAAAATCTGGATGGCTGTCCATTTTTCCAACGTGCACTAGGCCTAGTTGTTTTGAACACAGTGCCCTCTCCACTGGGCCCTGGCTGTGGTTGAGTAGGTCCACAGTGAGGCTCCAACATAACTCTTTTGGCCCCACGACGTGTAACTATGACTTTTGATGCCACTATACCCTCTCTACAAGGACCTGGCTGAGAATCAGGTTGACGAGCTTGAGTACTTCTTCTTTGTCCAGCCTGGGCCTCTGCAGAAACATTTCTGGTAACTTGAAGTGGGGTAGCTTCAGGTCTGGAGATTGGCTCTGCTACCTGTTGAGCACACTCAATGGCATGGTTGGTGTCCAGGGTACCTGTACTGGATCCTGGCTGAAGATCAACTTCAGATCCAGAATCTGTAGATAATTGTACATCATTCTCATCTATTTGACCTTGGGGCTGCTCTGGGTGGTCTGTTACATTACTTGGAAGGAAATCTTCCTCTGGGAAATGTTCCTGTTGAAAGGTTAGATTCCGGAAAACAGAAATCCTTTTTGGATGTTGGAAGCCGTAGCAGCAATGGGCAATGCATCTTTCACTATTACAGGTAAGTCATAAATGGTCATTGTTTTCCCCGGGCGAGACTTCATCCAACTGTCACAAGCGGTATGAACATATTTCTTCAATAGACTGTACAGACTCCTGTCTAGTGGTTGAAGTTTGTGGGAGCAATGGGGAGGGAAGGAAATTAGCACCACACCATTTTCTCTGCAGTAATCTGTCACAGCAACAGAGATATGAGATCCATGATCACCAGTAAGAGTAGCACTGGATGTTGTCTTGTGCACCTTGTGACCTTTGCAAAGTGCTGCATGAAGGTAAAAAATGGGTTTCCTTGAGCCACCCAGATGGGTTTGCACCACCAATGCAACCAGGAGGGCCATTTGATACGAAATAATGACGATAATTAACCCTCGGGAAGATCAGCATGGGCGGGATTGCATTGCCAGTGGCACTAACAGCCAAACAGACAGTCACCAGAGTTCCTCGCTCTGCTGAGGTGATTGCTCCTACTTGCTTCACTCCTGTTTGGGCCACAATACGATATGGGGGCTGAACTGTAGTGACCCCAGTTTTGTCTACATTATTAGTTATATCATGACTATCAAACTGATACTCTTCCCAAACTTTATGCAAGTTGTCAAAGAACTGATTGACGCTTGTCTTGTTAAAGCTTGTTGCCCTGCTCAGACTGGTGGTCTCCAGAGTACAAATAGACAGAAATAAGTGGTGCTTTAGGAAAAATGTAAACCAATCTGCACCTGCCATTTCAGTATCTTCCCCAGACGAAGGATATTTAAAACTGCAAACTGGAAAGCCAACCTCTGTACTTCCCTCGTTGTCAGGCCGCAATGGATTTGTGCTGATCTTACTACGTACTCGACCAATAGCTGTTCTTCATCTGCTGTAAATACCGCACGTGGCATTCCATAGCTGACATATTGGGACTCCCCTGCTCTTGCCCGTTTACAGTAACTCTGGAGGGTCATCAAATTTGCCTGCAATGCAAAGAACCATGGTAAATTATCTTTTGTTAAAAAGAAAGAATGTAACAAGAGGCCTACACGCCAAAAGCTGTACTGTCAGGTAATTACATTGAACTTGACCTAGATCTTCATAAAAACACATCACAGGTCCTGAGTGATATATGGGCTTTATTCCAAAAATGTGGAATGCTTCGTATTCAAAAGCTAACCTTACATTATGGGTTCTAGTTCCTGTCAGCAAAGTTTTCATTTTGGTTCGTAATATCTGTTATACCTCAGGTGGCACCACTAGTATCAAGTTTTCTTTTTAATTGTGACCGCCCCCATAATCCCACCAAATTTTATAAAGATTCATCAATTAGCGATGCTAGGGTGTTCTCAATTGTTTTCATATTTTGACATGTATATTATAATTATAGTATCATAAGGGGCCCCATCAATGAACTCAATATAAATTTTAAAACATGTATGTCCTGAAAATTATATTGGGTTACCATGAAAACTCTAGACTGTATCGCATCCATCAGCAAATGTTTACAGACAGATGGCTGGATACAATGAGACAGGATGGACAGAAGGAAGGACATACAGACATGAGCAATCGCGTAAGGCCATTAACTTAGGCCCACTTTTCTAGATAGGCCTATTATATCAGCGTTTGCAGCAACAAGGAGAAAAAAAGTCTGGACAGGTAGGTACGGTAGGGATTTTTATTTGTAAATTCTTACCTTTAAAATAATTGGGTAGGTAGATAACTTTAAACATTTCTTTTGACATTTATGTTTTTCACAGGAATACTTATTGGGTAGGTATTTTTTTTCCTGCCTTTTGGCCATAAAAATGACTGGTGTATATCCTGTAAAGATACTCAAATGTGTGAGATGTAGCCGTGTTGACATGGTGGATAGAAAAAGCAAAGATTGTATTTCTTTCTGTTTTTTTAATGGAAATATGAATAAAAATCAACATTCAAGTCCCCCTGAAAAATTTCGCAAATTTGGGTAGGTAGGACTAGGAAACACAATTTTTTTCTAGGCCTAACCCGAGGCCTAAGCTCCGTGACCTTCAGTCACCAGAAGCAAAAATTCAATGACAATTCCTTTGACCATTTCCACTATAATCAGGAAACATATTGATGTAAGTTTCCTACTGGTGACATAGTTCTCAACAAGAAACTTGTCCGAGTAAAAAAGAAAAAAAAAATCAACAGCCAATATCAACATGATTTAAGAATGTACATATACATGATTTGAAGAAATCCGATTTTAGGCTAGTTACAATATTTTTTTCAGTACAAATATATTCACTTAGTGTCACTGAAACACTATTTAAGACTAGGCCTATTAATAAATAGGAGACCTATACATACATTAAACTGTGCTGCCGCTCTCAAAGAATACCCATGTTTAAGGACTCTGTCCGCTGCCCTCTGTATTACATGGGCAGGTGTCTGTCCCCTGTTAGTGTTAGTTTTCCTTTTGTATGTGCGGGTCGCAGCTGATAGGCCACCCTACAAAATAAAATCAAACTCATAAGAAATAAACTTGGGCCCACTTTTCTAGATAGGCCTATTGTATCTAAATTGGGGCATATTGTTACATCGGTGGGGCAGGTTGTTACAGCAAGGGGTAAGTTGTTACAACTAGCCCAGTCGCGAATCGCCATATTTTTTTTTCAAATTTACAGCGTTCAAGGACAAAACTGTGTAAAAAAAAAAAACTTTGCTTAGTTACAGACACTTGTAAGGTCTTTTGTCTAAACCACATTTCGTTTCCAACCATTAAACACTAGCAAGGCTATTAAACATTACCTGAAATTTGAAAAATTTACTCATGGTGGCTTAAAACAGTTATTTGTACTTACCTTGCAAAACGTGACCCGCTCAAACAAGGCATGTACATTGTAGACGATTTCTATATTTTTGGAATATTTTGGTGACATTTTTAACAGAAAAAATAAATGTTTCAAACCCATGTTTTTTGCACTTATTCATGAGTTTAGAGTATAAGCATGATATTCAAATAATAGGCCGCGCTATTTTCTTCATAATTACTCAAATTAAGGCTTTTTCATTAAACGGCCTGTCACGTAAGTGACACAAAGTCACGTGGGTGACAAAGTGCGTGTCACGTGAATGATGTTGAGCCACCGAGTCTTAGTTTTAAAATATTTTAAACCCAAGTTTTTGGCATGTATCCATTGGTTAAGACTATAAACTTAATATTCAAATATGCAGCAGAGCAAAATTCAATCTAACAATCGTAATTAAGACTCTCATTAATTGCCCTGTCACGTAAGTGATACATTGTCACGTAAGTGACAAACTGTCATGAAGATGGAATTGAGCCATGGAGTCGTACATGTAGTTTTATGTGGAAAATACAGGGAGCAAAATGGAAAAAAAAAAAGAAAAACAAAAGCCATGCACGGGTATAATTGTTTAATAAAATGCACAAAAGCCATATTTACTTTTCTATGTTAATGTGTTTTCCATCACACTAACCACAGGCCACATGATTTTCTTCTCTGATGATCTGTTACATTATAACTTATGCATATATCACAACCGACTCATGAACAACAAAGCTTGAGACGCGAGTGTAGTAAGATGCAGGGAACCAGTCTACCTCACTGTACCTCGGGGCAGGTGTAACGATTCTAATGCTGTGAAGTTATGTCCACCTCAGAGCAACAATGAGGCACACTGGCTCTTTACTGCAACTACGCTGGAGTTTCAGGCCATGTTGTTTACAAATAAGATTTGCTATGAACATGATTTATTATCTTCATGGATCATCCGAGAAGAGAATTAGGTGGCCCGTGCACAACATGACAAGAATGGAAAAATTGTTCAGCTTACATGATGAACCTTTCTAATTTCCATCTGTTTCTAAAATATTTCACCTTTAGTAAAATACTTCAATAATCAATGTCAAAATTTTTACCAAGGAACATAATCATTTGGCCATGGCATTTCAGGCCATCTTGGCTCTATCTTATGAATCCTGAACATTAACATTACACCATTGTTAAACATTATCAAAGAATAGCATTTTCTTACTAATTAATTTCTATAACCATTAACTATCAATTAACAGACAAACAATGCAGCTAGTATCATTTTTCAACAGACAAAATTAAATTCAAATTTTAAACCATTCCGTTTTAGATCACTGGACTTAAATGAATGGGCATGGATTTACCGGGTAGATTCAGTGATGCTGAAGCATTTCCTATGTATCCTCTTCCTGTGTTAAACTTTTACTTTTGCTTCATTCAGTTTTAAATTTGAAACAAACAATGTCACTCTATCTGAAAAAAAAATAGATGTGTACAAGTTTGCCACTTAGTTCTTTCAGTAGTGAACATGGACTAGTATTATAATCAAAAGTATTTATAAATAAACGAGGGGCCCCATTTTTAAGTATGTGCAAAATATCATTATAATATTTCTGGCATTAGCCACCCCATGGCCAGATGGTATCGAAGTAGTTAAAAAATATGAACATTACAAGTATTTGTTTCCGCAGTTTTTTATTTTCATTGCAAACTTTTGAATTTACTGATAACATATATTCTGACGTTATCAGACAGTGCTATATTTTGTGCTAAAAATATGGAAAAAAATTTGCCATTCCATCTTGCTTAAAATGAAAAATATAATGCAGGCAATCTACGGTATCACAAATTCCAATGTTGTCATTGGAGAGATATGGTGGTGAACTATTTTAACGCGGCAGTATCTAAAGTAGGCCAGTATCGTTCTCATAGATACATTCTTCAAATCAGTAAATTGTCTAACTTTCTTTTCTCATCTATCATGCTTGGTCACTACGTGACAGACCATGTCACCTACTAACATGAAAATTTTTATTTTTTCAAAATTTAATGCTGCTCTAGGACAGTGGCTGTGGTAGAGTTCAGGTGGTATATTTTTTAACAGGGCAGTTGGGCCTATATTGTTTGCATAATTATATATTCTTCAAATCATTAAATTATGTAACATCTTTTCTCATCTATCATATTTGGTCACTCACGTGACATATCATATACAGTATCTCAAATTTCAGTAGCACTATGGGGAGGGTGTTGGTAGGGGGTGGGTGGGATCCATTACACTACAGTTATATATGGTTCTCATATTTTCTTCAAATCAGTAAATTATGTAAATTTGTCTTGTCATTTATCAGAATTTGTCACTTATGTGACATACACAGGTCACCTCCGGGACATGGTTACGTCACTGAGGTGACCGTCAAGTGGGTGACATTTTTACGGTTTTCTGGCTGCAGTGGCATGGCAAGTTCCCATAATAATACCCAACCGCACCTGATTAAACCTTTCTATGAACCACATTCACAGACATATTAGCCCTGATGTGGTCCTTCCAAGTATCTGAATAAAGCTTGTCACTTTCTTGACACTTTAAAAAATAACTATCTCAAATTTATATATTCATGAGCAATTTTTAAACTACATTTGGAATCCAGCAGCTTTGAATATCCTCCATTTGGTATGGCCAAGGAAAGGGAATAAGATGTAGGTGACAGCAGTTGGACACTAATCCTTCAAACCAGTTATTTCCAAGCTTTTTGTCATTTTTGTAACGTCGGTGACAAACCCATGGGACAGACTTTGTGACGTCATTTGAACATGTTTAAGAGCAATTTTTCACATTTATCCACCTTTCAGCCATGTAACAAATTAGGCTACAGTAAATCGTAGGTATAAATTAAATATTTGCTATTTTGATAAAGAAATTTGGTTTTTAACATCAAAAATGGGGCATTGCCATTTTTCAATAAGACACCATTCCCTGGTACTGTAAATTGATATACGTAACGAAATTTATATAATATTGTGAAATTTTAAATTGGGAGGTCTAGTATAGATCATCATAGATCAGAGAAAATATATGAAGGACATATTAGGCTGCAAAAATAAACGATTTCTGGCCATGGGACAAGAAATTCCCTAAAATTATAGAAATAGTCTGTAGCGCCCTCTACCGAGTGTCAATCCCGATGATAGTGATCAGTGCGGCCTCCGTACATTTTACTTGGGGTTAAAAGTGATGTAACAACTACCCCTGTACCAACAAGCCCCGGTCTCCCCTATGTAAGTCTACCTCACAGTTAATTTGCGAATTTTGGTGATTTTTTTATCTGAAACATTATTTATGCACATCAGTATTAGTATTTTTTTCCATTGTCAAGATCATTTCCTTATAGGGCAAGCATTGCCTGGGTCACAGATCAGTGGCATCCAAAGCTTTGACCAGGGCAACATGGACTCCACCTTGGAACTGATTTTAACACAAAATTTGTGGGAAGGTAAGGCTGTTTATATATATTTGTCTTTTAAATTCGTTTATTAAATCACGTGTCTTTGTAATCTGTAATAATTTGATTTGCAAATCAAATTTTTAAAACTTGATTTGCAAATCCAATTTTTAAAACTTTACATGTGACTTTTGTGTTTGTTTGCAGATGGTGGAGAACCTTTGATGGATGAAGATCTTCTGAAGATCTGTTTGGTATCAATGCCACTGAAAATCCATCTGGCATCCACCAAACAGCCACCACAACAGTTAATACACATCTTAAAAACATGCTGGAGGGTTGTAATCATTTTGATCCCAGAAACATTGTGCGATGCTGTTGGGCTATGGCTGAGTCGCCACTCTGAAGCTCTGAACACAGCGGGAAACCTGGCACAGAGCCATATCTGCCGAGCGGTTCTAGTATAATGCCTGTTCAACCCAAAATTCATGTCGATGATCTGGATGGAATTACTGCAAATGAAAATGACAACCTCGATGAACTTAAAGAATATCTGAACTCAAACCAAAATAAATCAGCAGTGAAAAAAATGATGCATTTACTAAAAGATTTCTGCTGTGGCTTAGTAGAGAGCTGCGAGTGCAAAATGAGGCACGGGACCTACTTTCGATTTCCACTGTCAGCCTTGGATCGGTATGTTTGGGGGGTTTCTTATCGAGTTAAGAAAAAAATGAAGAAAATAGGGTCGCCTACAAGCCAGACTCTTTGACTAGTTTTCACAGGCAATAAATAGGAAATTAGATGAATTTGGGTATAGGTACTCATTGGTTAAAAGTGTTGAGTTTTGCGACTAGCAAAACCAATACTCGAGGCCAGGAGAAAGGAATTGAAACAAATTGGCAAAGGCAATCGCAGGCGCGGATCCAGAGAAAGGGCAGGGTCCAGAGGGTCCAAACCCCTCCCTGCTCTTGCTTTTTTTTTTTTTAACGCCCATAGACGCCGCAAATGCCGTCTGAATCAAATCAGCGGCGGAAAATTTGCCGTCATCTTGAATACATACGTGGCCTAACACGCTGTAATGCATTTATGCATAGGCTATCATGCAGTTAGAGACGGCCAGCACTCCAAACAGCGTCACCGTGGAAGCCGGGCAAGCGCGACTGACGTCGAATGAATATATTATGGGGCGTATTATTTGAAAGATAAGTTATTAGTTGTAGGCCTACTTATTAACCAAATGATCATCATAACGATAGGCCTACACCAACTGTGAGTGACTCTTTGTCTTACCGTAGATATTAACAGCGCATAGAGCACATGCCGATATGGTTAACTTTCGGGAAGCACTGAAAGAAGCCAGGGACATAGTAAAGCCATTGTAATAGCTGGGCCTATATAGGCCTAGGCAGAGGAAAACTTTTGTTAACTTTTTTATTCATCTGTTACCGATCTTTATCTAAGTTAAGCCTATGACTAAGCATTCCGAAGCAGCGATAGTTTGTTTTGCGTTAAAATTCCCAACCTTGTCCCACATGTAAGACGCTATGCGAAAAAAAATCACATAGGCCTATTTAAAAATCTGAAATCTGAAAACCTTGCGTAATTATTTTATCCTTCTCTTTAAGACCTTGTAAATTCACTGGCGATATCATAATCTGATCAAGATATTGCCTATAAATTAAGTCCGAAATAGTTTCTATTTTTCACGGAATATAGGGCCCATATAATTACTCCAAGGACCCACAAAGTTTCGCCTGGCTGTTACTGGAGCTAATTCTATCGCTTGGCTTACTTAGCCAAGTGATAGGCCTACTTAATTGAGCTGCTTCTGTATTTTAATAGAACCTTTGAAAGTGAGCCTTTTTTCAAGAACTTCACTTTCAGAAAAAGTATGAATGCGACTGGATATACTTGCTACTGAGAGATCTGCAACTTTATAATAAATGAAATTTTGCACCTGTTAATGTAGGCATATTATTTGTTACTATTTTCTTTCTTAATTAGGCATGACCATGTCATAATACAGTGTTGAATACCAGTAACAATGTAGGCTATATTAGCAGGTAAAGGCCACAAATACATATTCCCAGGAATTATTTGTCACTGACTCATTTTTTCTTTTTGTCATTTCATGTGAATTTGAATCAGATATACAGTGGAATTTGATCTGTGGAGCCCAGTTAGTTGAAGTTTGCATCCCTGAAAATCCAACTGGTCCTTATGAAAAAGAAGTCGCAAATGCCAGGAGAACGCATCTCAGAGCATCTATTTTTGAAATTTTTTTCTGGGGGAGGGCCCCCTGACCGTAAGCTTCGTGCCTTCCGCATTCGCATTTGGGCTTCGCCCTCAAGTCCCTGACCGCCCCCCCAACCCGGGAAAATCCTGGATCCGCCCCTGAACCGTCCCAATAACTCAGATTGTTTGTCAGGGAAAGAGGAAGAAATACTATTGGAAAAGGGCCTACCTGGGCTGATTATTCTAAACATTTTTGAATACTGTGTGGTATTTCAATACCAAACTTTTCCGCTTCAGAAGTAGTCACGAAAGCAGACAGTTTAATATAATGGGGGATATCACCTAAAGCAAGACGAAGTTGATGAGAAATATCTAGAATTTAACGAGATGGAAACAAAAACAAGGGCAGGCAATTCTACTTACCTATGCCCGTTTCAGCCCAAAATATTCCAAAACAAATTCAACCCTGACAGGTGTCCCATCAAAACATTTGAATTGTGCCAGGCAAAACGGCCAGTTGACCTTGATGTTCCTGGTGCTCCATGCTATATAACAGTCAGGCAAAAGCGTCCAAATGATCTGAGCACTTGGTTTAAACATCAACCCATTGGTGTTGAAAAACTACAGCAAATGTTGACAAGTTTATTTCTAAAAAGGAACCAGACTTGACTGGTAAAAAAGGGGAGAAATCGGTTGGGACAAGTTTACATACAATAGACCTGTTAATATACCGAGTTGTACCGAACTTTTCTGGACCGTAATCAATCATGCATTCCATTCTTAGCCTGATTGTCTGATCAGCAAGTTGCCGAGTCTGGCCCACTTCTCCATGTTTACAACAGATACCACAGGTAAACCTACTGATTACAGCATGGATCCTGCTGAACGGTGCAAATCTTTCACCTAAAATGTCACATCAGTGATGAAGCGTGCATTTTTATTTTGCTGACAGTTCGATTTTTCATTAACCCCTAGCACGCCGTGTTCGAGCACACTCGAAAGGTATGATGACATCATAATCCATATAATTTTCTACGGAAAATTGTAAATCATGAAGTTTATTCAAATTACCTCCAAAAAACCCCCAACCCCTGTATCTGACATCCATACATACAACACACAAGCCTCCTCAAATTTTACTTTTTTTTTTCGAGCCACTTCTCACAGAGATCAGTCTCCTATAGGATCCAAAATTTGGAATAATATACCTCAGCATGTGCGGGATGTGTGTTCCCCCTGTTCAGCTTTAAAAAAGGATGCGCCGAATACATTTCTCACAAAATTGCACCAACTTGATTAAATCAGATAATATTCATGTGAATAGTTACAATTCCAACTATGGTGTTTTCTATGGTGTTTTCTGCTGAATATTCTAAGTCACCCTGGATGTGGCTCTCCGGCCGGACTCCCTTCTTCTTTCTGGGGCCCCGGGAGGGGTAGCATGGGGCTATTGGATGCATACCTGGAATGCTTGTTAATGTGTGATGGTGCCATTTCTTTCTACGATCTTACTGCAATGTATTTTATGCATATCTATATATAATTTTATTTTCCCTGTCTTTGTGTATTTATTATCAACGTTTTATTGTATTGGCATCCATGCCTCAACAATTTTATATTGAATGTCGATTGCAAATAAACTGGTCAAACCTGTATGTGAACATCGTTTGCCACCATTGTCCAGTCCAGCCGCGCGCGACGCAAGCCAATCTTCACTAGCTTCCCGCTGGCCTGCATGTTTATTTACCTGCAAGCGTGTGCATTTTATCATAGACAAAGTTCAAAAATCGCGGATGGCTACATGTATTTAGATTTTGCAGTAAAACGAAATATATATATATATATATTCTTATTAAATGGACGAAAAGGCAACAACTGCCAGTTTTTCACGTTTTGAATGACACAACTGTAAAAGCAGTGACTTTGCACCTTTGCAGTCACGATGTTTCACGTCGTCCGCCATTATGATTCATACTGCTAGAATCCCTAGATTTCCGTCTTTCTATGTAAGAAAGGTCTCTTATTGACTGAGAAAAAATATTCCTGGGATATCCCTCGAAAAAATGTCCCAAAGTAGGAATCAATTTTTTTCATTTTCATTCATTATAAATGCGCTTAGGATAGTCCAGGCTTCTCATTGGGTGGATTTGATTACGTGTTGCTCACTGTCCCATCAAACTCGTTCTTATCCGTTTGCCTGCGCAATGTTAGGAAGGTGGAGGAGTCGTATTTAAAAATTATCGGACCAAGATGCTAAATTTTCACATTATATTTTCGCAAAAACGTCAATCGAACAATTCTAGACACGGATAAAGACAGGAATGACAATTGCTTGCGGAAGGGAAAGAAAATACGCAGACCACACGGTGACGAAGCGAAGATCTGCGTGGCCACATGAAGGTATTAGGCTACTCCATGGTAGCCGCCAAAACCATGATGGTGTGTTGTTGATCGTTGTTTCCAATGCGTCAGCTATTGATATTTTAAACAAAATTTTGTTGTTTTAATTTTATTAAAATGTTTGAATGAAACAAATCTGTATGACAGAACAAGACAGCAACTAGAACAGGCTGATTTTCCAACAGAAAATCAAATGTCTCCCCGTGCGCCCTTACTATTGTCACCCTTAATTTTATAAATAGGTATACCGATTCCAATGATCTACAGATATGGTGAAAGTACACTCTTTATTGACATTTCAAAACGTTGATTTTTGACGAAATGTCCACGTGACCTTGAAAAATAGGTAAAGGTCATACATTTGCAGTTACAAGCAAAGTCTCACAAAATTCTTACATAGAAACATAATCACACAAAATGTCAACCTCTTGAAGACAAATCTTTCTCGAGTACATCTGCATTGATTTTTAAAAAGTGGCCATGTGACATTGAAGATACGTCAAGGTCACCCATCTACAATCCCACCCTAGATGGTATTATGGTACATAAACATGCAAAATTTCAACCTCTTAAGTCAAATCCTTGCAGAGTAATAGCGTCCGCATCAATTTTACATGACATCCCATGTGACCTTGAAAAAAGGTCAAGGTCACCCATCTGCAATCCCAACCTAGTTAATATTATGGTACATAATCATGCAAAATTTCAACCTCTCAAGTCAAATTCTTGCAGATTTATTGCGTCCCCTTCAATTTTACATGACATGCCCATGTGACCTTGAAAAATATGTCATGTCGTACATCTGCACTTACAAGCAAAGTCTTACAAAAATCTTACATAGAAACATAATCACACAAAATATCAACCTCTTTAAGTCAAATCTTACTTGAGTGCATCTGCAGTGATTTTTAAAAGTGGCCATGTGACCTTGAAATAAGTCAAGGTCATCCATCTACAATCCCAACCTAGTTCATATTATGGTACATAATCATGCAAGATTTCAACTTCTTAAGTCAAATTCTTGTGGAGTTATTGCGTCCGCATTGATTTTACATGACATGTCCATGTGACCTTGAGTAATAGGTCAAGGTCACTCATCTGCAATCCCAAGCAAGGTTTTATGTAGTAACATCTTCATAAAAAATTTCAACTTCCCAAGTCAAGTTTTTCTTGAGTTATTGCGTCTGCAACGCACACAGAAGGAGAAGTAGGAGTAGGAGGAGAAGGAGAAGGAGGAGGTGGAGGAGGAGGAAGAGGAAGAAGAGAAGGAGGAGGAGGAGGAGGAGGAGGAGGAGAAAGAGGAAGAAGAGAAGGAGGAGGAGGAGAAGGAGAAGAAGAGGAGGAGGAGGGGGAGGAGGAGAAGGAGGAGGAGGAGGAGGAGGAGGAGAAGGAGAAGAAGGAAAATCGTGCCTGGGATCATGCCTGCGTGCACTCGCTTGTGTTTTGCTCAGCCCGCCTTGCTTGGTAAAAAAGGGACCGCACTCTTTACACAATGTACGTCATCAAATTTTGCACGTAAATTTAGATGGAAAGTGCACAGAAATATAAATCATGCAATTTCTGACCAACTTTGTGTTTATCACTTGGAATGGATTGCAAAAATAACAGAGCCTTGTCATGTTCAATCATGCATGTTGCTTGTTGTTGCACACTGTCCGGTGGCAAACTGTGTGCGATACTAGATGCTGGCAGCTTGCTATGGATTAGATCCAAGCATTTCCCGTGTTTTACATTCTGATCCGTCCAGGTGCAATCCGGCAAGCGTGGTCAAACACAAAATATAAACAAAGCAGGGTGCGCTTCTCGCAGTGAACCAAATAAACCCGAGTCCTATGAGTTGGTCTTGGTCAGAAATGTGCGCGGGATCGCATGTGTATGTTCTGCGCATGGTCACACAAAAATGGCTGCCGTACATCATGTAGTGATTGGCTGAAATTTGCTATAAATCTAAGACATATACATGTAAAAAATGATGTATTTTTTAGAGAATATATGGAAAATATATGCAATGGAGTACCAAAATTTGTGAACGGACTATGAAAATAGAATTTTGGCTCTATATCTTTGGCAAAGAAATATAAAACTGTAAGTAGTATCATTAATTGCAGAGGTCGTAATCCCTCAAATTGAAACTATACCAGACTGCGTACAGTCTGGCAAAAAAGAAAAAGGTGTAAAGCTTGTGGCATTCCTGGCAATGAAACTAACCACAGTTTGCGCAGGACCAACTACACCCAGTTGTTTCAAGCGGATGTACATCCAAACATGATTGGACAACTGTCAGAGCACAAAAAATGTCCAGTCAATCAACAACTATGCAGTTGCGAGTACTACCCCTCAACGGCAAATGTGCCAAATACTTCAAGGTAATAATTCAAATGCAAACCCAGTCCCTGCAATCGCATCTCACACCCCTCGCATCCCAGGTCATGTGAACGTCAGTGTTAATGGTGTTGTCGATCGCAGGGTTCCGGGAGAAAATCACGCACTTCTTGCGGCAGCTACTCACATTTCAGACATGCTTTCATCCATACTTGCGGTAGCTAATTTTTACGGCAATGTAACCATAAATATTTCAGCTTTTGTGTCAATGAGGATGTTATCCATTCAATGGGTTTATAGCCAATTTGAGCGACTTTTCCTTCTTGGTGTACAGCGGTCGAAATCTGTTAGCCGCCATTTTTTTTAGTTGTATATCGCTGCCTGCATGAGGCAATTTACTTTGTTTACTCTGTGCACATATTCATACGCCAACAGCATATGAAATGAAATCGCGTTTTCTCACTGTAAAATAAACATGTGTCCCTTGTTTTTGTTTAGAGTTTACCATTAATAATGTGAAATAATTTATATAAGCACGGGATAAAAATAAAACTAGGCTCGCCCTAAGGCAGCTGTAGCAGACTACATTCGTAGGCGACCGTATCACACGCGCCCTGAGAGCTTGTGTGAAAAGCTCGTCTACTCATGTAGTCTGGTACAGCATCCTGCGGACTCACCTAGTTTTATTATATATATATATATGTGTGTGTGTGTGTGTACAAATATACACTACACTATACACACACACACATACATATATATGTATATATATATATATATATATATATATATGTATATATATATATACATCGTACACAGTAGGTACAATGGTAGATGAACAATGAACAAATATGGCAAGTACATAAATATCTGTAACAATAATAATAATAATAATATAATATATATATATATGACTGTATTTTGCACATTTTATCGGTCAAGATGACCGGAAAAGGCACATCGCGTGTTGAGCACAAAAGTCACTGTTATGAAGTGGTAATGATTTCCTTTAATTTTGTATGTGAGATGTTAGTTTTTAGTTTGCCATCCCTTGCCTCACAAAGCTCACATATTAATGCTGCAGATTGGTCTTCATGACTGCCAAGGTTCTCGTTTCATATGGGATTGAAAATTTGATGACTGTAACGAACATAATTCTGTATTTTGACTTGATAAAGATCAAGGGGTTCGATGCACATGATTGGCTGCCATTTATTACCAGACCACCAGAAATTTGCAAAATCATATTGTGGCTGTTGATCACTTTTGTCAGAAATTAATATATCGCCAATAACCTAGTATTCGAACGAGAAGATTATAGCAAATCAAAGGTAATAAATTAATAGAAATGGTACAGGTGTACAGCTTGTTCCATTAGCTGCCACCAATGCCTTTTACAGAGTTGAGTACGTCAAACTCTCAAATGCAGCAATTATAAGGATAGTTTGTATCCTCGCTATCACTGCTGCTGTCATTCAAGCAATATGTCGCATCCCGCCAACCTGTCAAATATAAGGAAAACTTCCCTGCAGCATGGGGTGGTTACAGGGCGGCTCTCCGTCCATGGTGTAAACTGCACGTAAATGCCTATCACGTGTTCAAATTAAGCACACAACTAAGGGCCACTGATTTCCGTTGCCAAGATTCAACCTGCTTCGGAAGAGTTAGTTTATCAGACAAGAAATGACATTTATGGAAGTTGTATTGTCAATTTTTTTTTTTTTAACAACGGGTTTTGTGATGCAAAACCTGGGTTTTTGATGTGAAAAAAACTTGATTTTTGATCATGAAACCCTGAAACTAGAGCTTTGTCAAAAAATGCTAGGTTCAAGTCAATGGCCAAAATCTGCACAGGGACTGAAATACTATCTCTGATTGGTTGCTGTGTACATATTTACGACGCAGGGAGATATATTGTGAAATTTACGAAACCCTGGATTTTATGACTTCACAATAGCCTGGGGTATGTGAAGATATATAATGTAGGATTTTCTGACGTCATAAAACTCACGATTTTGCGAAGATACAAAATCCAGGGTTTTGTCAAGATAATGAGTATAGGCCAACCTGTACGGAAACTGGAAGAAAGATGCAAGTTGTAATAGACTGATAATAAGATATATACTTTCTCAGAAGGTAACACATGTCTGTTTCTTATAGTTTATCATTGTGATATGCTTAAATATACAGGTTTCAAAATAAGAAAAAGTGGGTATTTTGGCAAATATGGATATAAAAAATGATTTTAATTTGGCATTCGGTTTCTCTGCCTTCACTGTGGGTAGTTGATATGTAGCGTCCCGACTGAAATGGAAAAACATGTTTGTTTACTAAGTAGTATGTAGTTTTTGCTTTTGAATTACACCTACAGAAATTTCGCACGTGGAAGCGTGAATGATTAAGATTTGTAATTTGTTAAAGGTAGGTGCCAGCAATATTAAAAAGGGAAAGTATTGTGTCAAATATGTTGCCCAGCACTTCAGCATCAAAGAGTTTTCTTCATCCGGGTACACATCACAGGGAATGATCCCATTGAATTATACATCCGGGTATACGTCAAAATAAATGATCCCACTGAAATGACAGAGACAATGAACGAAGATCTTGAATCATTGACGCAATGGTCAGATCAATGGCTTGTCAGTTTTAGCCATTGAATAAAACAAACTGTTTGACAGTAAGCAAGAAAACTAAAACTGTAGATCATCCCAACTTGACATTCGAGACTAAAAGTCTTGAAAATGTAGATGTACATAAAAAATTGGGTCTTTGGTTCTCTGCAAGCGTCTCCTTTTTAACTCACGTCAATCACATCTTTGCAAAAACTAGACACTTAGCTGGTACCCTGAAACGTTTGAGTACAAGTTAAATAGATAATCCGCAGGATTCTTTTACGTTGCTTTTGCACCTCCTCGTTTGGAATATGCTAGCATGGTCAGGCGTTAAAGCACACAGACCCACAAATTTTCTTCTCTTGAGTTGGTATTTTTCTAATATATTTACTTTTGCTCAGTTTTATAATTTCAGGATGCAAACGCCAATAAACGTATGTCACATTCTAGACTTCAAAGCTCCACAGAATTGAAACCTCTTCGATAGTTTTAAAATTGTTGGGTACAAACGTTGAAAATCAGTACTACTTCTGTAGGAGAGTACTTTGTGGTTCCCATTTTTGTTTCGTTAATATTTTGAAAATCCTAATCATACTTGTCAAAGTTATCTACCCATAACTGCACACCTTTCTTCAAACTGCATCTTTCAAATCGATCTTCCCTAAGAAGTTGCACCTTGACTAATAAACCGAAACAAATACAGATCAAGCAGTTAAGATGTACCCCTCGGGCTTGCCAGCATCGAAAACATTCAAATATCTTTTAATATAACACGCACAAGCAGAATTATTTTCGCCCTTATGGTTACATTGACACCAACCTTAAAGGATCGCCCTTTTAGAGTTTCCAGAAAGAGGCCCATGGCCCTAATGCTCTGCTGGCACCGTGGCTATATTGCACCTACAGCACGTCAAATTATAGATGGCGACACTAGTATCATTTGCAACTTAGATTTTGACATCCCCAATAATCCCACAAAATTCGTGAAGATCCTGCAAAAATGAAATATGCTAAAGTGTTCACAATATTTTACATTTTGACCCCCTATTTTTGCATAATATTGTAGGTGGTCCCACCAATATCGAAATGGTCCTACATTTTCATACACCCGATAAGTCCTGAAAGTTATATTTGTCTAACTTAAAAACTGGATGGGATCGCGGTCACAAGATTTTCACATTTTAACCTGTACATTACATAATGATATGGATGGTGCCACCAACATCGATGTCGACGAAAATTTTGATACACATTATAAGTTCTAAACACTATTTGGGCCTGACCAAAAATGTGGGGTGCACAGCATTCACAAGATGACCCCTTTAGTCAAACTGACCATTTGAACTTGACCAAAACTGAGATTGAAAGACTGTCACAGTTCAAAATATGCGTCCGACATCCAGCTTTCCATACATGGTCTGTTCTAATCGGTTAATAACTTTTCAAGTTATTGAAGAAAAACAATAGATTTCGACAAGCACCAAACTCCATGATTACTGGGTCACGGTGACCCAAAATGTAGGTCACCAAGTACAGTTTTATGTACAATGCACTCAAGTGCAATTTTAATCCTGAGGCTTAATTCTCTTTGTCATTTATATCCAAGCTACACACACCCATTACAAAATCACCTCTTTCAACTTTACAAGCATCGTTACCTCGCAAAAACTGATCAAGGTCACTGATATTACATCACATACTAGCATGGGACATGGTCTATATATCCTATAAATTTGGCGAGTCACATCCATTTATTTTTCCAAACATGAAATTTATATCTTAAAACACATTTTGGCTCATAATTTCCGTCAAATTATAGGTGGCACCACTAGCATCATTAGCAACTTAGACTTTGATCTTCCCAACAATCTCACTGAATAGGAGACATTCATATTTAACAGCGATTCTGCTCACTTCCTGTGTTGCCAGGGCAACAGACCGATGCTTCTACCATGATCAGGGCAGATTTGTATTATACAGTACATAAACATCCATGAATAACACTTTTTCAACCAAAAGAGAGCCCATTTCTAATTATTTTAGGCATCTTTTATGTTTCAAATATATGTTAATACATTTTCTTAAGAATATTGTGTGTTTCTGTTGTTTATTTTGTTGAAAAGTACTTTTGACCATGCTAAATACATGGATCTGCCCTGATGCAGGTGGCTCCCTCTTTTGCTCAATAGGTGTTCTAGTAGGACCGCATTTAGATATGAATACATCCTATTCGGTGAAGACCTGTCCAAAAATTAAAGATCGTTGAGAGTTCACATGACATTCACGTGTTGACCCCTATATTACATAATATTGTATGTGGTGCCACCAATATCGAAAGAGACTAGATTTTCACACACCGTTTAAGTCCTGAAAGTTATATTGGGCTTGCTTGAAAACTGTGGACGGTATCGCGGTAACAAGCGAAAGTTAACAGACGGACGGGCGGACGGACAGACATGAACGGTCGCATAAGCTCTGTGACCTTTGCTCAGCAGAGCTAAAAAAGGTTAGGGGTAAAATAAAGGAAAGGTTTAAGACATACCTGTAATGGTATGACCTGGTAAAGTAAATGTATGTTACATATTTCCCAGGGCCCTGGAAATGATAGAAATAGACCGAGAGGGAGAGAGAGAAAAAAAACGAAGGCAGAATAGAAAGAAAATAACACTGATTGAAAAATAGGCTGCCAGGGGTTTGGGGGGCAGGAGTGACGAAAATGAAGAAATGACGCAAAAAGCATGATGACGGTCCATCCAGCTATGATTACGTACCCCTTTCATTTATAGTCAATGTAATTTATACAGCACCTGGGTCAGTTTTCCGCAATTTGTCGCATAATATATTACTGCTATTCAAAACCCTAAATATCGGATCATTTTGATAAAACGAAGTTTTCCCAGCTTGCCCGATAGCAGTAAAGCTAATACGGCCACAGTATGGCTGTGTCTTCCTGTGGTTTCATTACCGGTTGACCGTATAAATATAGCCAATATGGCCATACAAACCAAACCAAACCAAAAAAAAAAAAAAAAAAAAAAAAAAAAAAAAAAAAAAAAAGGCCATCCATGCTTCGCTGATGTCCTGTTTATCACGCTCTGATGAAACTGTCTAGCTTCCTGCATTAAGAATTATTGATCACGTTTGTTGTCGAACTCTCGACCAAAGTTTCGTTTGTAGAGGTGAGGTCATGGCGATCCATCAAAAGCTTTTTTTGCTGTAGAAGTATATTTAAGGTAAGACAGGCGCTTTATAGAGCTCATATTTAGACCATGTAGCTATGTTTTCCCCTGAAGAACTCTGTCCGGTCATACGTTTTTGCGTCTCATCAAACTCCACAAGTTCCTCACAAAGGCGTTAGAAGGAAGTGAACCATACCAGTTTGTGTGAAAAGGGGACCACGGAAAAAGAAAAAGGACAATAATACCAGAGTTCCAAATCCACATTTTTTAAATTGGCCGAAAACAAGGATGTCTCTTAAGGATGGTCATTCAAGGTCATTCGATACGGTGATCAATAGTGCTAGTAATGTGGTACTAATGCTGAAATGGAAGTGATTGTTCCCATATTACTTGAAATTGAACAAAACCTGGCGACAGAATTGGTTTAAATGGATAACCCTATAAACTACACAAAAGTCAAGATGTATTATGGTTTTCCGTAAAATGATTGATAGAAGGAGCTATTGAAAGCAGCCATTCCTTCATGCAAGGAAACAATTGCGATATTTTGGGTCCAATTATGGTCAATTTCGGACTCTCGATGAAACTGTTGCAAGGACTTTATGATGGATTATGCGCTGTTTGCGACAGAATGACTTGTGCTACCGCAACATGATTGACCCGATCATGACGATATTTGTAACTTGGAGATATGTGATAGCTTGTGTATTGTGGTTATCGGCATGTCAAAGAAAAAGACGACACCGCGACACATAACCCCCATCTCTCAGTGCTTGAGCGTCTTAACTCTCTAGAGGGTGCTCGAGATACTTCAGCTGCTAATAATACAAATCTACAAAGATCTGCGTCAGGAGCGAGCATTCTAACAGAACGCTTAAAGACGTTCGGTACACCGCGATATGCGCAACCATTTATGGTCCAATGCCTCTGTACAGTTACAGCTGGTATTTGTCGATACCTGCACTAGCTGCTGTTCGCTTTTCCTATTTTGCACAGTTCCGTTTGCGAAATATGGATTGTTTACGAAGAGTGAAAAGGAAAAAGAATGGGCGGTTTGTTAACAAATGCCAAAACAAAGGACTAGATGCTTTAAAACAAGGCAGAATATGTCGAAACACGGCAGTGGTAGACCAAAACGCCTGTACACAATCAGCGAACGCTGACCAAGCCACCGTCGAAAGTGCCACGCCCACCCCCCAAATGCCACATGCACATGTAAACACTGACAGTTATAACTTGGACGAAGGTCGTAGAATAATGGAACTAAGTGTACTAGCCGATAATCTTGCATGCGAGGAATGTAAAAATACAGAATCAGAAAAACGATATGGCTTGGCCAGTGTACTTTACATTTCTTGTGTATGTGGTACGATAAACGCTATCCCAACTGGGGGTGGGGGTGGGGGTGAGGGACCACAGTAATACCCCAGCATCAAAAGGTGGCACAGGCATATTTGATAATGTGCTGCCTGTGTTACCATTCGACAATGTATTAAGGCAACTTTAAATTTGATATTCTTATTTTTACCTCTTTTTCCACATTGGTGTATTGCACTATGGAGAGAATCTTAAAATGTTTGCCTCTTCTCAGTAAAACTATGAAAGTATATATTATGACTAGAATATAAAATTAACGACGTACTGCCGTTTATTTAAACTACATACATGTATATTGATATGGTATCGAGGTTAGATAATGAATGAATACCTTTTACCTATGAACTTAGAACAAATTAAGTCAACATGCATGAATTCTTTGTACAATTGCGGAAAAAATAGCACTGTATGATATCTTTTTTTGTTAATCAATGAGATCAGTGCATATTTTGGAAACCACCTACAATTTTTCAGGGATTTGTAAATATTTTTTCTATTTCAAACTTAAAAAATCCTGTGAGCACTTATACATTTTTGCAAGACGAGATGAATTTAAAGTCACATTCCAGCATGTTTTGTCTACATATTTGTTATTAAAAGGCTTGATATACATTGCATACACTCATGTTGAGTTATTTTAAACATATTTTTGCATCCTTAATTTATTTTTTTGGCTTTTACCCACATATATAATGTTTGCTATCAAATTTCTGTAGTCCTTATATGTAGCGCCACCTAGCGACAAAAGTAGCACCGTGACATGCCAATTTTTTGCTTGCATTTTGTTTCAAATGCCAATATCTTGGCTCACACCAAAAAACCAGAGATTTCTAAATTCTTTTGACCAGTGTACCGAACGTCTTTAAGTACTACAGTTGTTCCCGACTCCGTGTCAGCAACCGTGACAGCGACAAGTCCATCGACTGTAACCCCCAGCGTGACAAGGCCAATTGGATGCTCCTCTAGGCGTGACAAGGATAAGTGCACTGGCCAACACATCTTCATGGGTCGAGACCGGATCGCCTGCAACGTGAAAACTCCAACAACAGTGTTTGAGCGAGTGTTTGTAATATGCATACAAATGAGCATGATCGGCCACCAAAACTTTCGCTGAAATAGTAACTAAACATGTTTCTTCTGGTTCCCGTGATGGTCAATGGCATATGGTTGAGCGTAAGCGAATTTTTGAAGCTTGTAAGGATATAAAATAAGACATTAATCGGGTACCCGTAAAAAGGCGTGTGTTTTTAGATTGATATATCTTAAAATTAAATAATGAATAATACTTGACCAAATGATAGTAACATTGAGTTCAGAATGTTCACATTAAAATAGAATGCATAAAAGCCCTGCGCGACCACACGTGACCATCGTGCAACCTATTGCACAAACACGCTGACGATCCGCCGTACAGGCATTCCAGACAGCAGTCAGCGAGAGCCTTGATAGCCACTTCGATATCACGGTACTAACTGATAACACGAGAGTTCCTACAGTATTGGATCCAAAATTCAAAACTTGTCTTTTCTGAATGCCAAATCAAAAAAGGCCGCGGAAACATTGGCTTGAGAGAAAATTGACGCCTTTGTTGACACCTGTGTTAGCCAGGACACAGGGTCACCAGACAACGCAAAATCGCTCCCCAAAAAGCGTCGATTGACAGAGGCGGGTTACAGAGACACATCGTCTGTGACAAACATTCTTTTTTTATCATCAGACAGTTGTTGCTTATAACATCACACAGGAATAAAAAAAACGTTGATGCAGGGCAAATCGTCAGTAAGTATTTGTCTGCCTGAGCCGGTACTTCATATAAAAAGTGACCCGTTGAAATGGTGGAGGGACCACGAAGAAGACCTCGCTTCATTGGTATCACTTGCCAGAATGTATTTGTCTATTCCCGCCACCAGCGTCCCTTGCGAGAGATTTCAAAGATGAAAGGAAGGGAGCCAGAGCTCAGAAATATGGATTGACGAGACTAAAAAAGTGACCCAGGGCGTATGACACATCGAAGTCGCGAAAAGCTAGAAGAAAAGAGAAATATGGCATACCAGGATCCCAATACTGGACATAAACTATCCATAGAACTGTGAAACAGATAGATGATTGATTTTACAGACGTCATATCAATTCAAACTTAATGTAACAAATGCAAATAAATGGTGTACTGCAAGATACGTCAACAAACAACATAGTGTGTCTGTTCTTTATTGTAAATTCATTGCATGTATATTTATATATTGTTATGTATGGCAGAAAAATGGATTTATCCCACGTCATTCTTTCTTTCTCATTCATTCATTCACTTATTTATTTACAAGACATAGCTTTTTCACGCTGACCCGCCTACAATACGCCACAGACAGGGCCGTATGTTCATTTCTCACAAAGCTAGCGGGTTTTTTTTTTTTTTTTTTTTTTTTTGTTTGTTTGTTTGTTTGTTTGTTTTTTTTGTTGTTGAGAAATTTAAGTTTGAAAATGCCAAACGACTATTCATCTAGTATTTCCAGAGCCATATATAATGAAAATTTCCCATCTGCCTTTAATAAAGTTTCCTTTTCCAAAATATTAGTAATACTTCGCTTGTCCCCACAGGTACCGACCCGTATCTCGCCATTTCCCGCCAAGCGAGACTAGGCAATCAGGTATGCAGTTGTGGCGGGAAATTAATATCCATATCTCCTATTGTAGCGTATGTTTTGGTCATAGTTAGTCACGTCACTGACCCATTACATACGCTTTCTTGTGGACGTCTCTTTGTGAGCTCCTTGCTTTAATCTGTCGAGTAGAAAACTGATCCAAGAAAGAATGGTGTAATGAATAGGGTATCTGAAAGGAAATGTGTTGTATTATATTTTCTTTTGACTTTCTGCTTGAATACTTAAAGTGACCCATTGTTATGGCATGGATTGTCATTGTGCTTACCGTCACTAGGAGCCCAGAAAATGTCTTAATGGAAAGTTAGAGGCAAATGAGGTCTAACTTTCTCTTACCCAATTCTGGTAAGACACAATAAGATGCTTTTCCCACGCTGCTAGACAAGGAGAAAGTGGTTACAGGGAGTAAGATGTACTGAAGACAGGGCTAGAGGTAATTTAATCTGTTAAGAGGTGGTAAGTCATGCTTGTAATGTAAGAGGATGTGAGCAGAAAGTCAGTACTTGGCAGTATGAAAGTAAGATGCAGTAAGGTGTTCTTGGGGTACTTGACAGAGATTGCTTATCAACAGGTTTGAACTTTGCTAGATGGCTGAGTAGGTCAATTAGAATGTAATTAGCAAACACATGTGTATTAATCACATTGCAGGTCCAGTTAATAAAGTACATTTTATATCAATATCCATCCTCATCTTATATTCATTTTGCCAAATTAATGAAGTTACATTTTTTTATGCCCGTGAAAGTCAGCATTTGAATTACACGTATGTCCAACTTGATAAATTTTCACACAGGTGTATAAAGATACCATAGACAGTTTTGCTTCCTTTTGCATGCATTGTAAAAAGATAAACTATCTGTGTTGCATGTGACCTCATATAGGGATTACAAATTAAGTTCATTCATCCAACACCTTTGTCATCTGAACTGGGCTAAAACAATCTATACACACTCAAGTATATGTATTAGAAGATCAGAAGTGATATAAACACTGACATCTTGGTGGTACCGGTAGCTCAATTTTTGCATAAGTTATTGCATCTGCAAGGGTAATAGACAGATTGACAGACATGGCGATGACTATATATATATATATATATATATATATATATATATATATATATATATATATATATATATATATATATATATATATATATATATATATATATATATATATATATATATGGCTTACTGCATCCCTATGTAAATATGGGTCCATCACAGTTGATAGTAGGTATGAGTGGTAAATTGAGTTTTTATGTCTGGGTGCAAACCCAGAGTCTTTCTTTCTTTCTTTCTTTCATTCTTTCTCTCTTTTTTTTCTTTCTTTTTTCTCCTTGTTGTTACTATTGATAGTTGGTGTAATTCATTAAATGGTATGTACAGTGGTTTTAACCATGCAGAGAGAAACTAGCTTTCTTCCTCCATGTTTTTAACCCAGAAAGATAAGGATTACAGAGATAGTACTAGTCTCAGTTTTAACTACTGAATACACATTCAGGGCTTCTACTGCTGGTTTCAGCCGCATTTATCTCCATGGTGCTGGGCAACCATTTTGCATTCATAATAAATAAGCTTACATGTAGTACACCGTATGCATATTAATTTCCCGCCACAAAACATGGGTTTGACTCCAGACGATCATGGAGGACGTGCAGTTCACATCACTGTCATAGACAGGGCCATATGTTCATTTCTGACAAAATTAGCGTTTTTTTGAGAAATTTAAGTGCACGTAAGGCCAAACTGGTATTCATCTAGTATCTCCCGAGCCATACAAAAGAAAAATTCCCATCTATCTTTATTCTTTATTTTCAAAATATAAGTAATATCCCGCTTGTTCCCCCAGGTACCGACCTGTATCTCGCTATATCCCGCCAAGCAAGACTAGGCAATCGGGTCTGAAGTTGTGGCGGGAAATTAATATGCATATCTCCTATTAACCTGTCTCATAGGCAGCCTTCAATCCATTCATGTTCCAGGTGTATGATTTGGAAACTTTGGGTTTTGTAGCAAATGGGGGGAGGGGGACTCCCAACAACTGTGTAATGAGGTTCTCAATAGAATACAGAAAATCACTTTCTGCGCATGCAGGAGCAGATCTGCTCCATGTTGCTATATGTACCAGGCTGGCTATACAGGTCAGTGCACCATGCCTGAGACTGCATGATGTCCCAGCTGCTCTGTTTCTGGCTGAGGCTATGAATCTGCTGGGCTTATAAGCCCCGAGGGGGGCACAGGCACTGGACTTCTAGGCAGACTACATACAGTGCTGAGTTGGCTAGACCCATCAAAGTATGGTTTTCCAGTCTTAAATGACTGTTTTCACAACTTTGTGAATTTTAATACAGTGTGTCAATTTGTGTCATCTCAGTGGACACTTTTATGTCTTTAGTTTCTTGTATGCAGTGGGATGAAGTCTGTTCTTCATAGCCAACACAGACAGTGTAGTGTTTGTCTTAGTTCATGGGTACATGTACATGTAGTTTTGGGACAGCATCTGTTGAAATTTATTGATGGAACAAAGGAACAAAGTTTCGTATTGCATATAAACACATCCCCCTAAATTATAATATTTACACATTGTACATGTATATGTGCATATATAAATTATGGAAGAGTACATGCACATATACTCATCCATACTGCCCAGAAGGTCTGACCATCTCAGGAGTGCACTTTTCTTTCGTCCCAAGGGTGCCTCATGTACAGAAATTTCACTGTATAAGTAAACACCGGAATTTCTCTCTCTCTCTCTCCCTCCCTCTCTCTCCCTCTCTGTCTCTCCATCTCTGTCCCTCCCTTTTCCTCTCTCTGTCTCTCTCCCGCTCTCTCTCCCCCTCTGTCCTCCCTCCCTCCCTCTCTCTTTCTCTTGCTCTCTCTGGAGTTGTTTTTATCAGATGCTATTTTTCCGAAAACCCCCAAACTTACCATAGTGAATGACCTGACCAATGAAATTGTGCATCTTATTTGGAAAAGTCATGATGTTTAAAATTATGCAAATTAGGGAAAGTAATTTTAAAGACTCCATCTCTTCCAAACTATTGCAGGTAGACTCAAAATTTCAATGTGCATATATGTGTTTGTGACACCTGCCAATATTATGGAAAGTATATAAGTTGTAGAATTTCAAGTCATGCTAATAAGGGGCATTCAAAATTTCACAGTTGAATATGTCCAAAACTATTATGCATAGAGATCCAACTTCAATTGATAGTTTTGTGGCAAAGCTGCATCCAATGAAGCATGAACCAATGTTGTTAGGCTTTAAATTTATGGAAATTAAGGAAATACAAAATATTTAAAGGTTTTAGAATAGCTTAAAAACTATTTTAGATAGCAGTTTCATTCAAACTTTAGTTTATAAGTTTGTGACATGGCCACATCTAAGGAACCAAGAACCAAAGTTGTTGCATTTTAATTTCTAAAAATAAGTCCAATACAAGGAATTAAGATTATGTTAAACAATGGCAAAGTGTAGCATTTCAAACTGTTCTCATTTTGAAGGCACCCAGGCAGATGTGCTATGAAGCAAATCTTCTTTTCTAGTATTATTACACAAGTGCTGGAAGGGTGTGTGTGTGTGTGTGTGTGTGTGTGTGTGTGTGTGTGTGTGTGCATTCATTTCTTACATGATCTGATCCTTAGAAATGAGAGCGTTAAATGTGCTGTGCACAGAGGATAGTAAGAAGACAGTCAGGGGTGGCAGTGGATGGGTGGGGAAGAGAGGTTCTAGCAGTGCAAGTATACTTGCAAAATAGTTTCATAACAGCATTGGAGCAGTTATATGATAACTGGCTCCATGAGAGCATGTATTGTGAATTTCAGTCCCTTTGTTTGAATGCCATTGGGTTTATGGTATATGGAACAAGCACATGTAATGAATGAAGATTTGCACTTCAATTGCCTCTAAATTGCATGATTTTGAATATTATTTATTATGAATACAGATCACCGAACAAAATTTAAGTAGAAAGAAAGATCTCTGATGGCTCAAAACTACAATCAAAGTTGCTTGATATACTGCAAAGATATTATGTTATGTGTGTACCTAATTTCATGAATTTATTATTTTGTGTTTTTTTTACAGGTATTCAATTTTGTCTTAGTTCATGGGTACATGTGCATGTAGTTTTGGGACAAGGCAGAAGTGACAGAACTGTCACAAGTTTGCTATTGCCTGGTATAACGGTCAGCCATCTGTTGAGATCGCCAGCTGATATGGTGCATCATAGCACTGGTCTGGGACCCAGAGCCATGTTTAGAAGGCAAAGTACCCATAGTGATTGCACCCCCCCCCCTCCCTGAGAGCTATGTGGGGGCTCCCCAGCATCAATGCCAAGCACACTCAAATAATATTGAAGGCAGTCATAAACACAATTGTATGATAAACCCTTCAATAAAATGACCTCTTTAGTGTAGACTGGCCTGAAAAGGTATCCTCATGCTAAGTCTATACCTAACTCATGGACACTGTGAAAAAAAAAGCAGTAAGACCCTGGACTGGACAGTTCCCCCCAATCAGTACGCCTGGAAACAATGAAAGCATTAGACCTATCAACCCTCTGTGTTTCCCCAAAGTGTGCCTAAGGATGTAGACCCGCCCCCAGGCAAGGGTTTAAACTCTTGAGCGAGCAGCAGCCCCATGTCATGAGCCCTGTTCCCACTAAAAAACATGAGTTTAAAAAGTGCCTGATCCCTTGCAAACGGAAACTTTTGGCTTAGGCCAAGTTCAGAACTACCTATGTGTCTGTCAATAAACATGGAAATTAATACCAATTTGTCAACAAATATGGGAACAGCCTGTTTTGGAACAACATGCACCCGCTTTGTTCTGCTTGAATGGCTTTGAGATATTTGCTTACCATCCTAGAGTAGGCAGATTACTTGTACCTGAACCCTCACACCAAGTGCCACATAAACCTGCACCCGTAAGCATACTCCTGACCTGACCAACAAGAGAAGTTACTGTACCCACGGCCAACCTACCTTGACATAAACGCTAGGGATGCCAGGCATTAATGTCAGGACACGTGACATCATGAACAGGGGTTTGTTCATCCTTATTTTTCCAGGCAAGAAATTTATAAACATCACCAGGCATCATTAGAGTGACATGGGGGCGACCATAGCAACCACCCATAAACATGGCCATAGTGCCCAGTAATGAGGTTTGCCTGTGGCTGTAAGAGGAGGAGCCCAAAAGTGACGTAAGCCTTGCATCCAAACCAAATGTATCCACCAAAGGGGTGGGTTAGCAGTGACCTGCAAATAGAATGAAAGAAATGACACTATTTGAACTTAAGCTGGGCAGCAAAAGAGGTCATAGGGCAGGCCTGTCCTAGATTGAATGAAGCCCTGCTTAGAAGGAACCAACACTGCACCATCACCACTTGTAACTGCTAAACACCTGAAGCTAGAGGCTAAATACAACAGTATGGACCACCAGACAGGCAAGGAGGACAGCTTAGGAACAATAATAGTGCAAGTCAAGGGATTACAAACTCCTGAGACAGAAACCTCAGCAGAAACCTCGGGGGGGGGAGAGGGGGTAATCAGAGAAAAGGGGGGATACATAATAAGTTTCTGTAGACAACAACGGTTGAGCCAAGACAT
Organism: Hermodice carunculata; assembly: GCA_964020975.1. Lineage (NCBI taxonomy): Eukaryota > Metazoa > Annelida > Polychaeta > Eunicida > Amphinomidae > Hermodice > Hermodice carunculata. The sequence continues at coordinate 83,256,136 of OZ026616.1, read as the reverse complement.
TAATACAGGCATAGGGGTGGAGCTAAATGGGGCAGGGGACTACCATCTTGTTTTGTCATCAAATTGGAATCCAGGACCATCGAATCAAATGAGTATGGGCCAAACCACGATTCGACAGTACCCGCATGAAGTAGGACTGAGCATTGAATCACTGAGACAGAAAGGCCCAGAGGGAGCATCTGCCACGTTCAAATGAGAACTAACATTGGAGAGGGAAAGGGCAAAATTGTGGCACTTGCAGAGAGAAAACAGGGTTTTGAACAATGTACTGAGTTCAGGGTCATTGCCACCCTCGTTTTGCCAAGCATGCACAACTGCTAGATTGACAACTAAAGCGTCTAACCATGAGTTTTGGATGTGGAGCAATATAGACTGGATAGTCTTATCCAGGGCATCGACCTCTTTCAAATGAATGGGCCCTTGGTCATTGATTGACTAGTAACCGCAGAAAGTTCCAAGAGGGGTCACTCCACTCCAAGCAAAGCCTGAGGTATCAGTGGCAATAGAAATCGGGACATGAGACTCCAATTGCCAAGGGAGCCAGTCTGTACAAGTATCAATGAATTGCCAATGTTGAATTTCATCTCTCAGCTCTGAAGACAAGGAACCATTCTAATATCGCCATTGGCCAGGGCTACTGCATGAGCCGTAAAATGTGTAAAGCCTTGCAGCTGGGACACAAAGGGCAAAGAAAGCACACTTATCCATATATCTCTGCAGTGTTTTCAAAGTGATCTGCTGCCTTTGCAATCTATATTCATGCAAGTCAGCAAGTGTGTCCTGTTTATGAATAGGTATGGAGAAATTCTGTGTGTTTGAATCAACAACCAGGGCAAAAAAAGTATCTGGGTGCTAGGGGTTAATGCACTTTTTATGAGAACAATGTTATAACCTAGAGATATCAACACTGCACATGTAATTACCATGGCCCATCGAGTCTTATGAAATTAAAATAAATATGGGTAAGGGGTGGAGAGGAGCCCCACGAACCTGTCGTCTATATACCATAAATTGCTTTATTTTTGCACATATAAATTTTTACAGTTTTCCTATTTTACTGTAGTTTTAATTTCACCTTCCTGGACATAAATCCTATTCAAACAATGTTGATATAACATTTCATTGTTTTTTTTATTTTCACGGTTTTTGTGCCATAAGTGAAATAAGCGAAAATATGGGTGCAACAAAATTAAAGCAATTTCCAGAATTGCAATGTTAGAATGCCTCTAAGTCGTAAAAAAAGTGGTCACTTTCATTCCAATAGTCTGGTAATGAAGGGTCTGGCCTTGCAGCCAAAAGGGAAAGTATGATACCTAAGATAATGTAATTCAAAATAATCCCTAGCTGACAGGTGGAGAAGGCCATCAGAGACTGCCTTCTCATCAGAAGTTCATATGCAGGTCGGGGGGGGGGGGGGGGGCAGAGAGGTGGCAGATCAGCTCAAGTTTCCAGTCTAAAAGGATTGTTAGAGATTCACAAGTTTAAAAACCTTTCATAATGACAAATGTGGCCTAGTAGGCCAGACACATATGGCCATAACCGGGGGGAGGGGGAGTGGGTGGGGGTGGGTGGGGGGGCTGAACCATATCCACAGGACCGACAACTTCAATGGACCCATTAAGAATTTTCTCCTCAAGTATACCAGTGATAGAGGAGGCAAAACACTTCCCTGACATACAATTTGAAAATATTCTGGAGGGGGGGGGCGTAATCATATGCTGCATCCCCTAAAGGGCCTGAAAAATAGCTCTATATGTACCCCTTCCCAAATCCATTTTAAGTTGGGGTCTGACTGAGAAAGCCTTATGTGACTGAACAAAGCCTCCAAATTACCTACCTGGCAATGCAACTGGCCTGCAAGGAATGCATTTGGATCCGTACAAAACTGTTCCTCTGCAGGAATAAATGATTTCCCCTGGTAAAGTACATTATATATTGTTAATGCATCCAGCTTCTGAGTAGAGGGATGTCTAGGTGACCCCCTCCAGTCCTCAAAGCTGAGCTGGTGTCTTCTGTTCTTCAGGGCAGTCAATGGGCTAAAACCTGCCCCCCAATTTCCATGAAGGAACACTGTACTCCGTACCCAAACCTTTGCAAGCAGAAAATGGGAAAAACCTATGATGCCGGAGAACAGCAGACCAATCCAGCTGTGTGACTGAAAGAGGTCACCTCATCCCGTCCACCCACGTGAGATGAAGCCCACTATCGGATTGGTCCCCCTTGGGTGTCTGGAATAAAGTGACTCCAGACAAGCCTATGTAAATCCCAAGGCATATTTAATTTTTATCTTTATCTATAAGTAGTATAGAGCAGCTAGTATAACAACAGGATATATTTGAACCCAGGGTACGAAGGGGCCTACTTGTCATTAGAGGCCAATTTGGGGCAAGTACACATAAAATGACCTATTTCCCTGCACAGGTAGAACTAACATTCCCCTGGGGTGGGGATCACCATACCCCGGCCCCTTAGTGGACCCCCTGTGCATAAAGGGATGTCCCATATATGGATCCATACCAAAGGGCAGTGTGGCTGGGAGCCCTGGCCATCCAAAAGACAGGGCCATTGTGGTCACAGGGGCCCCAGGGGCCCCAGGGGCCCCAGGGGCAGGTGCAATGCGACTAGCACTGGTTCTTCCTTGCCCTCCTTTCCCAGTTGCTTCCATTTCTTGTGCACTTTTTTCCACCTGTCCAAGGCAGAGTGAACTTTCTTAGCAATATCGGTCCCCACTAACTTTATAACTAAAGATCTGAGCTCGCCCTTGTCCCCAAGGTCCCGACAGGCCTTTAACTAAGCTTATACTTAGCTGCTTATAACTCACCAGATGGGCTGTGTGTACCAAATGTCCCAGAGCGGAGAGTAACACACCATTCTCTATGTTGGTATTGGTGGCAAAGTTGTACACCTGTGCTAATTCTTGGTCCACCAATCCAGTCTGGCCCTAGTTATGGAGCCGCTTTACCTCTCTCTCTCCAGGTCAGCCAGGCAGGAGGCATCAGATGTGTTAGGTTCAGGTGTGGAGGTGAAGGCAGTGGGCTGTTCAGTCAGATCCACAGGTGTAGCAGACAGTGCCTGGAAGAAAAGGTACCCTTCAGTGTTCTTATTTTGTAACGGAAGTCCATGAAAGCCCAAGCCCATACTCAGTCTAATATTAACAGAAATAATCCTAAATGCAAAATCAAAGATACATGAGCACCATACAAGAAGCCTGTCAATGGCCTGCCCATAGGATCACTACAGATTATGCAATGTAAAACATCTAATTGGGTAAGACCACCATAGGGAGATAACATTAACGACCCAAGCAGGGGAGCCGTAAAAAAGGAAACAGGGAGGAGCATTAACAACCCCGCCAACCGTAGGTCAAGGTAAATCACTTATGGTGGGTATATGCACAGATAAAATTAAAGTCAAGTGAAAGATGTTATAGGAAGCAGACGTCGATTACATCACAAATGTTATAACTATATTACAAACATGTTACATCATGTGTTTTTACTGATGAGCCACCAGCTTGAAATAAAACATTTAATTAGTAATTTATGAAGAATAACGCAAAAAGAGAACCAAAGAACACTCTTTTCTTCAAAGGCAAATCAGCCAGTCTCGTGCACACCCACTCCTCTCAGGACTCAGCTGTGTTCCTGAGGGGTGTGCCCTCAGGGGTCCCTGCCACATTGGCCTGGATGATAGCACAGTGCTGGGCGAGAAGGCAGTCCTACCAGGATGCCTGTAGTCCTGCCAACTGTAGAACATAGTCTTAGGGTTATCCTATAAGCTTCAAAAACTCTTTCTTTAACTCTGGCTCCCAGATACTCAGCAAGGGGTACTTTGTGGACAAACTCGCCAAATGTGCATCCTCTGGCCTATCATCAGCAGCCTGTTTAATCCATAGAGCTACAGGCAATATGTCTTTGCCTTTTAGACAGTGCCTCGGCTTGAGGTAAATCTCTGGTTGGTGTGGAGAGGTCATTGTAACTGCCAACTGTTCCACTCTTCAGTAGAATAAACCTCTCACCTATTCAGGAGAGCAAAGGCAGTGTGAGGCCAGGACAAAGCTGGGGAGATACAGCCTAGCTGAAAAAAAAAAGGGGGGGGGCTTGTCCCAGGTACAGGTAGCGCCAATTAAAGACATCAATTAAATAGAAAAAAATGGAATGCACAAGAGAGGCACCAGCTTTTTGCCAATAAAAGGAAAGAAAATGAAACACAACAGACCATTTGCACCAAACAGGGCCTCATGAAAGAAGTGATCACAAGAAAGCCAATCATATAGCCAGAAAAACAATCTCAACAATGTGGAATGCATACTAAATACCAACTACGGTGGTTAGAGCATGACAGGTCAAGATATGATGAAGGTCCAGCCTTCCCAAGACAGGATGTGTACGTGAAAACTAGCACCCAATATCTAGACGGGGAGACAATGCAGCTTGCTTCAACAGGCAAGTGTTGACAGCCTGAACTCAAAGGACAGCTGAGCCTAGCAACTAAATCAAGGGGAAGTCGCCAAAAACTGCCATGAATTAATGTTGTTTAACTCAGAGACAAGTTTTAGTACCAGTGACAAACCCCAACAGCCAGGACCAAGCCTAAGTAAAGAGATATTATAACCCACTGCTGAGTGTAAGAAAATGAAGTATATCCTGCTCAATATGACATAACAGCACACTTCCTGGAGAAATGGCATAGCATAGGTGAAAGGAAGATAAGGGTGTAAATGCAGAACAGAGAAGGTAGCCTCAAGTTCATAATGTCCACCACATCAAGTATCAGGAATGATACTAAAATGTGGAAACAAATACAGTAGTATATAAAAGATGGTTGCATCCCTCAGCCGCCTAGCATAATGACCCTAGACAGGTGGGCCACACAGTAAGGGTATCTCAACATCCAGACAAGCTCCATATGAATATCCTAATGATATATATATATATATATATATATATATATATATATATATATATATATATATATATATATATATATATATATATGTACAGTGAAACCTCGTTATAACGACACTCAGATATCCGACATATTCATTATAATGACACAAGTTGTGAATGGCAGAAGTTCATTTTCTTTGTTGTTTGATTCATTTATCCGACATATTCAGTAATCTGACACATTTCTAAGGGAACAGATGGTGTCACTATAATGAGTTTTCACTGTATATATATATATATATATATATATATATATACAAGGAATGAAACATCAAACCCTACCAAGTATAACACAGTGTTTTGTACAATAAAGTAGTCTGTCGCCCTGATCAAAGACTGGACATAGAACCCAGCTGAAGGTACACTAAGAGGCAGCAGCACAGTGCACACTTCACAGACACACAAGTGCACATAAACACACCCATGTAACAGTGCCAAGGCACCCAGCCCATGCTAGGCAATACAGCAACCTGGCATATCTATCATAGCACTGTAAAATGATTCATATTTCACAATCAAACTATCATCGGGTCACCCAGTACCCAAACAAAGATTGCCTCTCGGGCAAATGGCCACAAAGGCAAGAAAACAGAGGCCTGGGAAGGCACATGCACAGCCTTCACCAGGCATCTTGAGACTGCCCTTGCCTGGGGTGTCATGTGACTCGTGCCAATTTCACTTAGGGGAGTAAGGAAAACGCGGGGAATACCAATGACATTGATTATAACGCTACAGGCCATAGCAGCATCTTTGAGGCTGACCCAATTTTTCTTCATTGACCTGTTCCTGGGGCCTCTTTTCACTCATTCCATTCGTGGTCCATGACAAGTGGCAGCCAAAATAGTAATAACAATGCAAGCTAAATTTTACTGACATACATTTTAAAAATATACATGAATTGGGATTGCAGAACATGTCAATTTGATTAGCATGATGCCCTATCACCATGATTGGGGATGGACAGTTCGGATGAGTCTAGGTCGGAACACAGCTGACATTAAACAAAAACCGCAGTACTATTGCACATGAAATCGGATTGGTTCCCCATTCACAAATCATACAAAACAGGTAAACTCTACTACATGTATAATATGTAAAGAAAAGGCTAATTGCATACATGAAATCTCTGTCTGTTTTCCTCTCCCCGCCCATGATGGCTGGCGCCAATTCTATCATCTCCTCAAAAGTAAATAGAAATCATAATGTGGTATAAATAGCAGAATTTAATGAGATGCAGTCACACCCGATGAGGTGAACGAAACAATAAAATTATGTACATACCTTCAAAGCAGAATGAGTTCTCAGATCGTTATAAACCATTAACAGGCAGCTCGATCAACACGCATGTTGGTGCAATGGCCAAAGATAACGACACAAAAATCCACTAAACATACAAAGCTAATTTACAGTTCTTTTTGCATTTCAAATGTGAAAAACAGTTCTAAAAGTATCTAAAACTTAAAAATTGGGAATATTCAAAATAATATATAGCTAGTCTAACTAGTTTCCCTTAGCTTCACTATGTTTGTGTCAAACGCAGCAGGGATAGCTGATACGAAACTGCACTGTACTGGCACTTTTGAAATATGAAATACTGTGCCCATGTGGTTTTTGGACCCTTATGAATCTCCCGGTCTTCAATTAGACTGTTGTATACTAACATTTTCCTAACATTGTAGCAACGGTATTATCCTTCAATCATTCCACATCATATAAAAAGGGTACATGTTTAACAATTCTTTAAACGTGGGGAAGTGAATTGTTGCGAAGTTCATACAACTTTTTACAGCAACTGTTTCCAGCAAAAATTCATAAAAAGTTCATGAAACATTGTTAGAAAACGTTGCCTGAAAGTGATTTTTACTCCTCATGTATCACCAGCCGCAACATTGATAGGCCATTTTAATGGACCGATTCAAAATACTAGATCACCTGGAACTAGACACATAAAGTTCTTTAAACGTTCAGAGAATGTTTCTGCACTAACATCTTTAACGTATGTTAACAAAAGGTTCACAAAATGCTGATAAAAAAACGTTGCCCAAGTGTACACATTTTCCGTCATTTATTACGGGCCCATAACGTTGCTAGACCATCTGAACAGACTGATGCAAATCTCAATGTTATTACAACGTCTGCAAAATGCTATATTAGACCTAACCAAAGTAGAACCATACCATCACGTGTGAATATGTTTTGTGTTAGCTAAAACAACTGCAGATCTGTAAATAATACAGTCCAGACTGTACATAGCTTGTGCAATACGCATGATACCATACCACTGCAGGAACACTGGCTTACTAAAGATGATTTATCTTTTTTTTATCGTGTATTCATGATGATATCTATGCATTTGGTGTGTCTGCAGTTGATACTGAAAATAATGCAAGGCAGACCCTATGGTGGTGTTGCTATTATATGGCAAAAATGTCTTGGTGAGATTTTACATACTAAAACATAAGGTGACTCTCACTTAATTGGAGCCTTGGTCGACACCTGTAAGACAAAACTACTTATACTATGTACGTTTCTCCCATGCACTGTCGACAATCTCGACGAGTTTACATGATATCTGGGTAAGATTCATTCCCTTGCAGAAACTTCAGATGCAACAATTATTTTAATTTTGGGTGATATGAATGCAAAGCTTGATTCCAGGTTTGGGAGAGAGCTTACAGCACCTTGTGGTGATCATAATTTTATTATGTGTGACCTAAACAGGTAGGATGTCGATGCATTCACATACATCCGTGAGGCACATGATTCTGTCTCTTGGCTGGATCATGCATAGGCACCAAAAATGCTGAAGACTGAATTGAAAATGCCTGTGTTTTGTATGGTTATATTGGCTCTGACCACTTTCCACCAAAGTTTAGCGGTACCCATGACGTGCTAAAACAGTATGTGGACTGGTCTGATGCTGACCTGTGTAAAATTGAATTTTATAGGGCATTATCAGATAAATACCTGTCCTCAGTTAACTTACCAGTTGATGCACTGTGATGTAGGACTGTTGACTGTTGTTACCCAGCCCATAAACATGCCTTAGATATTTTGTATTAGGATGTAGTGAGTGCATTGTCTCAGGCTGCCAAGGAGGCTTGGGAACAAGTACTAAGGGTATGTTAAATAGTGTCCAGGGTGAGTAAATGTTCAACCCACATATGGTCCCTTTTGCGACGTAATGGGCACACCAGAACAGTTCAAGTATGCACTGCTGAAATGTACACAAAATGAGGCAGCTGACAGTGCTGATGCTATGGCCTGATGCCTGATGGGCAAAGATTACAACTCCTCTTGGAAAAGGGTTTTTCTGTCTTAAATAATACATGCCTACCTTTGGCGTCCCACATTGGGGGTGTGCCGGGCTGCGCCATGATATTGCGCATTTTTGGGCTGATTATTCCTGCGGTATGCTGTTCAAAATGATACACATAAAATGCATGTTAATGATTGGCTTACTAGTATGTTATGCCATGATGATATGCATGTATCAGCCTGTAAAACACATGAAATTATTAGGCAGATGTCTAATGGTAAATCTGCAGGAACCGATGGAATTGTAGCGACACCTATCTATTTATCAATATAGAGTCAAGTGCCCTGTCGCCATGTACATTGTGTGGGTGGGTGGGTGTGTGCACCTCTACTAGGCTGGCAACACATGACGCAGTATGCCTAAGGGAAGTGCCTTTTGCCGCATTTTAAATAGTAGAGCTGGTGAGTGAAGACATATTGAGAGACAGTCATTTTAGTCAGCATCTTTTGTAACAGAACAGCAAATGTTTTGAAAGTTTGAGCGCTTCTTGTGGCCTAACGGTGGTAACTATCAATCAACTTTAGGGGTTTTGAGCAGGCCTGCATTCAACAGCCATTATGTCAGGCAGATTTGCCTGCAGAAATGGCCCAAACTACCGCCCAGGAGACTGTCAATGCTTCAGAAGCAGCCTCAAAAGTACTTGGTACAGCTGGCCACAGACAATGGTGAAAAGGTTTAAGTGCCTCCATCCTGGCCAACCGCAGCCTCTATGCTGCATCCAGGCAGACAAGGTTAATGGGAAGTTTTTAAAGTGGACTTTACCAGTTCAGAGAGAAGTGTGTTGAACTGACCATGCCATGTGAGGAAAAAGTAGGCTGATTTTATCACAATGCCGAGTGGTGCAAGTGATACAGAATGCCATGAAATGCAATCAAATATTACAGAGAACAATTCACCAGACAATGATTCCTCATTCTCACAGGGTGAGGGGTCGTCGCAACATTTTGATGTGTGGGCTAACGAACTTGGGATCCATGCCTGCATGGTGGAACTGATAAAGAGCCAAGACACTTACAACCTGAACATGCTGATGTTGCTACCACCAGACGGAATAATTAAAGGGCTCCAAAATTCAAATTTGATGATAAAGCTGACTTTTGGCCTGTGATTGGTGCTTCTGAGGGCACTGGAGAAATTGTGAGCAGGTCTCTCAACATTAGACACAACCATGCAGCAGGAAGAAGGGGTGGCCATGCAACAGATTTACTTCTGGCCGATCTATGTCATAATTGAACTATTGTATGTTATACTCCTCTGTTGATGGGACCGACGGTAAACAATGGAACCACCCAAAATATAAACACCTACTTGCATGTGTTGCCCACAATGTGTGCCATGAAGCACACTGGGTGGTTCTTAAAGTGTCGCTCCATCTGCGTATGGGCGTGATGGAGCTTTTGGGGTTGAAAGGAGAAGTGCTCCAATGCTCACAGTAATTGAATGCATTGGCCAAGAATTCTGTTAAATCAATGGAATAAAGCCCTTTTCAATACATAATAGAATTCCAGCGTCGGTGGTAAGACAGAATGGGCAATATAGTGATAAACGAGGAACACAGGGATACCAAAATCAACTTACCCGGGGTGGATTATCAGTTACAAATCTTAATACATGTATAACTGCTTAACACCAGCCTGTTTTAATTAAACCTAATGCACCAGATAGACATGTTTCACTTGGTGTTGGTATTTGACAGCCAAAAAGGTATCAGACATATAATTCATGAAATATCAAGTATAGTGTCATGTTAATTTCACATTGGACCACCCTAATGCTACGTCTATGGTCATCCCATAACATACAAACAGCACATGCTTGCAGGCGTGGGTTATCTTGTCCAGACTGCCACTTCTGTGTGGGCTGACAGGCATTCGAAAATCTACAAACGGAAAACGAAAGAAACAGCTGTTACCTTGTCAGAGTTTTATCACATGGTTGTGCCTGAATATCATTTTCGTCACGAGTCGTGGTCTGATAGCATACACAACATAGCACAGCAGAGTGAGTCAATGATATCAGATCTGTATGAATGATTATAATGATGTTCTGACCCAACCGAGTACTGATTTATTCATTTGAGTTTAAAAAGGCTTGCAATCAGAACAAAGTAAGACATAAACGTAAAACACAAGGAAACGCAAACACAATGTCATTTCCGACAGCAAACTCCGAATTTACCTGAAAACATCTGAAATGAGTTATATCCCAGAAATTTGGTTTTACACTATATATGTATATATATATATATATATATATATATATATATATATATATATATATATATATTGAACCATTCTTTCCAAGACTGGTGCCAAAGGTTGTAGGTTCAAGTCCCGCTCATTCCGAACATGATGTATATGTATATATATACATCTGCATTCGTACACATGAGGTGTATATATATATATGTATATATATATGTATATATTTATATGTGTATATATATGTATATATATATGTATATATATATATATATATATATATATATATATACATATATATATATATATATATATACAAACACACGCACACACATACTTTTGAATTTCATTAAAATAAGTAGTAAACGCAAATTGTAAGAATGTCTGGTCGTTGTTTGTTGACGGAATATAAACAGGAATGTATGAAAGCTGAAAAACTTTTATGGGGAAATGAGACTTCACATTTTGAATAGGGATGGTGAATGTAAAGGGAAATGAACGTGGAGTTTAGGGAATAGGAAATCAAGCATTGACTAGGCTACAATGGATGACTTTTTTCAGAATAATGGACAATATGTACATTGATGAGGCCGGTCAAATTGAAATGGGGAGGCATCATAACTGGCTGCCAGTTAAAATCCCATGTAAGAACCAGGTTAGGAGAGGGAATGGATTCAAGTGCATTGGGTGTATTAACAAGCACAACAGAGTAACTTGATGTCCAAGGCATGTCTGATGTTTTGAGGAGAAAGATTTTCGATGGTGCCAAGGGAACAGTAGTAAATGGAAAGAGAGTCCCAAATGACAAAAAAGGTATAGCGTTGATCCACAGTTGAAAGGGGCAATTAGGGTAAAGAGGGTATAGAATAGAACATTGAGACTAGCTAGAAAGAGAAAAGAGAATGAGATTGCACCGGCTCAAAAGGAGTACATGGAGGCAAGGACAAAAGTGATAATCATGAACAGTAAGAAGGGCAAAGCAGAATTAAAAAATTACAAGGAAGGCAAGATGCATTGTGGGCACAAATGGAAGGGTTATACTTTGAGAGCAGATTTTTGGAAGTGTTGACAGATTTGTATGCAGAGGTACAATGTAGGGTGACTGTAGGGGAGATCAAAGTGGAATGAGTAGAGCTGTGTATGGGGTTAAAGCAAGGTTTTGTTTTATCCCATACATTGTCCACTTTGTATATACGTGAGTTGGGTGTGCAGTTGTTAGAGAGTGGAAGTTGTATAATGCTGGTAAATAATAGGCTAAGTTTGTTGTTTGCAGATGTCATTGCTCTCATGGGTAAAATGCAGGAAGAATTGCGAAATGTACTCTGAATAGCTGGGGACTATGGGGAGAGATGGAGGCTGGAGTACAGTGAGAAAAAGTGTAAGGTCGTGATTCTGGGTCAGAAGCATAGATACGGAGAGAAATTGATGGTTGGAAAGTTTGCAACACCAGTACAGCATGGAACGTCATTAAGATAGAGGAGGTAGATGATTATAAACACTTGAGTGTTAGCATTAAAGCAACAAGTCAATAAAAGCTTCAATACCATGCAGGAAAAATCAGGCGGAAAGTGAGTCGAACAAAAAGAATAATTAAACTGACAACAGCAAATAGTTTAAAAAGAGCTGGGTGCTTTGGGAGAGGGAAGCAGTCCGAGGCATGCTGCATGGGTTAGATATAATATCAATCAGTCAGAAATATCTGGAATGGTTGGAATGGGCACATAGAGAAATGGGCAAATGGATACAAGAGGCCCCACCACAAGTGGCAGCAGAAGCAGTTTCAGGGGAACATGCATGGTTGAATGTCCAGGATAGATTGGGGCCACTTGCAGGAGACAGGAGAATTGTTGCATTAAGGTGTATCTTGAGGTGGATCAAGAATAGACAAAAGGGGTGCTTCAAATAGACAAATAGACAAGTTAGCAGACCGATATGACCTGAAGGGGCTAGATGACGTTGCCACTTCATGTTTCACGTACGTTGGTAAGTTTTTACAGGAAAGCAGGAGGAGGAGTGAAGAAGTGGGGTTGACAGGAAGAGCATATTGAAAAGTTACCAAGCATCCGAGAAGCCAGTCAACGGAAGGTGTTGGGATGGAAGTAAGGGTTCAAAACTACTCCAAGGGAGAGCAGTGTTAATTAATCTCAAGAAGCAGAGGTAGAAGTGGAGAGAGGGAAGTGATGGAAAGTGCAAAGTATATTTAGGGAAGGTGTGGACGAGGCTGTGGATCATTAACTTTGTGGTACTCAGAGTACCAGGACAGAAGATGAGGCATGTAGGAACCTAGAAAAAAGTTTGAAATGTGACAGAAAGTGAAAGATTAGCTTGAATGATTGGACTGAAGGGAGAAATGCCAGGAAGTAAAGTGGGGGTAGACTTAGTGACGGGCTTCCTGGTGACGTGCTGGGGAAGGAGATGTAGTTTGTTGGGTTTCAGGGAGACAGAATCTAGATTGAGCAACTGTAGGAAGGGAAGGGAGAAGTTAGCCCTTATGAGGGCTCCCATGACCTTGGCTGTTGCAATGCAGGCAGAGGCTGTGAGTATGCTGAGTGTGAGAAACAACACTGGGGATATTTTTAATGGCTCCCTGTTTTCTACAGGATCGCAGCAAATATTTGGTGCACCCCATAATACACACAAATTGATGAATACAAATATATGCCATCATTTAAACTGCTACATAATTAAAATCAACAAAAAGCATGAAAAGCACAACAGGTGCATAATGCCATGAGCAAGTCCAAACATGGTCCAGTCAACATGATCAGTGACACTCATGCACATGTAGTACATGCATGATGGATAGTCTCACTGAGTGCATCACACGCCAATTTTGAGCTCAATTTGCCATCCCTTCCTTCACACAGCTCATGGATAAACATAGCAATTTGTTTACACTGTAGATTTTTTTCCATTGTATGTTCACACTGTACATCTATTTCCGTCGTCTATGCAAACTGGAAAGCTGGAGGTGTTTTGATCCTCGTTAAAGCATATCTGTCCATTTATTATTTTCACATTGCATGTAGATTGAAAGTGTTACATACATGGCAGTAGCTTCCATTACCAGTTTAACACATGTCCTCACGACTTTATCTTCAATGTTAATAACTTTGAAGAAAACCTGGAAAAATCCTTGATGCAGCTGAGTTTCAATATTTTTTGTCGCATATTTCAACACTTCACAGAAGCAACTGCTCCCCGTTACTTGCTGGTTTACATTTAACCTGGCGTCTGAGTAAATATATGTATAAATTTATGAAAAAGGACTTTTGGATGGCTACAAAATTATCAAACAATGCTAGATATATTTTTGCTTTTGCTTGTGCAAATGTGCAAAATTTCAGTGAAATTGCCAAAGAAATTTACCCCAAAGACATCTCTTAGGAAGGAGCAATTCAGATGGTTTCAGAGTTGTGTTTCTTGACTTGGATACAACTGTCACTAATGACAGGTTTTGAATGAAAGTCTATCACGCAATTGACGAGTTTCACCTTGAAGTAGTTAACTATGCTTTCCCTGACAGTAATATTTCGGACGCTATTGGACATAATACATTTTTGTCAGAAAGTTTGAATGTTGGTCGCATTTTTCTACATTTCAAAATTTTGCATCTAAAATCAAATTTATTTACAATAAACTTGAGTCAATAGGATTGAAAGATATACTTTTGATCAAATATTTCAACAAATTTGGCTGTACATATCCAGAGGTTTGGCTTCAATAATTTTAGAGATTTTAGACTTGCCTGTTTTGCCACTTTATTTTAATTTTTTGGCATCAATCTGTTTTAATATTCACCTTTCGCGCATTTTAGGCTGGCGTGTTTTCTGTCAGGCTAAACACCAGTGGCTATCGGTAGCAAGCAGTGGCCAACAGCAGCGACAAGCTTGCCTAATTGCACTTAGTATCTGGTTAAAGAATTAATATGTGGTTAAAAAATTATATAATTATATTTTCATTGCATGTTCTGACTTTAAAGCTAACGACTTTTATTCTTTTCTGACATGCCTAAGTGCATATTTTCTCAATGTCAAAACTTACTCAAATATGACAGTATTTACTCTAATGGAACAAACTTTACCCATTATATTGAGATATTAACTCAGGGTTGGCATCAAAATAAAGCTATATCCTTTCGAAACTTTCAAAGTGAGGAGTAGGTGTCATCATGGGGTTTGTTTTACATTCCTGGTGCAGGATGTTCATTGTTGCAGTACTTGCTAGGATCTCCCTCGGTTTGTGCAGGTGGTCTTGCCGTAACTGTTCATTTTGTAATCTCTGGGACTGAATATAATGTCCCAGTTTGTTTCTACTTCAGTTATACACTGGCATGTGATTTAACTTTAGTAATATATCCAGCTAGAAAGGATACATGCTGGTTCAAAGGTAAGTCAAACTATTCTTGAACTTGTACTATACAAATTTAGTTATTGTGTTTGGTGTGACAGGTATTATTTATTCATATAGAAGCTCTGCATTTATAAGCAAAACTCAATTATTTAGCTAATGCATCATTTGACACGTTCATATATTTTTTCATTAATATGTAGGTTGTTCTTGCTGATTATTTAGCTTGGACAAGGAGTCGCTACTCAGGGAGACGTATTCATGCTCCAAAACATTATCTAAGTGGTAACGCACTGAAGACCCTTAGTTTATTTGGGCTAATACAGCCTCTGTCAAAAATTCTACTGAAGAACGTGTGCAATATGGACAATCTTAGTTTTATCTTTATACAGGATATACAGTGACAAGTTAGCTTAAGGAGTGTAAGGAGGTCTGCTAAAGACAAAAGGAAGTAGTTCTGAACGAAAAGACACAAATACAATATTGAACAGAATATGAAGGAAATAGTGATGTGTTATCTCATTTAATTCGCCCAAACCATCCGATAATATAATTTGTTTCATTCATGTGCATTGATCTGGCTTGATCATAGAATTACTTAATTTAACAGTGCAAACATGTCTGTTGTGTTGATTCTGAGGGTGGTTCCTCCTGTGGTCAGTAGTAGGCACTTATCGAGATGTGGCTTGGTCAAACTTCTTCCCATGTGAAGGTTGTTTCAACTTGTTTGGGCAATGTGCATCGCCTATTTTTCCTATCAATGTTCCAATTATATATTTTGACAAGTTGTGAATATGCCAATGAATACATCGTTCAAACCTTCTAGTGGAATCCGGACCAATATCATTACAACGGTGGATTTATTGTTCCACATGTTCCATGGCTCACCATCCAAAGATGATGACTTGCATCGATCTGTTTGCGAATATGACATCCATTTGCTTTTAAAATGGTTGACTACGACAGTGAACTCTTCACCAAACTCTGTATCAAAACGAGAAATATTCTACCTTTGTCCATAACTATTTCCTCATCGTTGTGAGGAAAATAACTTAGAAGATGCCCGTGCACATGTGGTAGATTAAAATTATTTATATATATTGTTCTGTTCACATATTGCAGGTATCTCATACTCTTTGAGATGGCGAATACATCCAACTGTGATTCAAGCACAAGGTAGATAACACCGATAGTTTTCTATCAGCGGATTTGTCAAGAGCTGATGTTTCCAGTCATCTGTTTTAACGTGATCAAAATTCTATCAGCTTTGTATTCATGTTGTCAGTCAGTGTCTGATTCTACGGAGTCGACGAATCTGATTAGACTTACTTTAAGGTTTGTTTTAAACATTATAAGCAAAACGTAGCTTCAGTGTTGTGTGTCTCCAGGTATGGCTCGTATTTTATCCATTGGTCTACATGTGGTCATGAGAGTAAATGTAGCCACTTTCGTCATGTTGGTTATCGTGATGTCATCAGCACACATGTTTGAGAGGTATGAAACGGAAACATGCCCAAAAACATTCACAGTGGACCCAGGAAATATTACCATTGGCTGCCTGACAAACATTCATCTCAGTGAAGATAGGAGGCCCTTGTGCACAATTTTGGACAACAGTGGTCTGTTTCTCTCGGAAGCTGCCAAGTTTGTCTTTCGAAAACTTTCCGAATTTAATTATATCAATGGAGTGAAAATAGGTAAGATGTCTTGTTTCACAGGGTGTGATATAATAATAATAATAATAATAATAATAATAATAATAATAATAATAATAATAATAATAATAATAATAATAATAATAATAATAATAATTTTTATTATGGAAGTTATCTGATAAAAATTGGGATGGACCACATTTTTTTCTTCAGTCTCCTATTCTCTGCTCTGCCCTATTATATTCTTTCCTTTCCTGTTCTCCCCCTCCTCCTCTTTCCGTTCTACTCTTCTCGTGTTCCTTCCTTTTCTTTCCCTGTCTCTTCTTTCATCTTCTCTTCCATTCTCTCCCCTCCCCTTCCCTCTCCCCATTTCTTCACCCTCCCTTCCTTTCCTCTTTTCTTTTGTCTCGTTTTCCCTTCTCCTCTCTCCCTTCCTTTCTTCTCACTTCTGCTCGGGTCTGCTTTTTTCTCCTCCAGCCCCTCTTCTGTTTGCTCTCCTTGCCTTTACCCGTCGTATCTTTTTTTTCAAAATTTTAAAATCGTGTTTAAGTTCCATGGACAGGAGCTAGAAAGGAATGTCACTGTAGGAAATGCCCTTTTCAATATTTGTACACGACTTATGTTCTGTCTGCAATTTTTGTTTTGCACATATGTACAAGAATTTCTGATTGTGCATTGTGTTTGCAGGAATAAAGACAATGGACTCGTGTTCACGAAAGGATATCGCCGTGGGAAACATGGTAAAATTGCTGCCAGAAACAGGCTACCCCAGCTGTACACAACCAAATCACTTAGCAGGTACCTGATCGATCAAATAAGAGCTTGTCACTTAAATATAACCCATGATTATTGATAACAATCTAAACATGAGAGAGAGAGAGAGAGAGAGAGAGAGAGAGAGAGAGAGAGAGAGAGAGAGAGAGAGAGAGAGAGAGAGAGAGAGAGAGAGAGAGAGAGAGAGAGAGAGAGAGAGAGAGAGAGAGAGAGAGAGAGAGAGAGAGAGAGAGAGAGAGAGAGAGAGCTCCATGATATTTAAGGTGTGTGACGCAGTAAATTAGGTCTATGAGGGTGATGTATTTCCTTCTTAGGCTGTAATTATATTTTCAAACATTGGGTATGTCAAATATGTAAAGCAAATCTATCATTCATGTGGTGTGTGGGAGCCCCATTGAATTGAAATTTTCAACGAAAATCATTCACAATGCACCAGTTCTCCATATATTAATGAATACAACAACAAGAATAACAACAACAACAACAACAAAAGGAGAACTACAGACATGCGGTTTCAAGATTCAAACCTATGGATAGCTTAATCTTAAAATATCAGCATTACTGTGATGGTTAAATTTTAAGTAATATTCTAATTGTTAGCATGTATCAATGTACATCTTTGCGAATTACAGTATAAACGTTTTGGTGATACGAAAAGCCATCTCTTGGAGGGCTACAACTTTGCTTAATATTTCATTGGATGCCGCTGTGTCACAAACCTACCAATTGAATTGGAAATGGCACCTCTTTCTATGATAGTTTTAAAGTTACTTAAGAATTCAATTTTGTGTACTAACCTAATTTGCATAAATCAAACCAATCGAAGTGAAGTGGGAATGGCACCTCTATCTGTAATAGTTTTGAAGTTATTTGACATTTAAATTTTTTTGTATTCACCTAATTTGCATAAATTAGAACGCTATAACTTTGGTGCATATTTCATTGGATGCAGCTATGTCACAAACCTAAATTATGAACTTAAAATGACACCTCTATCTATAACGGTTATAAATTTATTCAAGAATTCAGTTTTGTCGTTTTCACATAATTTGCATAAATGCAAATGCTACAACTTTGGTTTATGATTCATTGGATGCAGGTTAGAGACAATGAAAATAATCAATTTGTCAACACAAACAAAGTGTTTGGCCTGAAGAATAAAATGTAACTATCAATAACATTATAAATCCATAGATGTTAAAATATTGTATATGTTTATTATCCGAAGCTTCAAGTCCGATGAGAAAACCACATGGAATAGTAGTAATTCCTAGAACGAGGCACACGTGTATCACATACGTTTGAAACAACAGTTAGAGACTGATACCAACACCAACATATATAGTGATATATACCAAAGCTAGTCCAGCCCAGTGCGCCTGGCTTAATCCATTACACTCGTCGTAATGTAATTAACATTGTTCACCATAATATATATCCATGCCAGTTTGTGGCACATGATCACAACTCCTCACTGAAAAAACTCCCAACCAGAGAACTGTAGAGGCATCTGACAGTCTTGTTTTAAAGTGAGGCATATATGATTCACATAGATGCCAGTATGATAACTTTAATGCATTACTGCAGCACTTAAATCAGGATCAAACATAACAGACAAAATACAGGCCTTACAATCTAAGGGGCAGAACAATTCGTACTGATAACGATTTGCATGCTCTATAACCACATATAAATTGAATGGATGGCGCACAAATTGTTTCAGATGCCAAGTCTAAATCCAAGTTAAAGGAGCCCGAAGTTGAGGCTTATATTCTACATTGGTAGCTATGTGTTGTATGCTGCCTTCAGGCCAAGAAAGTTTAAGCTTTGGAAACAAAAAACACAAACTTGAAGGTTAGAAATATTGCCACAAACTTGAAAATGACATGGTGACACACAATCAGGAAGAAACTGGAGCAAAATATGAATACACTGATTCCTATTTGTGGTTTCCAAATACACACTTGTTGTATCAGGCCAAAAAGTAACTTTAATTGTTCCATGTCGACAATATAAAAATACATTAATATGAAAGTAAGACTCAGACAAAAAAAGGACTGAAAAGTAAGTGTTTTCAGAACTATCATACGTAAAATTATGTGATAACATAGATTATTTGAGCTTTATGCGTGAATATTGGGACAGTATTAAAACGTTGTGCAGCATTTGCATGGGAAGCAAAATTTCAAGCAAGCAATAAGACACGTATTGCTCAATAATGATAGCAGAATGTTCTCAATCCCTCCAACACGAGAACAGATTAACCAAAATTGATATATGTAAGGTTAGAAGTAACAGAAGGCCATAAAATATATCTGGTTCTGGGGGCTCTAAGATGATAGAGTCAGACAATTTGTGAAATATCTGTTTATTGTTTTTACAGCATGTACCAAATTAACTAATTTCTAATATAATTCTCTGTGTGAAGCAATCATATGAGAGTGTTGAGCTTTGTGAATCTGAATCAAAGGAAACTGTAATTTAGGTGGAAGCTTGAACATAGAATATCCCAAAATATGTACACGATATTCTTCAGAAAAAATACATTTGAGTTAAAGCTAAGTTAAGGGGATATAAACGTTTGACATCTGTAGAATTGTTATGACAAACATTTAGAAGTCTGGGCATATACGCAGCTTGTGGTCAGATAGTTTATTGACATGGAATTTTAGTAAGACAAAAGTTGCAACCAAGGATAGTTTTGACGTCAGATTTACATTGGAGTATGCCCTATTTTATATCACTGATCAAAAAGTGTACATTATCATTTTGGCGTGTCTTAAAGCTTGATTACCATACATAGCTGGGTGTTGTTGTCCAGATTGACTATCGGGCTGACTAAGGACAAGGCCTATTGAATTACCAAGAGCATTGCAGGTCAATTCAAATGGCCTTGTATTATCTGGAAGTCTTGGAATTGGAGCAATAACTGAAGATGCCTGTAAAGTTTGAAATGCATGTTCATATTCCATGGACCAAACAAATGTTGTATCTTTTTGAAGCAATTTATGCAAATATTGCGATGCCCACCTTTTGAATATTATTAGAATTCAAGAAAGAATGACAACAATGATATAACTTTAACTATAACAAAATATTAGCAATCAAAATCAGTACAAAGTAGGTAAACTTATCTCCACCGCTAAGTCAATAGTTAAACAGTCTTAGGTAAATCGTAATCCCTGGTGGGCTTATCCACAGGTACTGTCCCACAGTTCAAAGTCCTATGACAGCTACCAAATGATCTGGTACAAATCCCACAGAAGTACGGATTGGTTCCAATGTGGAACTAAAAAGTGTGGTGATGATCCAATCCCACAGACATGCAATTTGGTTCCAATGAGGTACAATTACCACCTAATATACCAGTTCACTCAAAGACACTGTCCACACTCCACTGGTAATAACAATAGCACACAGTCCCACTGGCTTGGAGTCCCACAACTTCTGTCAGATATTCTCGAATTCTTTCCTCACCAGTCAGGGAAATAACCACTTTATATATCTAAACTTAGAAGTCTCATCTTATTCCAGAGTTTTGCAATTAATCACACACAATACCTCTCTCTGATCTTTCTAGATCACCTCCTATATGTGTACAGACAGTGTAATGAAATGAATCCTATAAATGTAGGTCAATAATTTGCTTACAAAGTGCCTGAGAGTAACTCTTGTACACACTCGATGAGTAAAGTGACCTCTCCAAATCAAAACAAACAGGCATACCTACATTCATAAAACACTACCCTCCTTGGGGAAAGAAATATTGGACATGAAAAGAACATTTTTCCTCGCAATTGTCAATGTTACTGTTAGGTATTCTAACCTACAATACACAGTGATTCCCAACAAGAGATATCTACTCTTTCTACAAAGTGGTACTAACATTCACATATATTCATAATACCATATCTCCAACTGTTTCACTGTAATAAACACACACATTGTTCTAATTGACACTGTTGCACTGTTTATACAAATTTAGTCGAACTGAGGAACAGTTTTACTGTCACCAATACAAACTCCTTTGCATCACAATAGGAATAATCTCCTGTTCAATCACTTAAACCATTAATTGTGTATATATTTCAATATGATTGTTTTTTATTTCAAGTGAATTTTGCATATGATTACATTTTCAAGATATTTGTATAAGTATATATATACATATATATGTGTATATTCAGACACAAACCACCGGGGGAACTTTAATCCACCAATTATGTCTCCGATCACTGAATGTAAAGTAATGCAAATGTCTCCAAACAAATTTTTTACAAGTGACATTTTTACACAAAAGCATTAGCTGTATTACTGCCAATAATCTGAACTCATTCATGTGAGTAATATTTGTACAATTTTTGCACCCTACTTAGTGCATCAGCAGCCACATTGTCCCTGCCACGGACATACTCAATTTTTAGATTATATCCTTGTAGATACAAACCCTATCTCAACAATCTCTGATTTTTGTCTTTGAACTTATCCAATAGTACAGAAAAACATGACTCGTGTTCATAAATTCCAAAACCAATAATGACAGCAAAGAGATTCCAGAGTTACCAAAGCAACATTTATCTTCCAAAACCAATGTGAAGAAACAAATTTCAGGCAGTCACCCATAAAAGGCAACTGCTGGTTTTTAAGCCAGTCCTCTGAACCTTTGAAATGTTCTTCATTAAATACAGGCTATAGTGTTTCCAAAATGTTTGCACCTAACCACTCAAAACCTAAATTTTATTACTTCTTCCAATAAGAAAAAGAGACCTAGTAGGCCTATCCCTTTTTTGTTCTTCTGACTTGTCAGTCGGCTGAGTTTACAGCAAAAGAAGTAAGTTGGCCTACAAACATGTTAAGGGATTGTGACCAGAGTAGACCATTACTGGACACGGACCTGAGGTTACATATACTTCAAAATGTTGAAGTGCTAATCATTTAAACAAGTTTTTTTTCTCGATAGTGGAATATTTCCTTTGATGGGTATTAAAAACTCACAGGGTGTTCCAAACCATAGATACCACCCTGTATTAACAGAAGACCTGCTGCCACATCACTTGCATCTACTGCAATCTTAAATGGCTTTTCAAAATCTGGGGCGGAAAGAACTGGTGCATTGGTGAGTTTAGCTTTCCGCCCTTGGAATGCACACTGGCACTGATGATTCCAAATGAACTTTTCTTTCTTTTTTAACAATATTGTCAATGGTTCAGTGATTTCTGGAAAATTCTTGCAGAATTTCCTGCAATATTTGGCCATGCCTAAAAACCATAATAGTCCCTTTTTTGTTGTTAGCTGAGGAAAGCCCAAAACTGTTTAAATCTTTTCTGTTCTTGCCAACACTTTTCCATTACCCATTTTATAGCCCAAGTATGTCACTTCAGATTACCAAGTTCACTTTTGTCTAAGTTCACTGTCAGACCAGAAGAAGTCAATACTTCAAAGAATGCTCTAGCTCTTTCAAGATGTTCAGCCCAGGTTTCTTGAGAAAATACAGGTATCATCTCTGCAGGTTACACATCCTTCTAAACCAGCTGTCACTGAGTTCATTAACTGGGTGAAGGTCGAAGGCGCATTTTTCATTCCAAATGGCATCACTTTACATTGCAAAACGTCATCAGTTGTGACAAAAGCTGATACTTCTTCAGCTTTTTTTCTTTGAGTGGCACCGGCCAATAACCTTTAATCAAGTCATATTTGCTGACAAAACACGCATTTCCAATTTTATCAATGCAATCATCAACCCAAGAGATTGGATAGGAATATGAGTCTGATTTAGTCACAGAATTTACCTTTCTCTAATCAATGCAAAATCGCATTGAACCATCAGGTTTTGGAACCAATACAATAGGACTACTCAGGCTAGTTTGGCTTGGTTCTATGATATCATTTTCTAGCATTTAATTTATTTATTCTCGAACTTCAGGCAATCTCAGAGGATTCATTCGATAAGGTTGTTGCTTTATTGGACCAGCATTACCTACATCTACATCATGACATAAGATTGGGTGCAACCAGGCTGATCTGAGAATAAATGTTCAAACTCATGAATAAGTTTTGGTAAATCAGCTTGCTGTGCATTCTTCAAATGACTTATGCCTGGCTGGTGGGCAACCCCTGAAACACTGCAGACATAAAATTTGAACCAAAATCACTTTGCATCTGTATTGGCAGTCCTACTCTAGTGGAAAATTTCACTAAAGCATCAATGATAGTAGGATCTTTAATGTTTTTGAATGGAATGGCCTCAGGATACCTAGTGCTTGAATCCGTGATAGTAAGGATTTTTTCTCACTTTCATAGCCATCCAATATGGACTCAGCTACCCCAATATGTGGGTTTTTAAATTTAGCATGGGGATTATCAGAATGTCCATCAGACATATTTAGAGGTGGGCACTCCTTAATGCTGGCTAAACTAACTGGTTTCCCAGTATTATTTGTCTTTCTCTGGAGTAGAACACACTCAGATTTGACATTACCCCTTTTATGGCGGTACCTGCATGTGGGTCCACGAAGGAACTTCTGCCTTGTTTTCTGATTAGCAGGTTTATCAAACTTAAGAGAATTATTGGACTTTTGTTCTGATTTTTGAAAGTGGGAGAGGTTCCCCGTTCCATCTGGTTTCTTTCCAAATTTAGATCTGAACTGACCCTGTTTGGGTTTTTCAAAGAAGCTTTTATATGTCAACTCATAGGCATCAGCCAAAACTGCAGCTTCATGTATTTTATCTGCCTTACGTTCATCCATGTAGGTCTTAATTTCTTTTGCAATTCACCCTTGCAAATGTTTTACCAAAATAAGTTCCCTTAATGTGTCAAAATCATTTTCTGTTTTCCTGGAGGCACACCCTCCGTCAAACAGATTCTCTTTCTGTCAGGCAAATTCCATATAGGATTCAACTGGTTCCTTTTGGCTTTCCCTAAATTTTTGTCTGTAAGCCTCTGGTACTAACCCATATGCTTTCAGAACAGCATCTTTCAACACATCATACTCAGAACTTTGTGCTATGGAGAGGGACGGATAAACTTCTTGTGCTTTTGCAATAAACACACTTTGCAAAAGATGAGGCCACACTCTTCTAGGCCATCTAATGTTTCAGCTATTTTCTCGAAAGACAGAAAGAATTTTGACACTTTTATTTCTTCAAATTTTGGTATTAAACATGCATTCTTGGCTACATCAAATAATCATGACTGTGTTGAATTCTGATCTACAATGCTTGAGTTCAAGCTCCCTGAGCTTTAACTCTTGCCTCTCTTCGTCATTTTAGCTCATGCTCTCTTCCTTCCTGTGCTGCCTCTCTTTCAGCATGTGGTGCCTCTCTCTCAGCCTGTGTTTTTCTTTCATCAGCCACTTTTGCTGCCTGTGCTGCTTCTCTTTCCCTCTGAAGTTTAAATTTAGGTAATTCCAATGGAATTGCCAAACTTTTATCCTCTGACCCCTCATCCTCAAGGAAACTTTCAAGCAAATGTGAAATGATCTTTTGTTTCAAAGGTATTTTCGTTATACCTGATGGTACTTCTAAATTTAAGTACTGGGCCACCTTATCAGGCTTTCCTTTAAGAATTTATCAAAATCTTTGATTGTTAAGTCCTCAGTAGCCAGATGCACACTTGGATCTATTGACATGTTGTCCTATTCTCTGCATATTGACCAACAACTATGTTTTTTAATACCAGGGAAGCTTTGTTGAGTTCAAACAGCAAGGTTCAGTAGTTAGAAACTCCTGGAATTTTCCACATGATTCAACCATTATGTGCTTATTGTTAAATAACTAAATGTTTTGTCTTAAATTTGATTCTGTTTGTCTTGGATTGATCCTGGAGGAGCCACCACAATTTACTACAATGCCCACCTTCTGAATATCAGTAGAACCTAAAGAATGACAACACTGATATAACTTTTACAATAACTTTATATTAGCAATCAAAATCAGAACAAAGTAGGTAACTTATCTGTGCTGGTATGTCAATACTTGGACAGTCTTAGGTAAATCCTAATCCCTGGTGAGATCATCCACAGGTACCGTCCCACAGTTCGAAGTCCTATGACAGCTGCCAAATGATCTGGTACAAATCCCACAGAGGTATGGATTGGTTCCACTGTGGTACTGAAAGGTGTGATGCTGATCCAATCCCTCAGAGGTGTATTTTGGTTCCAATGTGGTACAATTAACACCAAATATACCAGTCCACTCAAAGACACTGTCCACGCTCCACTGGTAACAGCAATTGCTCACAGTTCAAATGGCTTGGAGTAACACAGCTTCTCTCAGATCTTCCTGAATGCTCTCTTTTCCAGTCAGGAATAGCTGCTTTATATATCTAAACTTAGAAATCTCACCATTTTTCCAGAGTTTTGCAATTAATCACACACCATATCTCTGTCTCTGATCTTTTTAGATCACCTCCGAACTGTGTACATACAGTAAAATGAAATAAGTCATATGAATGTAGGTCAACACTTTATTTACAAGCTACCAGAGAGTCACCCAACAAACCAGGCTAACTCTATGACCTGGTACACATTCAATGAGTACAGTGATCTCTCCGAATCATAAAAAAAGGCATGCCCACATTTATAACAGCAAAGGTGCTGCTATCTGGGCATACCCCTTTATAAAATGCATGTAGAAGCCTGTACAAACAAGAATACCTCTGACCTGTTTTGGAGTTTTGGGTGAAGACAAAGATTGTATAGCAAAGGTGCTGCTATCTGGGCATACCCCTGTATAAAAGGCCTGTAGAAGCCTGTACAACCAAGAATAGCTCTGGCCTGTTTGGGAGTTTTGGATCAAGACAAAGATTGTATAGATTGCACATTCCTAGGATTAACTTCTATACCCTGTGGAGTCAAAATATGGCCCAAGTATTGGACCTTCTGTGTTGCAAATGTACATTAAGATGGTTTTAAAGTCAGATGTGCAGCACATAAGCTATCAAAGAATTTTATGAGTTTCAGATCCAATTGTATGAGCTTCTCTAATTTTTGAAAGTTTAAATTTGATTTCAGGCAAAACTGATTCAAAAATGACTTTTGGATACATGAAATAGTGGCACCTGCATCCACTAAAGATTTTGAATTACGCTGACCAATTTTAGGTTCTATGAAGTTTTGATTCATGGGAGTTACCATTGAAATATATGGAACAAACTGAGACACAAATTGATCAGGGGTAACCTGGTTTACTTCAGACCTGTACTCCGCAGGCTGGAATTCTGACAGTACAGGTGAACATCCCTATTTATCATTCGTTGGTCAGCAAGTCTGCTTGGAACAGACTGCATGCAGTAACAATGGGAAAGTACTAAATTCATTTTTTTCTGCCTCACCCAATTTTTTGTAAGCAGTACATGCCAACAGGCGAGATAGAAAGGCATTTGCATCTTCCTTACCAGTTGCAGTGCCCCTAAAGGGCTTCAATGCTAGTAATGCATCTGTAATTTCTAAGTCTCTATCATAATTTTTAATATTATCACACCTTAAATCATGTATATTTAAGTCCAATGGTGTTTCGTTTTCCAAAGTATATGACTGGGTCATACTACTTGTTTTCCATCATGTTCTCGTTGCTGAGCCAACCTCCCTGTGGTGTTGAAAGCAAGTGGTAAGGTGTTTTGAAGGCATTGTCATGGAGCACAATGTTTCCAGGGTGGTACATAAAACCCCCGGATTCTGTTACCAATCTGTCAGCTTTAATGAATGACCCTCTGTATTGTAGAGCATAAGTGAAGACGATGATTTCGGGATTGACCTAGCTTTATTCTGTCACTAAAATGTTACATTGCTTACAGTGAAAGAGTCTCTCTCCTTCAACCTTCCACCATAACAGGCTAACAGGTGTCTCCCTAGATGACTGCCACATCCCAAGTTGTGTTCAACTGATAAGTGGCTGCAAATGGCTAGTTGGCCAATCAACTCTTAAGACTAAAATCACATGCATTCTTATTACTTATTAGATAAATGGTAAAATTATCTTAATCTCCATTAGGTGGCACTGTATAAATTAAAAAAGTTTTACAGCTGTCAAAATTCAACAAAAGATCATACATCATGCAAAAGGATTCCTAAATGCCGTGACACTGTACTGAGATGCGGAGTGTGAAACAAGCTATCAGCTATGTTTTAATGAATTTTGCATATGTATTGCACAGATTTAGCTTTTCTGTCAGAATAAAACTCTTAACAGTCATTCTTTAAGATAATATTTCACACCAAGTGGTGGGCTTTGAGAGACAATATGATAACAAGAACAGACAAGGAAAACAGGGACTTACTATACGCTGTAGTGTACAAGTGGTTAAGGTGGAAGCTGTGAAGCTAGTGTGCAGTGAACCTGGCAACTTTGGATTGCAATTACCCATGAAATTTATCACAAGTACATTAAACCTATAAATTTTCTGATTACTGCATATCCATAGATTTGTATCCATAGAGGTCTTTTGCAGGATTGGAATTTTTTTAGATTTTATAGCATTCTTTGTGACTTGGTAGGATTTTCACATTTTTCGCACCGAAGTAACACAAAATTGTTTATTTCCAGTTGAAATCAGAAGAAATTTAAAATATATATCCATGTCCAGGATAAAATTCAATGGTTGGTCCTGAAATAGCATAAATAAAAATTTATAAAATTTTTAATTTAGTCCTGACAAGTTGTTCATTTTCCTTCTATAAATTGCTCAAAAAGTCACAGTAGGTGTTGTCCAAAAATAAAAAAAGAAAAAAAAATCCTGGGAAACGTTCCTGGATATGATATTTTTCTTTTAATGTCCGTTGATTTTAATGTGATAAGGCAATTCGTACGTTTATAAGGTGAGATACAAATTACAGAAGTTGAGCAAAAAACAGTTCTGAGAAAATGGCATTTAAGGAAAAAGTTGCCAATTTTTACGCATTTATGGCTGTAATATGACACATACTCATTTCTTCTGTCCTGTGTTTTAATTATTGTGTAAACTAAACTTGTAGCTTTACCTCTGTGATGTTGTCATGAAACAAAAGTATATTTTAATAATATAGTGGCTTAAATCTCGACTTTTTTAAACTTGGGAACACCACATTTGGTTTGTTTGGGTGATCGTTCACATGCAGCTTTCCATATTTGGCGACCAGTAAGTGGATTGTGCTAATTTGTTTTTAAATCAATAGCGAATTTCAAAGTAATGAGAACAATGGTAGTGATTAGTCTGAACTGGCCCATTCGTATCTCCATGGCTAATGGTTTTCTGTGAGTCACCCTTGTCGATAGCTCAATTGGTTTCCAGGGGTCATG
This sequence comes from Hermodice carunculata, assembly GCA_964020975.1. Classification (NCBI taxonomy): domain Eukaryota; kingdom Metazoa; phylum Annelida; class Polychaeta; order Eunicida; family Amphinomidae; genus Hermodice; species Hermodice carunculata. The sequence continues at coordinate 83,227,614 of OZ026616.1, read as the reverse complement.
GACTAATGACTGTGCAAACAATGACATGGTTCATTATCATTCCCATACAAAACAAAGCCATGTGCCTGGTACTGTTTAAACTTTTCATTGCAGACAAAAGTTTTGAGATCAATTATCTCATATAAATTTTAAGTTCACACATCTGAGTTACTGGGGGTATGTGGTTTAAGTATCAGACTATCCAAAAATATGAAAAAGTGATTAGAAATTTTCCGAAGGTGCCAGCTTCAGATCTTCCACCTTAAACAGAATTATTGTATAATGTTCTAGGACTGGTTTCATGTTTTTTGTTCCCTGGTCTATATTTTGTGTAGATTAGTATATATTGAGTTTGGTCAAAGTAAATAATGCAGACAAAGTACCTTGAGTCAATCCTTGTAAATTTATATCTTGACAAATTAAAAAGCAACTGTTTTGATGATAACATGATTCATTTTATTTCTTTATCTGAAGCACAAATGCATAAGCTAATGAGGCTCTTTAGGCATTGTACCTTGGGAGTTTGGGGAGAACCAGACATCCAGTGCACATCATTTCCCCCTTCAACTACTTTGCTTAGTTTTAGATTTTTGTACCATAATGTGTTTTTATTAAACAGAGAAAGGCAAATTGAACGCATGGATATACTTGTTGCCTCTCTTCCAGGAATTATTGGAGCATTGCTAAGTCCGCAGATGGCAGATGTGGCAGAAAACCTGAACGACAGCTCGATACCTATCATAAGCCCATCATGCACAGCTGATTCTTTGAGTGACAAAGGCACATACAAAACGTTCATGCGATTGGTGCCGCCAGACAAGATGCAGGTTGAGGTAAGAGAGGGAGAGAGAGGGAGGGAGGGAGAAGAAAAAGCAAGCTAGCAAGAAAGAAAGAATTTCATAGCACCCCTGTGATCAATTCAAGTGAGCTTATAGGATGTTCAGTGTTTTGTCGTCCATTTCTATTTACATGTTGGACTTCTACAGAAACCTCAGCTGGATTCACTTCCTACTTGGTTGGATCTACCTTGGGAGGGCCTATACAAAGTTCTTCCAAATACTCACACTCCAGTGATTTTAACTCATGATTCTTTGGGTTCATTTTTAAATCTTATAAAAATCTTTCAAACAATCTCCATGGCCAATTGCTTCCAACTTGCATGTGGACATTTCTGGGTTCTCCTACATCTCACTTTGTTCACCATATGCACTACAATTTTCTCTATTTTGTATGAATCTGTGTGGTTTTTCCATTTTTGATTTCTCCCACACTGTCTCGCAAAATAAGCCGAGCCTTGGAGGAAATATACCTTCTAGAAGGATCAGACAAAGTTATACATTATGTGGAGAATCTCTGGATCCATGATATTCACGAGTTTATCAATTTGGGCACTTATCCGCATGCATACATTCCTAATGATTACCATATATTAAAGTCCATTGGGATTTCTATAGGAATTCGGATTTTCGACTCTGTCTTCAGAACCTATGGTGGCTTATTGATGCCAACTTAGGATAATTATCACCTATTTACGACCTAATATCTCGTAATAACATGATAGTTATCTGAGATAAAAATCTGTGAAGACATTAAGTGTGACCACGGGCGTATTATACTGCTGGGAAAAAAAGTTGCCAGCGCCGTTGGCTTAACATGGGTGGCTCTAAATATGAGTTTTTATATAAATGAAAATGTGGGTGTCGCATGTAATATTATGTAACATCAATAGGACAGCACAGGGTTTGCCTGTTCAGTCTCACACACAAACAATGAAAACAAGACAACAGCCAGAGAGGTGCAAAAGGTGTGTTCGCTCTTAGGGTGCCTGTTGGCTTTATAACGTGTCTCGGCACTACAGGGATTAATATGAAACCACAATGCCAGGGTGTGCAGCTTACTCACAGCTGTCAGAATTTGACAGGGATGGAATCATTAAGTTGTAAATATGACATAGCTATCTTGTAATTACGAGACTGCTTAGGCCATTGCTTTGAACTTGCATAGGGACATTTCTGGGGACTGCAGGACCTGATTTGTTCAACAGGTGGTGCTGCAGTCTTTTAAAAAATATATTTGTGTGTTAAGGCTATTTTTTTCCCCAGAAACGTCACTCAGATTGTTCTGAAATTCGGGTAAATGAGGCTTGTGGGAACGTTAAACAAAGCTGTTCACCAGGTGGTGATACTCTGTATCCCTGATTTTTAACAAATTGTTCAATTTGGATACCTGTTGGTTGATGTATGCAGTCCTATTGGTTACCATATAAGTTAATTTAGATGGCAATGGAAATTCACATTTTCGACTCCAAAACTGTAAGCCATATTTACTTCAAACTTTGTGGGGATGCTGTTGTAAAAACATGGGGTCTTTGAGCCACTCTGCACTCGATGACCCCCAAATCCTGGATTCTGATTGGTTGTGAAAATTTACGTGACCAGTCTATGTGCACTAATGTTCCTTTCTCCTGAATGGTCGAGAGCAATTATGTGACCAGAGAGCAGGTAAAGGAGATGATTCAATAAAAGAAAAAAAGGCTTACCTTTTCTTGTGAGCAGATCTTTTTTGCCATTTTCTTTTTTGTAATGCAAGTCTTCCAGAGCCCTGTTTAGTGCTCGAATAAGAGCCAGTATCAAAACTAAGGCACCACGTCTGAGCTCCCAGGTGTACCAAAAGGGATTGTTTTTTAGAGATATTTTTTAGCTTGCATCTTCCAATACCCATGTAAGGAAACAAATTTCACTCCTGACTTCAGACAGCCAGTCACCCATAAAAAGCAACTGCTGGTTTTAAACCAGTCCTTTCAATCCTTGAAATATTTTTCATTAACTACAGACTATAGTGTTTCGTAAATGTATAGGTCTAACCACTCAAAACCCAAAGTTTATCACTTCTGCCTAAAATAAAAAGAGACCTGGTAGGCATATCACTTTTTGGTTCTCCTGATTAGTCAGTCAGCTGAGTTTACAACAAAGGAAGAAAGTATGCCTATATTGTTTTTGTGATATTTATGAATCTGGAACATTATAAACACAATCTACCTCCATTATAACTACGAATCGGAGAACACAGCCCACATCACAACATAGCCAATGAAGTATTTATCAGATAGTTTAGAAAAACATGATCCATATTCATAAATTTCAAACCCAACAATGACAGCAAAGATATTCCAGAGTTACCAAAGCATAAACATAACGGTTACATTATGAGAAGATGTTACCACTGGTTGGGGTGCAATCTCAAAGGCTAATGTTTAAAGACTCTAATTCATTGCTGTATCATATGACAATTCTTGATTTGAATGCAAAACTGAGCAAAACTGCTCATGACCAAGACACTCAAACTATCCCACAGATCATCCGCCTTACAGCAACGAGAACAAGAAAGTTGTAGGAAAGTGCAGGGATGATGAATGTGCTGAACAGAAAATGCCTCTTTTCTGTGGGTTCTATGCAAAATTTACATCCTTAAAATGGCTAACAAAAAGAACACAAAGCAGGCAAAAGGTGGATTTGAAAAGCTGTCATCAGAAGTTTGACTTTATGGGTGACTGCCTGTCTCGAGCCAGGAGTGAAATGTGTTTCTTCACATTGGCATTGGAAGATGAATGTTGATGTTTTGCTAACTCTTGAATCTCTTTCTACAATACATTTCAGTTGATAAATTGGGATAATCAAAAATTAAGTTGAAAAAAAAAAATATTTTTGAAATTTGTAGATAAAAATAAGTTTTTATTGCGCAAATTTAAGCTGGATTAGAAGTTACATAAATGAGGTTTTGAGTTAGTATTAATTGTAGTCAGCAATTTAAAAGTATATGTATGGAGGCAGATACCTCTAAAGTTGAGAGTTGCATGAGTCAAATCGATTAGGCTACTTTTAACTTTAAGTTACAACCTTGATACTTAATCGTCACTGATTATTTGCTATCATTGTTGGGTTGAAATTTATGAATATGCACTATGTTTTCTGTACAATTTGATGACTACCTGCATGCCCTAAAAACTGGTACATATATCAAGAAAGAGGCAAGAAAAATGTGTTCCTTTCATCACCAATTGGTGACAGGAACAATGAATAAGATAGCACTGTCTGCATATTATGAAAGGCATTATAAAATTAATGATAGCATATCCACTTCAGCTTATGGGCATAAATTGATCCCCAAACCAACGCTGTGTCATTTTAACGCTGTGTGAAGCCAGATAAACATGCTGGTGGCCACAGACCACAGTTATAAATCCTTCTATTTTTCATATTAGCATTTTTCAGTCTAAAAAAGCAGCATTTTGGTATTTTGAAAGTCCGTCAACGGCATTTAACAGATAAAAATGTCAGAAAAATATGGACGGATTTTTGTCATACAATTTCCAGCTCGTTAATTTGTGATAATTGAAATACGAAACAACACCTGGATGTCAGCTTTGTACAGGTGTATGAACTGTGCTCTTGCCAGGGTCACATCATTGTCCTTTCCCATCATAAAGTGCCCACCTGGCCTGGAAGACAGTGCACCCATATGACCACCAATGAAGCAACTCTGCGATGCAGCAAACCTGACTTAGCTAACTTTATTTAAACAGAAGCTACAGCATGCTGAAAACACAGTATTTTCACAATTATGGACTATCTCCATTGGGATGCGCAACCAGCCAATCACAACTGTAGTCTGTAACCTGGTACTGATCCAAGGTGTAAGCATCGTGCTACTTGAATGTGGCTCGCCGAAGTCAGTCTGAAAAAACTGAATGGGTAAAACACATGATAAACAATATCATAAACACGAGATCCCCCAATGGTCAAAGTGGTATGGCACTTTGGGGTTTGGCAAACTGTATATGAAGACATGCAGCTAAAAGTTGACTTTGATTCTGGTGTGGACTGACTGGGTAATACACACTAAAATGTGCCCCTCTTGGTGTAGCTGATGAATAGATGCATGAAATGGAAAAGTGCATGTTGGATATGTTCATCAACCCCCCCCCCCACCACCACCACCATCCCCCCTCCCCCCCCCCCCCCCCATCAGAAAACAAGCATCATATTAACTTTACAAAGCCATTTTGCGGACAATATTTTTTTTCACATTCTCAATTTGAATGCTCATTATCTTGTGGTTTTTGAAAATGCAAGGGGCCGACAACAAATAACTGCATTAGCCAGGCAGCTTGAACCTAACAAAAGTGGAGCTGTGGTGGAAACATTTGAACAAGCAACCAAGGGCGGGGCACAGCTGCCTCTTAATCAACTGTGCACCTGGAACACCCAGAAATATAAGATACCATATAGACATTTTCTCTTCAGAACCTACTCTATTCATGATCAAGCACACATGATGGTGTGGAGAAAAAGATCCCAACAGGTATAGATGCAACAAAAAAGAAAAAGAAAAAAGACTGTGGAGGAATGCCATCACATTGTCCTTTTGTAAGTGGATAGCCACCAAGCATGAGAAGTGGTATGATAAAAAAAGCACCTCCTGACTTGATAGATGCCATTTTCGAACGTGTACTCAACATACTCAGAGGTAAAGTGAAACATTCCAAGAGTCAAAAGGAAGGGCTTCAAAAACAAAAACACAAGCTACATAAACTAGCTGCAACAGGTGTATCAAGAGGACAGAAGAAGAGAAAATCCTCAACCAGAGGGCAGGATTCCTGTCTACATGTTTACCGTTTGTGTCATCACTTGCAAGCAGTCTATTCAAACCTGCCTGAGATGAGCACCTTCCAAAGGAACCACTGTATAGGGGACATCTCCAGTAAGAGACTTTTATCCTTTGATAGACCACTTTGTGGGATCCCAAACAATATTTTTATCATGTTGTAAAGTACTGCAGCGCATTTTCTGGTAAACCTCTGAATATCAAAGTCCTGCAGTGACTTTAATTATATTTCTAATATTAAGTGATTTTATTTATATTTCTAATATTAAGTGATTTTAATTATATTTCTAATATTAAGTGATTTTAATTATATTTCTAATATTAAGAATTTCAAAAGTAAAAAGAAAGGGTTAATGGCAGTAAAAGTTGCACACCAGCTATATTGTAGTTATTTGTGGATAGGTGATGGAACCATCTTATATAGTATTTACTTTAAGCAGTTCAAATGCACGTGGGTCATTAACAAGTCATTAATCACCACACAACGAGAAGCCAATAAGACTGTAAAAATACGCTCTGGTCGTTAAATAGTCATTTAGTTATTACCTGATGAAGAGACAACAAGGCATCTGGTCCATCCTTGCTTATTTAGTCAAGAAGTCGTAAATATCGCATTAAGCTATTTGGTAAACCAGACATTCAGATATTATTGTAAACATTGAAGTAATTATTGAAAACAGGTAACTGTTAAAGATATACATTCTTTAAACAGTACTAGACCTCACTGGTGCTTCTCGGTGCTGATCTAAGAAAGATTACATGAGTTCATTAGTCATTGTCGTTATGAGTGTATTATCAAAACAGAACCCACGAGAGCATATTGGTGACTCAGTAAAGGTGACGTGTATTCTACATAAGCTATGTACATCAGAAATAAACAGCTTTTCTTACCATCTTGGCCACTGAACGAACAATGTTGGGTTGTGTCCTACCTGCTTGCCTGCGCTACTGTATTATTTTATTATACCTGAACTATGGAACAGTGAATCTTCTGAAGTGACGTGAGTCAGTGCGTTTGCCAACAAGCCCTAAAGAAAGTAAAGGACACCTCTCTCTTCCAGGGACGGAAGAGCATTGGCGAGCAGTTGCCAGGATTTATCTCATATTATCACGTTTTCTTGGACTTTTAAGAAGAATTGTGAACCGTGGAAAGATGACACCTGACCAGTGGGATGCCCTTGCCTCTAACCTTGTGGGACTTTATAATGATTTCAAGACTGAACAAACTTCCTTCCATAATCAACAGAATGCAGAGTGGCAAAATCAACGAAGGAGAGAAAAATTAAGATTACTGAGACAAAACCTCACACCTTGTGATGGGGAAGTTAGTACACAGACTCGCAATTTTCTGTACGACAAAGACCTCCTGCTTCCTCAACTTGAATATGACAATGCCGGTGTAATACAATTGGTGACACGGACCACTTGTGGCCCCTTTAGGCAGGAAATCTTGCGCTTTATAGAGAATCAACCAGAGGACTGCCATAGGGTACCATGGAATCGAGTGAAGGCGCATATAGAGCGAACATTCCTGTCTGCTGATGAAGAAGAAAGGCTGCGCATTGAAGTTGAGCTAATGAGGCAGAATGACGCTGAAACTTTGGCTTCATATAATCGCCGATTTCGTGAAGCAGTGCAAAGAGCATACCCAGTGACTCGCTCGGAAGATGGAGAACGTATCATTTTGCGTCAATATATGTGTGGACTGCGCACTGCAGAATTAGCCAGAAAATTGAGTTTGAAGCTAAAAGACCAGACTTTAGATGCAGCTATGCAATTCACTGAACGGGTGGAAGCAGGCTTGGAAAGGCATGCAGGATTAAAAAGGGATAATCGCATAGAGGAACCAATGGAGGTTGCTGTACTGGCTAATACAACACCAGAAAAGACCACAGGCACTCATAACATTCATTCAGTCAAGCTTCCGTGCTAATATACGCAGTGTGGGGGGGGGGGGGGGAGGAGTAGTGGATTAAGAGGGTGGACCTGGAAGTGGAACATCTGTGCGTTCAATAACCCACATAGGGCCATATCTGCAATAAAATATTGTGTAGTCATCTGTGCAGTCAATTATTTGTGCTAATAAGATGGTGGCGGATGGGCCTAAAACCACAACATCGTTACATGGAGTTCCTATATAGAAAGGTATGAAACAAAGCTCACATCTGGACCACCACCCCGCTTCACGTTTGGCATGATTTCTCCGTTTCTGAACACAACGACATGCTGTAACTCACCAGTTTCTTCCAAAAGTATTTTCTACAGGTATATCACACAGATAATTCATTGAAATCCGCATATATCCACAGTAACAGGCCTATAATTGTCGAAAATGTCACACAAAATCCATTTCGGGCAAAAAGTCCGACGGGGTGGTGGTCCAGATGTGAGCTTCGTTTCATGCCTTTCTATATAGGAGCTCCATGTGACGACGTTGTGGTTTTAGGCCCATCCGCCACCATCTTATTAGCACAAATAATTGACTGCACAGATGACTACACAATATTTTATTGCAGATATGGCCCTATGTGGGTTATTGAACACACAGATGTTCCAGGTCCACCCTCTTAATCCACTACTCCTCTCCCCCCCCCCCCCCCCCCCCCCCCACTGCGTATATTACTATTAGCACGGAAGCTTGACTGACTGAACGTTACGAGCGCCTGTGGAAAAGACAGAGATCAGCGAGATCTTGACTACCTTAACTAAGATTCAGAAGGGTCAGGAGAAAATGTCTGCCTGCATGACTAAGCTCGAATCTGCCAAGCGGAACCCAATGGACTATCAAAGGAGTGAACAACAGACTCCTCATGGAAGCAATGCACGATCACCTCAACAAGTTGAGTGTTTCCTGTGTGTGGGAAATCACTTCCGTGTGGGATGTCCACTATGACCGCCACGTCCAAGGAATGCACCCGGAGGTTTAACAGCTGCCAACCAGACTACTCCGGAAAACTAGAATCGGCAGGAGTTGATCACACGAGTTCTAGATTGGGTTTGTCTGTAACAGCCATAAAGTGAGTATAACTTGTCTTATAGACACTGGAGCTAGTTTATCGCTTCTGCACAATGTGGTATTTAAGAAAATATGTGATGATGGTGGTAGGATTAGGTTATTGAAACCTGCAACTTCATTGTTTACTGTTTCAGGAACCCCTATTAAGGTACATGGTAAAACTGAGTTCCATTTCAAGGGGTTAGGAAATTTAACAGTGTTAGTTGTAGATGGTATTAAACACCAGTGTATCATTGGTGATGATGCACTAGCTGCCAATAGAGCAGTGGTAGATTATGCAAGACAATTGTTGATATGACAAGGGAAACAGCTACCAGTACAGCCTTACAATGGGTTGCCCACTATAGACTTGAATGGCCCCTTTCAAACTATGCATGATGTTGAAATTAGTACTAACTCTGCGCAATGGCTGTTCAAAATTTGATGAAGTAATTGCCCAAAACAGGGATGTTTTCTGTGAAGAAGGGAAACCTTTTGGTCAGTGCCCTTTAGTAGAAGTGACCATTGACACAGGGAATCACCCGCCTATACGGCAACTGCCATACAGAACACCTCTTGCCAAGCGCAAAATAGTAGATGAATGTGTAGATCAAATGCTGGAGGATGGAGTCATAGTACCCAGTAACTCCCCATGGGCATCTCCAGTGTGCTTGGTCCCAAAGAAGGATGGAACTACCCGGTTCTGTGTTGACTACCGTAAGTTGAATGAGGTGACTGTAAAGGATAGATATCCATTAGCACTCATACAAGATATCTTTGACCAACTTGGAGGTAAGTCTATATATAGTGTGTGTGACCTAAAAGCCGTATACATTCAACTCCCTGTGGCTAAAGAAGACCAAAATAAGACAGCATTTATCTGTCACTGTGGCCTCTTCAATTTTACTGTTGGCAGCTTTGGTGTAGCCAATATGCCTAGTATTTTTCAGAGGACAATGGAGATGGCTTTGTCTGATTTATTGGGTACGTGTGTGGGTTTTCATAGATTATCTGATCATCGCATCTGAATCCCCGGAGGCTCATGCCAGAGATTTACAGGCTGTCTTTGACAGACTGCGAACAGCCAAGCTAAAGTTAAAGGCTTCAAAATGCCATTTTGGTATGGAAGAAGTCAAATTACTAGGGTATATCATCACTCCTGAGGGCATTTGCAGTGATCCACAGAAGGTCCAAGCTATGGTTGAAATGCAAGCCCCAGAGAACTTGAAGCAAGTTTGCTCCTTCATGGGGATGGCTAACTATTACTCAAAAACAATCCCTGGGTATGCACAAGTGTCAGAACCTTTAGTGAAGCTGACTCGAAAGCACGAGCCTTTTGTGTGGGGTCCAGAACAACAACACTCCTTTGAAAATCTAAAAGAACTGCTTATGTCACGGGGGGTGATGGCATACCCCCAGACTGATAAGAGTTATAAATTATACACAGACGCTAGCGACACCTGTGTTGGGGGTATTTTGGTTCAGGATGACAATTCTGGTGTTGAGAGGGTGATACAATATGTCTCTCACCAATTGTCATCCACCGAAAGAAAGTGGTCGACCATAGAAAAGGAAGCCTATGCGGTAGTACACTGTATAGACAAGCTAAGGGCCAACCTTTATGGTGCTGATTTCATTGTTTACACAGATCACAAGCCCTTACGCTCCTTGTTCACCAAGATATGCGCAACACAAAAATACAGCGCTGGGGGGGGGGGGGTTCCTTGCAGAATTTGGTGCAAAAATTCAATATGTAAAAGGGGCCCGTAATGTAAGAGCTGGCTTTATGTCTCGTTTGCCTGCACCAATGGACATAGCAGTGCTGGATACTGTAGACTGGGTTGACCCAGATGCCATCATGGGTGAAGCATGTAAACAACGCATTCCCCTTGAGGCAGACCTGTTAGATGCAGAGACCATCAAAAAGGTGCAGAAGGAGGAGTTTCCTCTTTTGTTTGTAGAAGCAGGTACTCTGGAGTCAGACTATGAAGTACATGATGGTCTGTTGTATTCAAATAGGCGACCAACACTAGCTTGTCCATGGCATCTCAGGTTGATATTACCCAAGGCCTTTCATGACAAGGTAATTGATAGGTGTCATAAAGATGTTGGTCATATGGCCCTCTCGAAGACACTGAACCGCATGCGGGAGGCTTATGTCTGGCCTGGTATGAGACGGGAGGTCCTACAGAGAGTAAAACTTTGTTCAGTATGTGCAGTGAACCAGAAGTGAGCGGAGCGTCCAACCATGAGTGAGATGCCTCTACCAGCATACTGTATGCAGGTAGTCGGTATTGATCTTATCGGCCCATTCCTGCCAAGTGACCAAGTTAACCGCTATGCTGTGACGGTGGTAGACCATTTGTCAGATTGGACAGTAGCCTTCCCCATCCCTAACAAAAGCTCAGCAGTTGCTGAAAATGTCCTCGTTCAGGAATTAATACCTCGACATGGTGCCCCTGAGGTTGCAATAACAGACCGAGGTTTAGAATTCTCATCTGGCCATTTTCGACAGTTTCTAAAGGACTATGTCATTGAACACCGACAGACCACGCCATATCATCCTGAGACTAATGGGAAAGTTGAAAGGCTCAACCGGACTCTCAAGGAAATAATCACGAAACTAGTGAATAATCAAGCTAGAGATTGGCAGAATAGACTAGCACAGGCCCTATGTGCTTATAGAAACAGCGTCAATGATTCTACTGGGTATACCCCATTTTATTTGATGTATGGGCATATGGGGAGACCACCCTTTACCAAATGTCTGAACACTGCTACCGGGGGCCACCCTGTGACAGGTCGTTTGAGTGATTTGTCAGATGCTCTTACGATGGCTCGACAACATTTGGCTGACTCACGAAAGCATAATCGTGAACGTCTGAATAGGTGTGCAAATGCAGGTGAGCTACAGCCAGGAGATACAGCAGTTGTCAAAGCCCAAGAGCGGATGACATTTGCCTCTGAGTGGGACCCACAGTTTGAAGTTCTTAGGGTTAGAGGGCCTGTTTGTTGGCTCCAGCATTAACGGACCGGAAGGGTTTGTTCTGTGAACCGTGATAAAGTATTATTAGTTGATCCAAATATGGCTTGCGATGAGGTGGCAACTAGACTGCACTGACATCCGCAGCAAGGTGCCAATCTCACAGCTGCTCCCAAAAGGGATGTACGTCCCCCAAATAAGGAAGTTACCACTCCAACTCCACAGTCTCCCGAGAACCGTGATCAAGGCTTAGACTAGAGGGAGGAGATGGATATGGATGTGGATGACTATGAGCAACCCCCCCCCCCCTGCTATATTTGGCCATGACCCAACTTCAGCTAATAACGGTGGTGTGACTCCAACCAATACCGGTGGACGACACAGTGCACATGCGTTTCCCATAATACACTCCCCGCCTGTGCCGACTCATCGGTATTTTACAAGATCAAGAGGGCCAGTGTCGAATGAAAACACAACTGAACCACCACCGCCTTCACCACCACCCCCATCAATACCAGTAAAAAGGCGAGCCACAGAATGTTCTCCAAGTGCCGAGGATCAGAAGCGACAACGTCTGGCTGCAATAGAGTTGGCAGCCTTTATGTGTGTTTAATACTTTGGTGTGTACAACCCTCACTAGCGGATATAAAACCCTTACCAGATGGATTACTCATGACGAGAGCTCAACAACTCGGTGTCCAGTCTGCAGAATGGACAATATTGGTTGTTATTGATAACCCTGAGCTGGACCCAGGGCTTGTTCACAACATCAATCTTGTCATTGCCCAGGCCAAACCTCAAGGTGTCTCTTGGACAGGACGGTTAAAATATCTCAAATCTTCTCTGGCACAGTGTCAAGTACTACCACGGAAGTCTCTAACACGCCGTTTCCCACAGGGATGGTTCGATGTTATTGGCCAGATAGGGCATACCTTATTTGGACTGGCGGCCGATGACAGTATAGCTGAATGCCGCCGTGCCATCTCACAATCTCAAATTCTACAACCGGATGTGGTGCATCAAGTAAATATAAGCTTACCCCCGTGTTGAACCGAATCCAAGGAATTGCAGCATGGAACCAACACAGAATTTCTCAGTTGACTGATTTTTTTGTCCAGAAGATTGGTTCCCACATTAAACCAGCCGGTAACTGTTATAAATATTACGCAGAGGGAGGTTCTTTGTTTAGAAAGAGCCTTTCATTTTGAACGGATTCTTTCCACTCTGGAACAAATTACTAGCTCTTATATAAACTTGCTGCATACTTATGCACAACAAAAGGCTTCACTAGAACTGGGAAGACTGACGGAGGATATCCTCAGTCCCTCTCAATTAAGGGAGGTATTGCAGATGGCTACTACCTCAACTACGTACCCAATCGAGCCAATCCAGTGGTATTACGAACACACGCATGTATACCCTGTGTGGGGAAAAGATACTTTAATTTACCGGGTAAAATTACCTTTGGTGGATGGTTACACCTACAATCGATATCATCTAGCCACCTGGCCAGTCCCTTATCCACAACAAGGGTATTCTATCCAGATATTGGTGGACCATCCTGATGTGGGACTAGGCACAACAAATGGGGACATCTTCCACCCTACCAGGTGTATGGGATGGACGCCCATGGTATGTCGTTCAGGACCTTTATATAATACCCAAAGGTGGCATTGTCCACGAATATTAATTGCAGGTGATGTAAAACACAGTCACACATGTGAAGTAAGCATTACCCAGCAATCTAACTTGACACAAGTAACTGAAATTAGTTAAGGGGAATATATTGTTGTATCCTGGAGGGAGACCTTCCAGAGGAGGTGTGGAGGTCAGCCGGGGGAAACGACAAGCTATAAACCCAGGTACGTACCTGATAACGGTACCTTCTGGATGTGTAGTAATGGGAAAAGGAGTCACTCTTACAGGTCTCATTGAATGTGTAGGACATATATCAGTCAAGGCCTTGCAAATGTTGTCGTCTGATATTCTGAATATCACTGAAATTATACCTGCTGAACAGGCTATATCGCTTCTAAATCAACCTCATTTTGACAACCGAAAACCATTTGATCAAACAAACTTTCAGCCATTACCCCTCTCTCCTTCTATATTCAATTGGACACATCACGGTAGTAGGATCTCGTTTGGCATTCTCTTCATTTTATTAATTTTAATTGTAGTGGCTATCGTTGCTGGGGTGGTGATTTGGAAAAAGTGGGACTATCTTGTAATGTGTCTAATGCCCTCAAAAATTCAACCTGAAAAAGCAACTACTGTGAATAACGACCCTCCCCCTCTCCTTCTACTCGACCTACTTTGCCATTATATTCCTCTAACATTTACCCATCCTTTACCCACCTATCAGGAATTAATGCTACTTCAGATACCACTGTGAATCCTCCTACTTAGCCCATATCTCTCCTTAACCCCAAACCTTCTGGTCTTGAGTAAATATTACTCCTAATATGGGCATAAAAGGGGACCACTTCGAGGCATTGCCACAGCGCATTTAGGGAAGTCGCCACATGGAGTTGGGGGCGACCCTTATTGGGTGACGGTATGTGCACTGCTGTCATGTTGGCTGATGCTGTTCTCCCTGGTCCTACATAGAAAATTTATGATGATAATTTAATTTTAAGTGTAAGTTCATCATATTATTGACATATTAACATTTATCTGTCCACATGTAAATCTAATGAGTAACGGAAACCTGTTAATATAGAGTGTATGTTTTAAGTATTGAAGGTGTTTAGAAGCAACGCTGCGATATGTGAATAAGTTTGACATTATCTTGATGTATCATTGTCAAGGGAATATAGTATATTACTCCAATGGTAGCATTGAAACTGCATAACAAAGCTCTGTGAATGCAGATTTCTGCGTAACTCAACCATAACTGCGAGTAACTGAGTAATTGTACTCATATGTACATCTACTTATAAACTTGTGCATTATTATGTGAATGTATAGCTAGAATATCTAGGTTGATTAGATAGCTTTAGTCCTAATGGTGACAGATGTTTGCCTCGTAGTTACCTTGTGTCACTTTGACTGGAGGAAGGACTCAACTCGAACTGTTTAATCTCCATGGGCATTTATTGACATTAGGACATCACTGCGACATCATAGAAACATACTGCAACAATATACATATACATATATGTCAATCAACATATAATCATCTTTACTACTCATTTGGTATAACTTTTAATTTATATACCATTTATTGTAATTTATCATTTATTGTAACTATTTTTAACACTTGTTCACTTATAACTTCATATACAATATTCTATTAAACAATATACCAAGTTTTAACAATATAACATTTCACCATTTAACAAATACTTCAATAATCTATGCTCTCTTGGTTAATAATTCATAGTTAAATAGAATTTCTAACCATTAATACGGCCAGTGAAAAAAGTAAGCTGAAACAACAGCGACACCTGCTGACAAAATATGTAACTAAAGAGAACAAAGCGTAAAACACATTGAAACCACGTGAAAAAAAAGCATCGACTGTTAAAACCCCAAAACGCCAAACTTTTTATGTTCAAGTCGAACAAATAAGAATAGTCCTTTTTACATAGATTTAGAAGAAAGGCTTACTTTTAGGCATGAAATTACACTCTGAATCGTTGCTAACCCCTTGACACTTGAATGCATGCAATGATTTAACGACGTGCGCACGTGCTAAGAAAGGATATTTGTCACCCATTCCTTTGACCAATTCATACCAGAAAGTACGCTGCCAATAATTTTAGCTCATGCATCATGAATCTTTACCTTGATACATATATATACATAGCTTTAATATTAACCCTTTACAACCAATGTTAAATACTCTTTTCTCAATTCAATGTACTCCATATACCTAACCTGTACAAGCTATCAACTTCATTTACACCTTGACCTAACCTGATTTTACAACACTCTTTTACATGTTTTATGGCTTTTAACCAGCATTTAAACTAAATGCATACTTACAAAGCTATTTAGCGGGATTGCACGGTCTATCCAACCCCAGTAAAGCACAGAACTTCAACCATGTTAGTACCTATAAGCAACATATGAACGATGCCCATAAATACTACGAAGTTACTGGAATTTGACATATTTAGGAACAAACACGATGAAATAGGAATTGACAAACGCAGGTCTCTACTTACGTTAGTTCCTTCGACGCTTGTTAGTTACATTATATGCAGGTGCGGGGACAAAGCCCCTAACTCGCGACTCTCTCGACCTCGATACAACTCTTTGGCTCGTTGAAAAATGAGGATTGTATCCACATGCCGCCTACTAACAGTATATATATAGCAGCGCAAATGAATCACCAACATTGTAATATAAAAGGAAAGTAGTACCTAAGCAAAAAAAGGGGAAAAAACTAAAGAACCCTACCCTGAATACATTATTAACCCGTGTATACGGTACCTTAACACTACAGGGTTTACATAGACACATGTACAACAACAACAAAAAGAAAAACCATGGAGAGATATAAAAAAAAAATCACACGAAAAAATACAAAACACGAGCTAGTGTTTGACGCCTTGTGCCTGTTTGGATTCACCAAGCCCTCTGAAAACACAGACACAGAGCGTTGAGTCTTCCAAAATGGCAGATAACTGTGCTGGCCCAGGAACGTGCCTGTATCTATATTATATATTTTTATTCTATCTTATCTTATTCTATTTTATTCATTTTTTTCTGTGCATATAGACAGACAAGGTTGGCCTGAATAATGAAAGCAAGTTACATGTAATCAGGGAAAGCCCACCTTTCACTATCTTGTTAATGTGTATATGAAATTGTTAAGTTTAGACTGTTTTTTGTGCCACCTGGATTGAAGTAGACAAACAAAGAGTTAATGGTTGACTCGGTACTGGTACCCTGTACTTGAGGACTCTACCGAGTATACCCGATTTACCCTTTTGTTTTGTTCCTGTTAGTGCTAAGACGATAGGACATTGATCAACGTATTTTATATCTTTTCAATGTTATTGGTTAGCATAAGTAGTGAAGTAGAGTAACGAACTAGTCCCAACAGAAGTGTCATAAAAACTACACACAAATATATGAAACCGTAGACTATGGATTGATTTATTATTATTACGTAATACTATCATATTTTATCTGGATGTGAATTTGATATCAATAATATTTAGTTCATGTGCCCAGGGGGATAATATGGTGTGATTTATTCCCTGGCTTATTATATGGTATATTGGAATGGAAATCGCCGGATGGACGCTGTGAAACATTATACAGTAAGATATGTATGATATTGTTGTCATTTCCAGGACATCGATGCCTTAATGTCTTTTCATTTAGTTTGTGCCTTCTATCAAAAGGTACTGGTGAGCTTGAAAACGAATCCGGGTCAATTACAGAGTTTTAATGTTTCTCATACTTTTCATACTTTTATTTGTATTATGTAATTATATCATTGCCATTATTATTTCATTATTATATTGATTCAATTGAGTATATTGGTACGCACAGTGTCAACCTTGTAGACCCATTAATATGGCATATTAGGGGTTAACTGCATTGGCACCCCTGCCACAGGCCTACAATTGAGACTAGTGCCCTAACAGTGTGTATGTAGAATGTAGGTACTATTGACCGGTTTGGTCATTTGCAGATAGTCAGTGAATGGTGCTATACAATGTTGAATATCCAAAAGAATTTCTATATATATTTATAATCGTCTTGCATCTTAATTCAACATGGTTATGGAGGAGTGCTACATGACTTCTCCCACCGGTGAGCCATGTGCTAGTAACCTCTGGCTCCATATTACTTTGAAGATGATTTAGTATTCTGATTAATGTAGTTTAACGGTTTGGATATTCTATTCTAATCCTATAAATTTCAAATTAGCTAGATACTTGATCTGAGTTTTGATACATGTTTATACATGTAACAAAACTGAAGAAGGGGAACATATGTAAAGTACTGCAGCGACTTTTTCTGGTAAACCTCTAAATATCAAAGTCCTGCAGTGACTTTAATTATATTTCTAATATTAAGTGATTTTAATTATATTTCTAATATAAAGAATCTCAAAAGTAAAAAGAAAGGGTTAATGGCAGTAAAAGTTGCACACCAGCTAAATTGTAGTTATTTGTGGATAGGTGATGGAACCATCTTATGTAGTATTTACTTTAAGCAGTTAAGATGCACATGGGTCATTAACAAGTCATTAATCACCACACAACGAGAAGCCAATAAGACTGTAAAAATACGTTCTGGTCGTTAAATAGTCATTTAGTTATTACCTGATGAAGAGGCAACAAGGCATCTGGTCCATCCTTGCTTATTTAGTCATGAAGTCGTAAATATCGCATCAAGCTATTTGGTAAACCAGACATTCAGATATTATTGTAAACATTGAAGTATTTATTGAAAACAGGTAACTGTTAAAGATATACGTTCTTTAAACAGTACGAGACCTCACTGGGCCTTCTCGGTGCTGATCTAAGAAAGATTACATGAGTTCATTAGTCATTGTCGTTATGAGTGTATTATCAAAACAGAACCCACGAGAGCATATTGGTGACTCAGTAAATGTGACGTGTATTCTACATAAGCTATGTACATCAGAAATAAACAGCCTTTCTTACCATCTTGGCCACTGAACGGATGTGTTGGGTTGTGTCTTACCTGCTTGCCTGCGCGACTGTATTATTTTATTATACCTAAACTATGGAACAGTGAATCTTCTGAATTAAGTGACGCGAGTCAGCGCGTTTGCCAACAAGCCCTAACATTATAAAGAAAGTAAGGGACACATCTCTCTTCCAGGGACGGAAGAACTTTACAATGTGAATTCACCCATCACGATAGACTACCTGTCTTGTAAGACCACTTTAACTTGGTCATAAGGATCTGTCTAGATATGAAGTACATGTACTGTATTGCTGTCGATGCAAAAAAAAATGTGAAACAAAGGCAACCCCTTATGGGTGATAAGATTGCTGTTTCCTAGTAGAGGTGGCCTTTCGTAATCATCGAAGGCATTGTAAAGTATACCTGTACACATAGCAATTCAAGACCGGTGGTCTTTCATTAGTGTGGTTCCTTAAGACAGGGACTGTGCATGGATTCTGGTACTAAAGACCATCCCTTGTATTCGTCACAAGTTCTTGCACATAGTAGTTGATTTGCACACTAGTTAAAGTAACAATGAAATTTATTGGAATGGTGGTCTCAAAAATTGAACTGGTCTTTTTCAATAAGTGGTCTCTATAGCAGGTACCAAAAATTCTTAAAAAACAGTTGAAAGTAGTAAGTGGATATGATCACAATACAATAGTTTCTGCCACGAGGATCTACTCCATTACCACTAAAAGTGGTCTTATAAGACAGGTGGCCCCTCATGATAGGTAGATCAACATGTTAAGAATATGATTTGGTAAGCTTCCATGTCGTCTTTCAAGAAATAGTTGTATCTTCTAACAGGATCAAGAAACGAATCACATCAACCTTTTACCTGTATTATAATCAGCTAGGCACCTTGGGCTATAACCTGCACAAAGTCAATATTCATCTCTGTTTTGTGGAATAGAATTCACTATTTTGCACATAAGACATCACCTCCAAGAAAAGTGTTTCTTTGTCCAGTGTATAGCTGTGGGGAAAAATGTATAACTAGGAGCTTTAAGATCCTAAAACATCTTTTTGTTCCTAATTAATGTGAGATCTTTATCATTTAAGGCATGATCTGCTGTGACATGATTCTGCTTGTAACAGTGCTGACACCAGTGGTGACTAACGCTATTGAAAAAAGGTCCCCAGTTCATTTAAAAAAAACATACGAATGTGAGTGCCTGGGCGTAAATTCTGCATGGCACGAGCGTACCACTGGAGCGGAAGGATACAAGAGATGCAGCCCGCCGCAGGCGGGCCATCGAGTATATCCTTCAGCTCCACGGGCACGCCAGTGCCATGCAGAATTTACGGGCAGTTAATAAAAAGAGTGTTGTTTTATTTTTATCCCTTGAATGTGTAGTCCAGAGTATTCTCGACCATTTCACATTAAAAAAAAAATGATAGGCCTAACGTTGCGTCGATACAGCGATTAACGACAAATACCGAAGCAGACGATAAATGAACATCCTAGGTGCGCGCGCATGAAAAAGTGGTCAATGCAAAAGTAGTAGGGCATGCACGAGACCGTTCTGCACGGGCATCTGGATTGGCAATAAATTCTACACGGTGCAGAACGGCCCGTCCGTGGTTACTCTGGACTACACATACATGGAACAAAATCCATTCCCTTCATCCTTTATTTTCTTATTAGGCCTATGTATAGCGACAGAAAAATACTAGGCTAATTCACTCTCCACAGGGGCGTATCCAGGATTTGAGTTAGGGGGGTTTCCAAATTTGATGGTATAGGAACTGCGAGCGGCCGAAGGCCGCGAAGCTATGCTAGGGGAGTCCGGGGGCATGCCCCCCGGAAAATTTTGAAATTGTACACCTTAAATGGTGCATTCTGAGGCCTAAAAATGCTCCTATTTATCATTTTCCTTCCCCTCAAAGTCATTTGATCAAGGCAATTTATGCAAACTTGAAAGAATGCAATAAATACTGTATACCGCTAGATGTCGCACATTGCATACAGCTTAGGCCTTTCGCATAGCCTACTTATTTTTAATTTAAGCTTACTTGGTTGTCTCTTATTTTCTTATCATGATAGCCTAGGCTTGACTGAAGAGGGTAAATGGAGGAATATATAATGCCTGACGTTTAAAAATAATAATGGGAACAAACGTTAAGTATGGACGAAAAGTGGTCACATCATGATAACAAGTTATCCCTGTCATTTTGACTTCTCAAGTTTTGTAACGTGTTCAGTCATGATGAATGTTGTTAGGCAGCAGTGATCTGATAGCAGAATTTGTTTATTAAATGTTATGATCATGTGATTGTCAAGTATTACCAGACTGTCAACAATACTTTACCTGTTGAAGTTCTTGTAAAATGATTGAGCAGAGATGTCTGCTTCATTGCCTTCAATTTTTTCTCTGCTGGCGCCTCCATGACAGCAGGACTAACGTTGCCTGCAGAAGGCAACCCTTACGGATAGGCCTCATGAATTCTTACTTTGGTCAATCTCGTCCTGTAGAGGCGGAGTCTGCGAGCAAATTTGTCCGCGGTATCAGGGAAGGAAACCCTTGTTTGGTGAGGCGGGGGGGGGGGGGGGGGGTGGAGGTGGTTCCGGGCAACCAGGAAACCCCCCCTGGATACGCTAGTGCTCCAGCCGTATCTGATGTCGATTATTCTTCGTTTAATAGGGTATTCATCGCAAAAATATTTGCCCTAGGCCTTCTTTCAACGCCGACCTGGTGTGCCGTGTTTATTACGTTCGTCTTAGTTATTCAATATCACGGGTGACATTATGGTCAAACATCCCTCGCGTAAATTTCATTTTGCCCACGCGTTTTTGCACTATGTCACTGATGCAGGCGCGTCACAATTTAGTTGCAAAAATGTCTAGGTCATGTGATCTACAACTACTTATCTCTTTTTAATTTGACTCTAGAAAACGACAATTAATCCTGAAAAATAGAATAATAAGGTTAATTCGTATCACGCCTTTTGATTGCTTTGATTTTGATATGTAATTTGAACCATCCTCTGTTGGTGCTTGCCATGTTTGCACTGATGTTTTCATGTAAATGGTGCTCGCTAAAGAAAATAAGTAATTAAGCAACACAAGTAGTTTTCCAAAAGATGCATTGTCCAGTGATGCAATGAATGTGAACCTAATATGACGGTCAAATGGTAGTCCGGGGAGTGAAAAACAAAAGAATTTGCTTGGGAGTTAGACAGGATGGTCGCGTTACGTTACGGACAGGAGATGATCATAACAAAAGGTTCCACTTGAATATATATATAAATACATATATATATATATATATATATATATATATATATATATATATATATATATATATATATATATATATATATATATATATATATATATATATACTAATGTTCCTTCCTATTCAATGCATAGAAATTGACTTTTGCTAACAAATTGCAAAGACAGGATGGCTGCTTAAGACCACGCCCCTTCAAGTTCAAATGGCCCATGATTTTTTTTTTTTTTTTTTTTTTTGATGCTTTAAAGCGTTAACTTTTAACTGTTAGTGCATTAAATAAAACAAAATATTAATGAAAGTAATAATTTCATTTGGATTTCGGTTATAAGGATTTGGCATTTTGGTGTTTACAAGCATTTGTGCCATATAGCATGTTTATGGCAAATGCTGGCCAGAATGCCCATTTCCTTCTGACAAGCATCCTGAATTCTAAATTCATTTGTATTTTATATATTCACTTGATTGTACGACAGCAATGTATATTTTCGGACATTTTGCACTTTGGCACTTTACAGGGTTCTGGTTTTCATGCTTTTTTAGCAGCTGAGTCGTTGTTCGTGCAGAAGTTCATATCGAACCCAAGAATTGTCTCAGGAAAAGACTATCCGACCGTACAGAGCATCTTTCTGTCCCAAATGATAAAATATTTTGCCATGAACCATAAGAAAGTAATCCGTGTACACCAAGGTGTCTTCTGTGTTGAATACAGCTATTACAGGATCATATTCATCCAAAAATATTGAAAGAACTTTCAACAGTGCTGAAACATCCAATTCAACTAATTTTTCAACAGGCAATCAATGAAAGTAAAATTCCAAAAAACTGGAAACTTGCCAACATCACTGCAATTCACAAAAAGGGTTCCAAACAACTTCCAAGTAATTATAGACCCATTAGTCTGACTGCTGTACTATGCAAGCTGCTGGAATCCATTATAAGGGCTGAAATAACGAAACACATGGAAAAATTTAACTTGTTTGCTAAACAACAACATGGTTTTATTAAAGGTAGATCAACCATTACGCAGCTATTAGAAAGCATAGACCAATGGACTGATTGGTTTGAACAGGGAGTGCCAGTGGATGTTATTTATTTAGATTTTCGAAAGGCATTTGACTCTGTCCCACATCAACGTCTCCTAAAAAAGATAGAAAGTTACGGAATTACTGGGAAAGTATTATCATGGATAAGTGACTTTTTGTCTGACAGAAAACAGAGAGTATGTGTAAATGGAGCTCCTTCATCGTGGTCAGAGGTAATCAGCGGCGTCCCTCAGGGAAGTGTGTTGGGACCTTTGCTTTTTGTTATATATGTGAATGACATTCCTGAAGTTGTTAAATCATTCATTAAACTTTTTGCTGATGACATAAAAATGTTCAGACCTGCAATTAACATTACTGATTGTATGGAGCTTCAGAACGACGTAAAGTGTTTACAACTATGGGAAAAACAATGGCAACTCACCTTTCAACCTCCAAAATGTACAGTTTTGAGATTAGGAAATAACCATCCTGACTATCAATATGAAATGACTTCTTCAGATAGAAATATTAACCTAGCTGAATCAGTCGCTGAGAAAGATTTAGGGGTGTTAATCAGTAAGGATTTGTCATTTGATGATCATATACATAACATTGTGAAAAAGGCTAATCAAATAACCGGTCTTTTGTGGCGATCCTTTGAATATATCAATGAGGAAACCTTCCTTCCTCTTTATAAATGTATGATTCGTTCACATCTGGAATATGCTGCACCTATATGGTCTCCAGGGAAGTGGGGACTGGTTGAGTTGATTGAATCTGTCCAGAGAAGAGCGACCAAGAGGGTACCAGGTTTAAGTGATTTATCATATGAGGACAGGCTGAGAACACTCAAATTGCCTACTCTGGTTTACAGGAGATTAAGAGGTGACCTCATTTGTGCTTACAAGTACACGCATGGGGAATACTATGATCTGGATACCTGCTTACCACCCTTCCTGGAAAATGCAAGATCTAGAGGTCACTCATTGAGACTTTTAAAAATAAGGAACATTTCGAATGTTCGTAAATATTTCTTTGGTCAAAGGATTTCAGACTGGTGGAATACATTACCGAGTGACATTGTACATGCTCCTGACATATTAACATTTCAAAATAAGTTAGATTCACGTTTTAAGGACCATCCAGTTTTGTATACTTATAGAGCACTAGATCATCCTCTTAAACCCAATATGACAATTGTGTAATGAACTGTGAGCGGCTTAAATGGAATAACATTTCCTACCAAGCCGTAATTATCTAATCTAATCTAATATGCTTCATTTCACAGGTAATGGTACAGTTGATCTTAAAGTTGAAGTGGACGTACGTCGCGGTCATTCATACAACGGATAACTATGGACGTGAAGGAAAGAAACAGCTGTTGCGATTATTTAAAAGTCACGGTGTTTGTACAGCTGATGTCCAGGAAATTGATAACGATTATGATCGAAGTACTCCAAACAAACCCAAAGAAATCATCAATAAATTAACCAGTATACTTCAGAAAACCCAGCAATCTTCAAATCTTGGTGTGGTATATTTTGGTCAGCTAAAGCCATTGAGAACCCTATTGGCAGCCACAAAAAGTAATTATCTTGGCAAACGTTTTATGTGGATAATGTCTGATGCTGTAGGAAACAATGACGACTTATTTCAAGGATATGAAGAGATTGGTCGCAATGTCTTGTCAATCTCTCACAACACGTTCTACATCAAAGAATTCGAAGATCATTGGTTGGATTTACTTGAAAGTGTCGCCAATGGTACGGTGGTACGACCATGGTTTGATAAATATGTGGAAAAAGTAATGAATTGCAAACTGAAGGCAAAAAGAATGGAGACTCCTTGTGCTACAAAAACCAGATTAAACATTAAAAGTGTTTATAAACAACCAGACTATGTTGCACCAGCAGTGGATACCGCCTATGTCATAGCCAAAGCCATTAGTTCCTTTCATCAAATTAAATGCGCTGGTAAAGGGCCTGGTGTCTGCCAAGATATGATAGACAGCTTGAAATCAAATGAATTCCTTGACACTATCATGAAAACTGATTTCACGTATCCAGCAAACTTTCCGTTCGTTCCAGAGAAATTGAGGTCCTCCGCGAGAAGAGTGCGTTTTGACCATAAAGGTGATGTGGTAGTGGACCCTAGCCACCCGGCTTATATCATCAACAACTACAAATGTGACACACATAACAAGTGTGGATTTAAATCGGTATGTTTATATTTGTTATACTTCTTAGCATTAGAAGCCTAGGAAAAACATTCAGGTCCACCAAACCATGAATGTAGTCGATTAAAATTTACATGTCCACGTGCTGCCAGAGACAGCCTTCTACTGTTCTAGTGCAGCGTAGCCTACGCTTTAATGACGTCAAGATTAGATTGGCTTGCGCTGGTAGGCCTAAAATCCGTGCCCTACTTATGTTCTCTGTGTTTCTTGACTTGAATGTTAATACGAGAAATGAAAGGACGATCAATTCCAAAGTATGCTTGTCTTATACGTTAATTTAGTTCATCCAATGTATGTAAGTGGCATTTATTAATGTAACGGTCCATATGCTGTCTCTTTAATTTTTACAGAGCAATAACAAATTTAATTTGAAGAGATAGTTGACAAAACAAGTAAGCAAGGGACAATTAGTGCCTGTAATCTGGTTTTGCGGAAAAGAATGATGCCGGTTGCCACACTGCTTTATGTCACACCTTCGTACCAAACTGTGCCAAAAATGATTCCAGCTAGTTACGATGTAACTACTGTGCAGCTGAGTTTTATTCCAGCTAGTTGAAATCTAAGCAATGCTGTTTAGTTTTACGAATGAAGTTTATGGGTCGGCATTTAATGTTATTGAACTCGATTTGTAACATATTATAGTTCTAGAAATCTTCGCGCTCGATTTAATTTCGCGCTTTTCGCGCTACCACCTGAAGCGCGAAATTAAAATGCGCGAAAATAAGTTGCATTGTATTTCACCACATTGTTTGGCATTGGATTGCGCGAAACTAAAATGCGCCAAAATTTTGTAATTTCAGAAAAAATGAGTTTGCGCGAAATAAAACACGCGCGAAAATTTCTAGAACTACAGTACATGGTATTAACTCTTTCAGTGCCAACTGTGACTTAAGTCGAACTACTTAAAACGAACTGCTCTGAATTATAGGGGAGCTTGATCCAGGTTCCTTGTAAATAGACGTTTCATTCAAGTACGGGAATGCCTGTAGTCACATAGAATATAATTGTGTAGGTCAATAGCTTTCCTCCTCGGCGCGGAGGAAAGCTGTTTGGTGTCCAAAATGTGGCACTGAAAGAGTCAAAGGTATCAACATCACGATTTTTTTTTAAAATAGTGAACTGATTTATCTTGTTTTAATACATTTTCTGGTTTCCTCAGGTTGGAGAATACACAAACCATAAGCTGAAACTAAATACATCCCATGTGACGTTGTATAGCAATCCCACTGACAAGAAACCAAAGTCTGGAGAAAAACTTCCTCAGTCTTATTGTTGGATAAACTGTTATGAGTGCCGTATAAACGGCGTAAAATACACATATATCCCTGGTGACTATCTTATTGTCGGGCTGTTTCCAGTTCACGACCCAGCAAAATCACTGATGGGCTGTAGCACAATCCGACCAGCTTCATCTTTAATTCTTGTAGAAGCATTTAATTATGCGGTGCAACAGGCTAATAAGAAAGAAGGCCCTTTCCAAAATTTAAACATTAAAGGGTCAATCGGCGGGTTAGCATTTGACACATGCTATGATAAATTTTTGGCCACATACTTATTGTCACGTTTCCATAGTGGGGATCTGATACTATTCGATCCCAAAGGAAAAAAGATATCCCCAAAGAAAGTTATCCTTTACGTGGGCGGAGCATCTAGTGCCACGACGATAGCATTGGCTGATCTTTTAAAGACTTTGTCCATACCAATTATCAGCTATTCGGCGACAAGCACAGAGCTTCTTGGTTCCAACTATAATCACGTGCTCAGGTCGCTACCCGCTGACGATAACCAAGCGTTGTCAATGATTCGGGTTGCCAAGAGAATGAAATGGAATGCTGTGTCTATTGTCTACAGGGAAGGCCCTTACGGACAAGCAGGATATGAAAATTTGAAGACGTACGCCAAAAAATTTAAAATATGCGTAAGTCAAGCAATACAAATTAGTCGTGTGCCAAGTGAAACCGAAATAAGCGATGCTTTAACCATGCTTATGGACACTCCTTCTACCAAAGTTGTGATACTGTTCCATGACCATAGACAGGTGAAGAGGATTCTCGCTCTTATACAAAGAAAGAATTGGTCGGGACGCTTTTTACTGATCGGGACAGAGTCTTGGGCGGACAGAATTCAAGTCATTCGAGATTCACCTGTTGCAGCACTGTCATCCTTGGTAATGACAATCCACAAAAAAAGAAACACTGAGTTTGAAGCGTATTTTATGAAATTACATCCTCTGCGTTCAGCTGGAAATCCGTGGTTTAGAGAGTTTTGGCAGAGTTACTTCAGATGTTGTCTACCGAACGCAATATGCAGCGATGCTGCAAGCAAAATCCCTTGCGATTCCTCCAAACAATTTCGAGAATCAGATGCAAATGATCCCGTGTGCCCTGATATAATCAACGCTGTTTATGCTGGAGTTTTAGGATTTGCTAATATCATCACAAAACTATGCCCTGATCTGACGCTGTGTGCTAATTATCACACTCCAATTTCATTAAAAAAAGTTGTGCAAGCTATCAAGTCCACACCGATTCCTGACGGACATGATGGGTTGAAGTTTTTTCCATTCACCAAGCGAGGTGATGGTAATTGCTCGTATAATATCTTACAAGTGGACATCAAAGCAAGTGATGGGTCCGTATATTATCGAAAGGTAAGAAGTTAAAGTACAATGTACACTTCAACACGTCAAGTATACTGTTATTGGAAGGGTCATATTTTTTTGTCTCTGCAAATGAGAAACGTTGTGGCTTTAAGCAGTAGTCCACATGTGTATGGATTCAAAATGCACAACGGTGACTTCTTGATGCTGTTTAAAAATGTTTATACTCAAGACGCCATTCATTAGATTTTTGGTGCCAACTCTTAACAAATCAATGTTTCAACTGTATGTTTCTTGACATGGTTTCACTGCTGTTGGATAGACCAGCATTTTTAATACCATTTGAAACACTGATAATTTACATTCTTTTTAACTGAAATACAGAAGTTTTACTTCTAAAGTAAATTTTAGCTCTAATTAGATTTTTGTGCTACTATGGTGGGTGTTGTTTTTATAATTATAATTATAATTATTATTATTATTATTATTATTATTATTATTATTATTATTATTATTATTATTATTATTATTATTATTATTATTATTATTTTGCAACAGCCTAAAATTACACTTGATAATAGCTGTCCTGTGCCTGAGGTAGGCCACAGTTTTAAATGGTATGGTCGTACCTGTGTTGCTGGACTGCACAAGGAAGTCTTAGACCTTAAAACAGTAGATGACTACTCAGGTTCTTCCGGCCATGGTTTATTCTGTATGCTGATGCCACAGCTGATGTCTCTTTGCGCCAACACGACAACACCGTTTCTCAATCAGTATTAGTCCACCTGTTTCCAGCGAGCTTATATTGTCTCAATGGAACTTTCAAATACCGAACTAGTACCTGCAATTGAATAACGTCTGTCAATCGATACACCACGAGATCATAATCATCCTAACGTGCAAAATTTGTACAGTCAGCAGAGTAGAATCATCCGTACGACTATATCAATATGTATTGCCCACCAATCTTTAAACAGAACTAAATCTTCAAATGGGCTCTGTGCTTTGATATTAGGGTCTTCAATCTGGTAAAAACCACACTTCCTTCACTCCTCAAAAACTCTGAACACACGTGTTAACAGCAACTTCTGGTGGGTCAAATCTGCCGAGACCCCAAACTCCGTACGTGACGAATTTCTAACCACGTTAAGGAACTTGTTATATAACTTTTGTACATCACACCCTGTAAATTTTGTGTTTGGTTATTTATCCAGCATAAAAATATTATATTATTGACATTCCGGTTTGGAGTGGATGTGCTATATCCGATGAAGAAATATTAGAAAGTGCAATGCATGACACAAGTAATGCAAAATTTTATGAGGAACTATGGTGGCGAAGGGATTTTGCTTAAGTAATGCTGATATATAAGTTCATGAACAAACTTAGTTGTATAGCTGGTGATAGATTTTTATCTGTTCAACATACAGGTATGCGTTAAGGGGCCAGCCAATTAAATTCACATATATACAAAATTTGTGTCTTGGACAAAACGCGATACTCATGTGGTTTAGCAACTGAAGATAAATGGCATTATTTTTATATTTTTCCTTTGTTTACTGTTCAAAGATCAAAATAGTATTCTATTTTTTCTCCACTTGCCCCGTTTACTTTCTCAACACTACTATATGAATCTTCTGAGTGTTCCTTCTTGGCAAAGTGATTTGTGCTGCTATTCAGGATTTTGGATCTTCTACTGGTCAGTCTAAAGTTGCAGGTGTCTGCTAATTTTCGTATACGAATACGCATTCAAGTGGCATTTATGATATTGACAACTGATTGCAGCCCCACTGTCTGCTCTGGTCATGTGACTGTCACCTTCCTGTGTATTTTTGGTTTTGTTTCGTCTGTCCTGTTTTTTTTTTTTTTTTTTTTTTTTGGTCCTTTCTTCTAAAGAGGGATTTGGGCAAGGCTCTGCCCTTTTTGCCAATTGCAACAATGCCTATGATGTTTCACGTTGTATTTTCATTGAATAAAATATATTTTAACTAGTAGCCCAATTATATGTCTTTTCAGGTTGGCAACTACTCCAATTCTACGGACTTAGTGCTGCATCGGGAAGAGGTGGTCTTTTATGATGAAGAACGCAAACTTCTGGATCCCATCGGAATGTCAACTTGTGATCGGAATTGTGAGGCATGTTCTGGCAGCAAAACCCCAAAATATTCACGTCAAAGGTTGCCTTATATTTACAGTGACCAAATATCCCTTGCTGCCTTTATTCCTGTTCACCATACGGGACCTTCTCCATTCCAAGCTGGTGAAGTATCTGATCTGGGATTGCAGCTGACAGAAACATTCTTGTGGGCAGTGAAACAGATGAAGACGTTAAACAAAGGAGTACTTGGTGGTGTCGTATTGGACACTTTTACCAATGCAGAGAAAGCTTCTCGAGATTTATTTAATCTACTCAGCCCATCAAGGAACTTGTTATATCAAGGACTCAATCACATACAAGATGACAAAATTCCCGCTTTCCTCACTGGAGACACAGACCTCATCGCTACACATCTTGGAAGTGTCATTAGTCGCTTGAAAAAAGTGCAAATTGACTATGGAACAACTTTGAGCAACTTTGGGACAGTGCATGATCATGAATTGATTTATTCATTACGCACATCTCAATCGCTTCAAGACGAATTGGAAAGCCTTGTCCAAGTGTGCAAGCATTTTGACTGGACTAAAATTGTTGTTCTATATTCCAACGATAGTAGTGGACGTGATGCTCTCAATATAATAAATAATTTACTTCTGCTACACAATATATGCCTCACAGAATCGATTGCTATTCATCCAAAGAACGGGCTTGACTTTCTGAACACTGTAATTCTTGGTAAATTAAAGTCTTCGTATCAACAGGGAACACGGATTATTCTAAGCCTGGTTCATCCATCAGAAATCAAGAAGCTTTTTGAAATGCTGGCTGAATCAAAGTATGAAGATTTTATTTGGCTTGGAGGAACCTGGCTGTTTTCCGGTATGGATGCGGTGAAAGGACCATCCTTGAAGGCGTGTAATCAAGCTATAGTTTCCATATCACAACATAAGTTGCCAGGTAGTCTAATACAACATCTGAAGAATTTGAGACTTTTACGGGATCAGAATCCATGGTTGACAGATGTGGCACAGCAGCGTATCCGAAATAGAAATTATACTAAGCCCTGCATAAAAAACATTGTCATCAGACAGTTAGTTATGGCTGTCTTTGCATTTGGGCATGGCTTGAAGAATTTTGTGAACGACTTCTGCCCACAAAAAAATCCAGGCACATGTTTAAAACTCAAACGTCAAGACCTGCCAGCATTGTTGCATAAGTACATACAGAATGTTTTGCCGACGGTAGAACATCTCATGTGCAAAGAAGCTGTGTGTGACGGCATTTCAGGGAAACAGCAATCAATATACACGTACACGTTCCGGAATATTGGAGGATTTTCATTGACTCAGGTTGGTATATATTGATAAGGGGGTGAATTGTGCAGTACTCTTTATTTTGTCGTTACTTTTGAGTAATCATGTGGTTTATTAACAACTGAAGCCCATGCCTGGTAGCCAAAAACCAATGCATGAATCTTGTACACGTAAGTCATTTAACTGTTAAATTTGTCAATGCTAAGCCAGGTTACATCATAAACACAAAGAGGTTTGTCATTGAGCAAGATGATATCAAACTTTGAGAAAATGTAGTTATTACAAACATTGTTATGACAAAAAAGGCTTTTATTATATATATCTACAAAAAAACAAATGCCGTGCTATGCACGAAAAACTCTTTTTAAATCTAGAAAAGGGGATTTTAGGCAGGAAATAAATTAACAGGCGACGTGTGGGTATAACCACAGGAAAAGTGAGCCCAGTTGATGAGTTTCTGTGCAGAAAAGCACACGTGTTGCCCAGATTGCTTTGTTTTCCTTTTGTAATTCCTCACTTCAGCTGGCAAAGTGATTCTGTTTCCTAATTATTTAATATTAAGAGAAACTTAACAAACCAAAATCTGTAAGCCCAAGTGGCGTTTTAACACTATCATCATCAAAACATTTGGAATATGTAAGTGGGTACGGACCTGGATACACACACACACACACACACACACACACACACACACACATATTTATATATATATATATTAACTGTGTAAAAACACAATAGGTTCGCACAATTAGATTCATAATTATAGCGAGCCATTAATGAGTCCCTGTCAGTGGGACGTTTTAACATATATGTTAATATCTGATTTCTATACCATGAATTCATGGATACCCAAGCAACGCACTTAAATACACAGTCAAATATCTTTTCTCTACTTTCAGCACATATACGGAAGTTTCAGCAACAAGCAATTGAAATTAAACCTTCCTGACAAACGTGCTGAGCACAGGAAAATAAAATCTGGTTGCAAAGATTTAAGGAACTGTGGATCTTGCCTGAACCAGCTAAAACGCAAAGCTTCTCAAAATCACAAAGGATATACAGATTGGTTGAAAATTACAGTTTCGGTAGTCCTTGCTGTTTCTGTCATTTGTCACGTCGGATGCTGCATTGTGTGGTGTAGACGGTCAAAGAAAGGCAAGTAGTACATGTACAAGATAATTGTGAATGTGTGAATTTTTACAAAGGTAACACTCAGTCTAGCGAGTGACCCTTAATTAGGAAACACAGGCTAACTGTGAGCCTTGGTCTACTCAACAATCTGGGCTTCTGCCAGCCAATTACAGCCTCGCCTATCCATGATAGTGACACTTTCAACAATGGCGACCACATGTTATGCCATCCTTACAAACTATCACAAACTTTATCTAAGAAAATTTGTGGCTGACACTTACTTGTCCCAGTGTGTTGTATGCGACTATTTATCCATGAAATTGCTATAGACTTGAATACTCCCCACAATGGGGACTACTTAAGTCTTTTCTTTTATGTCCCAGTGAAGTTCACTCTCCATTTTGCCCATTTTCAATGCGTTTAACAACCTCCAAAAAGTCCATTGTGGAACACGAATTTTAAGGGTGGCACTGCTTTCACAATTTCTTTAACAAAAACTGCCAGAATCTAAGTGTCATTTTGTTACGAAGGGGGCTAAATATCATGAATTGCCAAGGAAACTAGCATAAATGGCTAAAATAACAGCAAAAACAACACTTTACAAAAAAAAATCTTTATTACACTGATTTCTATCCCCAGGTCGTGGTGCATATTTCCCAGATCATAGTTGTCTCAGGTAACGACCTACAAGGTAGCATTCCGATTGGCTTAAAGGCGTTGACAGCCATCTAAGCAGAAAAGAAATCCAATAGGTCCCAACGTGCACACAGGCAGTAATCCGTGGTGGACATTTTAATGATCTCACAGGTGAGGCATTCCCTTGTGGCTGCCTTAAATAAATCAAACATCTGCCCTATGCAAGGGTGGTAGTTGGAACTGCGTACCTGTTGCTAAGGAGTTGTTATGGATAAGATGGGATGTGATTGGACGTCCATCCAAGATGGCCGCCTTTGCCAGGCAGCCAGATGGTGACAACCACTATGGACAGCTTTCCCATGAGTAAGCTATTCACTCTTAAGTTGCAGCTGATATCAAACTTACACATTGTTGTGTGCTGAATACAGTGTGTTTTAATCAGATATGTTTGCAATCTCCCTGTGATTTCTGTAAAGCAAACTGGGTAGGCCAACCATTCAAATTTGCGTTTATGTAGACCTCCTGTGCCCTCAATTAAATGAAATGTGTACCGAATAGACCAGTCACTGCCTGTGTTATTCCAATATTGGTTCTGGGAATCTTAAGGGTTGGACATTAACCCTTTCCCCTCAGATATAAACAATAAGTAGCTTTGCTTGTTGGTGCATATTGGGTAATAAGCCTGAGATGGCCCAGCAGCAAGGAAAGATGTTGACTTAAGAGTATTTTATCCTAATATACAAGCTTCATCTACACTTCTCATTCCAAAAATTTGCTAATGATAACAAAGTTAATTAAAATCATAATAGATATTTTTGACATTGAGAAACATTTTGGCAATTTGAAAGAGAAAGGATTAATAAAAAGGAACCACTCACCATCAATTTTACTGCACATGATGCAAATCTCCCAAGACTCCTGTCGTGTTCCCTCAGTCAGAAGGATACAGCTGACCCATGATAATGTACACCTGCGTCCTGAAGTACAAGTGTTGCCCCATCCTCACCTTAACTGTCCAGTGACTGGAGACCTTGACAAAATATTTGTACGTTTAACTTTATCAACTACTTTCTCTATATTTGGAGCACTTTTGGTAATTGTGATCAAGATTATCATGGATCTGGGATGCGTGATGATCCCTTGGAGGCTCTCTGTCCCTCAATATTTGAAGAAGATGCAGACAGTCAAAATTACAAGACAACGCTTGTGTATTTTAGCTTTTTCTTGTATGTATTAGCTTATATGTACCTCTATGCCCTTCAACTGAACCTAGGTTAGATTTACAGAACATGTATACCAGTATACACAAACATGTAATTGGTATTTCTTGCACAAATATTCTGGTGTTTTGCAATTTACAGTCCTCATACAAAGTACGTTTTGTACTTGGCTTAGAACATGTTCCATATACTCAAACAAATCAACGAAAGTGAAAATGTAACATTATAAGTTGTTGTGCAATGGTTACCCCTCTTGTAAGGCCCAACTCACCAATGGCCACCTATCTTCAAGACTACCAGTCCTATGAGGAAAGTGTGACATGCCTATTACATTGGCCCACTCTACAGAGCTACCCCTCTATGAAGGCCACCTTTGGGCAGCATTTGTGGTGGCCTGATAAGAGATGGGCCACTGAATACCATATTACAAATAACATTTATATTATAAAGTCGCCAGTGGATAGTCACAGAAATAACTATAATAACAATATTTCAACATTACATGTCTGGATAAATAGTGGAGTGGTAGCTTGTGCATGTATAAACAGATACATGATACATTTAAGCCCGATGTACACACACACACACACACACACACACACATATATATATATATATATATATATATATATATATATATATATATATATATATATGATATTATCTGAGGGGTCCTCTTTGCATGCGTAAGGCTATAATATCCATAATTTTGCCAATCTACATGTATGCCCACATATAAATATTTGAACATGCTCAAGCATGATTTTTCCCAAGCTGACTTCTGTATTTGAATCCTGCCAACCCTGTACTTTTGACAACACGTGCAATCCCGGCATGAACATTAAAGTTGCCTGATTATACCAAAAGAGATAGGCAATTTTACTGACAACATTCCACGTCTTTACCATCACAGCTTTCGAGCATGGCAGTAAGGATTTATCAGATTTTTGCCTGTCTGTCAACTTATGCCTGTTAGTCCCATTTATTGTGAAAGCAAACATTTTAGTTGATTGATGTTTTATTTGGATCAAAATATGACAGGTAAAACTGTAATCAGCTGTAAGGATGGCAAGACAAATGGGTTGCAAGGCGATGCACCCCATATACTGCATGATACTATATGTGGCCCACATGTGTGCTTGTTGACAAGTCAGAACGAAGTTGTACAACAGTAGCCAGATAACCAGTATAAAGCTGGGGAAGGGGCGCAAATTCTTGTCGATTTGTACAGGGGGGCCACAAAAACTATGTGAGACCCTATCCCCCCCCCCCCCCCCCCCCGTAAATAAAGACCGCCCCCTAAGTGCACTGTTGTGCACTTCTAGGACATGGATTTTTTGAAGGACAACATAGTTGTTTTGAGGGCACCCCATCTTTCATTGCATTTTTATCAGCATATGTTACGGATAAGTGGTGTTTTAAAATACCAATCAAAGTGTGCTTATAACCGATCTGGATCATAAGAGAAATATAAATTTCATTTCAATACGTCAAACTATTTTGTAAAATCTCACCCTTCCATTTGTATTATAATTTGACTAAGGCATTATGATTGTGTAAATTTTAGTTATGACATGTATGACTGAGAAGTCACGATTGACTCTTTTCTGTCAATAAAATTATTACTTAGTTCTTTAAAACAATACCGGAGTATGACAGTACACATCATTCCTCCGTATCAAGTGCGGGGCTTATACAGACTTGTAACATCTATTCCTCGTTTTTTCACATGCAATGTGAGAAAATATGGAATTATGTGACTTGCACGTGAAAGGTTTTTTGTGGACCAAGTAACCTGGGTTTCATACCGTAATGATGTAGTTTTAAAGGTCTACAATTGCAGAGAAATTGTATTTACTTAACTTGAAAGGTCTTAACCTTAATGTTGGATATCTGGCTGTTTCTTGTCCATTAGTCACATTATTCATTTGTGTATTTCATTTCAGAGAACGCTTACGCAAACCCCACAGATACCAGGGATACCACTCCTTCCTTTCAACTCAATAGCCCTCCAAATTTGGCAGATATGACAAGACCAATATCATCACCAAATATTGAAAACAGAGGATCACAATATCAACGCAGTACATGAGCCTACAGTACACGTCTCGGGAGCTAATATCATTTCAAACTTGACAACAATCACAAGATAAGCAATCAAAGAACCATATGCATATATATGCATCTGTGATAAAAGGGCACCCCCCGCCTCGATCAGCAAAACTGGGCGAGAAAAATAATGGAGCTATTAAATTTTATTTCCAGAAATATCAGTAAAAATCCATGTGGTTTTGGAAGCAATACAGTCGCATTTCACATACATCAAAATAAAATGGCTTTTTATGCACGACTCATTGGTAACTTGTTTCGGCGTTAGTGGGTGAGTTTCGGCGTTTCAGGGCGGTTCCCGGCGTTACACAGCGTTTGCCAGCATGAGACGATGTTTGCCGGCGTTACAAACACCGGCAAACGCCGACTAACGCTGGGAAACGCCAAAATCCAATTTAGCCTTTTAGGGTTCGGCGTTAGCCAGCGTTTGACACCCTTTCAACGCCGCAAACGCTGACTAACGCTGGCAAAGGCTCTGTAGTCCTCTCAATTAGCAAATCCAATGGGATACATGTAAAATTTGAATTCACTTGAACTGGGATGAGAAGGATCCATGGAAATTTGTGTCTTGTACTTGGACTTATCATTAATATACTTTTATTTTTTATACTCATGGGCAATACAACATAATTATCTTTAATATTATGATGATGATATATCCATTGAGGTGTATGTGTAGTGAATGACTTTGCTCATGATCACTGATATATATATTTTGGTCACCTCAATCTTGGTTGCAAAGTAAAGACAAACAAACAATCCTGTTTTCAATTTTATTTGAACACAGCACAGCAATTTTCATTGAATGTATGTACAGCACAAGTCAGCAATGTATAGCTTTGTGCCATCACAGATGTGAATCCCTGTGAATATAATACATGGAATTTATTATTAAATTCCGTGTATTATATTCACCCGGATTCTCAGAATGCTAGCCCATACCTTTCAACATTCCACACCTCAAATAGGGAGATTTTTGTGAATCTTAAAAATCCATGGGGGTGATTTGTATTTTAGAATATAATAGAAAATACTAAATTTTTATGCAGGAGATTCTGCCAAATTTGCAAAATTTTGCTCGTAAATTAAAACAATTGGGGTGAAAAAGTGAGAGACTCCCACCTTATGGGGGAGACTTGACAGGTATGCTAGCCCAAAGCTATACATTGCTGACTTCCATATAATATATGGAATTTAATAATAAATTCCATGTATTATATTCACAGGGATTCACATCTATGCTAGCACAAAGCTATACATTGCTGACTTGTGCTGTACATACAATAAAAAATTGCTGTGCTGTGTTTCAATAAAAATTGAAGACAGTGTTGTTTGTTTGTCTTTACTTTGCAACCAAAGTATCAGTGATCATGAGTCATTCCCTACACATTGAGTATAAAAAATAAAAGTATATTAATGATTATTACAAGTACAAGCCACAAATTTCCATGGATCCTTCTCATCCCTGTTCAATTGAATTCAAATTTTACATGTATCCCATTGAGTTTGATTAAGAGGACTACGCCGGGAACCGCCCTGAAATGCCGAAACTCACCCACTAACGCCGAAACAAGTTATTAGTGACTGAGGACAAAAAGTAGTTTGAAAAGCTAAAAGAAATCATGTGGTCAGAAGAAATTATATGCAGGACAAAATTTGCAGTCCTCGCCGAAGTGAACATATGTTGCCCTGTATGAGTGTTTGAAGACAGACGATACATCAAAAGCATTTTGTGTAGCTACTACCTAACCAGGTTCATAGATTGAAAACTATCCATACAAATGTTAAAAATATGTGTATTTTTGAAAGGAAAAAGATTTCAGACCTGGGGAAAATGCATCTTTCAATGCGAACTGTTGAAAACACTGAAGCAGATGACATTTGACCACCATTTACTTTTGAGTCAGGTATCTGAAACTGCAGATACCTGTAGAAATAACATTTTTACAGGCTTAATCAGACGTTAAGACTTTACGACAGAAATAACATGAGCCCATATGACTGAAAAAGGACCCAGAATTGTAGCTCAGGTGACTTGTCAGTCAGCCGAGCTTACCTTGTGGTCACCTGTCCGTCAAACGCTCCTCATGATGTCAGCCGTGGACCTACCATCTGATAGGTCCATGCATCAGCCAACAATTTAGGTTCAACTGTAATACTCGATACATCTATTGCTAGATGATACTCAATTTAAGTGTCAGGTGTTACTACTTAGTATATTTATTCAAGTAAGCTTTAACCGATTTTTAATGATGGAGCACAAATTGTGTCAGTGGTTAATTTGTTCCAAGCATTAGCAGTTCTAAGGAAGAAAGAATTCTGGTCGTATTTAGTTGTGGATGGTGGGATGTTAAAGTACGGGACATGAGCATGCCGCCGTAAGTTATGTGGTTCGGTATGTGGTCAGTGTGTGAGTTCGATCTGTGCTAATCCATTTACTATTTTGTGGCATGTACTCAGTCTGGAATGTTCTCTACGTACTGCTAGTGGCTGCCACTGCAGATCTGTGAGTGTGTCATTAACATTAAACCAGAGCCATGCCCAGGGGGCATGAATGTCTCGTCAGCATAATTCAAGTCACTCCGAAGTTTTTCTACAATGCTTATTCAAGCATGGTGCAACTAATAAGTATGACAGTGATGGTGCAAATCTGTAGTGACCATCACTATCAATCATTTACCCAAGTATGAAAGCCCTACCCAGTGTAGTTAGCGAAATAATGCCACTCCGAAGATTATTTTGTTGTTGTTTTTGTTGTTGACAGAGGGTTGGACGTAACCAATGAAGTATATGACAGTGCTGGTACAAATCTGTAGTCACCATCACTATCAATAATTTACCCAAGTATGAAAGCCCTACCCAGTGTAGTTAGTGAAATAATGCCACTCCAAAGTTTTTCTTCAATGTTCAATCAAGCATGATGTTACCAATGAAGTATGACAGTGATGGTACGAATCTGTAGTGACCATCACTATAAATCATTTACTCAAGTATGAAAGCCCTACCCAGTGTAGTTACTGAAATGATGCCACTCTGAAGATTATTTTGTTGTTGTTTTTGTTGTTGACAGACGGTTGGACGTAACCAATGAAGTTTATGACAGTGCTGGTACAAATCTGTAATGACCATCAGTATCAATTATTTACCCAAGTGTGAAAGCCCTACCCAGTGTAGTTAGTGAAATAATGCCACTCCAAAGTTTTTCTACAATGCTCAATCAAGCATGATGTTACCAATGAAGTATGACAGTGATGGTACGAATCTGTAGTGACCATCACTATAAATAATTTACTCAAGTATGAAAGCCCTATCCAGTGTAGTTACTGAAATAATGCCACTCCGAAGATATTTTTCGTCTTGTTTTTTTTTTTTTTCTTTGTTTGTTTGTTTGTTTTTGTTTTGTTAACGGAAGGTTTGGATGCAACAAAGAAGTATGACAGTGATGGTACAAATCTGTAGTGACCATCACTACAAATCATTTACCCAAGTATGAAAGCCCTACCCAGTGTAGTTAGTAAAATAACGCCACTCCGAAGTTTTTTATTGACTGATGGACGGACGGAAAGTGAGTGCTTAGTCTCATCAACAGCTTCTGCTGGCAAGACAATGACTGATGATATTTGGGGGTTTTTTTTCACCCGTCTGGCAGCTCTTCACTGAACCATCTCTCTGCTTGATTTTTACCCGGGGTCAATGATGCATGTTATCAACCTTTGTAGGCCCACATACCATGCAACAAGATATTCATAAGTTTACATGGAAAAGTGGCATTGCACATGTGAAAAAAAAAATGTGTCATGGATAAAAAAATCAAGGATGGTAGCTTGAAGATTGTACTCTTTGGAACCCAAGCAGCAGCATTTTTACAGAAGTGGACAAAACACCTGTATGAAAGACCCAATGCTAAATGGAAGGCTATCTTTCATTCATTGCCGAGCATTAAATTAGAAGACTTATTTATTTGTGAGAAGATGCTGTATTGTCCTGGAAAAGAAACAGATACTGACATTTTATAAACAACTTATGGTGTGGAAAGTGTTTTTCCAGCCTCAGAACACTAGAGAGGTCAGGAACAATGTTATTTGGTACGAGTACATTACAAGGGATAAAAAAAACATTTTAGAAGATATGGTTCGACAAAGTACTATTTTTAAAAATGACAGAATAAATCCGGATGGGACCTTTGCAAGTAAGCAGCAGGTCAAAGACGAGTATAATCAGATGTATCAGTTAATTTCTAGATCATTTGTGAATTTGATTCGTGATACAATGATTATGGACACAATACCTGATTTCTCAACCTCTCACTAATAATGAGACTTATGGTAAGCCAATCTTTAAACTATTGCATTAGTGAAATGTGATGTGAGGTCTTTTACTGCGTATTTATGAAACATCAACCAGATGTAGTACCAACTGGTATTATCAAAATGGCAGGACGTATTTACAATAACTGACGATACATGTATGAGGGAGAAAATACTTTCTGCTGCCTTGAAATGTACAATGGAAACGAGACTACAAGCTTTTCAATTTGACACTGCTATCTATTGTAGTTTTGAAGCTAGTCAAAATTCTAATTTTGTGTATTTGCCTCCTTTGCATAAATAAAAAGCCTACAGCTTTGGTTTATGGTTCATTGGATTTAAGACAGAATTTGGTTTTGAGAACTATCTAGGAGAAATGTTACCAAGATATAGAATAGCAATGTCAAAATGTAGAACTCTTAATCATAAGCTGCCTATTGAGAGAGGTCGATATGATTGTGCCACATACATGTAATTAGAGATATTGTAATTTATGCAATGAAAATAAGTTAGAAGATGAAGATGAAGATGATATCACTTTATTTTGGAATGTTCTGTATTGAAAGATTTGTACAAAAAGTATATACATCCATATTTTCATCAGAATATCAATTGTATTTAATTTTGACAATTAATGAATTCTGATATGTGTGTGAAGAATAAGATTGGAAAATATGTAGTTGAAGGATTTAAAAGGTTATAATTGATAATGAAGGATTCACGAGATTGCAATGCTAGGTTGCTGTTAGACCGTGCTGTACATGCTAAACCCAATGTGGTACTATGTTGTTCCATTTTATATTTTATTTTTAGGCCCTATACCTCGGTCAGAGGTCTGGACAAATAAAAGAATTTGATCTTGGATGCGGCTATGTCACATACCTGCAAATTGAAGTTGGAATCACATCTCTATGTATAATAGTTTTAAGTTATTCAAGATTTGAATTTCATGTTTTCATCTTATTTGCATAAATTGAAATTGTACAAATTTAGTTTATGGTTCATTGGATGCGGCTATCTCACAAACCCATAAAATGAAGTTGGAATGGCACCTCTAAGAAGATATGAAGCTTTTAAACTTTTAATTGCCCCTAATTTGCAAAATTTTAAACATCATGACTACTCCAAATCAGGTGCACAATTTCAGCACTAGGTCAGTCAGCATGGCAAATTTGGTGGTTTTCGGAATAATAGTGTCTGAAAAAAACCCCAGACAAATT
The DNA here is from genome assembly GCA_964020975.1 of Hermodice carunculata. NCBI lineage: Eukaryota > Metazoa > Annelida > Polychaeta > Eunicida > Amphinomidae > Hermodice > Hermodice carunculata. The sequence continues at coordinate 83,186,197 of OZ026616.1, read as the reverse complement.
TGGAGGTAAAGGAGAGAGAGAGAGAGAGAGAGAGAGAGAGAGAGAGAGAGAGAGAGTCTGGGTTGGCACCCGCACATAAAAAAAAATGTCTCAGTATATTTTGGTCGCTTGATATGGGAGATATGTTCAGTAATTACCCTGTCGCCTTATTACATCACAGCATATTTATCGCCATGCATCTTGCAGGAGAGCCAGGGACAAACTCATCCAGCAGTTCACACTCCCAGTGGAGTAGTGTGTTACTTGTTAGATGCAGTGCATGTTGACTCCTGTCGGTGTGATACAAATATGCTCAAGTTTCGATCAGAGAAAGTAAGAAAATGCTGAACATTAACTGCTGCCTACCGAAGTGCACAAGTTCTAAGAGGAAAACCCCTAGACTCACCATTTACCTGTTGCCGTAAGAAAAAACAGAGGAAATCTTGGATCAAACTGATCAGAAAACATAAACCTCAAGATTGAATCGAAGTGGACCAGTGTAGCCATCCTTGTAGCTTTTCCTTAGAGTTGTCTTCTACTCAAAACACCATTTGGTGGCGTATGGCACATTTTTGTAGCGGTGAGCGATGGAAGGTGGCATTGGACGTTGCCTGGCAGCAGTCAGTCATGCTCGGCGGCAATCGCCGCCCACATTTTAAGCCTTGACAGGAATGGGCTGAGACTTTCTTCACTACCTCCCACGGCCGCTTGCTGCCACCCATCGCCCCAGAGACACTCAAGGAGTCCAGGGAGCATTTATAAATTTATTTCAGACATGGGCTAGGTGCATGAATGTAGGAACATGATGGCAAAATGGGAATGAAAATGAAAGTTAATATGCATATTTATGTTTTGTGTGTGTGTGTATATATATATATATATATATATATATATATATATATATATACATAATTCTATAGGTGGCGCCACCAACATTAATGTCCACTAAGATTTTTATACACTTTGTAACTCCTAAACGTTATATAGGCCTATCTCAAGAATTGTGGGGTGCAGAGCATTCACGAGATGACCCCAATATTCAAACTGGCCATTTGACTTTGACCTTCAACTTGATTAAAAATTCGTTACTGTTCAAAATATGCACCCCACATCCAGCTTTCCATATATAGTCTGTTTGTTCAAATTGGGTCATAACTTTTCCAGTTATTAACAAAAAACAAATAAACTTGGACAAGTGCCAAATTCTATAATTACTGGGTCACAGTGACCCAAAAAGTAGGTCATCAAGCACAGTTTTATGTATTATGAGATCAAGTGCAATTTTGATCTGAAAAATCAATTCTCTTTGCCATTGATGTCTAAGCTACACCCGGACATTACAAAATCACCTTTTCAACTTTACAGGCATGGTGACATCACAAAAATAGCTCAGGGTCACTGATATAACATAACATTCAATCTTTGGCCATGGTCTGTATATCACATAAATTTGGCAAGTCTAATCTAATTACTTTCCAAATATGGAACTTTCCATCTTAAAACACATTTTGGCTCATAATTTCCATCAAGTTATAGATGGCGCCACTAGTATCATTAGCAACTTAGACTTTGGCCTCCCCCACAATCCCACCAAATTTGGTGAAGATCCACCAAAAATTAAAGATGCCAGAGTGTTCACAACATTTTGACCCCTATATTACATAATAATGTAGGTGGTGCCACCAATATCTATCTCGGCCTAGATTTTCATACGTCCTTTAAGTGCTGAAAGTTATATTGGGCTAACTTGAAAACTGTGGATGGTATCGCGCTATCAAGCAAAAGTTTATGGACGGCCGGATGGATGGACAGACAGATATGAGCGGTCCCAAAAGCTTTGGTCAGCAGAGCTAAAAACTGTTCCTGATGTGGGGATTCAATGGGACACATCTAAATCATGCAGGTTATTCTTAAGCATGCTTGTGGACTGATACTAATCATGCAGGTTATTCTTAAGCATGTTTGTGGACTTATACTGTGATGCATAAAGCCAGGACAAAATCAACAATGTGCATAATTAATATCATGTGTGTGAATGAATTTATGCCTTGCATGATTATACGTGTGTGTGTGTGCCCGTGTGTGTAAATGTCCAATTTACATGTCATTTTGTATATGTATGAGCACACAAGTACATAAAGACCAATATTTATGCCCACATAAATATTATATATATAACACTAACTTTTATTTTTACTCCCCTTTCACTAACCAGTTTTTGCATTTGTTCTCTTACCTTACATATGAAACAAATAGATGCTCCCTGGGGCTGCCTTTGAGTTTCTCGATGGCAGTGGGCAGCCATGGGCAGTGGTGGGCGGTGCTTGGTGGTGAGAAAGAAGATCACTGACCAGCCTGTAAGCTTTGACAGTGTTCTGCGGCTGCCAACCACCACCCATTGCAACAAACCATTGCCCATCAATGCCATCCACCGCTGACAAAATGTGCCATATGCCACCAAATGGTGTTCCTAGTTACTATTTCAGAAGGTAGTTTATCACTGGGGTCGCTGTTTTCATCTCATATTAATGGGCATCAGCCATACTGTGACCACATCCATGTTATACTTTATGCGCTGCTTTGACCTTGTCCCTGGCGATCCCCCAAGATGAACTACAGTAAACACATTGTGTCGTAATAAGTTTTCCAGGTAATTGCATAGATTATATTTGACTGAGCATAAAGACAAGTGCAATGGTCCCTTTCCATATTCTTCAGTGTATATACAATCATAAGGTTACTTCACTAGTAACTTGTTTTGGCATTAGTGGGTGCGTTTCGGCGTTACACAGCGTTTGCCAATGTGAGACAGCGTTAGCCGGCATTACAAATGCTGGGAAATGCCAAAATCCAATTAACCCTTAATATAATACATGGAATTTAATGATAATTCCATGTATTATATTCACCGGGATTCATATCTATGCTAGCACAAAGCTATACATTGCTGACTTGTGCTGTACATACAATAAAAAATCGCTATGCTGTGTTTAAATAAAAATTGAAAACAGGGCTGTTTGTTTGTCTTTACTTTGCAACCAAAATTGAAATGACCAAATATCGGTGATCATGAGCAAAGTCATCCACTACACATACACCTCAATGGATAAATCATCATCATAATATTAAAGATAATTATGTTGTATTGCCCATGAGTATAAAAAATAGAAGTATATTAATGATTAGTACAAGTACAAGATACAAATTTCCATGGATCCTTCTCATCCCAGTTCAATTGAATTCAAATTTTACATGTATCCCATCGAGTTTGCTAGTTGAGAGGACTACGGAGTGTTTGCCAGCGGCAGCCGGCGTTGAAAGGGTATCAAACGCTGAGCCCCAAAAGGCTTACCATATTTACCCATGTGATAGTCGCATTTTTAAGGCCTTATTTTTGTTCGGAAAATGTAGGGTGTGACTTTTAAGCCAGGTTTACATTTGAGACCAATGGAGAACCGAAGTTTTCACGATGGTCGGCCATGAACAAGATCGCATGGACCAGCGCCAAGCCTCGATCATCAAACTGCAGTTTTACCGGTTATTGACGAAAATCCCCAATATCATATATTTCCCTGCATGTAGAATGTCATAATATTTGTAACTGTACATATTTAATATAAATTAATAAAGCATGCTTATGATGTGACGCTATAACAGTGTTGTGGTTGGGCAAAACAAATAAAGATTGCTGGTGGACCTGACCATAATTGGTTGTGGCTTTAAAGAGGGTAAATTAAATTTCCACCTCATCATTCATTCTGTTGCTCTCAGAAGTCTCACACCTTACTGATCAGCAGCTGGGCCATATTGTTTGCGACAATTTGAATGATGTAACTGTGTAAAACTGCGCATAAAAAAGAATGATTTCATCATCACGTTCTCGATCTTTTTTCTTCTACCCGCCACGCTGTTTACCTCGTTCCAGTCCGTAGAACTTTGTCTATTTTAAGAACAAGCTTTCCCATTGGCTGATACAAAAGTATTTGAGGGGAAACCCCTCCAAAACTGCTTCTATTTCAAACAATATACGTCATAATTTTAGTCAGAAACTACCGAAGACAATTCTCCGGAATATTCTAGGTCAGTTAGGGGGCCAGAATCGATCACATGTTCTTCGCCTTCCAATCAAATACGTCGTTTTCTACTGATGTTTCGTTCGAGTGTTCTCGCTACCATGTGTTATGAAGTCTGGCTTGAAAGATGGGCGACATTTGCAAGAACATAAGTGACCATTACGGGACAATTTATTAAAGCAAGAAACAATTTAACGCTGTAAATTGGTCAGAATGATGACATACTACCAGTTTTTGCGTACAATAGAGCATCAAGTACAATTTTTCACGGAAAAAGAGTAAAAGACGCCGCGGGCAGGTAAACATGGTGCGGGGGAAAAAAACACTGCACGCTGCCGCATGTGTTGATCATGTTGACAGTTTAAATTATTAATGACTACGCTAAAGTGCGTTAATATCGATAATTTACTGCAGCGAAAAACAAACTCAACCACTATAATTGTGACACACAATCGATATTTAGAAAAAATTAAAGAGGAACTATCATTCATGACGCTAACCAAGGAAAATGCGCGGACCGATACCAATGCACTTGTGTTCACACAAGCTTGACCATTTCGATAAATTAGTCTAATTTTGTGTTTGAGATCTACATAGACTACATATTCACTTTGTCAGGGTGCAGGGCACGAGTTTTGTTGAAATTGACAAAGAAACCACAGATCATACTGATTAAAAGTCCAGGAGATAATTTTGCATGAATTGCAAAAATAAAAAAGTTAAGGCACTTTTTACGTCGCTTGTTACGCAACACAATATAAAAATTGCCCGCTGGCTGACTGTGCCGATCACAAAACTGTCCAGCATGCTAAGGGTTAAATAATGTTTTTAGGCATTTTGACTTTACTTTAATGATCAGGGGGTGCGACTTTTATGCCAGGTTTGGACTGGGGATGAGATTTTTGGTCTCAAAATATACCCTGTGACTTTTACGCCAGGGCGACTTATACGTGGGTAAATACGGTAATTGGATTTTGGCGTTTCCCAGCGTTAGTCGGCATTTCTCAGCGTTTGTAACACCGCCTAACGCTGTCTCACGCTGTGTAACGCCGAGAACTGCCCTGAAATGCACCCACTAATGCTGAAACAAGTTACTAGTGCTTATATTTTGGTCAGCCCATTTTCCAATGCTTTCAATGAATGTCCTTTCACAATAGGCTTCTTTTGTGAGATTTTTTTACATGAACAAACTTCTTGTACTCACAAATTTATTCAGCATATGTATGATGAGTATTGCCAACATTTGATTTGAAGCGTACCAGATCATATTCCCAATGCGTGAACTCTTTCACCACGGGAAGGGACTATTGTCAAATCGTCTGCAGGCCCCAGGATGAGACTGTAGTCGAATTCCAAGATGGCTGCCAAATTATGTGACATTTGATCTTTAAAACGGCATTCAAACTTCTGACCCTGAAACTGACCTCAATGAAAAGTGCATGATGTATGCAAGTAGTTTTCATAAGATTTGAAATTAATTTGTTTTCAAACATTCTTAAGATATAAAATGTTGGTTTGTACAAGAGGAAAGATTTTATAACCTGCAGCTTACCTGTATAAACAAGGTTGGCATAAAGTCCTATATAACCCCTGAGAAGACAATGTTTACATACTATTGTTTACCCCTACTTATTGTATTTATCATAAATATACACAATTGATTCAAAGGAAAAAAAAATGGATCAATTTTTGAATGGAATAATTAGCAGCATCAGATACATCTCTTGCTTTGTGTGTTTTATGCCGGTAATTCCAAGATATCTAGCTGCCTAATGTTATGACCTTTGACCTTGAAACTAACTTTGCAAAATGAAAACCATGACATATATTGCTAGTGCTGACAGGTTTAAATAATACCATGAGAACTTTTTCAGATAAAAATGTAGTATCAAATTTGTAAATACAGTTGAAAAATAGTTTAAGAAATTTAGCTGTCAGGGGTTAATAAGGGTAGAGATGCAGTGGTGAAAGGGTTAAAACACAAAGTACACAATCTGTTGCTATGAGGTTCTTATTTTATTTACTAAGAATAATGTGATCTTTTCTACAAAGTTTACTCCATTAATAAATGTCCCTCTATACATTAATAGCCATTACAATTATATAATATTCAGGCAATTCAAGCTGGGAGTTCAACTCAACTCAGCACTTTAGGACAGACAACTAAAACATCTGGGCCCTTTAATACTTATTGACCTCAAAAAAATAAAAGTAATATATTTGTATACCCAGCACCAGAATCAGACTTATGAGGGCCCCAAAACCATACTAATGGCAAACATTTTAGGTCCTTTGTTCAACAAACCTGCCCATATATTCTTCAGCATAATTTTATTTCATACTGCTCATGCTGTCGGACACCTGAATATAAAATACAGGTAAACATCATAGATGACATTACAGCATGCAATTACACTGATACATCTCTAGCACATCTGAACATCAAGTTTCACAAAAAAAAAAAAAAAAAAAAAAAAAAAAAAAGGTCTTTGTAACAATGAAATTTAGAATCCAATACCTCAAATGTGCTTCTATGCTAAGTATCACCACTGCTGACATCCAGAAATACATGTAATTGAATCCCTAAATTATTTTACATTATTCATACTGAAGCTGCACTATCAATAGTGCCTGGCTTCCACTTTTGTTTGTAGAGGTAGTCACGGTAGAGACCCTTATCCACAGCATGCATTCAGGTACATCCCACGTGGAACACCCTGACTCCTGCACAAGAGTGGTAGGTATGTCCCTGACAATAATGTTTACACGAGGGACACAACCAAAGTTAATTGTCACCTATTACCCATATCTAATTCCAGTCTCTCTGGACTGGTGACCTCTTCAAAGTTGTTCAGGCTTGGGTATAGCCAGAGTTCACCCTGAACCAGCCATGTATTTGGCTTAATGCTACTTTGGTTTTCCATGTGCAGAGTATACACAAACATGTAACTAGAGCGTCACTCTTTCTTTCCCCTGAAACTCCCAATTGCAGAGCAAACAATAGCAGAGGCCACTTGTGCAAGCAGCAAGAGCTCTAATTGTTTCAACAAGGATGGCATAATTGCACAGGATTAGAATTTAAGAATTTGAATTTACAGGACCAAAAAAATCTTAGCCAAATCAGGAGTATTCTCTGGTTGTTTCCATAAGATAAGTTTTTCAACCCTTCCCACTTGGATGATGGACATTATTCTTGTTTACATGTCCATGGTTTAACCCTTTCCCCCTTGAATTGACACTTGCGTCAACAACTTTCCTTGGCATGAGTTGGGCAGTGCCCAACTCATGCCAAGGAAAGTTGTTGACCTGGGGCATGTGATCTTCATAGGGCTCATCTACAATTCTCAGTCAAAATTGCTTTTCATTACGGTTGAAATTAGTTGAAAACACTGAAGCAGACAACATTTGACCACCAGCCTGTTTTGACCGGTTTGAGGGGGAAAGGGTTAACTTAAGACAAATCCAAATGCCCAACCTGCTACTACAGAAGCTGCTGACTGGGGCATGCTATATCATGATATTACTTCTCAGCAACTCTCATTTATACTAAAATTAACCTAAAAAGTCCCATTTACCTCCAGCCAGTTTAAGGGAAAAGGGTTACAGATTACTATTGTACTTCCATCTCCCATTTTAACTCTTTCATTGCCAATCACGTCTAAAATTGATCTACTGAAGTCAAACTACATGTAGTCTGAATTATCATTAGGATCTCCGATATGTATTCCTTGTAAAAAGACCTTTCATTCAAGTACCAGTATGCTCATAGTTCCAGAGAAAATATCCTAAGTCAAAAGCTTTTCTGGACATGCATTAGGCACACTGCGCCCAATGCGCCCCGAGAAAAGCTGTTGACTCAGCCCTAAATTTGGCACAAACAATTAGATTGGGTGCTATACTACATGGTCAGTCACCCATGTTTTATTTTCATGCTGAACTTGCGACTCAAAGTAAGATTTTTCTTCATCTCATGGAGACTATATGCATCCTGCTCATTCTGGACAGTGCTCTATCTTTATAAGGCCCCTCATTATGAACTGCACTCTGATATAACATGGTGGGTCCACTGGCTCCTGCCAAAGCACATTTTCTTATTACTTCCTTAGAACCATTTTAAATATCTCCCTGGTATAGTGAGGCTTTTAACTCTTTCAGTGCCAAGTTTTGGACTGAGTCAACAGCTTTCCTTGGTGCGCTTTGGGCGTATTGCACCCTATGTGCACCAAGGAAAGCTGTTTACCAGGACCATTATATTCTCTGATGCTATAGGCATGTTGGTAGTTGAATGAAAAGTCTTTTCACAAGGAATATGATTCTGGCATCTTAATTAAATTTGACAGTAGGGCGTCCTAGTTAGTTCGACTTCAGTCACAGTTGGCACTGATGATGGAGTCTGTGGGATACACTGTATTAAGTATAGTGTATCCCACGGACTCCATCATCAGCATTCTTATGATAAAGCACTATATGACAAGCTACATATACCATATTCATCTTAACCCTTAAAGTGCTGATTTAAGATTGAGTCAACAGCTTTCCTTGGGACACTTTGCGTGCAAAGTATCCCGAGAAAAGCTGTTGACAAAGACTACTTTTTGTTTCAGACAAGGCTTGTTGGTATCTGAATGAAAGGTATCTTCATGAGGAATTTGACTTTTAACCATTATATGTTTAATGGTAATGAGAAAGCAACTATAGCAGTGATTAGCACTTAAAGGGTTAATAAGTGCACAGTTCACTATTCAAAATTCAATCTCAAAAGCTAAAAAAAATGTAGATCCCAAGTGTAATAATAAATTCTACCACTCGTTTGAAAACTATGGGATATTTTGGGGGTTCTTTCTTGCAAAACAAAATGGAGGTGTGCACTTATTAGGGAGTGTGCACTTATGAAGATGAATACTGTACATGCATATGTCATGTTGAAGATGTTTAGCATGTCGATCCTGAATTTGAGCAATTTTCAGTCCATTATACAAATACACATATGCATGCAAAGTAAAAAATCTATTATCCACACAAAATACATATACATTTATCATATTCTGTAAAGACACAACCAGTCATAACCAGATGTGGGGCACACATACAGATACTGACCAAGTGAAACATTATGAATTATTCTCACATTTGTGTAAAAAATTCTCATAGGTCGACTGCATTATATGTGCATACAAATACATGTACATCAAAAAAGTGTAGTATGCTATGTCCATACAGTCAATGTTTCATGGAAAGCAATGGCTGTTGATTTACATGTACACATGATTTACACCCACTAGCCAATGAATTCATCCACCCTGAAAACCTGTAGCAAATCATCCCTTTAGGCTCCCATGTCATCCTTTATTTTCTTATTCCAAAACTGCACAAAAGAGCTGAAATAGTCTCCAATTTACCACCACTTGTATGTTAAGGCAGTAAAATATATGGTAATTTAGACATTGCTCTCTAAATTAACTTTTTTGATATGCATTGTTTTGGTGTTATCATTCAGGAGACTCTCTAGCCTTGGAGTAGCCCTTCCCTCAGGTTGTCCCAAACTTGTGGTATACATCATACGTAACGTGTAAATTGAATGTAATCAGTATGGATGCACTGAAGGCACAGAGTTCTCAGGGACAAACAGACAGCTGGCCGACAGGGAAGGTCTTGCTTCCAGTTCTAAAGTACATACATCGCCTTCTGATGAGGCAAAATTTTTGCCTTCCTGAAGTAGCGATAATGCTGTGCTATCCTCTCATCATGATGTCATTTATGACTGTTCTCCTGCAGGCATGCATCTGATTTTGACATATTGAAGCATTCCACTACTTTTGGTTTTTCAATGAATGCAGCCTATTCAGGCAGTTATTAATAACTGTTGCCAACTGGGAATCCCAAGAACTTCCCTCCCTGCACTGCAAACAGTCTGTTTGCCCTAGACAGCCTGCACCTGAAGCACATGCACATTACACAACCATTAACAATTTGTACAGTAATTTTGGGAGAAAACATCAGGGAAAAATTTATCCAAGGCTAGACTCTCTACGGTAAAGACCATTTGAGGACAAAGTGCATTTTCACGGCTCAAAAGTAGCATCTGCCACCAGTCTAATGTTGGTCAATTCTGCAGTTGGCTTCTGAAATTGTACCCTTCTCTGGTGATCAAGCTAAGAATTCTTAAGCATTTTTCTTTTCTAATTACAGTCAGAATGACCTTAAGACCCCTTCAGTCAGGAGTAAAAATATGACTCCTAGTGACCTTGAAAATAGATCAAGGTTGCTGAATGTCAAATTCAGCCAAACTTCGAATGACATTCCTCTACAGTACAAGTTTCCTGATTGTAAGTAGCTAATTTTGTCCAAAAGTTATTGCATCTGCAAGGGCGATTGATGGACCCACACACATGCATATATGGTGATTATACCCCATCCACCAATCAGGCTGAAGGTTTTTAAAAAATGGCAGACTTGTGAAGTTTTGTCATTTTTTTTTTTCTTCAGGAGAAAAATTTAATTTTTTGCCCTGGGTATGTGATACCACAACTGTTGGGTGAAAATCACATATGTATGAGCATATCTTCTGCTTTGAAATGATCATATTGGTCAAAATTGGTCAACAGACTGGTTTTATTTGTGAAAAAAAAGCATTTTGGTCAATATAGTTATTTATATGCCTGTATCAAGCTACAATTCATTGTTGATGGAAACAATTAAAAGACCATCCTACAAGTGTGTATTAAAGCTCTTGTACTCATGGAAGTCAATTCAACAATGGTGACAAGCATAAAGATATTAATGGTATTAAATTACAAGTACCTCACATTGACAGTAGCAGGTGTTAACCCTTAAAGTGCTGATTTAAGATTGAGTCAACAGCTTTCCTGGGGGCACTTTGCGCGCATTGCGCGCAAAGTGCCCCCAGGAAAGCTGTTGACTAAGACTACTTTTTGCTTTAGACTAGGCTTGCTGGTATTTGAATAAAAGTTCTCTTCGTGAGGAATTTGAATATCCTAACCATTCTATGTTTAACAGTAATGAGAAAACGGCTATAGCAGTGATTAGCACTTTAAGGGTTAATAATATTTAACAAGCTTGTAAGACACTTTCACTTCATTACACCAGTAAGATCTTATTTTCAGTTGCATTGTTAATGCGTTTGAATTTATAACAAGGTTTTCACCATGTAATGAAACTTGATAAAAATAAACGAACAAACAAAAAACTTTTCCCCACTGAATTTGAACTGAATCAGCATCTCTTGCACAGCATCTCTTGCACAGCACCCAACACATGCCAAAGAAAACTGATGACCTGATGTATGTTTTCGCAACAGACTGCTTGTATAGTTCTCATTCAAACTGTTTTCTATTACTGTTGTAATTAGTCCAAAACACTGACGCAGACAACGCTGACCACCAGCTGGTTTTGATGTTTTATGGGGGAAAGGGTTGAGAGCACACCAGTGATGAACTAACAGACTGGCATCCCCTGTGGCCACAGTCAAAAAGATTTGATCTGATCTTAACTTTAATCTCACAATTACGATCAATGTGGTTAGGGCCCTAAACTACTTAATCCTTGGCTCAATGTTTGATCAAAACTTCAAGGTTTAGGCATTACATGCTCTTGGCTACAATATGAACTTAAGGATTTACAGGTTCATTTCATTAAATCAATCTTAGTTTGATCCAGTATTTAATCTTTCGATGCAGGATGAAAATCTGGATTAAATCACAGTTGATTTAATAAAATGGAAACTTTGATTCCAAAGGTTCATATTACTGTGAAGAACATAGATTAATTAATCCTGCAGGTTTAGATAAAACATTAGGCCAGCTATTCAGTTGTTCAAAGCCCAAAGGAACATTGACTTTCATTTTATAATTAACTTTAGAATCAGATTAAACTTTTTGTGAATACAGCCCCTGGGTGATTAATTACCAAGGGCCCATTATCATAACAGCTTATGAGCATGACCATTGGCACCATTGATGTGGTCCTGAGGTTGTCATTGGTACAACTGATGTAGATACTGTTATCATAGGCACAACTCAAATACCCTTCATCCCAGTGATTGACTCGTCTGATGTAGTGTTACTGTTATCATAGGCACAACTCAAACACCCTTCATCTCAGTGATGTAACTTATCTGATGTAGTGACACTGTTATCATGGGCACAACTCAAATACCCTTCATCTCAGTGATGTAACTCATCACCATTTTACCTTTTTTATCAAATAATTGTAAGTTGCAAAAGCATAGTGATGTCACAAATGCATTTTAACCAGTGTATCATGATTTATCTGCTTAATTTTTCTGGTTGAGCAAATTACAGTGTTATCTAAAAATATACTGGTACTGTAGTACCAGTCTACATTTACCTTTGATAAATTTGTGCTGAACATTCATCTCAATTTTTTTAATCTCTCCCTCATAATTTCATGGTATCCTCTTGAAACTTCCAACTCCTTTGTGGAAAACTATGAAAAGTTCAGAGAAAATTCCCTTTTCAAAATCATAAGAACTTTTATCTGGAATGAAATTAAAGGTAAATACAGAGGGAGAGTATTTATATAGTAGTGTGACCTAGTGCTTCTTGTGTCTGCATACCAGTACCGGGCAACTGGCGTGATGGACGACAAAATCACTGACACTGCCCATGATGGTACGGCGTACTGTGCCAAGCCCACGCGTCCCAATGACAATGTAGTCGGCTTTTTGCTCCTGTGCTACCCTCACGACAAACTCTCCTGGCTTCTCAATCTCGCACAACCAATTGACCGGAGACTGGAAAAGACGCAGAAAAAAAATGCATAAAATTATGACAACTGTGTACAACCTTGAAACGTATTGTCTACCCTGTTTCCAAAGACAACCCCTTGGGATGACCACAAGGTGGTCTCTTCACACAGGTGGTTTTTCACAGGTATAAATAAGGTGAAAAGAATTCAAGTATTTTGAAAAGGTGGTCTTTCATTGGAGCGGTCTCTCAAAATAGGACTTACAATTTTGTGGCACCAAAATATGATAACAATGTTAGAAAATGCAACAAAGCATTTTGTTCCAAAGTTGCAAAATTGGAAACATACAAAAGTTTGCTGAAAATGGAAGCTCCTTCAAGTACAAAGACTTTAGAAGCCCACAACTTTGCTCTTCAGTCTTAACTCATTCCACCCTGATGACGCTTTTTCCCGCTAATATATAAATGTCGTCTGCTAAATGTATTTTACTAATTTAGGGATTATTTTTCAATATTTTGGATGAAACTTGCATGGAAGATCATTCCAAATTATATGCCCATGGTCAACAGCTTTCCTTGGCGCGCTCTGGGCGCATTGCGCCCAGAGCGCGCCAAGGAAAGCTGTTGACTCAGTCTTCTACCAGGGTGGAATGAGTTAATGCAATGTACATGTATGTTATGGCAAAATTTGGCTTGTGACAAAAGCTAATTACGGTACTTCACCCATATGCCAACTTTTTCTTTCACGAAACATAAAATTCTATGGCAGTAGTATGCCACCTAAAGGTTTTCTGTTACAATGAAAATTCTCATATTAAACGTTTATTAATTTCTGTGCAAATTTATATGACCTAACAGAAATGCCGAGTTCTTGATAGAAGAAAATTCTCAACTATGATGTAAAACAAATCTGTAAGAACTACTTCGCCCGAGATCTGTGGTGGTGCTACATTTTATAGGTTGATCCATCCTAACTCAGTGATAATCATGACTTAAGTATTGCTCTTCTGAATGACATGTCCCCCCACCCCAGACATACCCCTGACAAGACCACCCAAACACAGTCCAAAAGTTGCCTTATAAGAGGGATGGCCTTGCTAGATGAGGACTATATGACAGAAACGTCACACTTTGTGTATGTACATGTAAGTGGTGGTCCTTTTAATGGGTGGTCTCTGCTGAGAGAGCCAGGCAACAGGGCAACCACTATACCATGATTCCTGATTTGAACTTGCCCTTCTGAGCCCAGTACTAGTGCTCATGCCTGTATATCCAAGCAAAACAAGACTTCGCCAAGGCTACAGCATGCTTTGGATATACAGTAGTCCCTGTTTCGAGAGACCACTCCAATGAGAGACCACCTGCCTTGGAAGACCACCTTTTCAACACACTTTGGTTAGCACTTTTCTTGTTATATGTACCTCCTGTGAGAGACCACCTGTCTTCAGAGACCACTCCAATGAGAGACCCCACCTGCCTTGGAAGACCACCTTTTCAACACACTTTGGTTAGCACTTTTCTTGTTATATGTACCTCCTGTGAGACCACCTGTCTTGAGAGACCACTCCAATGAGTGACCACCTGCCTTGGAAGACCACCTTTTCAACACACCTTGCTTACTACTTTTATTATTTGTGACTCCTATGAGAGACCACCTGTCTTGAGAGACCACAACTTGATAATCCCTATAGGTGGTTTTCAAGACAGGTTTCAATGTATTGTGCTCAAAGTACTGAGGAATATTGTTGATTCAGTCCCATATTTGGCACTTAAAGGGTTACAGTAAGTACTGTTAAGTAAGTATAAATAAAAATATAAACTGGCATAAGTTCTACAAATCTAGAGTGAAAGCTGTTTTGAAAGACCACCACAGGGATGGCTCAATTCTGGTCTCTTAAAACTGGTGGTCTTTCACGGGAGCTATAAATAAGACAAAAGGTACTAAGCAAAATAGCCTGAAAAAAAGAGGGTAAGAAAGATGGTCTCTCATTGAAGTGGTCTTTTAACTCTTTAAGTGCCAAATTTTGGATGGAGTCAACAGCTTTTCTCAGCACGCATTGAGCACATCTGAGAAAAGCTGTTGACATGGGATATTCTCTCTGGAACTTTAGGCATACTGGTACTTGAATGAAAGGTCTTCTTACAGGGAACACAACTCTGAGATCCTAAAGATAATTCATACTAGTTTGACTTTAGTAGATTGACTCTAGACATGATTGGCACTGAAAGAGTTAAGACAGGGACCACAGTGGCAGGCTTTGCTCTTTTAGTAGGCCAGACCTCTGAACATTGTTGTAGAATCCTGACACTGCGCAGTGGCTGGGGTTGTACCACAATGCCTCTGAACTTCTTCCACAGCACAATGGGCACGGCCTGACATGCCATCACTCGAAAGAAAGCTTTTTACAAACAAGCAGAACATGCAATCATTCATTTAACCCTTTCCTGGTCAAAGTAAGACTGAGTTTATAGCTTTTATGCAGGTTAGGCACAATGTGTCCAACCCATACCAAGGAAGGTCACTGACCTGGGGCATCCTGTCATGATGTATCCTTGTTACCATTCTGAGTAAAATGGTTTTCTATTAACATGAAATTTCAGCAAACACACTACAGGAGACAACAAATAACATCAAGCTACTTTTGGGTGATTTGACTGGGAAAATGTTAAATTTCAGTATAGATAACGGAAAATCTGGGATTGGTATTGACTCAATGATTCAGAATTAGTTTTATCACTTGTTTTTTGCTGTTGTAGTTACCCTATTCTATGGAGGGATAAACACTCAAAATGCCATGTAATCTGTCACTAACATAATATAATGTATTGTGTTTATCCTATTACATTATAAACAGCAAGATGATAAATTAAATTTTTGTGCACAAAGTCTGTTGTCAGAAATATCTGGAATTGAACATTATTACACTAGGTGGCAGCAGCTGCTTCTACATGCATGCAAAATATATCCAATTTAAATGATATTCAGCAACTGAGAACTTTGGCGTGTGTCAGTTACAGGTACATGTAAGTGAGCCTACATGTACATGTAATGTATCATCAACTAGCTGTGGGCAAAAATAAATGTGATGGAAACTTAAGAGCTGATGAATAACTAGGATACAGGCCTGGAGTGTAAAAGTAAGGCAATTCAGCCTAGTTGGTAAGGACATGTCAACACTGTATTTTAATAGTTATGATATCTAAATACATTGTACATGTATTGCAAGTTCTGTGGAGCTTTAAACCATGAAATTTTCCAAAACCGTGACTTTTTGAAGTCCAGGCCACATTTTTCAAAACAATGGGGCAGGGGTGGGGTGGGGGTGGGAGCGCAGTTGTTTCCTTATGTATTTTGATGTCCTCTTGTACAAAATGGATAAAACCCTGCTCTTTGTTCTCAGCTTTCCTTGTGTAGCGATCCGTTTCCACCAGGTACTGGGACTTTCAATTACACATGAAAGCCCCAAAGGACTGTGCCGGAAGAGCATCTGGTACATCATATGCCTACAATCTGGCTAGTGAGCATGGAACCATAGACCATTGCAAACAGTAGATTATACATCCCTGTGGGCTCCCCACTCATATCCTGTACCATACCCTCACCCAGTGTATGTTACACGGCAGAGAGCAGTCTTCAGGTGGAGAGCTGCAGGGTTATTTATACGGAGATCTGCTGTTGTCCCAAAACTTCAGGGATATAACCACCTTGCTACTTGTACAAATGGATATTTTTTTCCCATTAATGATAAAATAAAGTGCCAACTTATTTCTCAGGTAACTGCATGTACACCAAGGCCCCCTTCGTTGTGATATGGTAGCATAAGCACATGAACATATGATGTATACAGAAATTTTGCATAAAATACGCCCAACCTGTCATTGATACCGTCCTCACATGAAAGACATGCTGCATGAACACCATGCACCAGTGACTGTGAATTCAGTGCATTTTAATACCCACAAGCAAATTGCGGTAGTACCATTATATGGCTTGCATGTGGTTATGAAATTATCCATGTCTCAAAACAATCGTTTCTGCCTCAGACCACTGCGAGCCTGTCAATTTTTCGAGGCATACATTTCTGAGATTACATGCATGTTATTTCTTTGTTAGCATAATGCACTTTTAACGTTAACATACATGTGAACCATGACTGTGTCACATCGTTGTGACTCCCACTTACATGAATATGCTGTTGTTATCACTCGTCTCTTAACTCTTTCATTGCCACTCAACAAAAGTTGATGTGTTCTGAATTAACTCTTAAAGTGCTGATTTAAGACTGAGTCAACAGCTTTCCTCAGGGCACTTTTTGTGCACAGTGTCCCGAGGAAAGCTGTTGACTAAGTCTACTTTTTGCTTTAGGCTAGGCTTACAGGTATTTAAATGAAAGGTATCTCCATGAGGAATTTGAATCTTTTAATCATTATATGTTTAACGGTGATGAGCAAACGACTATAGCCATGATTAGCACTTTAAGAATTAACATAACAGTACCACATTCATATCCTTTGTACCACCATACCTATGAATGACCGAGATCAACAGTTTTCCTTGGTATGCTTCATGCATATTGTAACCAAAGTGCAACAAGGAAAGCTGTTGACTCAAGTCAAAACTTGGCCCTGAAAGACTTAATGAACAAGATTGACTGAAAGTGTCATTTGACTGCTGTGTTCATGATGTTACTGAAAATTAAATTGTTTGTAACAACACAATGACAGGCCGTTTGTTAATTTCTCTGTCATGGTTGAAAATACCTCGAAAAATACCTCATCACCACTTTGCGCCTTAAACAAACTTCTCACTACCTGTAGAAAAAGCACTGAACTGACAAATTATATACATGATACAGCAAGTTTCAAGATCTATCATCGATCAAAATATCCACCATTAAGTTTGTAAGGTCCTGCAGTCTCCTAGACAAGTCAAGTTGCACTACACATTGATAAAGCTACTTCAATGTTAACTGCACTAAAACAACCTGAATGGCCTTTAACTCATTCCATACCAGTCCCTGATTTTTCCATATATTTACCTAGATTTAAGAGGACAATTGCACATTTAAATTCTTCATGAAAAGAGCTTTCATTCAAGTACCAACATGCCTATACTCTTAAGTCAGTGGTTCTGCCACTGCCTGGCAAGTCATGCTGCAGCTGCCACAAGGGCAGCTGCAGCATGACCTGCCAGGCAGTGCCAGAACCACTGACCAAGATCTGTGACCATAGTATGGAATGAGTTAAAATATGCTGGAAGCTGTCACCATCTTCACTTTCATCTGTATGCATATGCTTGGCTGCATTTAACTTAAACATTTGTACAGTTGTCGAGGGCACTGACACACTTGCACAGCTCATGAGGGAAGTATGTAATGTGCACTCAAAGCCCTTGTATTAACCCTTAAAGCATTGATTTAAGACTGAGGCAACAGCTTTCTGGGGGGGCATTTGCACACAGCACTGATTTAAGACTGAGTCAACAGCTTTCCTGGGGGCACTTTGCATGCATTGTGCACAAAGTGCCCCCAGGAAAGCTGTTGACTAAGACTACTTTTTGCTTTAGACTAGACTTGCTGGTATTTGAATAAAAGGTATCTTCGTGAGGAATTTGAATCTTTTAACCATTCTATGTTTAACGGTGATGAGAAAACGACTACAGCAGTGATTAGCACTTTAAGGGTTAAAATATTAACTGCAACATGTAGTTTGGTACTATAAACCTTCTTATGACTATTTGGTTTTTGTTATAAAAATTACTGCGAACTCTCATTATATGGGCAGAATTAAGCGCTCTGCACGCATACGACATAATAAAGTGTGGACCTATATGGCTTTATTCCGTTGATGTTGTGCCTGTGTTACGAGGTTATACCACAATTACTATTATGCCTGCATACATATCAAAATAAAATTCCATAAATTACTTAGATACACACCAGTGTCAGGGTTTCCACCTGAAGATTTTTTAAGGGTAAGAAATTGATGTGAAAGATATGTCTTGGGATATTATTCTCTTGAAAAAGTGTATATTTGAAGCTGAAAAGTTTTTTATAAGGCATAAAGGCTATCATATTGAGGAATCAGTAGATCTTTTAGGGTAGGAAAACATACCCTAACATTTTTTAAGGGTATGATATTTTACTCTAAATACCCTCTGGCGGAAACCCGGAGTGTTGCCCTCCACCCTTAGCTATCTCCTTCCTTGATAGTTAAGGTAAGTCAGCAATACTTTGGCAGATCAAATACAGTTAAGCCCATCTAAAACTTCACAGCCAAATGCATTTTTTGTGTTGGAAAGTGTTGTACTGGGTTTTGTAAAGGTTGTAAAAGGTTCGTTCAAGGTTGAGAAAGGGTTTGCAAAAGGTTGACAAAGGGTTTCAAAAGGTTGAAACGGTTGCAAACCATTTCAACATTTTCATCTATAAGGTTGAGAAAGTGTTTGAAATGGTTGTTAACCATTACAGAAAGGTTAAAAAGTGTTTAAAAAGGTTTTAATGCAATAAGAGGAAATGGTTTTAAAATGGTTTGGAAAGTGTTTGAAAAAGGTTTGCCTTTCACTCAAATGGTTCGAAAAAGGTTGCAAAAGGTATTATGCGTTTGGTGACTGTTATTAAGTTTAACGCTGGCTTAACTGTAAATAATGCTATGCTCATACCACCCGCAGGCCCAGAAAATCAGAGTGAAACTAATAACTAGTTCAACATCAGAACCCATCAGTCATGGCATTCTTGAGTGACGGAGTGTTTCGATTTTTTACCCTCCTACATGTATGTTGCTGATATTCATGGATCCTTATATCAAAAGCTGCACCTACATGTAAGTTGTATTAATTTACAAGGAACCCTACACATGTTGATACACCATATGAAACTTCACAATAAATGCCCCTGTCCATTGTGATGTAACAATTAGGGTTGGGAGTTGGTCCGAAATTCCAAGTCTCGATGATTGGTTTTTAGAAGTGACCGATGATCGATTATAATCGGTTTTGGGAGTATTCTCAACAACTCATTGACAGAGCTTAATGAACCAGTTTCAAGATCTATTTTAAAACAAAATATGAAGGTACACACCAGAGATACACTTATTGGCTTGCCTTCTTGCATTTACTTGAGCTTTCTAGTGCTTTAGTGCTTTATGATGTGACATGCATGTGTTACCTGCAAAAGTAAAGAAGCACTATTTCTACACAACTGCTACTACTATACTAACTAGAACTACAAAGCATATTTAAGTCACAATTTATTGACTTTATTAAAAGAAATCAGTTAATATGTACTACTTGTCATACACTACAGAGGGGAGAGGGAGGGTACCCATCACACAAAATTAAATGCTGCAACCACACATCACACACAATTAAATGTTTTCAATAACATTCACATGAAAGGAGTGACAACAGGGGATATCCATCCATTTCCTGGCTATGTCATAATGTCACATAAAATTAAAATGCCCAACCAGGCAATCACACATCAGTGACATCACACAAATTTATTTCTTCTCAATTCTCATCACACATAATTTTTATCACACATCAGGCAAAAGATTCCCTCCCCCCCCCCCCCCCCCCCCGCGCCACCACCACAGCCGAAGGATCAGTAGAGGGACTACACCCAACATTTGAAATTCAAAGAAATATATTGGCTTTTTTGTTGGAATTAGTTTTGTTTAAGCTTTGGCTCTTTGCACTTATATCACAACGTAACTGCCTTAACTCCTAGCACTCTGCCAGTATCTGGTATCGCACACAGTGTGCCACCGGGCAGTTTTCTAATTGCTTGCGTGAGAGAGGACATCCTGGATTGAATGTGCCTGGGCTCTATGAGTTTTGCGATTCAATCCTAGTGATCCAACACAAAGTCGGTCAGAAATTACATGAGGTATAATTCTGTGCAATTTTTATTTCAATTTACCCCCTAAATTTTTTTATGCTTTATGGGATGTCAAGCATCTGGTCACCTCTTTTTTTTTTTTTTTTTTTAAACAAACACGGTCACGGGCCGTGCAACACAAGCAAGTGTGAACAGGCACGAGTGCGGGCATGGTTTTTCGTTATGTGCGTATATTATTCCCGCCCTTAGGTCATAAATTTCATTCCTCACTTGTTCTTTTATACAGATTTTTATCCTTTCAGACATTTCAATCAAATTAAAACAACAAACTTTGGATAAAAACATCGTGCCGTGACGTATCTGAGACAGCGATCGACAACACATCGTGTTGACACAAATCTCAATCAGGCTAAGCTTCGTCACCGTGCGGTGACAGAATCTGCGTATTTTCCTTGCTTTGCTTATGGAATTTTCATTAATGCCTTTATCTGTGTCTAGATCTGTTCCATCGAAGTCGTTTTGCGAAAGTATGATGTCAAAATTTCGCATCTTGGTCCTATAATCTTTGCGTGAATGCGACATGTTCAGCTGCACAACAAATCGAACTTGACTCAAGCACATGGCAAACAACGAGTTTGATTGGACGGTGACTTGCACGTGACCAAATCCATCCAATAAGAAACCTGGAAATGACCCAGCGCATTTATAATGAGGTTCGATTCTCATTCTGGGCTATTTTTTGGACCCCAGGAATATTTATTTCTTAGCCAATAAGAGAGCTTGTTACATTAAGAGACGAAATTCTGAGGATTCCAGCAGTATAAAAAAAAATGGCAGATGACGCAAAACGTCGTGGCAGCAAAGGGGCAAAGTTACGAAATTTTAGCATAAATTTTGGGAGTTGTATCATTCAAAATGTCACGAAAAACTGGCAGTTGTTTCATTCTTATCCATATAATAAAAATATATTTAAAATTTTACCAAAAATATTTTACTAAAAACTTGTCTTACCGCACAAATACGCGATAAGCACTAAACTCTGTATTATTGCTCACGTATAATCAATTATGGGAATTTTAAAATCGAGCGCTTGGTCTTTTAAATTAATCGGACGATTGTCGATTAATTCGATTATCGGAACACCACGAGTAACAATGATTTTTGTCACAATTTGAAAGTCTCTATTTCTGTAGATTTTCAACAAACACAGGTTCTCACTGTACACTGCACTTAATGACCTCACCACAGGTTCTCATGCACCTAATTACGCCGAATGGTTCTCAAACACTGAACCCCACAGGTTCTGATGATCCTCCTAAAGGTTCTCATGCACTCAATGACTCCTAGTGGTCACATGACCCTAGCAATTCCAGAGTTGGCCAATAGGAAGTCAAATCATTCATGTATCTAAAATAACCAATGAGATCACAAAACAGCCAGTCCCCTAAGGTACATATATAGAACAAACTGCTACTTCTGTATCATTTTATCTCTAACCTCTGAAGAAGAAACAACAGTTTCGGAAGTGCTCAAGTTTGAACAACTACACAGACACAGACTTAGCTGTTTACATGGAACCTTACACACTCTTTGGTAAATTACATGTTGTTTGCTTGAATGTGATGTGACAAGCATAAAAAAACAATGAAGAACTTACACAATTCTGTGTATGTGTTTCAGTGTTATTTTCATTTCACTATATCGACTCCCATTTTTGGAAAGTTTGTAATCCTTTACAGTAGTCCCTCCTTTGGGAGACCACCTCCTTTGAGAGACCACAATTGTGAAGTTTCTCTGTAGTACTTTTCATGTAATCTATACCTCGTTCGAGGGACCACCTGCTTTATGGGACTGCCTTTTGGATAGCACTAGGCGGTCTCTCAAAGGAGGGACAACTGTATTTCTGACCATCAAATTTACATTGTGGCTTAATATTAACTTTTTCAAGATAAGCCATTTGAAAATGTCATACTCAACTCAAACAAAGGAACTTTAAGGTGTGAAAATCTAGAAACCACCTTATTTGCACGTGGTTTTAATTGTTTGAAAGCCAACACAGTGTGAATCATCGACCAATATAGTTTTATTTGCATGAAACCCGAACTTTCTGTGAAAAATTCCCAACAAAAAGGCAGATAATGTCCCACATTTAGATTGCATCAGCTACGAAACTGGCACTGAAAAAGAGACAAGTTTTGTGAGGGTAATGCTACAGGAAATTTTTTTTTTGAGAATTCTACATCATCAGAACACATTTTAAACCTTAAGGTGCTAATCACTGCTATAGTCGTTTTCTCATTATCATTAAGCATATAATGCTTAAAAGATGCAAATTCCTCTTCATTCAAATACCAGCAAGCCTAGTCTAAAGCAAAAAGGAGTCTTAGTCAACAGCTTTCCTTGGGACACTTTGTGCACACTGCATGCAAAGTGTCCCGAGGAAAGCTGTTGATTCAATCTTAAATCAGCGCTTCAAGTGTTAAGAGCCATGTAAACTTTCAGAGGTGGAGCTATTTCACTCAGAATTATGCCCTCATTGTCCTGGGAGGCCAGGTGTCTGCGCCCCAGATGTGATACTGTAACATAAACAGATTATGTTGGTCTAAATTTTTATTAGAGTATTACTTGTCCTGCCTAGCTACTATGTTTGTTTTATTGCCTTTAACCAGAACCACAAAACCAGAGTCATGCCCAGGGGCATGAATGTCTCGCCAGCGTAATTCAAGCCACTCCGCAGTTTTTTGTTGACAGACTGATGGACGGACAGACGGATGTCCGGAAAGTGATTGCTTAGTCTCGCCAACAGCTTATGCTGGCGAGACAAAAAATGGATAAAAAACCGTCCGGTCCTAGGCAAATTAGTATTTCAATGAAAGTTATTTCTGTCTGTGAAAAAGTGAACAATGTAATCATCATCTTAATCTCAGTTTTTAAAAAAATGGGACATTTGGAGAAAGCTTTGGAAGAAGTTAACATGGGATTTTGCACACAGTGAACAAGTTGCAACTGACACCATTTATATCCCACATCCACAGGTTTCAATATGGTAACTGTTTGTGAGGGTGATTAGTGCATTTTGCTGATAAATTGAAGGACAATCAGTAAATATAACAATGCCAATGCACGGCATTTGTGTAAGGTCTGCCTGCTGTGATTTCTGCAAAACAGCCTTAACCCTTTCCCCCTTGAATTAAGACTGAGTCAACAGCTTTCCTTGGCATGTGATCTTGATAAGTCTCATGTACATTTCTCAGTCAAATTGTTTTTCATACCTGTTGAAATTAGTTGAAAACACTGAAGCAGATGACATTTGACCACCAGCCGGTTTTGGTCGGCTTAAGCGGGAAAGAGTTAAGGTCTAGTGGAGCTGAACCCTCTCCTGGTCAGGTTAGAACGGAGTCCATAGCATTCCTTGGCACCCAGCTTGCACTGAGGAAAGCTATTGACCTGGAGCATATATGCCATCATGACAAGTCTTATATACAAATCTCAGCAAAAATGTTTCCCATTAGCATTAATTCTTCTCAATTACTCAATAAAAGGTGTTTAAACCAAATTTGAGTGAAAAGGTTAATTAACGGACAACAACTGACATCTGGGTGCCTTTGTGTGATTCAGTTTGCTAATTCATTAATGCAGGAGGATCACATGGTACATAAAACATTGCTGATCAATGCACACCTTTCATATTAAAGGTATAGCTGCTACTAAAACAAAAGAAGGTAAAACAGGTGGCTAGTACATTAAAAAATACCGTTCAAAGAACGCGGTACCCTTCGGCCGCCTTCAATCTCTTTTGCTGTAAGTGAATAGGAATAGTGTCCCATAGTATCAGGTATAGCTACCTACACAAATACTACTATTGTACACTTGACCTTTGACCTCAAAAACATTAGGTCAAATATAGAGGTATAACCTTGACTTTCAATAGCCTTCTAGATCACCCTATGTTGCTTCCTTTGTTTTAAGATTTAGATTTCTAGATGCACAATGTCAGTCAGCAAACTTGTAACCACTGTGTGACCTTGAAAGCTAGGTCAAGGTCAATTATGCTTGCAGTGGTGTACTATCATATGCAATTTGAAAGTTCTGTCTCAAAAGCTTCTGAAGTTATCATGGTAAACAAAATTTCAATGAATAGGTCACTGTGACCCAGATACTTGACCCAGTGACCTACTTTTGATTCATGACATATTTTTGGTTATGATGCACGAGTGTATAAAATTTCATGTAACTGCCTTAAATACTTCCTTACTTATGCCAATATCACCATTGTGCACTTGCACCTTTGACCTCAAAAAGTAGGTAAAATATAGAGCTATGACCTTGATTTTCGATAGGCTTCTAGATCACTCTATGGAGCTTCTTGTGTGTAAGATTTAGATTGCTAGATGCAGGCTTTCAATTATTAGAGCGGTAACGTCGCTCAACATATGTGACCATTGTGTGACCTTGAGAATTACGTCAAGGTCAACTATGCTTGCACACAAAGTAGGCCACATAGGAGTGTAATATCATGTGCAATTTGAAAGTCCTGTCTCAAAAGTTTCTGACATTATGGTGGTAAAACCACGGGACGGACGGACAGACGTTCGGACAGACAGACGGCGCCGGGTACGACAATACCCGTCGGCCTCTTAAGGCCGAAGGGTAAAAAATCAGGTCGATGAAGGAGGTTCATTGTCACAATACACCCATAAACAACCATGATGCTGTACCTACATGTATATCATTAATATACTGCATCAGTCACATAACTTACAGAGTGCTAGCTGCTACTTTCTTGAAAAAAAAGGCAAAAAAACAAGAGGCCCGAGGGCCTAATGCTCTGCTGATATATAATCTACTGACAATCACCAAAAACCATTTCCTGAATAGTATTCATTCGACGACCTTGAGAAATTAATCAAGTTCATCCATACTATGCAATACCAAACTTCCACATGATACACATTTGGTATATCATTCGCCTTATTCTTTATTGAGTTACTATATTAAGTGTCCTTTCCTTAAGTGCTTAATAACCTTAAAATACATCAAGGTCACAAAATCATTGGTTCATGGTGACACAAAAGTAGGTCACCAAGTACAGCGTTATGTACAATGTATACAAGTGTAATTTTGAAATAGATTTTTTTCTCAGCCTTCACTACATAAAGACAGTGTTTTACAACAGTGTTTCAGTTAATAACCCTGACGAGCTCAGTCTATGAGCGAAACAGGTCGGAGCTATCTTCCTACTCCAAGTCTTTGTTTGCCACTGGCCTTGCTTTGTCGTGTCTAATTTTGATATACAGACTCAATATTCTTTGCCACTGATGTCCAAGCTTCACCCTGTCATTACAAAATTACCTCTTCCAACTTTACAGGCCTGGTGACCTATGCAAAATAGTTCATAGTCACTGATAATACATAGCATATTAGCATTGGACATGATCTAAATACCTTCTAAATTTTGCAGCTCTACCGTATTTTTCAAGATATGGAACATTACATCTTTCAAGATATTTTAACTCAGAGTGAAAGTACAGGTGGTGCCACTATTACCATAAGCAACCAAGATTTTCATCTCCACAACCCCAAACTTCATGAAGATCATGAAAAATTAAGGATGCTGGACTGGTCACAATATTTTCACATTTTGACCAATATATTACATAACAGTGTAGTTGGCACTAATCCCACTAAATTTCATGAACATCTTTCGAACATTAAGGATGTTACAGTGGTCACAAGATTTTCCCATTTTGACCCATATATATAATACTGTAACTATTAAAAATATTTAACTCGACCTAGACTTTTATACACTTGGTATTATAAAGTCTTGAAAGTTATATACGGCTATCTTGAAAACAGTTGACAGTACTGTGCTCCCAAGCAAAAGTTTACAGACATATGGACAGACATGAGTGATTGCATAAGCTCTGCAACCTATTTGGTCAGCAGAGCTAAAAATGGTCTGAGTGTGCTTGACAAGCTTTGCGATTTAATAATGAAAGAACATAATAAACTACACAAAATGATGCTACAGCATAAATACAATATTTAAAAAAAAAAAAAAAACACCTTGAGCTAGACTTAAATATTAACCAGCTACTGTGGTTTTCCAATGACAGCCTGCAGGTCTCTGTGCGCTTTATGAAAAATGTTAACTACCTCCTTCACTGCCACATTTTGATCCGAGTCAACAGCTTTTCTTGGTGCACTTTGCGCCCAAAGTGCATCAAAGAAAGCTGTTGACCTGGACTATATACAGTAAAACCTCCCTAAACTGAACACCCTTGGAACTGGAAAAAAGTGTTTGGTATAGTGAGGTGTTCAGTATAGCAGGTTTGCTTACATTGGAAGTATATATTTGGGACCGAGAAAGGGTGTTCAGTATAGAGAGGTGTTCAGTATACGGAGGTGTTCGGTTAGAGAGGATTTACTGTATTCTATATAGCTACAAATATGCTGGTACTTGAATGAATTTTTTTTTCTAAAGGAAAAAGAATTGAGCACCCTTATTACAATTCAGAGTACATGTATTTCATTTTAAGTAGTTTGACTCTAGTTGAAGTTGGCAATGAAAGAGTTAATGAAGCAGCTTAATTAGCCCCACAAAGTTATCAAAAAGCACCAGTAATATGTTATCTTATTCAACATAAAATTTCAGAAAGCTACGTATCACTGTTTCTGAGGAACAGCACGAAGGTCTGAAGGTGCTGCAGGATCATTAACCCTTTCCCGCTCAAACCGGCCAAAACCGGCTGGTGGTCAAATGTCGTCTGCTTCAGTGTTTTCAACTAATTTCAACAGTTATGAAAAACAATTTGGCTGAGAAATGTACATGAGACTTATCAAGATCGCATGCCCCACGTCAACAGCTTTCCTTGGCATGGGTTGGGCACTTAGTGCCCAACCCATGCCAAGGAAAGCTGTCGACTCAGTCTTAATTCAAAGGGGAAAGGGTTAACTGAAGCAAGGTAATTACCAGAGTGGTGCACCATAATCAAAATGCACTATTAATAAATGTAAGGGGTATCTGTCATAAACATTTCAGACACCATTATAGTCTTTTTGAAAAGTAGCACAGATTTCCAGGATAGATGGACGGGGCTGATTACCACATCTACATTGTATATCCTCTGTCCCCCAGGATAGATGGAGGGGGCTGATTACCACATCTACATTGTATATCCTCTGTCCCCCAGGATAGATGGAGGGGGCTGATTACCACATCTACATTGTATATCCTCTGTCCCCCAGGATAGATGGAGGGGGCTGATTACCACATCTACATTGTATATCCTCTGTCCCCCAGGATAGATGGAGGGGGCTGATTACCACATCTACATTGTACAGTTCCGCCCGCGTTCAAGTTATCAAACGCCAAACGCACCAACGCTTCCCAAACGATCCTCAAACGCAAGTGGGAAAACTCAAACGCAAAGCAAACGCGTTGCAAATGCGTTGCAAACTCTTTGTTACAAACGCGTTTCAAACGCTCTGATAATAAAAACGTTTCAAACGCTTCCCCAAACGCGTTTCAAACGCTTCACCAAACGCGTTTCAAACACTTTCACACTTGCATTTCAAACACATCCAAACAGGTCAATGACTTTCCATCGCATAGTTATTACAAGTTAAAGCATTTCCCAAATGTTTGATAGTGGCAAAATGTCCCACTTCAACAAGCTATGTGTTCAGTTACTTAAACCTAACACAGAAATAAAGCTTCAGTTGCAGGTTGAATAAATTTATTTGTACATGTATATGCACTTAAATGCAATGTAAAGAGGGCAGAAGACTTTAGGGGCCACATCGTTTTGATCGCCCCTCTGTACTGAATTGTTTGACCAAGACGAATGACCAGTTTCGGAAGGAACGGCCCACGAGGCACAGCACCATCCGCAGCTGCCACCGTTCTCGTAAAAACACTATCAAAGATAATGAACATCGATGTTTTTTATTTTTTATTTTTCGTATTCATGGGAAAAAATGACCGGCGTAACTACAACAACACTTTTGAAGTTTGTCTCCGTCCAAACATGATAGTCTATCGTTTGCTGTGTCAGTCTCAACATGAAATGGCCTGTTCTCGAACCTGCTTCAGTGCTTGAATCTCCGGCATCCACAACCACTTTGAACAACCATGTCATTTTAATTTTTAATTGCAATAAGTATTTGCTCTGTTCCCTGTCTCCATTTCTTCATTGTCAGTAAACAAACCAATACTGTCATTCAACAAAGTTTAGAGAGTTGTAGTAGGTCTCCATCAATTTCAATTATTTACGTTTTCACAAAAATGAAAGAAAATCGAAACCGCTGTTCCCCACGTGTGCAAAAGTCCAGGCATGGGGGTCATGTGGTCCATGCAGAGATCATGTGACCTCGCCCACGGTCAAAATGGTGGTCAACATTTGTAAATCTTTCAGTGCACGATAATATTGAAGCTAATGGTTTTCTGCAATTAGGGCCTACCTTTTTACCGACGCTTTCCACAGATTATGAGCAAGGAACCGCCAATGAAGGAATTGTATGCCGATACGTCACAACAACGTAATGACAAATTAAATAGATTCAGTGAATTGTTTTTAATTTGGACTAGTTTGTGAATGCAAGTTTTCAATGATGTTGACCAGAGCAAAATTTGCAATAGTTGCGGGCTTTGCACTGACAAAATTAATGATCTGGCCATTTGATTACGCTACTTCATGTCAACATTTGAAAATATTATAGTTTAATTTCATTTTGAATACAGGCACACCAGAAAATACAGCGAAGGAAATCACATTTAATAACGGACACGCTTATTATTTTGACATAATATGCACAGGTAGCCTACATACCTAAATTATTTTTCGGTGACCAAATATACAAAAAAAAAAAACCAACTCCCAATTTATAGCAGGTATAAATACATGTAGGCCTAGTCATATGTTGAAAACCCATTTTTGAAATTTTAACATGAATCCAGTTTGTACCGGACGTTAATTACCGTTATTTATTTGGATTTTATCACCCAAAAAAATTTATGATTCTTGGATATTTTGCAAATCAATCGTACAGTTTTTGTTTCTTTGTTTCTTTTTTTTTGGGGGGGGGGGGGGGTAATCCAAATAAATATTCAAAATGCGACGCTCAAAGGAAAAAGTCCTATACAAATAAACGACTTAAACGTCTTTTTTTTACGTACTTGTGATCTACGCATTTTAGCCCTTTTCCAAAGTGTGTAATTAATTAGTGAAGATAAACACAAATATAAAAATTAAGACAGAGGGCCGAGTTGACAACTGCCATCTCAATTGTGTGAAGTCTTTCCCACGTATCCTTCACATGTGGATCATCGGCACTGATCAGTGATCTTAGCTGCAGAAAAACAACACAACAAAACAAGAGAGCTGATGCGATTTCTAATCCACCATCAGATTGGATCCCTTTGCGTGTTGGTCAACAAAAGTACAAACCTACTAGATGCACCAGTAAATTTAACAAGGCCTACTTGAAACACTTGGAAATACATATACGTATCTATTTGGATACATATTGTTGCCGACTGTCACAAGCTTGCAATCCTCACAGGAGTCAAGCCAACCAGTGTCCATTTTGCTTGCCGCACATGTGTTACTGCTAGGATTAGCCACAAGGTGTCACCCACAGCAACACCTTGTGACCATAGTCATTAGCATACTCATTTGGATCATTAATTAAAAATAAAAGACTAATTTGGGAAATTGTTCCTTTCTGTATTCATGTTTTCATGATGCAAATACACATTCTTATTTGAGTTTTATGTCGAAATCTATTATAGATTTCATCAAATCCGCAAAATTGAATCATAATGAAAGAAGAATGTAGGCGATGTCCACACCACTTATATTCAAATGCTGCCTGGTTCATATTTATAGTCCATTGCACCCTTTCGTCTGTAAAGTGTTGAGCAGACAAATGAAAGACCATGGTCCCTAAGTGTAAGAAATCAAATTTATGTAAATATATATATACATATATGTATATATATATATATAATATATGTATATATATATATATACATATACATATCATTATATATAAATATAATACCGCTGGCACATTTGATAATGTAAGACCAAGCCCCATGGAAGCCTGCGACATAACAACACAGAATCAAATGTATTGCCAACACCCCTAATACAAAAGTGGTATAGTCAGTCCTGGGCACACCACTACATAGTTAGCATTACCTTATTTCCTATGCACGGAACGGTCTCGTTAGAATTGGGGGGCGACGGAGTTGAAGAATAAAGAAACGAAAAGAAACTTGACACACAACTCGTGCAGATAAGTGCAACCATTGGGGAGAAATAAGAAAAGAGAATCAGGAAATAATTCATGCATTGTAAGCCCTGGGACGTGATTGCACACACATAATACCTGGATCTTTAAGCAATTCAGTTTTGTTTACTCATTACAAAAAACCAACAACACAAAATCAAACTTGAAAGAGCATTGTCTTTCTTCATGTATAATCATTGGAGTCTCATACGCCCTTGTAAGTGTTCCATTCCCATTTTTTACCCTCCGCACATGAAGTGCCGGATGATATTGTCGTCCGTCCATCTTGTCGATGTTACTGCCGCGTGCGATATCTGAATTTTCACCGTAGCTTTACCAAATTTTTATCAGAGATGTACCTTATAATGGATAGGTTCCCATTGAAAAGCAACTTCCTCTGATTAATTATTAACTTTTCACGAAACTTTTTATTAATGTATTTATTTGGCGTCAACCATGACGATGTTACCGCCATAACTCAAAAACTATTCAAGGTCGCTCTACCAAATTTTTACCAGGAATGCGTCTTATTATGGACCAGGTTATTACTGAAATCAGCGTCCTCTGGTTATTTTTACATTTTTTTTAATGAAACTTTTCATGCACTGATTTGAAGGCCGTCTGAGTGGCCTCAACCCTGACGACTTTACCGTGATATCTCAAAAAATGCTGACCGCAACTTTACCAATTATTTTTCAGAGATGCACCTTATGATGGACCAGGTACCTATTTAAACCAGCTGCCTTTTTGCATTTATAATTTTTGTAAATGAAGTTTTAAAGCATTTATTTGAAGGCCTTCTGAGCGGCACACAAGGGGACCACGTTATCATAATATCTCAACAAGGATGCATCGCAGCTTCACAAATTTTTATCAGAGATACAAATTATATTAAATGGACCACGTTCTTATTGAAAACTAGCTTCTTATTATTTTTAAACTTAAGAAACTTTTGAAGTTTTCATTTGAAGGCCGTCTGAGTGGCGCACAAGGGGACAATCTTGTTACCATAATATCTCAAGAAATGCAGAATTGAGGAAAAAAAAATTGTTGGCGCCGAGGGTAATCTGTTCTCTGAATGCTATTTTTTAAAAAAATTACTGTAGGAGATTCTTAAAACGGCTGCGTAGATAATAAGAAAATCAAATATATATATATATTGTACCTAAGCAGTACAACGTTTATACAAAGGAAAACAAAATTGACGGAATAAAAAGCGTCTGCATTACAGCACCAACCAAGTATTTTTTTTCATACTACATGTGGGGCATATAGCGTTACATTGTACAGAGTTCCAAGTTTGCTTATTTCTTTACGTCGTTCCTTCAAGATGCATCCTAGTTTAAATGCATTCATTCACTTGGGGTTTTTATTTACATTAAAATATTTTTTCTTTATTTTTTTATATTTCGATTCCCACTGGAATCTTTATCAACTCATATTCTTGTGAACAATTTTATGTACACTTGTGTGTGGAAGAAAAGTAATGTAAACATTCATTTTGTGTATCTCTAACTTAAGCAACAAGGGGAAAATACAATATAACACCTAAACTTTGTAAATGCATCTGTAAGCGTTTGAAACGCATGTGTACCAAACGCGTTTGAAACACATGTGTACCGAACGCGTTGCTCAAAGTGTTTGAAACGCAGTGCTGAAAGTGTTTGAAACGCTTCTCAAACGAATTTCAAACGCAAACCAAACGCTTTCAAACGTTTTCAAACGCAAACCAAACACCAGCCAAACGTCACAAACGCGTTTGGCTGTTAAGTTTTAGACGGGCGGAACTGTATATCCTCTGTCCCCCAGGATAGATGGAGGGGGCTGATTACCACATCTACATTGTATATCCTCTGTCCCCAATTCATGGAAGGGTCATTACAAAAAAAGCCTGCACTATTTTTTGCCATTGTGCACTTCAACAATGAATGATATAGCACACCTGGTTTTTAACCATCCTGAGATGAAGATGGCACCGGAACATTTCTGGTAAATGTAACTCATCCCATACTACGGTGACAGGCCTTGGTAAGTGGTTCTGGCACTGCCTGGCAAGTCATGCTGCAGCTGCCCTTGTGGCAGCTGCAGCATGACTTGCCAAGCAATGCCAGAACCACTGACTTAAGACTATAGGCATGTTGGTACTCGAATGAAAGCTCTTGTCCGAGTCAGAGTCGATACCAGTCAAAAACCAACGCCATGCACTGGCGAGATCCATATAACGCCCAAACAATTTGTTAAGGACCATAAAAACATAATCCTTAACCAACTTAATTCCAATCCCATGCCGTGTGATGTACCTGTACAACAGTTTTATCGTGGTCACCATCGTAACAAATCCGCCTTTCTCCACATACAGGAAATGAAGATGAAGAAGAACCTGATAGATAGACCGGAACACCCACAGCTATTTTTCGACCCGATACCTGAATACTTGACCACGCCATTCCAGAGTAACAACAGACCCAAGACCCAACCCTAGACTGGACTTTTAATTTTTGTAATTTATTCACTTAATTCTCGCAATTATTGACTACTCCAGTAGTAAAAAATTTTGTGCATTAATTGAGCATCAGAATAGATAACTCGCGGGACTAGATTACGTAAGGAAGCACCACTAAGAATTTCTACCATAATGATGAGTAAGCCAGTTTTTAATAATAATCTTTCTTACATCATATGAGGACATGAGTCAGAAACAACTGAACTCCAGAATAAACTGTTTAAAAATCAGCAATGACTTTTGTACTCATTGACCTTGAGAAATCATTATGACGTCACACCGGGTAACATTAACGGAAATTATGTACCTCCTCTTTTGCCAACATACTTACCCAAGTGTAATAAAAATACGTTCCCTCCCCTGAAGAAGGTGAACTCCTCACCGAAACTAGTCGGGAATTAAGGGAGCCTCATACATAAAAAACATATTCTCGTGGTCATAGTGATTTTTATTTTCTCGGTACCTATGACAAAGCTGTTGGTATTGTCAGCTACACCATCTACCCATGGCCTGATAGAAAATTATGATGATGTGCAATACAAAATCCCTATAGCTTGAAAACTTCTCAAGTTATCATGCCAACACCAAATTCACTGATGTGGCTCTGTAACCTTGGGAACTGGGTCAAGGTCACCCATCCTTGAACTTGACGTAGCCCTTACAGGGGACTATAATCTTGTACAATACAAGCCCTAACTTAAAAAGCTTCTCAAGTTATCATGCGGACATCAGAGTTTCCGCCAGAGAGTAAAACAGGTAAAATAGTATACCCTAAAAAACTTCAAGGGTACTTTTGCTTACCCTAAAATTTTGGTTAAAAAGTACAATTTTAGCATAAATTATCCCAAAATACCCCATAAATCTTCAGTGTCAGACTTTTCACTTTGAAATATGAGTAATTGAGTACCCTAAAATTTCACTCTGGCAGAAACCCTTGACATCAAATTAACTAATGTGACTGTGTGACTTTGGAAATTGGGTTGGGGTCACCAATCTTTAAACCTGACCTAGCGCTTACAGAGGACAATAACCCTGTGCAATACGAAAGCCCTAGCTCTAAAACTTCTTAAGTAATCAAGCACACACCACATTAGTAATGTGGCTCTCTATCACCTTGGGAATTGGATCAAGGTCACCCATTTTAAAACATAATGTAGCCCTTATAGTGGACTAAAACCCTGTGCAATATGAAAGCCCCAGCTTAAAAACTTCTCAAGTTGTCATCAGTAAATGATCCAGACAGATGTGGCTCTGTGACCTTGCCCTTACAGGGGAGTACAATCTTGTGCAATATATACGAACAAACCCTAACTAAATGGCTTCTCAAGTAATCATGCAGTCACCAAATTCACTAATATTGCTCTGTCACCTTGGGAATTGGGTCAAGGTCACCCATCTTTGAACCTGAACTAGCTTTTACAGAGGTCAATAACCCTGTACAATATGAAAGTGATAGCTCAAAAACTTCTCAAGTTATCATGCAGACACCAAATTTACTAATGTGGCTCTGTGACCTTGGGAATCGGGTCAAGGTCACCCATTTAAAACTTACGGTAGCCCTTATAGAGGACTAATTTCCTGTGCAATATAAAAGCCCTAGCTTAAAAACTTCACAAGTTATCATTGGGAACCAACTGGATGGATGGAGGACTGACGGAACTTGCAATCACTACAGGGGACTCACCTTCGGTGGTCCCTTAACAAATTAAGGCCTGGACCTCCCCAGAGGTGTCCCTGTGCAATTTTCAAAGCAATTGGCTTTGCCCTTTTGGAGAAGATTTGTTAAGGTTGTACCAAAAAAAAAAAAAAGAAAAAAAAACAAACTAAAATTCCAAAAATCATTGGAGCACTATCATTTGAACAAAGTTGGTGAAGATCCACCCAAGATACATCTCAGCCCAAGTTTGAAGTGAATCTGGTTGACAGTTTTTTTGAGAAGTCAAAAATGTAACCTACTATCCCAATCTCTATTGAAATGCATTGTAAGCAATGGGGATGTACCCATTAACCAATAGGCACCTACACTGAAAAAAAAAATTGTTAAAAATCAGACATGCCCAATATCATTATCTGTGTGAACAACTTTGTTTGACCCTTCCACAAGCTACATTTCCACCAAGTGTTAAAAGAATCTAGGGGATAGTTTCTTCGAAGAAGCCAAAAACAAAAATGTGTGAAAAACAGAAAGCAAGAGGGCTGCTTGAACAGCCTATCCTCAGCTGCCCATTCTCAGCTGGCCTTCACATTCAACCCACAATAGTTCCCACTCCAGTCTGAGGGAGGAGGATTATGGAGAAGTAAAATGTGACTTTCCATTGCAATTCCCATTAATTTACATGGTAATCAATAGCAATGCATCCATTAACCATGAAATACCCAAAATGAAAAAAATCATTAAAAATCATGGACACAGCATCACCATCTTTGTTTAACCATCCCACTACCAATATTTCCACCAAGTTTCAGAACAATCTGAGTGGTGATTTTTAACCAGAAGTGAAAAAATAGCAAAAACACAGACCTAAAAATGTAAATTTAAAAAAAAAAAAAAAAATACAGTCCCATCTGTTGAACAAATACGGGTCTGGGAGTCTCCTGAAGTATGTCTCCCTGTGCAATTTCAAAGAAACTGGCTTGGCTGTTTGGGAGCAGAATTTTAAAGATTTTGCTGAAAAAATGAACAAATAAAAAAAAAAAATCATTAAAAATCCAAAAATCACTGGAGCATGGCCATTTGAACATGGTAGACACCTATTCAAGGTACATGCCCAACAAATTAGAAGTGACTCTGGTTGATGGTTTAGAGGAAGTCTAAATTGCAAATTTCTACAGCATTTCCACTGACTTACAGCGTAATCAATATGACTGTATGCATTAATCGACAGGTACCCCAATTTACAGTAAGAGTATATGACATCATTTTCTTAGTGACGAAAGCACTGTGCATAATATTTATTCAGTATTATCATACAATTGCTAATTATGACCTCCCCTACCACTAGAGTGTGTCACAAGACAAATCAGTCTGATGTCCACTAGATCTCCAATATATAGGTCACAACAATCAATCATGGTGATGTACTGTCTTACAAAAACAACACGAACTCAAAATTCAAACTAATAGAACTTTCAAGAGTCAATTGTGTAAAACACAACAGTTGAACAGGTATACTCTAAGAGAAAGCCTTTCCAAGACACCTTTTCAAGAAACTCTTTACAGTACTTGAAACAAGTTTCAAAAGTCACTTTTGTCCATCAATTGGTAAGAAGTGTGCATTTATTTGCAATATACAATAATTTTTTTATACACATATCTAGAGTGTGATAGCATGCATGGTAATGTGGTGTGAAGATGCAAGTTTGTTTTTCCTGGACTAATATTTATTTAAATTTATTTTCAGTGGGCCAAACGGTGCTGTACATGTATTTAATAATTTTAAATGAGATTTAGTATTTTATGTAAGTATGAAACTTAAGAGTACATGTATGTTAAATATTCCATTTTGTTTATTTTGTCTTTTATTTTTACTATCTGGCCACAGCAAGAAGATAAGATACATTTAGAAACCATAAAGCAGTAAAATAAAATGAAAAGGTTCTTTACTTTTTAAAAATGTGCTACTGTGAAGGTCACTGGTTGGTATCTACACAGCGCAAAAAAAATATCTGGTCAGATGGAAACAGATAAATACTCACACCAAGTTTGTCTGCAAATTTCTGTTTCAATGAGTTTGCTTTTTCTGTCAGTTCTTTGTGTTGTGAATCCCAGCCTGTAATGGTAACATAGGCTCCATCAATAACATGTACAATATTATTCCTGTTTGGCACCGGGGTGCTTAGAAAATTGAACTAAAATGAAGCTCATTTTCAGCCTTATGTTTGGAACACTAGAACTACTTTAGGCGGGGTGGAGGTGGGGGGGAGTAAGGGAGGTCCCTAGTACTCTAGTAATAATTTTGCCCTAATACAAGGTACGGAAAATAAGAGAATGTACAAATAATGGTTGGTATGAAGTACAGAAATTAAAAAGGCTTCCATTACGTAAATACAGCAAATAAAAATGCCCAGTACGCCAGTACGGAAAACCCCTTACCCCCCACCCACCCCCCCCCCACACACATACTATTGAAATTATTATCAACCTGGAATTATTGGCATCCTTTCAGCTTTCCGTAATTAGTCAGGAAAGTCACTCAATGTGGGCGCGTGGGTGCGGGCACAAGGTATATAAGTGGATAAAGGCACTAAAAATGTATGCTGTTATACTTTTCCCACCTCCACTGCTCATTTATTTCTGGTACATGTCATGCCCCAGTGAGTTGGTTGTGGCTATGTTCAGTGAGTCTTAATGCCTTCAGATCAGCTACCTGTATTTGTTTGAAACCTCCTCTCATGGAAAATATCACCATGAAATTCACATTACCTGATAATCAAGTGTAAGTATGCATTGTCTACACTGCACTCATTTCAGTCAGCATGACCACACTGTAACCTGCTAAGACATTATCTACAGAGCAAGTGTTTTTCCCCTTTTATTTATTTTTTTCCACATCCAAAGCTGTCCCCTGATAATGCCACTTGACCCAATATTACACAAAAAGTGTTTCTTTGATGACAAGTATACACAGCAAACAGACCTGCTGACATCATATGTTGACTGTCCCTCAGACAATGTGCAGGCTGCATGCCCTATACACGTAACATCAAACACTAACTGTGATTGAAACTGGTTGGAATGCCCAGTACACAGGAAACTTTAACTTGCCTGCAGGACCAGTGACAGGGCAGAACTACATGTCTTGGACCAAAGAATAATTATATATGTACTAATTTTGGGTAATGTGTCAACTTGTAACGCTGTTATTCCATACCTGAATCTACTTGTACCCAGGTCATCCAATACCTGAGTCACCTCATACCAGTCAGTCCTGTAAAACAGTCAACTCTTACCCCAGTCAACTGGTACATGTACCTTGGTTATGTCACAACTCCAGTCAACTCATACTCAAGTCAAGTGGCAATAGGAAAGGTCAGAATTAGCTCTAAGGTGTGTGTTCACCCCAATACACAACTGAATACACAAACATTTGGAGGGCTAGAGTTGTGTATTCCAATTTAATTTGTATGTTAAAACAGCTTTGAATAAACTAGGCACTTATGTGGCTGTGGTTATATGATTTTTTGTGAGGTAATTAGTTATGAATCTAGATTTAGTGTCTGAAATTTGGTGTTTCTATGTGGAGTAGTTTTGAAGTTATTTAGTTGCAAATTACAATGTAAAGTAATGGGAATACACAACCCTAGCCCTCCACTGACTGCAGTGCCCTCTATGAGGCAGTTCTTGAACATTCTGTTCTTGCCCTTGCCTATTATGCCAAACAATACCATTAACCAGTCCTTGTTGGAGTACAACAGTCAATAGCTTTTCTAGTCACAGTTTGGGCACATTGTGCCCAACCTTGCCAAGGAAAGCTGTTGCCCTAGGATGTAAATGGTGTTGAATACAAATATCAGCAGAAACAGTTTCTTGTAACGAAAAACTTAAGTCAAATTTTAAGGCAGACAACACTTACATCCGAGGTGCTTTTGGGCGATTTGAACGGGAAAGGGTGAAATTTCTTCAGCCATACAACATGTACTTGCATATTGGGGGTTGTGGGGAAAATTGAGTCACCCTTGCAAAATGAATCATGGCTGTACATGTATTTTGCATGCATTCTGATCAAGCAATCATTCACACCTTATGAAAACTAAGGGGCTGACAGACTTTAGATGCACAACCAGAATAGTCACCACCTATAGACTGGGTACACCTTGCCTTGCACACATGGGTCCTGTAACCTTGAAAATGACGTCAAAGGTCACCAAATCTAGTCAGGTCAAGAAATAGTGTCAAGGTACAAATGAGGTAATTTGAGTTTGATGTGGCTTGTGAATCCTGAGATATTGTGCTCACAAGGATTCTGCTACAGAGTGACAGCTTAACAAGATGAAAATACACATTGTACACCCCCAAACTTCACTTGTGGGAGGGGGTATAGTAAACAGGAAGAGTTATCTTGAAGGTCTCATTTTCTAGAGCATTTAGGCAGGTACAAGTGCCTCTGGCTGTGCCCCAGATAACAATTCAAATGCATGACAAAGGAGACAATGTGATAAACAGGAAAGAAAGGTTGCTTGAAAGGACACGTTTCAACAAACAATCCAAGCCACAGAGATTAGGACCCCAGCAGCTTTTTTTGTTCTGTACAATGATATTCTGACAGTTCATTTAACAACCTGCTGATTTGTTCTGAAAAATAATTTTCTGTAGAAAAAACCAGGTGCCAAAAAGCCTAGCAGCAAAAAAACATATTTTAAGTGGTATTTGTACTTTGTCAGTATGTAATTTGAAACTTTACATGTACATGTACTCCTTTTTATACATTTTGGAATGAAAGGATAATGTAATAAATGTAACATGCATGACAGGCTACCAGCAGGTCTAATTATTTGAACCACAGTAAATTAAGCAGTGGCCTGCACAAAAGCAAACACAGGGAAAATTTTCATTTCACAATGATCAATAGTGTTTTACTTTGGGCCACCCATTGTTCGTGTGGAGGAGTATCAAGGAAACTACAGTGAGATATGAAATGTGATGATCAAATATCTAATGTAATTTCCGGTTGTTCATAAAAATGCAGTCCAGAAAATGG
The DNA here is from genome assembly GCA_964020975.1 of Hermodice carunculata. Lineage (NCBI taxonomy): Eukaryota > Metazoa > Annelida > Polychaeta > Eunicida > Amphinomidae > Hermodice > Hermodice carunculata. Next base: position 83,146,081 of record OZ026616.1, on the reverse strand, counting down.
ACTGAGCCATTTGAATGCAATGAATCAGGGCCAGAATTCTGCAAAATTTTGTGAGAATCTATTTGGATTTTTGTCAATTAGTTTTCTTTTTAAAGAAAGACAAGTTTAGGAGAATCTTTATGAGAATGGATTCTCGTCGAAGTTCTGGCCCTGTGAATGTTTTCCTGGCCAAGTGTTGTCAATAACAAAAGGTCCAATATATACATAAGTAACTGTATGAAGGCATAAGATACCACTTTTAAACATTTCCCGGAAATTCTTGCATACGTGGCATACATTGGTTTTGATTTTCTTTCATTGTCGAATGGGAAGAATTGGAATTGATACTGGCCCAAAACAACCACCTGCAACATGTTGTGGCATAGTTAGACACAAAAGTTCCAAGTGCATTTATGAAATTGGACCCTACACAACAAAAAGAATAGCATCTAATATGTATTTTAATGATACTTTCCCATGATGGCATCCTAAGTAACTGAAACTTAAGTCGTCACATCCCATCACAATGGCAATCCACTTCATTATTTGTTCATGCCTATTTTAGAGTAACAAGCCTACCCACATATCACAATAATTAGCCTAGATCCAGCTGAAAGTCTTAATGTGGGTCTAATTGTTGTCATTTCAGTGTGATACAGTGGTACCTGCTATTTAAGACCACCCCTACAGCCAACAAATGTGGTCTCATACTGCAGGTGGTCTTAAATTGTAGGTATATTTAACATGTAAATACAGCAGAGGGTCTTGAAAGAGTGGTCTTAAAAAGACATGTGGTCTTAAATTGGAGGTGGTCTTTAGAGCAGGTACCACTCTAATAGGAACTTAAAAAAAGCGACAGCACTAGCAGCTGTTTAGCTGGCAATACAGACAGATATGGGGCCAGAACAAAATTATGTTGATATGGATCCAACAAGTATATTCTAACCAATGGAACAAGAAGATATCTAAAACCATGAAGAAGCACAGAATTTTAATGAGTCATATGCTGTTGAGGTCTTAGAAATGAGTGACTCTGCAAAGTGCAGCTTCCCTGTAGACTGTGACTTCACAGAAATCAGACAAGAGTCGACACACAGATGCAGTTCTTTGGTCTTGTGGGCATTAACGCTTCATGTTCACATACACATGCATTGTATGACTCTTTATTAACTATCTTTCACATTTGACTTGTTTTGAATAAAATCACATGCAGGCTACATCCTGTTAAACCTAAACATTGCTAGCCTTGCTGAGGGTATGGATTGACTAATTAACCACTGGTCTAGGGTGCAAGTTGAGTGGATTACAAGTTGACAGGGTTATAAGTTGGCCGGGTGACAAGATGACTGGGTTACGGGATGACTACAGTATGACTTGAGTGGGGTATGAAGTGACTGGAGTATGGGTTAACTTGAGTACAAGATGACTGTGACCGTAATATTTCACCCTGATCCACACAAACAAGTGGTCCTTTATAGGTGCTTTTGGCTCCCCCTGGTGTACATAGCCATTCAAACTTGAATGCTGTCTCCCAAAAGTCTTGGGAATATTTTGAATTTTGGTCAATGGAATATCCTGGAGTATGCTATCAGTACTGAACAAGGAGGTAACTATGTACTCACTTTCCCGTGTTGGCATGGACTTGCTCTCAACTGCATGGCACAAGTAAAGTTCATCCCCAGTTTGCCTGAGAAAGCTGACATACCCTGAAACAATGACAAGGCACAAGTCAGGAAAGCTGGCATAGCACTAAAGTTCTATTAACCCTTTTGTGGTCAGAATAAGACTTCGGTGTTTTCCCCACATTATAACATCAAAGGTGGCCCACCTTCCATCTTTTCTTCACCACCTTTCACCTTTTTACCACCTTTCTCCTTTTTCATTAAAAAAAATAAGGTTATTTTAGTAATACCTGTGAAAAATTTGGTCAACATCTGTCCTGGAACAAGAAACTCTAGGTTGCCATCAGGTTCACCACCTTTCTGCTCTGCAAAACTGGGGAAAACCCCAAGACTTGAGTCAATAACTTTCTTTGGCACAGGCTGGCTGCACCAAGGGAACCTATCAACCTGGAGTGTTCCATCATGATAGGTCTTATCTGGGCCAGTCTTAGGAATATGTGGATCAAAAATTGAATAAACTTGAAATATCATTAGTCAATTTGACTAGAGCTTAAAAAGTTTTGTTGACCAAATCATACCTTTTTAGCCTCTATCTATTTGACCAATGGATAGCACAAGCCTAGCTTACTCACCATTCTCAACAAAATGTTATTGACATAAAATTAAGTACAAACATTAGAGCAGACAACAATTTACACCCAGGTGCTTTTGAGCAGAAAAGTGTTAATGCTGGTTTAGTCACATCTGTGACACAGACCATGTAAACAGCACCATGCCAAGTGCATTAACCCTTTCAGTACCAAATTTTGGACGGAGTCAACAGCTTTTCTTGGAGGCCATTGGGCACAAGGCACCCAATGCATACCAAGAAAAGCTGTTGACCTGGGATATCCTCTTTGGAACTGTAGGCATACTAGCACTTGAATGAAAGGTCTTTTTATGAGGAACACGAATCTGGGATTCTTATAATTCAGACTTGTCAGACTTAAGAAGATAAACTTTAGATGGAATTGGCACTGAAAGAGTAAATTACTAACTGTGCTTACCCTTACATGCATATCATTGCTGTTAAAGTGCTGACTTGGTAAGATTAAGACCAATACATGGTTTAAACATATTTCATTTCTGAAAGGCAATTGGGGAACAGGCCTTGATTAAATAAGCCCCTGTCCTGAAAGAAATACAAATAAAAGTACAAAATTACAAACACACCCACACACACACACACACACACACAAAAAGACGTTGCACAATAATTCACAGCAAAAGGTACATTGTAATGTAACATTGACAAAGACACACATGTAAGAATATAAGACATCACAATGACAGGACAGACAGTACATGTAGTATATGCATTTTCAAGGTTCAGTCAATCTCACATTGCCAGACAACACTGGGTATCAGTTGCTGAATGTGGAAAACATGGGGCATCTTCAGTATACCAGCACACTCATGAGCACTTGCCTTTAAACAAAGAAAAGTTATGGAACATTCTCAAACATTTTGCCAACTTAACACAAGGCTGTACTGTACTGACTTGTGCATGACCCACCGCCACCTACCCACAAACAAAGCCCGTGCAAGGGCCCTAGTGGAAACCATACGAGCCTCAATTTAACCCTTTCCCCCTTAAACCAGCCAAAACCGACTGGTGGTCAAATGTCATCTGCTTCAGTGTTTTCAAATAATTTCAACAGTAAGGAAAAACAATTTGATTGAGAATTGTAGATAAGACCTATCAAGATCACGACCCAGGTCAACACCTTTCCTTGCCATGGGTTGGTGCTCAACCCATACCAAGGAAAGCTGTTGACTCAGTCTAAATTCAAGGGGGAAAGGGTTAAGATATATAAGTATGGGTACTTCAAAAAATAATTTGATTTTCTCCCTTGGAACAGCTTGACTTTCTAGACATTAATATTGTAGGGTGAAAGGAGTCATGGATATAGATTTTTATAATATAATACTCAAAAAATAGTGAATGGAATTTTTTATCTGAATGCTGCAGCCACAAACAGCAGAGCCTGCTGTACCAACTTTATGCACATCATGGTTCAACTGGATACAGCCCATCCTAATTCTTGCATATAATATGTTGGTTTTGGTTTTTCTGTTTCCAATGTAAAATAACTCCTCTGTATTCAGTTTTCCTTTGTCTAATCTACTTTTAACAAGATATGTTGGTAAAACATAGAGCCTCCCTCCCCCCCCCCCCGGCCTTATTAACCTTGCCCTTGCTACCCTATTGATAGTGGTACATGGGGCACTTGTGACCTTATAAAATTAGTGAAGGTTGATCATACATCAATGTCACATATCTTTAAACTTTAACCTAGCCCTTAAAAAACGACTAAAAACCTGGACAATATAAAAGTTATAGCTGAAAAATTAGTCATCATTTAGAAACCATATTCAGTAAAGTGGCTTTAGGACCTTGGAAATTAAGGCAAGGTCACTCATTTTCACTTGACCTTCTTCAGTTATTGTGAAAAAACCACAGGAAGTCTACTGTCTGTGTGTGACCCTCAAAACTGGGTCAAGGTCACCCATCTACAAACTCAAACTAGCCCTTATACATTGTAGGCAACCATAAAGCTGTGCAATATAAAAGTGCTTCCTCTAAAATGCAAGTTATCATGCAGAAACAGTATTCAACCAAATGGCTCTGTGACCTTTGAAATTAGGTCAAGGTCACCCATCTTCAAACTTGACCTAGCCCCGAATACGGACAATTATCCAGTGCACTATACAAGTCCTAGTTTAAAAACCTCGTCAGTTACCGCGTGGAAACCAGAGTTAACTCAGGTACCCACGTGACCTTGGAAATTAAATCAAGGTCACCAAACTTTAAACTTCTTCTAGCCCTTAGCAAGAACTATAGACCTGTAAAGTATCCCAGTCCTAACTTAAAAACTTCTTGAGTTATTGTGCGGAAACCACAGGAATTCTACAATCTCTCTGTGACCTTGAAAACTGGGTCAAGGTCACCCATTTTCAAACTCAACCTAGCCCTTACAGAGAATGATAAAGCTGTGCAATATAAAAGTTCTAGTTCCAAGGTATAAGTTATCATGCAGAAAGCATGAAACCATATTCAGTAAAGTGGCTCTCTGACCTTTACAATGATGTCAAGGTCATCCATCTTCAAACTTAGCCTAGCCCCAAATATGGACTATAATCCTGTGCAATATGAAAGTCCTAGCTTAAAAACCTCTTCAGTTATTGTGTGGAAACCAAAGTTAGCTCAGGTAACCCTGTGACCTTGGAAATTTGGTCAAGTTCACCCATCTTCTAACTTTGCCTAGCTTTTGACTAGAATGATACACCTGTACAGCATCAAAGTCCTGGCTCAAAAACTTCTTGAGTTATTGTGCGGCAACCACAGTCTGCCGACCGACCGACATGTCCAACCCTATATGCCCCACCTTCTTCGAAGGGGGGCATAAAAATACCAACATCATCAGAATTTTGAACATTGGATGGGAGTAAATTCCACTGGTGAATTGCTGCAGGTACATGTATTATAAATGAATTACTATTATGTACATGTATGTATTACTTTTTGCACAGACCTGGCTTATGTTATGTCTGGATCTTATATATTTTTATTTTATTCAGCATTTCTATTTGATACTTTTTCTGGAATTAAATAATGTAAATATTTAGTTATACGTCTATTGATTATTTTATAACAATATAAGTCAAGGTATATCTTTATATTTGGAGAGTCTCCCATCCAGTTTTGTTGTACAGAATTGTATGACTTGTTCAGCAAGTTGCTTCCACAACTGCCCAGGTTGCAACCAGTTGAATACCCTCAAGGTCTGCATCAAATTATGTGCACCGTCCCCACACAATGTTGCCATACTCTAAAATGGGCCTAATATAAGATAGAGTAAACTCCACTGTACATCTGCTGAGTCTGTGTTGCAGCAGTCAAATAAATCCAATTGATCTATCATCTTATGGCGTAGAAGTGTGTTTATTGCAAAGGCTTATGGGTGCATCAGGGGACTCAGCTGGCTCGGCGAGTGGAGCAAACAAATACATGTACATGTACACAGCCAACACTCAGTGCCTATGTCGACAACTCTCAACTTGGTTTAGTGTACGATCAGAATGCCTGCAGTCAGTTGCTGTGTACTTCAGTGCACCAGCTCAACAAGAGACACTGGTGTGACTGAAAACAAACCTTGTGATACACAAGACGGCAGGTACATGTACAGTGAAACCTCATTATAAAGACACTCAGATATTCGATATAATGACACAAATTTTCTTGGGAAAAGGTTTATTTTCTTTGTTATTTGACTCATTTATCTGACATATTCAGTTATTTGACACATTTCTTAGGGAAAAGATGGTGTCATTATAGCAAGTTTTCACTGTACTGTGTCAAATTAGATAAGACTGGCACAGCCAAGAGCACCCACACTACTTTTATTTCATGACACACCTTTAGGTCAAGATATATGTGTGCGTGAAGTTTCATTAAACTAAGTTAAATAGTAAAGGAATAATTATAGCCGGGGCGCAATTTTATCAAGATATGTAACTGTGACCAAGATACTTGACCTAATGACCTACCTTTAGTGCATGACTCACCCTTATAATTATTTCTAGATGCACTTGTGTGTAAAGTTTCAGTCACTGTGACTAACATGTCAGCTGAGCTAAAAATATTTTAAAATATAAACACACACATGTACATGTGAAAGAGGCTCTTGGTACTTCAGTTTAACAGCACAGCCTCAAACTTTTCTTTTCTTTAAAAAAAAAAGACAGAAATGAGATGTTAGTATAATTTTGGCTTTTTTCCATGAAATTTACTCCTCTCCTGACCCTTTTCTAACAGATATTTGCAAAAGAAATACTTACCTCACCACTGTTAACTATCCAAGAAACTCACTGGTAAATATGCATTGCCCCATATTTTTTTCAGGTGTGTTTACATTGTCAGGCCAGACAGACAGTCAAAATGAGAGAACACACAAATTTGCTGTCATGATGGCAGAAACTTCAGCTATTTTCTTCCATAAGGGATCATTCTTGGTTCAGAAAATCATGAGTCATTAATATTTGTTACTCCATGTTAAACAGAGTATTGTGAATTGTCTCTCAAGTGCAATGCCAATATTCTGAAATTTACTTATTACTGTAAAATGATCTTCTTATGACATGCCTTGGGGTCTAAATGCAATATATTCACTTTGATTAGATTTGCACATTCAGAAGGTTGAAGGCAAAATGCAATATTAAAAACAGAATTAAAATAATGATCTGAGACTAGCCTGAGCAACTGTTAAGTCCAGAGGCTAAAGGTCAGACCAGTTTCAATAATCAGTTCATCTTGTCAGGGATGTTCAGGAACACTGCTCCTAGGCCCTTGTATACCTTTACGGAGTTATACCTGTTGTCATGTAATACGCCTGCATTGTGTTTATGTTTGAAGTGTGGAGGCAATGACTATGTCGCCACAAGCCATGTTTATTTCAGACCCGTGTCTGTTTCAAAATTTTGGATCCCCCAAACAAGAGAAATCCTCTCTAGGGCGTAACTAAGGTTAGATAGTGCAGATTTAGTTTGGCTGGGTTCAATCAGGACAACTTGACATTATGGATAGGGACCAAGAAATGTATTACATTTTCTTTGTAATGAAAGTGTATCTGCAGTATTCCATTTGCAAATTCAGACTAATCATGCTAATATATGCAGAAAATTCTGTTGGCTTATTGCGAAAAAGTGAGCTTTGATAATTAGAAAACTAAATTAAATAACCACAACTTTCATTTGAAATTTAAATTTAAAAATCAAATGAATCTAGTACAGTACTGATACAGGCCACAATAGGTTTGAATATGTCATGATGTGGCATTTTTTGATAAACACGAAGGTGACAATGGAAGAAAAATGTAATACGGTGGGATGAAAACAACAGGATTGGTCAAGATAACGGGGATGACATGTGGCCTACCATGGATTCCTATCTTTGGATTTCACTCCAGATATTGGTAAATCTCTGCCAACAATAAAATTCAGTCATATATATGTATAGAGTGGTACCTGCTGTATGCAACCACTGCCGTGAGCAGCCACACTGCTCTTTGTGGTCACCTCGCAGGCTTCTACAATTCCTATGATCCTGTTGTCCTAGACAAGTGGATATCTAGGTCGGACAAGTGACTTTTTAACATCACTTGTCCAGTGGACTACCAAATTTTTTATCGTAAATAATTGATTAAAGCCCAATAGCCTGGAATACTGACTGAGCCAGTGGGAAACATGAACAAGTTAGGTGTAGCATGGGGCTGGGCTGATGGTGCAGCTCATGGACATGCTGAGGGTGTCAACAAAGATGCTGTGGCTCTTTTCAAATAAATTGATTTGTAGCTTCTAAAACTATTTCAAGAAATATTTGCATATGGGACTGACAATTATTCCGTATCGATTGAGCAAGCCTCCCTCCCCCGGGTGATTTTTTGCAATGCATAATCAATGTTAGTGGGACAAGTGAATTTTGAGAGGGACAACTAAAAATTCAGATTCACTTGTCCTATGGACAAGTGATTCTGGAAAAAACTGTAGAAGCCTGCCTCGCTGGGACCCAAGAATCAGTTTCTTTGTAAAGCTACCTGCAGTGACAGGTAACCTGCTGTACGTGGCCACTTTTTCTTGGCAGAAGGAGTGGCCACATACAGCAGGTACCACTGTACTGATACTTTGTGCACACAAACTTAACTGCAGTGTACAGCACCAGCTCTGATATTTGCATTTCCCAATTAACATCTGTCCATTTCCCAGAGATCTCATTACACGTACGCTGGCACAACAACAACAATATGCTAACTATAAAGCAACTTGGAAACAAATACGTTACTCAGAATTATGCAGCATTTCTGGCAAAGGAAAATCATTATATGATGCTCCTGACCTCAGGTCACTGTGTCCAAACCAAATGTTATATTGCTTACAGTAACTTTTATTATGTTCATGAACCAGACCATGATGGCCACAGTTCACTCCCATGTTCATGACTTGTAACCCCAGGTGTACAGTGACCTGAACCCTGAGGGACCTAACATCAACGTATTGGCATGTTACTTTTTCCCCCATTATACATCACTGGCAAAGTCACGGTTCTGTAGTGATGATGTGCATGTAAGTGTCATCTGCTTAGCTTTTGTCATCAAGACTAATGTGCCGATCAACAGATTCCCTCCACACACTGCACAAACCTGGGACATTGCAGCTGAACCACACAAGGCTGCATGGTCAGCCCTTTTTTTGATTATTTTACAAGTAAATGAGTTTTTAAGATACAGGGTGTCTCAAATGTTCATCCCCCATAGTGTCCTGGGCCTTTTCTTCCCCCCATTAAAAAATTGGTCATACTATAGCCCTTTCATTTTATTTTATTTATTTTATTTTTTGTTTATTTTACAAGTGAATGAGTTTTAAACATACAGGGTGTCTCAAGTCTTTGTTCCCCTTAGTGTCCTGTGCTTTTTCTTCCTCCCATTAAAAATTGGTGATACTGTAGTTCCAGAAATTTTGGCACACACTTTATTTAATGTAAATGCAATTTTTGCATAAAAATAGAAATCTTAGCACATTTTAATTTAGCGCCCATTGATGGCTGCACTCTTAGAAATTAAAATGTACTATGTAAAGTGACTCTCCTAAAAAGTGCCTGTAATCCTGCAGTATGGCACCCCTTTTACAATGTAATTGCAAATAAGTGAATTTGAAATCTGGTCACCCTGAAAGTCTATCAGGTTTTGGTAACATGTGGCCCAACCAAGAAGTTGGTGACGATATCGTGTTTTGATATCGTTCAAACAGAGATTACCTCACATTAAAATATACTTTACAAAAAAAGTTAAGCCCCCCCCCCATGGGGGGGGGGGTCTGAACTGTTTTGTGCTGTATACAAGAATGGAACACAAGTAGCATGAATAATAATAATAAGTTGAAAACATACATTGCTTTCAAATCTTTATTGCAAAAAGGTAAATATTTTGATTGTATCCAGTGGCAAAGACATATTATTTAGCTTTACCAATATTTTGTTTTCCTGTTCATGATTTGAATATTGAAAAAAGGGCCTATAACAAACTGGTCAACAGAAGAACATAACTGTGATTTTTGCCAACAGATCCTCAATTTGTATGTGGTAGAAGATAAATACAACATAATACTTGTTTGTAACAGCTTTCCTTGGCATGGGCTGGGTGTGTTGCAATGTACTCGACCCATACCACTGAAAGCTATTGACCTAGAGCAAACCATAATGAATGGTCTTACATGCAAATCTCAGCAAAAATGTTATACAGTACACGAAAATTAAATAAAAACATTAAGGCAGACAACCATTTACATTCAGGTGCTTTTGGGCAATTTCAGTGGGAAACTGTTAAACACACATATGCAAATGAGACACCAAGTCACAACTATGTTTCCTTCTTTCTTTTTAAGCTTACAACATTAATAAATATATACTGCTACTTCATTAATTGTAGACACATTTTGTGAGCACATTAATTCCTTAAACTTTCAAATTGCTGGATAGGTCTTTTTGGTAAATACTTTCTTTTACGATCTTCATACATGTGCCTTTTACAAAAAGTAGTATTATGTGGTATTCATCTTCTACAACATACAAACTGAGGTTCTGTTGTCAAAAATACAGTTCGTTTTCGTCTGCATGACCTATGTGGGGGTGGGGCTTGAGAACAGCTAAAGAAGTCCAAGTTAAACAATCTTCAAATGGAACTCTTAAAAATACTTTAATGCTCATATGAACATAAGAAAAGATGGCGCTGTGTGTTCCAATTTACATTTTACTCCCTCCTTTGACAGTGCCCCAAGTTGTCCTAGCAGCTGGGCCAGCGTCATTATGCCACATGGCATACCAGGTAGTGCAGTAGCCTCTGCTGTTTTTCTGATACAGAAAATGCAGAAACACCATTCATTTTGTCAAAATAATGAAACATTCAGAGCATTTGAATTGAAGTCTTGCATCATGAAAGTTTCCTGAGCACATATATGAATAATATGGTACTTACGTCATGATATCCTACCCTGGGCACTAATACCGCTTTCACACTACAAAGGGGTGCCAGTCAATACGGTATTCGATACCCCTAAATACCCTTTGCATTCACACTACACCTCCATGTGGACACGCTGCAGCTGAAGGGTATCAACGCGCAGAAGTACTGCATCTCGATACCAAAGCTGCTGTGGCAAGCAGTAACTTTTATGGGGCAATAAAAATTTGATACTCCCAAGCCTCCTCTTCTTGCTAGTGAGAACACAACGCGGAGCTGATACCATAGTTGTAATAGGCCACAGAATACACATGTACTGGGGCAACCTGGTAATGGTTCAATACTGGAACTGATACCGCAGCCACATGGGGGTATAGTGGAAAAGCAAAGGAGTATCAAATACCGGTGCATCACCACTAAAGTTTACCAGTGAGAAACATGATGGGAGCTGATACCATATCTGCTACCGAATCATCCAATACCGGATTTCCCAGACCCCTGTATAGTAAGAAAACTGTATAAATAGGACTCATGCGGTACTCACATGTACATCATATCCTACCCTGGGCACTTAATAGAAATAATATGGTACTTACATCATGATATCCTACTCTGGGAACTAAAGAGGAATAATATGGTACTTACATCATGATATCCTCCCCTGGGCATTAAATAGGAATAATACGGTACTGACATCATCATATTCTAATACCCATTTTCTGTTCTGATTTTACAACTTGACATGTTTTTAATATCCTCAAAGGATACCCCACTTAGCAGTTAACATATTCGACTTATTGCAGGTCATATATTAAGAAGTACCAGTTTCACCCTAGCACAGACACAAACAAATAGACCATTCACACTCTCTGAACAGTCCAACATAAATATGACATAAAGCTGGAAGACAGCTTTATGTCCATGGAACTCTCTGTGCAGAGTATATGGTTATCAATTACCTTCAATTAATGTTAGTTATATTCCTAAGAAATTTTATGTAGATTTGTTGATGATAGAATATCTTTGCTCCAGTCATCAAGTTCACATCCTGAAGACAAACTCGACTGTCAATCAAGTCAATCTACAACTACACTTATTACACTACTTGTAAAATCTCTACATGTGTGTACATGTCGAGATAAAACTGTGATACATAAAAAACAAACATGTCTGTAAAAAAAATGCATCTGCAAAAATAATCATTCCATAATCTGATCAAAAGTAATCTTTTATTAAGGCCACATCCGTAACCTGTTTCATTAAATTCTGAAAATCTTAAGTGGTGCTTTCCAATTCTTTGTATTTGTGCTAGTCCTTAGGGCAAGATGTTTTGATAGTTTAATTACTTTCCCCTATTCTAACTCACTTGTCCATCCACTCAAATGCAGTCTGTGAAAGGAAATTTTTGTTGCCCTACAGGGCAATGTTTTAAATTCTTACTTGCTCAATGGGTCACTAGCCATCTCAAGCACTGTTGATCATTATCAAATACAAATTGATACTGCCTTATAAATCTGTGGCTTCAGACAAGTTTAACCCTTTCCACCTTACATTAAGACTAAGTCAACAGCTTTCCTTGGCATGAGTTGGGCAACCCATGCTGAGGAAAGTTGTTGACCTGGGTCATGTTGTCTTGACAAGTCTCATCTTCAATTCTCAGTCAAATTGTTTTTCATTGCAGTTGAAATCAGTTGAAAACGCTGAAGCAGACGACATTTGACCACCAGCCAGTTTTGGTTGGTTTAAGGCAGAAAGGGTTAAACATATGCACTGCATGCTTATAGGGGTACTATTTACACGATACTGTTTTCAAAACATTCATACAATTCTTACCGGCAGGGTTGAAAGGGTACAAGCTAATTCTCTCACGTCTCATGTCTGGATCAGCATAGTCTAGACACAAAGTCTATATTGGGTGAGCATGCCTGGTTAAAGAAATGCTGTACTGTGGTATCTGCTCTAAAGACCACTTCCATTATGAGACCGCATATCTCATTAGGACCTCTCACTGAAGCACATTTGTTTCTTAACACTGTCAGTGCCAACTGTGACTGAAGTCAAACTACTCAAAATGAACTGCTCTGAATCAAAGTAAGGGTGTTTGATTCAGGTTCCTGGTAAAAGACATTTCATTCAAGTAGTATGCTGGTTATACATGTAGTTAACCCTTCCCCCTTGAATTAAGACTGAGTCAACAGCTTTCCTTGGCATGGGTTGGGCAACCCATGCCAAGGAAAGCTGTTGACCTGGGGCATGTGATCTTGATAAGTCTTATGTACATTTCTCAGTCAAATTGTTTTTCATAACTGTTGAAATTAGTTGAAAACACTGAAGCAGACGACATTTGACCACCAGCCAGTTTTGGCCGATTTGAGGGGGAAAGGGTTAAATAGAACAACATACTCTAGGTCAACAGCTTTCCTTGGCACGCTTTGGGAGCAATGTGCCTAAAGCACACCCAGGAAAGCTGTTTCCCAGTCCAAAATGTGGTACTGAAACAGTTAAACGCATCTGTACTGTAAGACCACTGGCTGTATCTGACCACTTTGTGATGGTATAAGGGGTGGTCTTAAATAGCAGATAGAGCATGTAAATGAAAAATTTTCAAAAAATTGCTTTTCTGCTTAAAAAAAATAGAAAAAATAATGTAGTGTGGGTAGTCTTTTGTAAAACCCACACATTTACCAAATAAGTTTTCTAAATTAGGTGATTACAGTCTAGAGAAAATATGGGTCAACACTATCAATACATCTAAGCCTTAAAACGTCTCTACTGTCATGATCATGATGGTGATTATGAGTAATCTGCCTGGAATTTGACTTTAAAAAAAAGTCCCAAATAGAGCTTTAATCAAAACCAGGTGGGTATATGGCATTTACAAGCTGTAATCTGCCTTGACATTGCTAAAAAACCAGCAGTTTTAAAGTGCATGTATTTGCCACTGAATGCCGTGTAAATGTCTGTTTTGTACTTCAGCACTTTGGTCTGTATGACCATGACCAGTATTCATTGACTCACGTTCCATAACCTCAGTGCACTGTCACGTTTGCACTTCAAAACTAAAGTACATACAACAATGATATAGTGAAACCTGTCTTTGAAAACCACTCCTAGGGATGTTTGAATGGTGGCCTCTCATAGGAGGTATAACTAAGATGAAAAGTACAAGCACAGTATCTTACAAAGACGCTCTTAAAAGCATGCAGTCTCTCATTGGAGTGGTCTCTCAAGATAGGGTTCACTGTACTTTGTCCTTCATCATCGAGACATCCCAGTTAAGTTCTTTTTAACCATTTTATTTATGGCAAACTATAAGTGCAACTTTCACAAAGGATTGCAGATTTACTCCTTTTGGGATTTGATCCAAGTTCTCGCTTGCCCTTCTAACTTGAATTCTCATCATAAGTGTTCCTATGATAAATTTCTTACTTTGTCATGTTTGTTGTCTGGCAAAGCAGTAAAGCTGAAATTTTTTACTTAATTTTTTGGGTACATGTAAATGTTCAGAAGCAGCTTCCATTTACCCACCTCAACTGCCAGCAAAAGTGGTTTCATCATGTGGAGATAGTCTTAAAATACAGGTAAACTTAAAACAGAAATAAGATCGAGTGTCATGCTGGCGTAGCCGTAAACCTTTCTACCGTAAAACAACCCAAATATGCCAGGGAACAAATGCAGTCTGCTTTAACCCTTTCCCCCTTAAAATAAAAGTGAGTCAACAGCTTTCCTTGGCATGGGTTGGGCACTAATTAAAAGTGCCCAACCCATGCCAAGGAAAGCTGTTGACCTGGGGCATGTGATCCTCATAGGGTTCATCTCCAATTCTCAGTCAAAATAGTTTTTCATCACTATTGAAATTAGTTGAAAACGCTGAAGCAGACGACATTTGACCACCAGCTGGTTTTGGCCTGTTTAAGGGGGAAAGGGTTAATGTTTTCAACCATAATTTTAACTGTTATGAAATGCAAGAAGGGTTAGTATGGCATCCTGCTCTTCTTGCCAATTATTTTCTGTGGAATAAAATATATTTAAACTGACTGTAATGAAAACCATTTGAATAAGAACAGTACATGAGATCTGTCAAGATAACATGTCCCAGGCCAACAGCTTTCCTTTTATGAGAGTCAGGCACCCCAAGCCACAACAGGGAAAGTCATCAACTCACTCTCAATGACACAGGGAAAGGGCTAAAAAGGCATCTTTTCTCTCACAAGAGGCGTTTTTTATGGTCCACTGTAAGGGCTGCAAACTGTGAATTTTACATAATTTTTCATCAGGAAATGAAATAGAGGACACATCTGAAACCTGGAAGTATGTCTCTAAGCCCTGCAGGCATCCCACAAAGCTCACTTTTTTTACATGTATACATGGTAGGACTAGACAGTATATATATAATACAGGGATTGTAACACTGATATGTGACACAAGTTACCCTTGATGAGCCTGGATGCATTGTATTAAGATGATTTACACTGTAGGCCACAGTACTTTTCTACAGGCATAAAATACTGAAATCCTTTCAACTTCAATATTCCTACTGTTTAAGAATGACACAGGTAAGTAACATAATATGCCTGACTTGCACTCATGAGGACCCTTGGGGACAAAAAGAAAGTTAATGTGTTTAATGTATCATGACCACTGGTGCATTGCCTTGACTCTCTAAATCAAAGCCACTGGCTTTCACAAAGGAAAGGCTGTGCCCTTGGGAATAACACGGTCACCTGCATGCTATTCAAAGCAAGGGTTTCCACTGTGATACAGTGAAACCTATTTTGAGAGACCGCTGTCAGGAAAGACCACATGCCTTTTCAGACCCTTCTGCCATCATTCCCATGTTATTGCACCTCTATAGAGACCAGCTGGTTTATGTGACCATTTTTGCCTGCCCTAGGGGCGGTCTCTCATAGAGGGTTTTACTGTATTCAAAAATGTTTATCCCAAGTTGTTTCCCTCAATGGTCTATATTTTTTAACTTAAAAATTCATCAATAGAAACACTTTGAATGGACATTGTCAATGAATCTTATCAGAAGGGCATGCCCTTACTCAAGGTCAATGGTCCTTGCAGCACCACTTGTTGAACAAATTAAGGTCTAGGGGTCCCCAGACGCATCCCTATGCAATTTCTAAACAATTGGTTGAGCCGTTTCGGAGAAGATTTTTCAAAATTTGGGTAAAAGAGAAAAAAAAATCATAAATATCACAACTACAGGATCAGAAACCAATCCTGTTCTAAGGTGACCTAGTGTGCTTTGAATAAGTGTTTATTAATGACTAACCTTGACCTAAGATCAACATCTGTCAAGGTCTTTTCCCCATGCTACTAGCTATATTAAATTGATATGAAACTTTATTTTATTCTTTTTTTATTTTATTTATTTATTTATTTTTTATTTTTTTGCTTCTTGCTGCATTCTGGGAGATTATCTGGCATCTTAATCTTCAGGCAATCATAACCATAAATCAGAACTGAACTGTGCCACAGTCAAGGATCCTGCACTTGACCTCCTGGTATAAAATCTTTATCATTTTAAAAAAGTAAACAGGATAGTCACTTGCTTGCATCATTCAAACAGCCTTTAAAAATAAAAAAAAAAATCCATACTTGTGCTCATTCTGAGCCTGGGCTTGGACACCGAGGCACACTGTAATTCAAAACCAATGCATCCGGTTATGTTTATTATGTCCATGGCAGGCAGTACCTTAATTCCCTGGATTTAACACACACTCTTCACCCAAAGTTTCCTTTCATAATGTCTTGGTGTCCATTATTCAGAGGTAGAGTTTCATGTTTTTTGAGGCTTGTTAATAGCCAGTTTTCAATCCTCACTAAGTCCAGGCTAAAATAGTTTTTAAGTTATCATCTGTAAGAGCTAAATAAACCTACTGGTGAGTGACCCTGTGACCTTGAGAATGAGGTCAAGGTCACCCATGTACTGTGAAACTCCCCCTGTCATGCCTTCAAGCGTTCATATGCAATTTTCAATAATTGGCCAAGTGGTTTTGCAAAAGAAAATGTTTTTAAGATTTGGCCAAAAACTGAACCGAAAAATTCATAAAAAAAAAAGAGCAAATCACTGGAGTGTTACCATTTGGGCAACCTTGGTACAGACCCACCCAAGGTACACTGTACATGTGGATCCCCACCAAGCTTGAAGAGGATCAGGTGTTTTGGAGAAAAAGTAAAAAATGTGAATTGTGGATGGACAGCCGACAGATGTACTCCCTCATAGGTACTTGTGCAAATTGTGACTTGTGGGGTGACAGATGGGACCTGAGGGTTCTTTTGAACTTTGAGCATTTGCATGCTTCAGTTGCAAACAAAATGGCCGACCGTTTGTAACATGAAATGCTCCCCCGGATGGCACTGATGCTGTATAGTCTAGACTGTCCGTCCGTCCATTTATCCACTTTCCCAAGAGTGTACTTGTGGGGTGATTGGGGAGTACATGATGCACTGTGGGGTGATCCCGACCGGTATTGTGGGGATCACCCCACCCTTACAGCTACATGTACATTTGCCCACTTCTGTCTATCTGTATTTTTTATGTATGGACAAGTTATCCATTTTGGGCTGTTTTTCTTACACTTCAAAATTGAGTGAAAATGATCATGGAGCATTTTAAACACCACTTACTTGTGGGGATTACCCCACAAGTAGCAATTTTCTCCACAGGTGGATCATGTACTCCCCAATCACCCCACAAGTATACTTTTAGGAGAGTGGATGGACAAACGACAGCTGACTGAGCCTCCTTAAAACTCAGCTAACTGACAAGTCAGCTGAGCTAAAATGAAGGCCAGAAAAATATTTTGCCTTTGGTAACCATGGAAACCACTGACAACATAGCCAGAATTTTCACAGATATATAATGCTGGGGGGGGGGGGGGGGGGGGAGTGAGTGAAGAGGGTGAACCTGGAACATCTATGCATTCAATGACCAACATAGGGCCATATCTGCAATAAAATATTGTGTATTCATCTGTGCAGTCCATTATTTGTGCTAATAAGATGGTGGCGGATGGGCCTAAAACCACAACGTCATCACATCATGCACATGGAGCTCCTACATAGAAAGGTTTGAAATGAAGCTCACTGTGTACCAATCTGACATCAGATAATAGTACTGCCATGTCTGCAATGTTGACATGCATTGATTGTTTACTGAGATCAGAGTGATCACATCATAAACAATCATTGAATGAAATTACATAGGTAATTTTGATTTTCAGGTGTACAGACATGCAAGAGATTGGTATTCATGATCCGGGGCAAGCTACAGACAGCAAAGATGACACACCAAAGATGCCTTCAACAGATATTGTGACCAGGGCATTTCTGAGGAAGAAAATATTGAGCTTATTCAAATGGACAATACTTGTGGGACGGAAAATGCTTGTCCCCCACTAAATAAAGCCAAAAGAAAAATTTGGGTCACAGTACTGGATACATCCAAGAGTATACATGTAGCCTTATCTTAACACTGGTATATTTCAGACTTTCTGGAGTGACTTCTTGTCATTTACTGTCTTTATGCACATTCAGTTGACATTAATAAACTACATACAGTGTCTGTTGCTCTTTATTTTGTACATATGTAAAATATATGTGAATTGTTTGCCCTGGACTTACTGTCATGTTCTTTATATCACTTGCTTCAATTTTTTTCAGTATTTTTTTTTAATAGCAAATCAAACTCAAATGAATAATACATCAATATTATCAATTATACATTTTAAACGTATAATTTATAACATTGAAGTATTCTTCCTTTGAGTCAAATGTTGGAAGTTTATGAATACATGAACATAAAAAATGGAGTAGATTACACATGACAGTAGGTTTCGGTCCTGTTAAGATCTATGGATTAGTATGGTTAATTGTTAGATGCACATGAATGGTCCAGGACCCACTGGACTATATATTATAACTTGGTTAAAATACTACCAGTCTCTATTAGTGCCACTCTTGGTCCAGTGGTGCCAAAGGCACTCATCAGCAGGAGAAACCCTTGGTATAATGTGCAAGAGAATTTGAAAAAATCATTAATCAACACTGTAAAATTAAAAGTTAAACTGACAAGACATTAATAAAAGCATGTAGCATGTACATAAGATTGTGTAACTTGTTCAGTAATGCAGTACATATCAGCATCATGCATTTTTTAAGATTCTCAATTATTAAGCTGAAACAGCACATGAAGCATGCTCCATAAACCAGTTAGAATGAATTTATTCAGTTGCGTACAAATATCTGCCACATACAATTTAAAGGTTCTCTCCAGTAAATAGCTGGAAAACCTACATAGCTTCTGGGGGCTCTGCCCCCCCCCCCCATTAGGGGATGCTGCCCCCTAGACCCCTGCTGGGGATTACCCCAGACCCCCCCCCCCCCAAACTGCCCTTTACAGATGGAAATATATCCGCTCTTTTCAAAACCTGCCTACAACAGTACAACACTGCACTCTGTGAGCTCACACTGACTTACAAGTTAACAAAGCAAGGTTGTGGGCAAGTTATTCGGTGACGTGCCGATCTGGGTATATAGTTAACACCTCCTAAAATGTAGTCAAGCCAGCTGTCAAGTTAATAAATGAAAGATAAAATATGATTCATGATATAAACAAACTGGGAAACATTTTTCAAAGCAAGTTCTACCTGTGTATTTTAAAAAAATCAATTACATTTATAAGGTGATGTTAATATCTTCCTCAACATGCAATTTAAAAAAGGGGGGTGACACCATTAAGTATCCCATTTGACAAAATATTTACATTTTTTTCATTCAATCATTGTGAATAACCTTCTTTTTATATGAAGTTTACCATATTTTATGGTTGACTTCCTACAAATAATGGAAAACATCAAAATGGTTGCTATACTTTTTTTTTAATGAAAGTCCTGAAAAATCCACATTTTTCTAAATTTTCACTTTTAGGGTTATTTCAACCCCCTGTATCTTCTCTACTAACTTACCTACACTAATGAAACTTATATTTCTGAACTTGTCATGAAATTACCTGTCCAATGACGTATAACTTGAATATATATGTATCATTTTTTTAAAATTACAAAATTATAACAAAAATGTGGAAAAATGGCAGAAAAAAGCTGTTTTTCCAAAAAATTTGATCCTCCGTAACATTTGACCTACACCAAAATATATATATATATATATATGTATGTATGTGTATATATATTATATATATATACATATATATATATATATATATATATATATATATATATATATATATATATATATTATATATATATATATATATATATATATATATATATATATATATATATATATATATATATATATATATATATATATATATATTTGTTTTTCTGGTACCCAGACCTTTCCAATGGTGTATCATTTGTACATATTGGATGACTTTTTGAAAAATCCCTGACAACCCTACCACAGACCTACTATCTAGGTCCATGCTACAACCATGGAGCTAGCATTCGACAATGATTTGTCACGTGCAGCACGTTATCGGAGTGCTGCATTTGACCCAAATGTTAACACATGTCGCTTCACCAGCTTCGCGCAGCCGGTTGACTGGCTTGCCTCTGACATTCTTACTGATACTGGCTGCGAACAACATACACGTTCACATGTCATACTCATAGGCCTATAATATACGCCCTATGTCTATGACTATGTCAGTAACACCTCTGATCTGCAAAGGTGTCCATAGGACTTCAGAATGACAGTATGGCCTATAAAGATAAGACAGTCTGACCGGATAAACGGATGTCTCATCACACATTCAGTAACAGACATAATATATTAAAAGCGTCATCCACGCTGCCAGCTCGCAGGTTTGGGCCCGGTCGGTATGAGTTTGACTGGCTAAGTTCCAGTCGGTGAATCATTATTGCCTTTCTTTTACCCGTAATATTGACACTCTTACTTACAATCAAACGCCTCTTCAGCTTGTTTGCTGCCGTCAACAGCAATTACGATTTTGTTTCCCTTGAGTGCGCTCATGTTTCCCTGTGACCAACGAGTGAGTGTACCGCCCTGTGTCTGCAAAGGTGGAGCGAGTCGGTAGCAACTGTGACCAAAGACCGCAATACTGCTGTGACACCGGGTAGACAGTCACGTGCTCACGAAGGCACCAAAGTTGAAAGGGATCGTCTGCTGCTTCAGTGCTTGGCTGCTGGCAAAAAGTGTTGATTGAACCATGGATGGCTAATACAGATGTTCACTTATCACTTTTGATTTTTTCTTATATTAATGATATTATATGTGAAATGTACGATACTGATATGAATAATGTAAACTCAGTATGAATAATATTAAATTAATACAGATTTGTAAAATGGAATTGAGCCTTCAACTTATTACCGGTACGTATAGCCTAGGCCTACTATAGCAATTGCCTAAACAATGATCCAGCAAAAATAGAATAACTCTAAATAATTGCCCAAACTGGTAAGAATAGAGCTTTAATTCGGCCACACTCTTTTCAGTAGTGTAGGTATATATAGGCCTAATACTAGATCTAGGCCTACCTATGTTGCAGAGACGAGACAATCTGGTGAGTACAGCAAGCATTACAATTTTCAGGACCAAGGCGATGAGCATCGACATGTGCTTAACTAAGGCTACATATAAAATAGTGCAAAAATCAATAAACACTGAAGAAATTGGTATTTTTTTTTTATTTCTACTGCGCTATTCAGGCCTACATATTTCATTGCATGCTTGATCACATGGTGATCCCTTGTTGTCTTTGCATTCATTGATCACTGCAGTGCTCAGGCA
This sequence comes from Hermodice carunculata, assembly GCA_964020975.1. NCBI lineage: Eukaryota > Metazoa > Annelida > Polychaeta > Eunicida > Amphinomidae > Hermodice > Hermodice carunculata. The sequence continues at coordinate 83,124,639 of OZ026616.1, read as the reverse complement.
GCGGCCCGCTGGCCATCGGGGAAAAGCTGCAGTCGATCAACATGAATTTTCTTTGACGATCAAACCAGTTTCTCTAGTTCTAAATATAGGCTACACTCTGGCAGTTTCTGAATTTGCTAAAAAGTCCATTTATTTGTTTCTCCGAGAGCTACCAGACTAACGTTTCGGCATTCTTCCCCTGACTTTTAAACATCTACCCTGTGTGAGTGTGTGTGTTTTGTTTACTTAACAGGCTGCGCATTTTTATTCTTCACTTTAGCTTTGTACCACTAGAAGTTTCTGAAGTGGAAAACAACCGAAAAAAAACGGCCTTATCACTTGTAAATCTTTATACGCTGTCACCTGCAGGGTAGTTTCACTACAGCACTGATCACTTGAAGTTGTTTAATTAAAGCAGCCTATACACCTACCTACATATATATATATATATATATATATATATATATATATATATATATATATATATATATATATATATATATATATATATATATTAATCTTGGACTTAGCCTAAATATATGGCAAGAGTCTCCCTTGACCAACTTAGACAGTTTCTTGTATCAATATTTATGTATTATACTATTTGTTGGTCATAAATAAAAGAGTTCTGCTTTCTGAGTTCTTTATAGGTCTATATTTTTCGGTGTCTTATTTTTTCTTTAACTTCTCCCCCAGTTTTCTTTGATTGAATTTGAGGGGAGGGGTACCGGTTTTAATTGCCGTGCTGGTGTATTTTCCGTCAACGTACCGGGACCTCCTCACATTATTGTAAGTTGACAAACAACAGTCTGCAAAGGATATGGTTAAAGTCACCTATAGAAATTACCCCTGGGCAAATTTTGTTTGTGGAAATAGGCCGAAATAGTGTTGAACGCAACTTGGGTAAAATTGTGAACATTACGACACAAGAAGTTTTAGTGTTGAAAAAAAAAGGCTGTAAATTGTAACGCTAAAAGCCAAATGTTGTATATATGATATGTACGATCCTATTATGGTCATTTTCATTATCACAATTCTTTAAAACTATAATAGCAACGTAAACGACACTATGTAAAAGTATGAATGTAAACCTTACGGGTCATGTGCTACGCTTTCTATCATGTGAAAAGTTGTCTGGAGTTTCCTTTGTATTTATTAAGTGGTAGAGTAAAATAGAGACAACAAATTTTTGGTGTAGACAGCGTTCTGTCATTTTCATTGTTTTTCTTTTATGATGGCCAAGGATGGCGGACAGGCAGACGTCTTCAGGGATTACACCCAACGCTCTTTTTCATTACCAACCCCTCATCCTCTGCCTGAGAGAATGTAGGCCAACTGACAATTTAAAGAAAGAAAGAAAAAGAAAGAAAAAAAGAAGGAAAGAAAGAAAGAAAGAAAGTTCACCGGTCTGAGCTACATATCGACACATTCCTATATATATTCGTAGAACTCCAGGGAGTCTAAGAAACTTGCCTTTTGGGAGAAACTCGACTTTTATTGATTCCGAAATTTTATATCGCTGGAGTAAGAAGACCTGCTTCGCAGACAAGGGAGAAACAAACAAACGTGGAAATTGGCTTTTCAGCAAATTTTGAAACTGGCAGCTAGGTTTTAGGCCTACCTCACTGTATGCTAGACCTACACTTAGAAAAGAAACTGACAGTAAAATAAACTCACGTCAACGACTTACCCATCACCTGTTCCACAATGCAACTATAGGTGGGCTGTGGTGGCCTAGCTGTGCAGTCACTAGCCTCGGGTCTCGGGTCACTGAGGTCAATGGTGAGCGTGATAACAGACTACAGGAACAAGCTACAATTTGCAGAACTTCAAATTTCTTGAAAAATAAGCATATTTTACACCTGAAATTTTGCTGGTTTATAAATTATACTTCAAGGAATTTAGTGTCATGTAGGCCTAAACCATATAGTTTGGGGTTCTCGTTTCAACATGGGCTCCGCGGTCCGCATCCGCCTCAGTGCTTAGGTATGTAGGCCTACCGTCACCATCGTGATTTTCTTTTCCAATTTTTTCTACAGAATCGTATAGTGTTTACAATTTCGTGAAAACTTGGTCAATTCTGTGAATTATATATTAGAATTTTATGGACAAAACTGATAAATTGATTGACAATTTTGTTGACAGAATCGATATGGATTTTCTACAAAATGCTTTTTTTTTTTAAAAAAAATTTCGAGGACAAAGTCAGGATTTTGTGAAAAAAATGGTAGGCTTAAACGATTTTGTGGACGTAGGCCTAATTGATAAACTTATAGATTCTGTGGACAGAATTGATATACTTAACAATTCTGTGGACGAAATTGTTAGAGTTTACGGACTTCGTCCACGAAATGGATTAAAATAACCACAAAATTGATGTTACACTTTGCACCCCATAGAATTTACTAATAGGCCTAGTACAAGCGAAACTGATCTCAAAACACGTATATATATTTAAGTTAAATACTTGCCAAAACATTGGAAAAACATCCTCACACTGCTTGTTTACTTGCTTTACGTTTTAGACTAAATCACTTCAATTGGTTTTATTTAAGGGTAAAAATCACAGGCATAGCGTCTCTCTAGGCTACTCAATGGCACCCGTCTGCTACAATGCCTCTTGCCTCGGCTGGGCTGACGAGTGTTTTTTTATTACCAGCCATGGACATGGTCTTTGGGATGCAATGATTTTTGAATGACGGTAAGACTCCGCAATGCCCAAAGCTGCGTGACCAAGGTTCGGAATGGCCTCCGTTGATGACTTTCGATGATCACAAGCATGGAATTCTTATTTTATTTTTTTTTTTTAAATTTAAAAAAAAAAGGGGGGGGGGGCATGACGCCAGTTGCGATCTTTAATATATACGTGTTTTGATATATGTTTCGCTTGTACTAGGCCTATTACCAGCCATGGACATGGTCTTTGGGATGCAATGAATTTTGAATGACAGCAAGACTCTGCAGTGCCCAAGGCTGCGTGTCCATGGAGCATACATTCTTCCATGGCGTGACGAAGGTTCGGAATGGCCTCCGTTTACGACTTTCAATGATCACAAGCATATTGAATTTTGAATTACCATTGCTGTCACGGTGATATGGCTTAACATTGTGGACATGACAGGTTCATTGTATTCCGTTACATTTCAACAACTATATTTATTAGTCAATGGGATACCCATGCCATGAAATAGCACCAAATATGTTATCTGATGAGCAGTGGCAAACAGAACTACAAATTCATAAAGTGAAGTTGTGGATGGTTCCTAGTTCTCCGTATTTTTGACACGAATACGAATACTTTTTTTTGCTTCATTCACAGGAGAACATAGCAATCATACAACAGCGCAAACAGTCCTTTGTTCACGGAAGTGACAAAGTCAGCATAACGATTGTACCTTCATTTTGCGAATTTGACTATAGAATAAGCATAAGCGAAGTTCAAGATTGTATTTCTGAATTTAAAAAAAACGGGAATTCTCCCGATAAAGACGGAATTTTAAATGAAATATTGAAAAGTTATCGAGAATCACTATCCCAGACTTTGACTCAATTGTTCAATTTGACATGCACTTCTGTTTTTTTTCCCGCGTTTATGGATATATGGAAAGTCAGCGTATTGACGGTACTTCACAAAGGCGGATCTTATTATGATCCAAATAGATACCGTGGTATATCTTTAAATAGTTGTGTGTCTAAGTTATTTTGCTCTGTTTAGAATAAACGTCTGATAAAATTCATGGAAAAACGGAATTTAAACGACAAATATCAGGTTGGTTTCAGAAAGAATTCGCGTAGGAGTGATCATATTTTGTTTTGAGAACATTGATAGATAAATATGTCAAAATTATTGGTAGACAGAAATTTCTTCATGCATGTTTCATTGATTTAAAGAAGGCGTTCGATACTATATGGCATCAAGGTCTATTTTGTAAATTCTTAAATTATGATATTGATGGGCACTTACATAGAATTTTGAAGGATATGTGCACAGAATCCTCCATACAGCTTAGGTTTCAGTCTAGATTATCAACAAATATATATCTTTAAAATGGTGTCATGCAAGGAAGTGTCATTAGCCCCACATTGTGTAATTTGTTCCTTAGAAAATTAATTGTTTATTATGTGCCGATGATGTAGTTCTTTTTTCAGAAAGCAGCACTGGCTTGCAGTTTTGTTTGGATAAACTGGAAGAATATTGTGAAAATCGGAATTTGAGTATAAACTTCGACAAATCAAAAGTAATTGTATTTAATAAATCAGGAAAAGGGCTGTTAAAAAGTTTATATTCACAATATTAGAATTGATATCGTAAATAGTTATACATATTTAGGTATTGAAATTACATCAAATGGGAATTTTACAGGTGCTATAAAACAATAATGTAACAAAGCCACTAAATCTCTTGGCAGGTTGAAAAGAACGTTGCTCAGTTTACAGACCGATGTTAGACTGTTCATCGATTTTTTCGATAAGCTCATTGCTCCTGTATTTTTATATGGATATGAAATATGGGTGCATATGTTATCCCACCTTCCAAATCTATTGCTTTAAACTATACATCAGCCTTCTTGAAAACCGAATTTGAAAAAGTCTATCAGTTTACTAAAATGTGTTCTTGGAGTAAACAAGAAGGCGTGTAATGTTGCTGTATTGAGTGAATATTGAGTGAAACAGGACAATATCGATATTCTGGTCAGATACGTACTCGTATTTGTAAAAATTGGTATCGTGTGAAAAACGCCGTACTTGATAATGTTCCATTATATATGATGCACATTTATGTAATTGTGAAATGTCTCAAAATCACCTTGGATAACTTCATTGAGAGAAACGTTTTCGATTATTGGTCGTGATGATTTTTGGTATAATGGAAGTGAATTTTGAGATTTTTGCCCTCAAATTATTCAAAATTTACTAGAAGCTAGATTTTTGACCCATTGGCAAAATACTGTGGGATTATAGTCTCTACCGGACAAAAAATTACGAACATACGCAAGTTTCAAAACAAAATTCGAATTAAAACCATATTTGATAGTTATGAATGATTACAGTTCCCGTATAAATTTTACTCGGCTGAGAATCAGTGCACATAATTTAAACATTGAACTAGGGAGGCACCGGTGGCCCACTAAAATACCCGTAGCAGAAAGATTATGTGACGCATGCAAAGTAATTGACGATGAAATTCATTATTTATTATTTTGTAAGAAATTTTCCAATCAGAGAGCCACTTCGATGACGGAGATGTCAACAATTTTTGTCAATTTTGATAGTCTAAATTCGGAAGGGAAATTTAACATGCTAATGAAATGCGAAGATTACGAAATTAAACTTCTGGTAAAAAACTTCTAAATTACATTGTTGAAATTAGAGGTTCATTGTAAAATTCTCAAGTGTAAGAAATAGGTTGATTACTATATTTTTTCTCTGCTGTGGTAACATGTTTGTGTGTTTGTTATGTGGACGCTGTGTTATGTTCTGAATTGCAATGTAAAAACTGTGTTGTGTTGTGTTGTACAGCATAATGCCTAACCATTGTAAACAGGTGCAGCCAATAATGATTCATTCATATGAAGAGATGAGTAGTACATACAGAACACATAAATACTAAGATGATCTTAACTAATCAAACTATAAATCAGGCAAAGAGGCAATTTCACATAGGAAATACGTTAGTCAGAGACAATTTCACATAGGAAATACTTCATTCAGAGACAATTTCACACAGGTACGATACTACATAGCAAGTTTAAGGGGGCTGTGGGGAATATGGATCAAGCAGTGTCAACCTGGTGCTGCCACCTGGCATTTATAACATGAAGTGCTTCAGTGGCTCAGGCAAGTTTGGCATTCCTTTTATTCAAGCAGTTGATAATAAAGTGTTGAAAAGCTTTTCATATTTCCATATCACCATTGCTTTAAGACATGATTAATTGGAACTTTTGATTGTGGCTAAGGGGAAAACTGTGTCAAATAGGTCATATATGGTCCTATATGGTCCTATATGGTCATATATGTGTATTGGTCAGTCTGGTTCTCCTACCACAGATGGTGATCAGCCACGATCTGAAAAACACCAGTCAGATACCTCATAATAAAGTCAAAATCTTATGTTTATAAATCTTGACTATCGAAAGGCATTAAACCCAGACTATCCCAACAAGGTGCAGATAGACTATACCTGTTTACAGGGACTGGTAAGTGGAATTACAATGATGGAAAAAACATGACAAACATAAATCAAAATGATTCTCCTGGCTATTGTCTTTATCTCTTCTGCATGACCAAGCCAAGCACATGCAAGACATAGTTTAAAGAGAAAGCATCAAAGTAGAACTTAAGTCAGATTTGCCCAACCTGTATCAACAACAGTGAACTTGCTAGTCTATGCCCTTTGTCATAATGTCTTTGAAGTGGACTCGATTTGGACGTGTTGCAACAGTGAATGCATACCGAATGAGGTTGGCGTTACTGTAGAATTATCCGATAAGACACTACTTCTGTCGCGTTTACCCTTGAGACCGACCCATATCACAAACAGGCTAATACTGGGCAGTCATAATGCTCCAAGACGAGAGCCTAATTGAGAGATTCTTATGGATACACTTCCAGAATACGTTCAAAAGGAACTTCGAGGATTTGTCTGCCCTTCAGACTGAAACATAAATGGGCTAACATTGCATAGTCAAAATGTTCCAAGACGAAAGCCTAGCTGTGTGATTCGTATGGTTACACTCCAGAATACTTTCATAGGAACTGATGATTCCTCACAATAATGAAGTGTGAATTCTGGTCCAACAAAAGCCCGGTCCAAGTTTATAATAGTCTTGCATGTGGAGACTGTATTGTCTACGCTACGCTATTCATTGTTGTCGTGAGATGTCTCTTGGCAAGATCTCTCGGTCAGTAAAAATATAATGATATATAGGTGTTTACATTTGCTGAGGATGTAATAGATAATAGAGAAATAATTAAGTTATGAAAATTCTACTTTTGTCTTTTTTCATTTTCATGTATAACAATTTATCAGAACATGTGCATGTGGATTTTACGTCTTTTTTCATGTGCATGTGTATGTGAATTTGGATTTTTACGTGGATGTAACGGTCAAACGGCTGGCCTATGCTCCCGGGCCTATGCTGCGTATAACGCTGCATGGTAAAATGAAGATCAACATATTTTAGCTGAGTATAAAGGATAATACAAGGTTTATAAACACGTGAGCTAAAGAGAAATAGTATATAGTCAAGATGTGTGCAAACAAAACAATGCCATTTGTAGGAAATCAAATTAACTGTATACTTGTATGCACGCTTTCATGGCGTCCACGGTTTGGATAGCATAACTGACCAACATGGTCGCAGTAAAGCTGCGAACAACACGAGCTGTTATAGAGTACAACAAATCTTGGAAGCCAGAGTTTATTTCAATGGGAAGGCAATGGACACCCGTTTTGGAGCATACGGACCATGATTGTGGACGAACTGCCAGTTCTGATAGTATATATATGCAGAAACTTTTGCAGAAAGCCCGATAGATTATTGAACTATCACCTGAGAAAATTATGCGTGTTTTTCTGATAGACAGGCCCTATATGCTGAGATGCAAGACAAATTTCCAAATATAGAATTTGTTGTAGGTGTACTTCCAAACCTTGAACTCGACCATTTTCTTCACAGGAACATAATAAAGTTGATTGTATTTGATGACCTGTTGCATGATATATATTAGCAAAGATGAAAGACCGGTTAATGCATCAAAGAAAGCTATCAACGTAACTTGTGCGTCATTGTGCTAAGGCATAATGTTTATGACTCACACAGAGTAACACCCCGAAAAGGGTCTCAATTACAAAAAAACGATAAACTATGCAGGTTATCCCTAAATTCTGCAAATAATGATCACGATAATAAAACAGAAAACAAAACAGAGTAAAAAGAAAAAACAAAACAAAAAGCATTATAAGGCCCACGGATCGGATGACCATCACAAAAAAATTATATCCTAAAATGTAATTCCTCTGTGACCAGATAAAGTAGTTCAAAACTATCTGCATAATAAGGAATTTAATACGTTTTTGATACCTCAGTAATGGCAGTCTCAACTAATATCACTGGCGGCGCCACCAGACTACATGGGTCATAGATTTTGGTCCGTATAATATTGTAATGGCATATGAATATGTGTTTACAATTCAAGATGTAATGATCATCACAAAAAAAAAAATCGTGAAATGTATTACTTCTGTGACCTTGAGAAAGTAGGTCAAGGTCATGCACATTATGACTTTCAAACTTCAACATATGATACACATTTGTTGGACATTTGGGATCCTTATATAGCCTTTTTCTTTCCCGGCATAATGAATTTAGTGTCCTTTTCTAAAGTGCTTAACAAACTTGAAAATAGATCAAGGTCACTCAAAAATTAGGTTTGGCCATTTGCCCAACGCATGCTCAGTTTGAAGTTTGTAGTTGCATCTTAATTTGTAATTTCAATAAGGAGTTCCGTTTGTTTTGATTCCTATGATGTTAGTTCACAGTAATAACACCAATGTCGCCCCACGATTCCCCACGCCAAACATTTGCTTGAAAAAAGCTCCTGTAATGACATAAAAAAACATGTACACAAGTTAAGATGTAATGGCCATCACCAATTTTTAAAGCATTTCTTCAAACACATCCCTCAACGACCTTGAGAAAGTAGGTCAAGGTCATCAATATCATGTGATGTCAAACTTCCACACGTTTGTGATACATTTGGTATCAGTGGGTACTTTCTCAAAATATTCCACTTAATGTGTTTCTAACACATTTCGTCAATGTGTAGTAGGTAGTGCCAACAAATCGTGGCAAGTTTTTGTCTTTTTGCCTGATCAACTGTCCTGCCAAGTTTTGTGATGATTCATTAAAACTCAAAATTTGAATACCCGGTATTGCACATTAAGTTTTGGTTTGATCTCTCACAGCATGTTCTTAGTGCTCTGCCTTTGAGCCAAGTTTTCTTACTGTATATTGTAGTGTTTCAAACAGGTGTTGTGATATACATGGGACGGTACGCAACAAAAAACCGAAGACTTCTTGTTTTGCCGATAGGTGCCATATGTTTATTGAACCCATGGAATCATTCGCCAATATACAGCCAACCCATCCAGGTTCCTTCCTAGATTTACAATTTGCTGATACTTACTGGTTGCATGAATGCATGGATACATACACTGAAAATAAGTACCATAACTATTATTAACATGATGTATCACAACTGTATCAAACGTTTAATTCACTTATATGTATAGTCTTAACTATAATTTTACAATATATCATATACCAAAAAATATACCTTTTAACCATATCAATTTACCTATTTTTATTTTAAACCTTTAACTTTGCCAACTTTCCATTCTATTATTTCCATCGTTCACATACCAATTTTCATGCACACGCTTATACAAGCGTTTTTTAAGCTTTTCAAACTTTCAAGCACTTTTCAACTACTTTACTTTTACAAACATGCAAGATTTGATATTTGCATACGAATCGCAAGTAATGCCTGTCGATGTAAACGCCATCTATTGAGAAATCCATGAATTAACGCATGGAAACCACACCCTAGATTAGGCTGTCTACCTTCATGTCTTTTCGATACGCGACCTGTGCTCATTTTTATTAGCAATTTACTCCCTCTCGCTTCGCGGTTTATCCTCATTCTTACTATCAACTTACTTTCTCTGTTTGCTTTTACTAATAAACATTTTCTTTTCTCCTTATTGATAAACACATTTACCAATCATGCAAATATATAATGTTCTAACGACATAATTACCATTTCTCGCGTACAATGTATATACTGCACACTTTTTGAGCCACAAAATGCATTTTATACTTATACCAAGCATTTCAACTTAATATATATATATATATATATATATATATATATATATATATATATATATATATATATATATATATATTTCTACTCTGTTTATAATCCGCTTTATACTTGATAATATATTTCTTACATGAACTTCATGCACTGTATATATATCCACCTGTTCAGCAATTGCGGATACATGCCTGCGCAGCATATATGAATGCATTTTACATGACATTAAAATTATTCATTACTATAAAGCGCAAGTCTTAACATTATTATTTGTCTATACCAATTTAGCTCTTTCATTAAACTTACCAATTAAATTTGGCGTCCTAAGGCTGTATACGATATCGCCCCATGTTCGGCACAGATACCACCGGTAAGCCCTATTCCTTTGGGTTTGAAGTCGCTAAAATTACAGTGGACAAACTAAGTCTTGACTCTCAATAATTCACAAAACTGCTATCAATATGCACAACAAAGCTCACGGACTATCAAAATCGAAATAATATCCGACCATACTTACAATAAGCTTCGAAACCTTGAGTATATAGTTGACATGTGGACAGTAGAATAATGCCAAAGACCTAGCATTATAAAATGGGTAGGCTGCTTGCCCGGAGCCGGTCCCAAGAAATAGGCGTCTCAATCCTTCAAGATGTTATGGGGAAGGACGAAACCGGCTTGCACTTTTATACCAGGAAACCACCCCCAATCAACTCAAACTGGTAAAACAACATTCTTTCCATACAAAACCTGTCGGACCTTCCTGAGCTTATAATGATATGCAAATGACTTAACCTAAATAGGCTGGATTTCACATAGGACAATGCTATTAATGAATGGACGGAAGAACGGAATTGTACCAGACCGACCTCGATACAAACTGTGGCACCCAATGGGCTGACTGAAATGACAATCGTGCAATCATACCAGAACAAACCACAAATTTAACAACTCGCTACAATATGTGCATGCTATAATATGGATGCGCGGATAAATTTATGACCTAACAATGAAATGACACTAAAAGCCCTATGCTTAATCCAAAATCAGATCTACCTATATCTGACAGGTGTCAATCGAAACATTCCATAACCAGCTGTTAACATCGTCCTGTTGAACCGGGAATACGTGCTGGCAGATATGAGCGTGAATTTTAATCTGATCTGCAGTATATATGTACGAAGTTATCTTCATCTGCATCAAATTATATATACATGTAAACACAAAATTGTAGACGGGTGGCAGCATTTTTGTCTGTTTCTTTTTGGTTTTGTTTGTATTGACTTAGAATGAATTTTCATATTGTTCAATATTTTCATGTCAATGTTACAAAACAGAAATTTAGTGTTTTAATTTTTCGGAATATTGTTTTAAAAAGCGGTAAGTATTGATAATTTTAAAAGGATTGCAGAGTGAAGTACGCGACTCAATGTTCTGAAATTGCATTACAGAGTGTAACATTTTGAGACCACTAATAAGCGTTCTACATGTAGGCGTTTGGCAAATAGCATCAGTTTGATCCTACCCATAGTTATATACATGTATGTACATTGTTTGTAGATACGTGTTGCCTAATCCTAATCAATTTCAAATGCACGAATGAGTAAGAGAAGACTAGAAAAGAAGATTTGCTACAACGCAAATCTGTCTGTGTGCCTCCAAAATGTTTATACATTTAAATGCTACAGCTGGTGATTGTGGCTTATTTCATGCACCTCCAGCAACCTATGAATTAAATTGGGAACGACACTTCTACCTATGATAGTTTTGAAGATATGCAGCATTTGTACTTTTTAAGTGGCCCTAATTAGCATAAATTAAAATTTTAAAACTTTTGGTTGTGGTTCATTGCATGCGCCTACAGCACAAACCTACAAACTGAAGTTGGAATGGCACATCTGCCTTTAATAGTTTTGAAGATATTCATCATTGAAAGTGCATATAATTTGGCATAAAATAAAGTTCTACAACTTTTGTTTGTGGGCAATTGGTTGCGCCAACATGACAAACTTATTAACTGAAGCAAAATGGCATCTCTACCTATAATACTTTTGAAGTTATTCAAGATTTAAAATTTCAAATGCCCTAATTTGCCGAATTCAAAGCTCTCAATCGTCTTTGTAAAAAAAAAGGCACGACTTCATGTGTTCACTAGCGACTGCAATATCTCTGTTGACCTAGCGCACTGTCCCGGCAATTTGCATGATGATTTATGCTGCAGATAATGGCGATGTACCGCACCCGTCTGTTCTGTACCTGTTGGCCCGGATACACGCACTAGCTGTAAACATCATTACAATATAATCTGAGCGAGTAATATATCCAGCTTCGTTTTGCATCTTACCTTAAACAGCTAGGAAGGGGAAGTTCAAAATTATGAAAGTTTGGGGGCAATTAATAGTTTTAAAGCTTCATGTCTTTAGAACTTTTATAGATAGACACAAAATTTTAAGTTGTGTATGTTGCATTGAGGCACCAGCCAATCTAATGCCATATGCAAAAAGTTTTAGCATGTTTAATTATGCTAGTTAGAAGCTGAGAAATGAAAATGTTGAATATCTTCAAACTATTACAGACAAAGATGGCAATCCAACTTCAAATTACATGTATATGTTTGCGCTTTGAGCGCATCTAATGAACCATCAACCGAAGTTTTAACATCAGATTTAGGCCAATTAGCAAAATATACAAATTTAAACCTTGAATATCTTCAAAACTAAAAAAGGTTTAATTCCAACTTAAATTAATAAGTTTGTGTTATAATCACATTCATTGTATCATAAACCAAAGTTGTGACATTTTAATGTATGCAAATTGGCTGAATACACGAAATTTAAGTCTTTAAATTTTGAATATTTCCAAATCAATCATGGAAAGAGGTGTCGCTTTAACTTCAATTCATAGGATCATGCTTCATATAGGTGCATCCCATGAATCATTGAATGGTGAAACAAAACTGTAAATTAAAATCTATGCAAATATGCAAAATTTAAATCTTAAGTATCTTCAAAACTATGACAGAAAGAGGTGCAAACTATTATAGATGGAAGTGTTATTTCCACTTCCATTCATAGGCTTTTGATTCGGGAACACCAAATAAACTGAATTTCACATCCTGAATATCTGCGAACTAGGCTTGAGGTAGAATTATCAGAAGACGGTAGACTCTGTTGATGTGTGTGTATGTACAGAAATGCTCAAATATTGATACGTGTGAACGTAAGATTGTTGTGATTATTATAGATGACCAGCCATGTAGGTAGCCATACTATGTTAGTGTGCATCTAATTGAAGACCAGGAGTCAATTATAACAAGAAAAATACACACTGTCTCCTGTCGTAACTTGCATTTATTTCTGATGTGTGCAGTCCAGGATAGAGACATGCTGCACATGCAGCCTGTTTTCTCCAAGTTGTCAGGGTGATTGAATATACAATCCAAAGGTAAATGTGGATCTTTTTGTTTGTTTATCTTTCTGACTGATTACGATTACTACCACTCAAAGAAGTACTTCCAATGACAAAATATAGTTCCACATACTGTCATCAATGATATCTCAGAAAATTTCAACCAGTCTGCATTATTTGTCACATGGTGACTGCCATGTGCCATTTTGATCAAATTAATTGAGACATTAGTGACTTTCAGACATTAAATATCACTTAGTTTCCAACCTTTTTCTGGATAACTCGGCAACCAAGCGTGAACTCCTTGCATGCTTTGTAAGCTGACAACTGCACACCTGCTACTTGCGAGCTGTTTGAAAAAGAATCAACCTACACAAGGACAACTGAACATACTGCATTTTGTAACCTCAAGCTTAGATCTGAAGCACCATCTCAATGTTCACAAGGCACCCCAAACTGTTAAACTTTGAAGAGTGTGTTCAACTATTCATTCTGTAAGACTACCTGTACAAAATAAGTGTTTGCTATTACAACTGGTGACCCTATGGGTATTTTCCTTGAGAAACATTGGAATATTTTGCCTGTGACAGAGGGATTTTGTATTGTTTAAGTACAAATGTGCTAGGTGATTCGTCTTAGCCAGGCACTACTTCCAGGCATATTTACCAGACGCTGCACCTCGTCGCAAATTCATGCCCGTGCTAACTCGGAATGAACAGACTGTAGTTGTGCATGCAGAGAATCAGTTGGACTGCAGAGTCCATGATAAAGGTCCCCGGTTAGAACTGAGTGGATGATGGGAGTTGGAGACAGAAACAGTGCAGCCACAGCCCTAAGGGATCAAATGCTCCTTGTAGCCCAATTTTTATTGTCACAAGAATCAATGTCTTTGCTCATTTACCTGCCTTTACATGTCACCTGTTGCATGTGACCTCTTTTTCCATGACAGAATTAAAGGATTGCCATATACATGTACAGCAGAATCTACCATAGTTACCAGATAAGAACTATTAATTTTTGTGTGAATATGTTTGGCATTGTGACTGGATCTTAACTCTAAATCATAAGTTGTGTACTGAATATTTGATGTACTCATGATACTGTGATGGGAAACTCAGAGACAGTACACATTTAGGAAAAAGCTTCTATCCACAGAGCAGGAATACGTGATGACATGGCAGTGAAAAGAACGTAGCCCTCTGGTAATCCTGTATCTTGCTATCATGATTTTGCAACCGAAGCAACTGTGCAGTAGAGCGAATTCAGCATTGAAAAGAAATGTCTTTAAACAAATATTATAATCATCATGCTGTTTACTCCAATCAACATGAAAGAAATATTGCAATATAATTTACATTCTGATCCAGGTACCAGACTGCTGTGTTCAAGATTTGATACAATCATTAACGGTGTGCCTAGTATTGCAAGTTGTTCATTGCTATACATTTCAAACAAAAAACATTTTGTCGCACACAGACAGATTTGCCAGAAAATCTAGCAAGCCTATTTTTTACATGTTCTTCATAATGGTAAAAAAGACATTGGTTTCTGTAAATGTTTCTAACATATTTGATTGTACAATATAAAGAATGTTCAGGCGTGGCTGCATTGCAAAAATGCTTGGGGCCATGTGTATTTTGCCAGGCTGGGATCTCTGGGTAGGTTATAGGGATACCGCTGCTCTCTATGCCAAAGGCGAGAATGACTTATGGAATTGAGCATGTTTGGTTTCACTGTTATAAATTTGCACATTTAGTCCAAGACGCTGGTACCAGCGTAAAGTACATACACATTTTAGAAATATATCATTAACCACAATGTAACTCTATTTACTAACGTTCTTCCATAAATGCAAACATTTGTGAAGGCCAAATGACATTGGCCTTCACCTGGATCCATTAGATTTCAATGCAAATGAAGAGCAACAATTCAGAAATCAATGCAAAGCAAATAGAGGTAAGGACTAAAATATAAATTTTTACGTATGTGGGATATGAGTTAAGGTCACACATGCACAAATCCGGAAAAGTTTTGTGATTTACCTCTTTAACATAAAATTATCGAAATCACTGCAAATGAAAGGGAGCTATGATTAAATAGCATAGAAAAACATGACCTATATTCATAAATCCCAAACCCAACAATGACAGCAAAGCGATTCCAGAGTTACCAGAGCATCAACATTCATCTTCCAATACCAATGTGAAGAAACAAATTTCACTCCTGACTTGAGATAGGCAGTCACCCGTGTAAGGCAACTGGTGGTTTTAAACCGGTCCTCTCAACCTTTGAAACATTCTCTAGTAGCTACAGACTATAGTGTTGACAAAATGTATAGGCAAGACCTCTCAAAACCCAAAGTTGTATTACTTCTGCCAAAGATAGAAAGAGACCTGGTAGGCCTATCACTCTTTAGTGCTCCTAACCTCTCAGTCAGTTGAGTTTACAGCAAAAGAAGAAAGCAGGCCTACATCGTTTTTGTGCTATTTATGAATCTGGAACATTATAAACACACTCTAGCGCCATTATAACTATGAGTCGGAGAACAGAACCCAAAATATATTTATTTTCCCGAGTGTCAATGCTGAATTGGTGTGGCTATACATACACAACCTTGACCAAGACCTTGGTCCATTGAGGTCATCTGCCAATATCGGAAAGCTCATGTTACGAGATTAACATTAAAAATTTACATAATTTCACCATATATTATTCAGACTTTTGATTAAAAAAAAAAAGAAAGAAAGAAAAAGCTGTATCTTACTCTATGGTTAAGTCATCCCAGAAACATGAATTCAGAAATATCGGCCCAGAAATAAGTCGGCGTCTAACATGGGTAAAAGTGACTTTAAGCTTTAGTTGAGCTAATTAGAATAGTAAAGCTGAAGTATTCTGCCACACCTCCTCATACCAATTACTTTGAGTTTCAGTTTATAAGTGACCTTAAGCACGTAGACTTGCATGATTTTTATGTGGATGAGGTTCATGAAAACATATTGGCAATGCAAAAAATTCTTAATTCCCCCGTAACTTAAAATGTATCTGGAAAAGTTAAAAAAAAACCCACACAAATCTTGTGGAATTGATGGATTTTTTGCTAAATTCTTGAAATATGCTCAAACTACCATAAGACAGCCCTGTGTCTGTTTAATAATATGCTGAAATTTGAAAACTTCCCATCCCAGTGGTCTCAAGGCGCTGTCTGTCCAATTCATAAAGAAAGGGAAGTAAATCAAATTCTGTGAATAACAGGAAGGTTACGGTACTTGTTACACTTGGCAAATTATTTGGAGCTATATCAAATGACAGACTTCGATTGAAGAATCGCAGGTTTGAGGATTATGATGTTTTTCCAATCCGTCTTTTTTTTGTAAACTACCCCTCCATATTTGGCAGAACAAGCAAAGAGAGGTCTCTCTTGCAGCATGAAAATGTACTATGGGGCAATGGGCAAGCCTACGGCAAAATGTTTGTTTAAAACATTTGATGCCCAAATACTTCTAATATTCGAATATGGATGTGAATTGTGGTTTTGTAACAGACCTCATGATATTGTTGAAACCGTTCAATTGCGTTTTCTAAAAAGATTGCTAGGTGTTCGAACACAGACACTTACCTTCGGTATTTATATGGAAACAAGTAGATTTCCACTCATTTAAGGCAGCAAGTAAGATTGATCAAATATTGGTTACATATCTTACTATTACGATATCTTAACCCTTACAGTGCTAATCACTGCTATAGTTGCTTTCTCATTACCATTAAACATATAATGGTTAAAAGAGTCAAAATCCTCATGAGGATACCTTTCACTCAAATACCAGCAAGCCTTGTCTGAAGCAAAAAGTAGTCTTAGCCAACAGCTGTTGACTCAATCTTAAATCAGCACTTTAAGGGTTAAAATGAGCCTACAACACTTCATTTGAAATGCACATTGCTGGTCAAAAGAATTGGTGCTCAACAGTATCTTATACTCTGTCACTCTGTTACCCTGGAGACTACTGGTACAGCCAATCTGTAGGGAATGAATAAATCTTTTTGTTAAATCGTTAATAGAAAAGTTTTGTGGGGATAAGTTGAGTAGCTGTGAGATCACACTTAGTTTGATAGACAACACCGGCCTCTTTGAACCATTCCTTTCTGGGAATGGGGCTTTGGTGTAGTGGATATGTGCTTTTTCCCTTTTCGGCTCCGTGATTGGTGCCGAAGGTTGCTGCTTCGAGACCCGTCCGTTCCGTGGTCACAAAACATATAGTACATCTATGATTGGATCAAATATGTTTATTGTAGGTTGAATGAATTATAATCCCTCGAAGATTGCAGCTATTTTACTTGAATCAGACCACGCATTAGTACTAGGTCTTACCATTGTGTCTTTGTATGTATCATTGTATGTATTGATTGTATGACTCATAAGTCATTAGTGACTCCTACTTGCCAATAAAATTATCATTATTAGTACATGGACCTCTCTGTGACCCAGACATTTGACCTAGTGACCTAGTTTTACTACATAACTGATATGGTAGTGCTGATTCGTGTGTTTCTGTGTTTGTGTGTAAGGTTTCATAAGACAAAGCACAGGTAAGTTTCAGCCCAGATTCGGAGATATGAATACATACCGCTGTCACTAAAATACACAACCTACAGACATAGTTTTAATTCAAAACAATATGCAGTTAGTCCTAATATATGCCTTCGTTATATTTCATAGACAAAGCAAAAAGTTAACAGAACAATGAATTAAGTTATAGTAACTGCATTTTGCTCCCAACTTTTTGTTATGAAATATAACATTGGCGAATATCAGAACTAAACTACATAGATTAAAGACAGATGTTACATGATATTTATCACTGTGACAATTAAGACATTTGACCTGGTGATCAAGTATTGTTGCACAAACACACCCGTGGTTTCTGATTTATGTCTGTCTAAAGCTTCATCACACTAATTCAACGATCAAAGAAGCTGTAGCCTGCACATGTCCATTAGAACGGCCTTACAAGTGCGTGTGCATTAGAGCGGCCTTACAAATGCATAGAAATCAATTACAATATTTTTCACTGTTTGAACGTGGCGCAAATTAAAAGTTCAATGAAATTAGAAAATTGCAGCAGTGGCTTCAGGTCAACAAATTTCGTAGAGGTTTAGATGGGGCTCATTTTAGTCTTGCTTAACAAAGACCTTTTGTTAGTTAATCCGTTATAAAACAAAATGGCTAATTAAAAATTATAATCATAAATGATGGAGCGGTCACTGGGTGGTGCTAGTACGTGCCAGGCCGGGAAGCGGCCCGGTCGAGGATCAGCTGAAGAGTGATTCACTCGATCCTCGCCAGGGCAGCTTCGAGGCGTGGCACGTTCTAGCTCCACGCTATGACCGTCCCATCATTTATTTTTATAATATTCATCATGTCTGGGTGCGACATTTTGTTTTTTTTCCCAAGAATTCTTTCTTCTTTACGACCACATTTTTCCGGAGTTTTTCTCAGACACTATTCTTTAAAAAAAATATACAATATCACAGTTCATATTAGGACAACTTTATTGGACCAACACACTGATATATATATATATATATATATATATACATACATATATTGTTTGTTTGTTTGTTTTTTGTTTGTTTTTTGTTTTTGTTTTGTTTGTTTTTTTTTGTTTTTGTATTTTTGTTTTTTGTTTTTGCCATATGTGTTTCAAATACTGCGCACATACGCACGTGTGGCACGATTACGACCCATGTCAGAAGTACTTTGTGACAGACTTTTCATCACAAAAACAACAAACAAACAAACAAAAACAAAAAAGCAACTACAACGCAATATAGCAGACTTCATATAAGGACAACTTTATTAAAACTGGAAAAAATACACCGAAAGATAGTTGTAAAGAAACGCTAAGAATTCTCTGAGTCACTGGAATTGACCAACATCCAGAAGTAATGGTTGGATGAGAAAAATGAATTAATGGTGATGACATTTCGTAACATGAATAAAAACAGCCAAGCTAAGCTCCAAAGATCTTAAACTACGGATGTGTCACTGCCTAACTTGTACTTTGTTCTGGAAGTAATCTGAGTCGGGTCTATAGGATTTTTAACTGGGGATCCGAAAGTGTATTGATTGGAATGAGGTCATGTAGCGACCGAGCAAGGTGGGTGGGGAGGCAGGTCTCTTTACATTGGCAGCGACCGAGCGGGGTGGGTGGGTAGGCAGGTGTCTTTACATTGCCATCTACGTTTGATATCGCCAATGCCTTACCATAAATGACCCTTAGTTACATTCACGTTGAATACTTCAAGGCCTCAGTGGTGAGCGGTGTATGCATAATCATTTTCTTCCTTTAAAAGTATGCCTAAACATTCCATATTCCACCTTTACATTATGCAGAAGGCATAATGTAATAGTGGATTGTAATAACCCTTCATTGCTCTGTCGTAACTACTATGATGACCTATAGGCCTACAAAGGTATGTCTCATTGCAAGTATTCCAAACTTTAGGCTTCGCTTTGTCCAATTGCCCATGTGTAAATTTCGCTAATTCTTGACGACTGTGTGCACATATGATGAGAATGAATTGATTTCATTGTAGAGAATGTTGCTTCTTAAATACAGTAGCCGAAAGTTCGTGACCACAAGCAACCATTTTTCTTGCATGTTGTTTGAGCGCAGGATTAACGCTCGGAAGTGTCGTGATGACTTATGTAGTGCACACTGAATATACCATTTCATCTATGTTATTTTGTTGGATAAAATATGTCGAAACCATAACATGGAAGATCGGTATGAGAAGATAACGAAGATCAACATCACTGTTTATAACACCAACACATTTCTAATAATTTGGCAAATCCATTTCTGATTAAGCTATGGTGATCATGAATAACTGATCTAACATCCCTTTAAAAATTGCTGCACTTCAAATGAACCTAATCTGCCGCTACACGGTGGTAGATGTAAATTCACGCATGTATCAAGGTTTCAATGAATGAGTACAATTATTTGTAATTTCATACTTCTGTCTGAAAGAATTAATTCATCATTCAGTTATCGGACACGTCGGGATTTTTCAACGGACCATGTGTTGCTATACATGTTTCATATGGTAAGCTAGAAGATCCATGCTGTCAAGTGCGCATGTGCAAGTGAAGCCATTTTCTGGTTGAATCAGATGGCGAAACTGCTCGAGTTGTCAATGTTTCCATCCATCCTGAAGGCCTTTCGATCCAGCGTATGCGTTGCATTATTCTTCGCTCTGAAACAGTGAACACATTAAGTCATAGCTGGGTAATGTTCACATTAATTTCTGATTTAGGTAAATTCCTCAATGTACATGTATTCCTACAGTAACATACAAAGTGATCTTGCTGAAAATCCCATGGTATAGCCTACATTGTAAGGATAAGCAAATCTAAGGATCACTTACAATGGGATCTCGTCCCATAAAGGCATTGCAACTACGATTAAACTGTGTTACATCCCGTCAGTTCCAGTTTTAGTCATGGATTTAGAAGATTTTTTTTCTAAATCAAGAGTATATTATTGATACAAATTAACGCCGAACTGTTGTTGAGTGACCTGCGTTTAAGTTCAGTCCTTTACACTGTTCAATTCTTGGTAGTCATCATTGAAATTACTCCCTAGTCCCTTCTTGCTTTTAATATAATTTCCCTAATGTAACGTTTAAAGAGTTGGGCCCCAGAGGCAATATGCCAGATAAACTCTGTGTTCCCCTGTTTCCATGCGAAGATAATTAATAAGAAGCCCCCTGGATGCAAACCCAAAATAAACAGTCTTTGTCAATGGCCCAGAAGTCAAGTTTATGTTGTATTCAGAAGCTTAAATAACCTGTCCACGGGTCGTTCAACCTATCGCAAATTGCACATAAATAAGTAAAACAAAATCTCACCGAAGGTTGTCAAGCTGAAAACATAAGATGCATATCAAGTTAATTTCCCTGTGTTTTTATTTTTAGTTATTTCGTCAGTGACACAAAACCTCAAAAATGAAAGCACAAAGAAAAGTGTGAAGTAATATAGGTTTATACCAGATGTATTCCTATCAAGCACAGCCCAGCTTCTCCAGTACTGTTTGGAACAAAAATATGTTTCATTCAACATGGGTTTAAAGAAATATGTTTAAATCATGAAATTAAACTTCATTTACAGCCCTGAAACGCAACAACCACGAATATTTATACACATAAAACAACTACATTTATGGTATTTTGTGGCAATTTTTAGTCCTCAATCAACTCAGACAAAAAGCGAATGTATCATTTTAGATTCAGGCCAAGTTACTTCACAATCTCTCGTCCTTAATCAACTGAGAGAAGTTTATGTTCCATTTTACTTTTTAGATTAAGGTGCAGTTACAACTGTAATTATCGAGTATAGTTTATTGAAAACAAGGCCAGGTTCACTTAATCTAGATAAATTACCTGCACATAAGCAAGTCATAGAGTTCCGAACATTTGCGCGTATTAATATTCTAAATATGGGTTTGTACAAGAGGGATTCATATGAAGGCCACATTAAGCAATGAAAGCCAGGCTGGGTAGGCTCCACCAACGCTTTCATTAATCAACTAAAATTACATGCGTTCAGCAGGACTTTCCAGACACACATCGATATTATTATGTGGTAGTTATACCATGTATTTAAATTGTCCTGGCCTAAATTTGTTAGATATGCATTGATTAGTAATATCTTATATAGTTTTTACAGCTCCCGACAAAATAATAATAATAATAATAATAATAATAATAATAATAATAATAATAATAATAATAATAGTAACAACAACAACAAATATAATAATAATAATAATAATAATAATAATAATAATAATAATAATAATAATAATAATAATAATAATAATAATAATAATAATAATAATAATAATAATAAATCAACCAGGCGCGATAGAGACAGTGGCATAATCTGAGCCTTGGAACACCAGGTGGCACTACTGGTTATATAGGAGTTTCTCAGGACTCGCGACCCGTGGAAAAAATATCAAGTACCACTGATCTATCCATAAGATAGCACCAGCCACTTTAATATTGAGTGGGAACCTCCTACCTTATGTGACCTACTACGAGGTCATTTTGGAAAGAAATGGAGGAAGAACAGTGATGAATTCAGCTTGTGATTTTCAATCCGATCATTTTGTGTGTGTATACCGGCCACAGAATACCCGAAAACAGAACTGATTTTTCACACAGTGTAGTTTTAAAGACTGAAAGGTTCTTTATCGTGTAGAATATATATGAATAATGAACAAAAGAAAGAGCACCTTAGATGAAATCTATAGTCCAGCGTTGGTTGTCTGCACCATGAAAGTTGTAGGCGCACAGTTTTGCTCCATTTGAATCGTCAGCACCTTTGATGTCGCAGCACATTTGGTCGTTATGTCTGTTGACGATGCGATCCCCACTGAGGACCCACTGTTGTTGGCTGTTGCTGGGGTCATACGGCTGCATGCGCATGCTGCCCTCTGAGACCAAAAGCAGAAATAAATACAACTAGAAAATATCATTTGCTTGATTGCAAATCTAACTGTGTGACTTCAAAATAAGAATATTTTGAAATGCTCCGAATATTTCCCTTTGTATCGGTGTTAACTCAATTTTGTTGGACAGACGAGAGGCAAACCAAGCACAAGACGAAATGGCAATGGGGGTTGCAGTGGAAAATTTTGTTTCCTTGACATAATTGTGAATGGGATTTCTACCAAGAAAATAGTTCTAGTTTTGGAAATCAAAGAGGCTACCAATAGGCAATTTCAATAACCATGCAGTTAAAGTGTAGATTAATTTGCTATTATGATTTAGAACTATGCAGTTTTTCAGTGAATGGTACGGAATAGGACTTTGCTCTTAAAATATCGGACTTGATAGTGTTCAAACGGTACATGGGCTTACAGAATTAGGTTTGTAAAGCTTCTCTTTGTATTAAATAGACAGGAGATTTATAGTAAACATATTGCTATCAGGACAGCTTTACTGTCACTAAAATCAGGAAAGCTTAAAGAACCAATCTACAGACACTGGTCGGGTGCCTTGCTTGCCAGACTTTAGCAACACTTGTACAAAGGTGACTATCCCCGACTGCTTTGCTACGCCATATCCATGCCTGCACAAAGAAACTATACAAACCTGCTGATCTGGTTGTATTTGCTGCAGTCACCACCCCCCCCCCCCCCCGCATGCAGTTTTGAAGATATTCAAGATTTAAAATTCGAGAATTGATCGTAATTAGCGTTGCTTAGAATGCAAAAACATCTGTTCTATATTCGTTAAACGTGCAATGGTCGATAACGTGTAAAACTTGGAAACGCATGTCTATCAATGTCCTGAAGATATTCAAGATTTAAATTTTGAATTAAAATGCAGCAACTTTCAATTTGTTTTTATTAGATGCACAATGTTTTTAAAAGTATTCAGCTCTCTGCAAAATGACATGGTTTCGTGTATGGATCTATAATCATACCAAATTTACAGTTTCTAAGTGTTATAATGGTTGGACAAAATTGCTGGTAAAGAAAGAAAGAAAGAAAGAAAGACAGAAAGAAAGAAAGAAAGAAAGAAAGAAAGAAAGAAAGAAAAAGAAAATGTCAGTGTTGGTACACAGCCATAACTGCAATTTACTTCAGAGGTTGTGCTTTTGGTCTAATTAATTCGCACGATGTTAAATTTGAATTGGGGATCTGTTTCGATGGTTGTGGCCGTAATACCAGTTCTGCTCCTTTCTAACATGAAAGTTGCACGTGCTGCTGAGTGAGTGTATCAACAGCAGTACCTTGCCTGCAGCTGTCATCCGCCAGCACGTCTGGCATCGGACGACCACCAGAGACTGCAGAGTGTTACTATAGGTCTTCCAGTTTCCGGTTTGTCTTTGCTGAACTAAAGAAAGTTTCAAGGCAGAGCACTGACTAACGCTAATTAAAATGTCAAAGGTCTTTGTGGTAGGATAATAATTCGGCGTCGGGGTGCTGCTATCTCACAATACGATGTAGGCCTACACTATCTGGCAACCAATCGACAAATAGCGCTGTCATACAACTATTGTGCGCTATACAGTTTTGTCCTTTTTAAGAGATGTTCACTTTTAGTCTTAATCCAGGTTTATTGAGGATTCTAAAATACGCTCAAAACGGGCAGTGTCCACATTGCTTCACTGGCTCAAATACTAACGGTTACATTCAATGTATGACTAAAACAAATGTTGTGCTTTATTGTATGTTTGTTGGATTATAAGCTTTAAATTATTTCGGTTTTCACCAGGGTCGATAAAAAAATCCCCTAATGAAGGGGCATGGGGTAAACCCCAGGGCATTAATTATCTTCTAACCACTGCGAGTATGCATGAAAACAGTCTTGGTAACTATATCATGGGACGAAATTTGTCTACCGCTGTCCAAATTCACACCCGAACTACGAGAGCCAGGAACAGCAGTCTTGATTACCACTTACGTCAATAGCAAATTAACTTTCTTAAGTCTTACCGCTCGCGTCAATAGCAAAGTCTTAAACGCTTGCGTCGAAAGCAAAGTCTCAGGCCTAAACACTTGCGCAGTTAGCAAAGGCGTACCGCTTGCGTCTATAAGTATAACAAAGTCTTAAACGCTTGCGTCGATAGCAAAGTCTTACCGCTTGCGTCAATAGCAAAGTCATTCATCTTGGATCTGATGACTCCATACTGGTCTTCATACCACAGCTGATTGTCCGACATCCCATCATTTTGGTCATACATGATAACTTTAGTACCTGGAGATGGGTCGGCACCACGGATGTCCAGAACCTTGCTATTCATATTACTTCGGATAAAGAAGTAACGAGGCGCACTGAAAAAATATGCCGGGGTGAGAGAAAATATCTTTACTGAACAGCCCTCCCCCTCCCCTCAACCCCACCACCCCCCAACCCCCCGAAAAAAAAAAAACAAACAAACAAACAAACAAAAAACAAAAACAAAAAACCCCCCACAAGTTTCTTCAATTCCTTGCAACCTATATAAGCCTATATTGGTAAATTGGCAACAAATACCCGATTAACAGTTGACAGATTTTTCTGTCATTCAGACGACCTATTAGCGTCTTTACTCCAGGAGCCTACAATGGAAGCTCTTTAGTGTATTGCAGAGGTGACATTAATCTAGCCTCTGGCTCTGCAGTTTATTCAGGTGGTTGTGTTACGTTTTAGGTGGTAAAGGTCTGATATGAAATTTTTGACAGCAATTGCTCAAACAGACGGACAAAGAGTTATACATGAAGATATCTTTATTGCTAGAAAATGATAACTCAGTAATGTATCTTTTAAACAAATAGCCAGGAGAAAATGCCAAAATTACTATATAAAATAGAAAAACAAAACAAAAACAATAACGTACACATATTCGGCGGTCCACTGCTGGTTTTCACCCCCATGGTAGTCCCAAGCACAAACTCGTGCCCCGGGATCGCCTTCTGCTCCAGCTATATCAAAACTCCAGTTTGGGTTGACACGGCTCTGAACGCGGCTGCCTGCTACCATCCATTGTTGGTTGCTGTTACCAGGGTTATATGGATGCAGACATATACTGTCACCTGTAAAATATTAATCCAATTTCAAGCAATTCGCACGTAATGTAAATTAATACTGATTTTGAACGTTGCGTTTGTATGGTGGCATATAAGTGCCATAAAAAAACTAGAACAGACCGATTTTCCAACAGAAAATCAAATGTCTCCCGGTGGAACACTTACGTCTCTGAATGAGCTACAGGTGATAACAAATTACAAATGACCAAGTTTGCTTGAAAATTACAATCCTATTTTAGCTCTCACCTAGATACATTACTCTAGCAATTTTCATCAAGTTCTTCAAGACTTATTGCAGAGAAACCAATTTCACATAAATGACCCTGTGACCTTGAAAATTAGGTCTAGGTCACCCAAATACAATCACAACCTTTGTCTTACCTTGATACAACATTATTACCAAGTTTCATCAAATTCCATCCTCTTCTTCATGACTTATCGAACGGAAACCAATTTCACATAAGTGACCCTGTGGTCTTGAAAATTCGCTCAAGGTCATCCAAATACAATCACAACCTAGGTCTTGCCAAGATACATAATCCTACCATGTTTCATCAAATTCTATCTTCTTCTTCATGAGTTATCAAACGGAAACCAATTTTACATAAGTGACCCTGTGACCTTGAGAATTCGCTCAAGGTCATCCAAATACAATCCCAACCTAGGTCTAGCCTAGATACATAATCCTGCAACGTTTCATCAAATTCTGTCAAGTCCTTCAAGACTTATCGCACGGAAACCAAGTGTTGAAGAAGCTGAAGCTGAAGCTGAAGAAGAAGAAGAAGAAGAAGAAGAAGAAGCAGAAGCAGAAGCAGAAGCAGAAGCAGAAGCAGAAGCAGAAGCAGAAGAAGAAGAAGAAGAAGAAGAAGAAGAAGAAGAAGAAGAAGAAGAAGAAGAAGAAGAAGAAGAAGAAGAAGAAGAAGAAGAAGAAGAAGAAGAAGAAGCACTTAAACAATATGTCCCCCGGCTTCCACCGGGAGACATAAATCTCTGAGAGAAAATGGCGCGAAAAGTAGAAAAAAAAGAATACTAGGAAGCGAAAACGGGAAATTAGAACGCAAAAACACGAAAACTCGGACGAGAAAACTAGAAAAGCGAAAACTAGAATACTCGAGAAGTAGAATACAAGTGCATCTATCAATATGATGTGTTGTATCCAAAGTAGAAGGGGTGGGAGGGGTAATAAAATCTAATTTTAGTTCTATAAAGATAACCCTTGCAGTTGTATTGAAATATCAACAATTCTGCAATAAACCCCAACCCACGACCATCGGTTGCAAATTTATTTTTCATACCTACATACTTGGCAGCACATAATGACGTGATTTGATTGCATATAAATTACTTGGTATTTACGATTTGAAATGGAACTCAAGAAATAACACAGGTACAGATATATAAATTTGGCACGTATTCACACTCAACACATCAAAGCTGCTGTCGACCAAATTGTGTCCACATTACATGAGAGTGTCTCGAGTTTTGGCGACTGCCCCGCCCTGAGAACAATTTCATTCAGATGATCCCGAGTGGTGTGTGAAACTCGCCCACGTAACCAAATGTGTTACCAGTGCCAATCGGTGCCTGTCAGTGCTCAGTCAGGCCATGGAGGCACTATACAGATGGTCAGGTCGGCATACTTTGACCCATGGTAAAAATTTGGTGCACTAAGCCAAACCAAGTGGTGGTTTTCACAAAACTTCATTAAACTGAAGTTGGAATTTGGGACTTAAATTGAAAATAATAGCTTTTGTGGATTTTTTGTGCATTCTATCTATCTACCTCTTACCTACCTATCCATCGATCTACCTGTGTGTCTGTCAACAGCCAGCAAATATGATGCTAAATTCTCATACCAATATTTTTCAGCATTATATTTGTCTGTAATAAAATAATGACTGAATGCTTTTGGTCCGCACACTTGCACGTAACCAATGTTATTTCCAGTAACTCAGTATGACAAATACAAAATATACAGATAGATCAGTCCAAAATTAATTTGGCAAAGGCGGCAAATTCGGGTACCATATATATATATATATATATATATATATATATATATATATATATATATATATATATATATATATATATACGTATATATACATATATATATATATAAAACGACCTTAATTATTGGCTTTGTAAAGTATGTTTTACCGTTAGTATCAAATATATATAGACATATATTTATATTCTCTCTCTCTCTCTCTCTCTCTCTCTCTCTCTATATATATATATATATATATATATATATATATATATATATCATACTAAGGTTTAAACATACTTTGCAAAGCAAATGATTCAGTCAGCGGGAATGTGCTAAGACAAGTTTCTCGATCCGATGCCGATTTTATTTATTAAACCCCCAAGTTGGGGATACAAGTAAAAGTACATCGAATTAAAATTATACATTGGAATAATATTCAAGCAATACAAACATAAAAAAAACCTCTGCATAAGTTATGCCATATAAAAATGCACAAAGGTTTGGCAGACCTGCACCATTATAACATAATTTTGCACCCTTATGAAATAAGTCATTAAGAACTAAAAACAGAAGGGAGGGGAGAGACGGGGGGGGGGGCATGGGATAGGTGCACATGGGGTCATGACAGAGCAGTCATGATCCCATGGGCACCCACATCCACCATGGGCCGGCCCCCCCCCCCATCCCCCCCCCCCTCAAATATAGTTACATGTATTATCCAAATGCTTTGGTAAGTAGTTTGACTAAATGAAATTCCTCACTGTATGGCTTGAGGAACTGTTCGGAACAGATAAGTGTTCTCAGTGAGTCAATTATGCCATTTTCTGTAGAGGGTTTATGGTTAAAAGTATAATCCTCGGTAAAAATGCGAGTCGCTGGAATTTTAAATCTAGCCAGTTTTTCAATTAAAGTGCCTGTGTAAAGTTTGCCTTTTGAAATATATTCAGCCAAGAGAAAATCATTGACATCTCTGGCCGGAGACTGTAAACAATTTATATTTTAAACAGAGTTGTACATTTTTGTTGAACCAGATGATCAACGGATTTTATGCCGATTGCCTCCATTAAATTAGAATGGTGATGTCTTTTAGGTAGACCCCAGGCGGCTTCCACACAGGTACCTTGGACCGAGTTCAAATTATTTACCAAAGATCTTGACAGATCGATACATTCCATACCATAAAGCAGTGTTGGTTGGCAAATAGTTCGCCACAGATGGGCTTTAGGCTCTGTTGCCAGACCCGGGTAACATAAACCGGATTCGCCCAAACTATGGTAAGCACCTCGGGCAGAGTCTGTGCGTTTTGAAACATGAAGATCACTTTTGAGATTACTTGTAAAATGGATGCCCAATATTTCTAAAGAATCTGCTACATGCATAACAGGGCCTTCTTTACCAAGGGTCCATACTGGAGGATCATGAAAATTAGGATTATTCATAGACATGTATAATGATTTCTTGATACCAAAGGAGAATCTCCATTGTTTGGCATAGTCAACAGAGGCATTAATTAGGACTTGCAGGCTGGAGGCTGGAGGCTGTAGAGCTAATAAGGGTAATATCGTCTGCATAGGCAAAGGAGTTTATAAAAGTTGAGCCAATTTTGACTCCTCTGTCTATCAGAAGTAATTTCTGTAGCAGATCGTCAATGAAAACGTTAAAGAAAAATAGTTGATAGTTACGCAATAAGAGCCTGTCTATTATTGGTGGCTTTAAAAATCTTCCTCAAAACAAGGAGTCTCAGTGGTTAGACTCCTTGCTCAAAGACATAAAAATGTCATTTATCAAAATACTTGCCATCGACGTCAATACAGTAGTCATTGAGTTTAGATCGGATTGTGCCGGACATATGGTCTTCATACCACAGCTGATTGTCGTTTCCATCTGGCTTCTGATGCCAAGTTACTATCCGGGCACCTGGGTACGTGTTACCCCCTTCTACGTCCAGGACCAGGCCGTTCATGGCGCTTCGCAGGAAGAAGTATTTGCCGTACGACATCTTTCTGAAATACACGTGGGAAACAAAATGTCATGATTATTTCTTTGTAAAGCCTTTATCTATCTTTACATATTTTGAGTTCATATACATTTGGGGGGGGGGGGGGGGCAAATCAGGCATAGGCTGTCTCAACAATAGTGCAAACCAAAGACATGTTGCCTTGTGCCTTAAG
Organism: Hermodice carunculata; assembly: GCA_964020975.1. Taxonomy (NCBI): domain Eukaryota; kingdom Metazoa; phylum Annelida; class Polychaeta; order Eunicida; family Amphinomidae; genus Hermodice; species Hermodice carunculata. The sequence continues at coordinate 83,094,625 of OZ026616.1, read as the reverse complement.
TGATCAGTTGTTCTCTGAACAAGAGCACATTGTGTGTGCTATAAACGTTCTATACGCCTGTGAAAGATGTAACGAACAGTTATATACGTCACCGAAAACTGTCCAATAGCTTCATTTTTTAAATGAGTAAGTAGCATCAAAATGTGCATAACCCCAAAGCCAAGTAATAGGCAAGGACAGGGAAAAAAAGGTTCAAATACTGCCTAAAAGAGGACACTGCAGTCAGGGGAGGGCTATGGCTGTATATTCCCATTACTTTACATTGTATATATACTTTGCAACTTAGTAACTTGAACACTTCTGCTGCACATAGAAACACTACATTTCAGACAGTAAATCCAGATTAACAATTAAATACCTCACAAAACTCAAATAACTACAGTTACATAAGTGACTAGTTTATTCGAGTTTGCTTTAACATACAGTCTAATGTGAACACACACCTGTCTCCCTCCAAATGTTTGTGTATTTAGTTGTGTATTGGGGCGAATGCACACCTTAGAGATAATTTCGACCTTTCCTATTTCCGCCCTATGGAAGAGGCAAAACGCCAGCATGCTTAACCAGCTGAAAACATTTTGCGTTTATTTTTTCTTAGCTATTGGATATTGCAGACAATTGCGCTATGACGATTTTGTACTGACAGATATTTTACCAGCATAAATGATGACTGTTATGACTGTATGCATGCACCTTTCAGAAATATAATGGGGTTGTATGCTTGTAATTTATATTTAGTCTAAAACTGAGAGAGAATACATTAAAACTAGAAAAGGTGATTTGCTACATAGCAAATCAGTGTGTGTGTGTCTTCAAAGCTTATTGGTGCACAATGGACGCTTCAGTACTGAGAGTATGATCGGTACAACGTTACGAAAGTGTACAATGGGTACTTCAGTACCACAGTGTATGGTCGGTACGACCTTGGAGGAATTTTCCTCCAGGTACGACAAGGTTACGACAGTGTACAATGGGTACTTAAGTACAACAGTGTATGATTGGTACGACAATGTTACGACAGTGTACAATGGGTACTTCAGTACTACAGTGTATAACAGATACAACCAGTTAGCGTAATCAACTGGTTTTCAGGAACAATGTTGGAAAGCCACGCTTGACACAGAGCAGCCTCAGTGTAACAAGCTCCAAAGCTTACTCCAATGCACCCAACTTTTCTCCTTGATGATGGAAAATACTTTGTCAAATTGTCTCAAAGTACTCTAACTCAACTCAAGTTCAATTTTACCACATAAACCTCTGTGTAATTCCAGAAGTATGCCTTACACAGCCCAGCCAAGCTTGTGTGCAAGCCTGTCTGGTGTATGTGTTGCAGGCACAACCTGCCAGTGTGCATACAGAAGTTATACAACTTCTATGCATACTACTTGGCAACATCTAAAAATAGAGCTCTGTCACAGCTTAGGTAGGCAACATATTACTCAAAGGCACACTGTATCTTCCACCCCTACTATATGATTCCACTTTCACCAACATGCCCGGACTGTTGCTAGGCAACAGGCCTTGTTCCGATCTGATACCAGGAATTCCCAGTCTCAGCTCCAATTCAGATCCAATGCATGTATACAGACATCCAGAATTTGTTTCATTCCACTTCATTTAACTGGATCAATCAGCAACAAAGCCATAGTAGATATAAATGGAAGCTAATGGTGCATCTAATTATTATATTTTTATGACATAGTCAACCTTCAGAACCTATTGTATTTTTGCTTTCTCTCACCAGGTGTCACCACCTATCAGAGAGCTGGACAAATCTGTCTTGCGGTCATGCTTTTGAAGATTTCAAGATTTGAAATTTCAAATGCCCTAAATTTGTATAATTGAAACTTGTATAGCCTTTGTTACCAATTCATCAGATGCGTACTAGTCCACAACATAGTATAGGACTAGAAGTTGGAATGGCATCTCTGTTCATTATAGCTTTGAAGTTATTCAAGATTTCAAATTTCCAATGGTGCTACTTAACATATTTTACATTACCACAACTTTTGTTTTTAGACCTTTTAGGTGAGCAATGGTCAACGACCCCTGTTAGAAGTTGGAATGACATCTCTATCTATTACAGTTTTGAAGATATTCAAGATTGAAAATTTCAAATGCTGCTAATAAGCATAATTTAAATTGCTACAACTTTTGTTTCAGATCCATTACATGCGCAACGGTCAATAACCCCAATAGAAGTTCAAATGACATCTCTATCTATAAAGTTTTGAAGATGTTCATGATTTGAAATTTCAAATGCTGTTAATTAGTATAATCTAAATTGCTACAACTTTTGTTTTAAATTCCCTATATGCGCAATGGTCAATAACCATCTAGTAGAAGTTATAATGACATCTCTATCCATCATACTTTTGAGAATATTCAAAATTGAAAATTTCAAATGCCCTAATTTGCATGATTTTGAACATCTTCATTCCTCTGCATAAGAAAACAGAACTCCTTGTATGGAGGCACAATCATGCCAAGTTTGGAGTTCCTATGTAAAATAGTGTCAGAGAAAAGTGTCGGACAAGTTCACTGGTCAATCAAGAAAGAAAAAAAAGAAAGAAAGAAGGAGGAAAGAAAGAAAGAAAGAAAGAAAGAAAGAAAGAAAGAAAGAAAGAAAGAAAGAAAGAAAGAAAGAAAGAAAGAAAGAAAGAAAGAAAGAAAGAAAGAAAGAAAGAAAGAAAGAACCATTTTAACTACAGCCTCCTCAACTACGCCCAGAAACTGGACCACGAGGACCTTGGCAGGATCCCCAGAAGCTTCGCACCATGTTACATATTGTTCTGAATGTGAGGGAAAAAGAACTACTACTAGAAAAGATGATTTGCTGCACAGCAAATCAGTATGTGTATCTTCAAAGCTTGTTGGTATGAAAATGTACAATTGGTATTTCAGTGCTACAGTGTATTATCGGTACGACAATGTACAATGGGTACTTCAAGTACAAAGTGTATGATCTGTTTGACAATGTAAAGACAGTATACAATGGGCACTTCAGTACTAAGTGTTTGATTGGTACGACAATGTTACGACAGTATACAATGGGTACTTCAGTACTGCAGTGTATAATCGGAACGACAATGTTACGACATTGCACAATGGGTACCTCAGTACTACAGTGTATGATTGGTACGAAAATGTTACGACAGTGTACAATGTGCACTTCAGTACTACATTGTATAACAGATGCAACCAGTTGGCGTAATCAGCATTTTTTCAGGAATAATGTTGGGAAGTCACACTTGACACAAAGCAGCCGCAGTGCAACAAGCTCCAAGTCTTACTCCAATGCACCCAACATTCAAGATTTTAAATTTCCAATGGTGCTACTTTGCATAATTTACATTGCTACAACTTTTGCATAATTATAAACATCTTCATTATCTGCATAAAAAGACAGAGCTCCTTTTATGGAGGAACAATCATGCCAAGTTTGGAGTTTCTATGTGTAATAGTGTCAGAGAAAAGTGTGGGACAAATTCATTAGTAAAAAAAAAGAAAGAAAGAAAGAAAGAAAGAAAGAAAGAAAGAAAGGAATGTGTGTTGACACACACACTCCAAATAAATGCTACCTTGCCCCAATTTCAGTGACCTGGGGCATAAGGTCACCAACATGGGATCACAGACAAGTTCTAAGAGAGGATTATCATCTTGTGTAAATCAGTCATATACATAGATCAGAAACAAATTATCCAATCATGAACTTTGACCTTGCCTGCTTAACAACGGTCTTGCTTCGCCGGCAGGACAAAGCCAGTGCTGCTCCGTAAGCATTATGATCTTCAGGCAAACTGAGCTTCCAAATCGCGTAAATGTCATCTTTGTGAACCCATCACAGTCCCCAATTTTTTCCTATGTTTAGTAAAAAAAACTTATCCAGTTGGTAACGGGCAATATTATTATTACAAATGGTCATACGAATAACAGTCACCTGAAATTGAATATTTAGTGCAGCACCACCCCACCCGTTCAGAACACACACACACGCACAAAATAAAAAAAAAAAAGCACAGCGCCATCACCGCACCCTGTTTTATGAAGAGTCTGGGAATAATGGTTTGTGAGGAGAAGTAGGAAGTGCGATTTGTAGACTGCACCAGCCGCGGGACAGAAGGGCGGACAAGGAAGGAAAGGGGATAGCAAAACCTCAGCTGATTTACAAGTCAGCTGAGGTATATATATATATATATATATATATATATATATATATATATATATATATATATATATATATATATATATATATATATATATATATCCAATTAATGCCTCTGCTATCTCAACACAGCAAAAAATCATGTAACTGCATGCATTGTTAGTTAATGCAAAGCAACGTGTATGCAACGCGAAAGTCTCGGATGTACCAGTTGACAGATTTTTTATTAATTTACTCAGGAGAATATAGCTGCATCATCTCCTCTGACAGTATTACCAGAATCTGGCATGTCCAATTTCAATCTAGGCACCAACAGCTATAGTGTTCCCAATGGCCGACGGCTGATCTAGTTGACCATAAATAAACCTTGCAATCAGCATGTGCAACAGCATCCGTGGGTCATTAACCTGTTTATATACTTGCCACAAATACCGACAGAAATATCTGAAAGGTAATTAATGGCCATTTTCAAGAAAGATAGGAATTGAGGTTGCGTTTTTCTGGGTAGGTTGGAAACTGCTTAATAATTTTTCAAAAGTTTCAGAATTTTCAGTCTGTTGTAGGTATGGGCGCCACATAACTGTCGTGGTTAAAAGTCAAGTTCGTCTTTAACGATTTCCTCTGAGCAACAACTTACAAACTGCAATGCAAGTTTCCACAGCTTTAGTACAAGGAGTCCCCCCCCCCCCCCTTTTTGATAGCTTAAATCTTTATAGTATTGTTATCTTTATATTCAGAATTCAGGAAGGTTTAATATATGATTATGAATTTTGGAAACTACTTTTCGACTAATAAAAGAGCGGTAATTGTAATCTCACTATAATACACATCAAACATGCCCCCTCCCCCAACTATTCTGAAATTGTGGTCCCGCATGTTGCCTATCTGTGTAATAGTGTTTCGAAACATCAATGTTAAATTGTGTTGTCTTACATGTACAAGAGGCCCTAAAATAAGCTGGGAACCTCTCGGTCAATTGTTTTTCAATAAAATGTGTTTGAATCAAATCTTTAGTATCTCAAATCATCAGCATTTGGGCGGAGTCGGCATGCGCACCGTCTCTGGAAGCACTCTTGAGTGTCCGGAGTGCGCAGAGCAGTGTCATATGTCCAATCTCAGGACCCGGTCAAAGCATAATGTCAAGTTAAAGTACAGTCTGAGCATTCGACGAAACAGTATCTGAAGATCGCCTTGCGGGCAAAGAAAAGGGGTGTAGCAGAGGTCGTTTGAAAATACCGGGTACTGTCGACCGATTTGAATGGAGCGTGTTAAATAGACGGAATTCGTATTGTGAATTCCGAGTAAGTGATTTTCCTGGCCAGAGGAGAAAGATCCTTACATGTGTTTCCTTAACACTTTGTAGCAATGACTCGTGCAAATTTACGTTGCAATCAAAGTCCCTCCTGAGCAAGGACTCACCTCTCTGTATAACTGCGATAAACTGAGCAAACGTCCTTTAGATTTGAGGTTAAAAAACCTTAAAACCATATGAACATATCATTGCGCTGAAGGTTAACCCAAGAGTAGGCCTACTAGGTCCAATGAATATATGGATGTGTAGTTTCCATACAGGGTAGTAGTATAGATAAAAATTAATGAGGGTGGGTAAGGGGTTTCCCGTACTGGCGTACTGGGGCTTTTTATTTACCGTACTGGCGTACTGGAAGCCCTCTTATTTTACGTACTTCGTACTATCCAAAATTTTGAAAGATTTTTATTTTCCGCACTGCGTACTCCAGATAAATAATTACCTGTACCAGCGTACTGAAACCCCCCTTACCCCCCACCCCTTATTAATTGGGGTCCAGCATTCTGAATTCTGCCAAAATCACCAGATACGAGGTACAGAGGCCTTCTAAATTGCCAAGACTTGAAAGTGTTAAAAAACACTTGGTCAAAAGATTGTGGTGATGACAATCACTGAGGCATATGCCAGTTTGAAATCTGCACAAAAGTGAGTAGTTTGTGATATCGAATCATAAGCTTTGCTGGTACTCGACGGGAATCCCCTCAACAACACCCGCTAGAGTTGTCTATTTTTATCATTGGTTTGTGACAATTTCTATTTAAACCTTTGACCTTTATAGATTTAAGTGATTGTGCCCAGCTAATAAGATTGCTTTGTTATGCAAGATCTATTGTATTTCCTTATCCAAAGTCACATATTTGGTGATAAAACAAAATTGTGGGTCGGACGCAACGTCAGAGCGTTCGAGTGTCGGGCAATGAAAACATATCAAGTCAAAATAGATTCAGGCGAACTATTGACCTCTGAAATTGCATTTGAAGGACCAGTGGAGCTAAAACATGTACTCCTAATCTTTGATTATATTTGTACACTTATTTCCAGGGGAGTATCCCTAGAATGTTAGTCCTCGCCCAAGAGACGTCGTATCGGTTCCCGATTATGATACCGGTGTATGAAATGACTAAAACTCACTCATAATGAGTCATATACTTACATGCAATTTATCAGTGCAATTTTTAATTTTTAATATGCAATGAAGAGGATTGCGTGTCAGACCTGATGTGTGTTTTGCAAGACGACCTCAGTTACGGAATTGAAGGTGTGGGAATCCACAAAGCAGGGGAAATACGAACATATGTGAGGCCTTATATCGGGTTAGCCGCAAAGCTAACTTATTCACTCTTACAATGAAATGTTCTTTCAGCTTGTCACAAATACGACGTATGTTCCCTTTTTTTTGTTCCGCGAAGAACCCGATGGTAGGGTTCTTCCGAAGGACCTTTACCACGGGGTTCTTTGGAGAACCCTAACAGTTCTTCAGAGAAGCATTAGGGTCCTTCAGTTTCAGCTCTACTGAGTACCGTTCATGAAAATATCAGGAGAAGCTGTCTGTGACCAGAAACATACAGTTGCCACCTTGCAACAATTTGACATGGTTTGTCATTATTGCACCGGAGTGGTGTCTAAGCAAATGGGAAAGACATTATGGATTTTAACCATAACGTCCAATTATTATATTGTATTATCTATTCAAGATTTTTGCAGCTTTTGATGAGGAGGTAATATTTACAATCTCAATTACAAACACGATTTTCATAATTGAAAACGAAGTTTTTGCTTCAAATTTTGTTAAATTATCTTAAAGAGTATTTCTATATCATTTTGATCTTATTCCTTTCACATGTAGGCCTATATCTGAAAATGAATATACGTGTTTGAGTTATATGGGTTACAAACAAGCACTTGGCTAAAGAATATTTTTTTTTATATAAAAAAAACTTGCTGGGATGTGAAAAGCCCCCTGTGCTCCCACAAAGAACCCAGGGGTTATTCAAAGAACCCAAAGGAACTTTTCTCCTAAGAGTGTATAGGCCTACCATTACTACTCATGACCAGATAATGTATTGTTATTACCATACCAGGGCAGGAGGGGGCTGGTGGTAAAAAATTTTCATCATTTTACTACTACATATTTTAATTATAGACGCGGCTAAATGTTTCTTTGGCCACTTGTGTACCTCGCTATGTCTGAACAAAACCAACCAGTGACACAAGCCACCACACACTTTGGGGGGGGGGCTTTATGGAGACACGCACAGTTCTTTACAGATATGATGTTTAATATAACAAATAACAACTTGCTCAAGGCCTCATAAGTTGTTATATGTATGACCGACCTCTTTCGTACATTGTAGCAAACAAGATTAAGCGCGCCTCCCCCCACCCCACCCCCAAACAGCAATAGGCCTACACTGACGTGCCTCTATCTGCATTCAGTGAACTTTTATAACAAAACATGACTGTGGACTCCGATTGGACATTGTATTACTATGTAATTACATTTGAACTCTATACAATTGCGGAAGAGATGCATCTTTGTTTCTCTTGATGTCTTCCATGCATTGTTGGGTCCTCGACATACACAAATTATGAGAATATCAATCCATCGCTGTATGTCGTTGAGTAGTTATACCTTTTTTTGTTATGTATTTCATGTTTCGTAGCTTGGTAGCGCGACCTTAATTTCAATTAATCGATTCTATGGTTCTCTTTCTTTATTTTGAGTTACACAAAGTCATGCGTATGATTTACATTATTGTCATTCGATGTTTGATTGCGCCATGATGGTCATCTTTCCTTTTTTGCCAATGCCCTGGGATACTTTGGTTGTGATGTACATGTACAATTACCACATTGTTGATGTAATGTCAATATGTTGACCAAAATACCGTCTGTTTTGTTCTATACATATACCATGGTAACTTACTATGTGCTGCGACGCCTGAAATTTAAACTTGGGTAAATCAATTTGCACCAACTGCAACGCACTACTGTTATTTCAGCGTAGTTTAAGGTCATGTTACACTTCCACTGCTCAAGTACATTCGTACCTGTACCATTAAACTAATTCTGATCACAAAGGTATTAACAAGGATATCTCCCTTCTGTTTCAATCTACTGAGTGGATCTAACTGTTTAAGTTTTCTTTAACTATATATGTTCTTAGCATTATGTTTTGCCGTCTCCACATATGCTAAATTGTACATTATGCATCATCCCGTACGTGTGGGAATGATGTCTGGTATGTGTGTATGTGTGCAAACGAACATACGTCTTTACTGCATCTTCAACACTAATAGTACATACCAAAGTATTTCCAATTCCATTTATTTTCGTTTCCAGGTTTTTGTCACCCTGATTCATCATCTCATATGAATATCTCGGTTTATAATATCACGTTACAGGTTGTATGCATAGCAAGAACCATAGCTGGTCTCTCGGTTCACTTCATTCTTAGAAAAGCATGTTTATACATTATGTAACCGCAAGTGACATGCCCTGTTATGACCTCAGATGTACGCTTGGCTATCTGTGTGTACAAGTATTTACAAATGCAGCCCATATGTCTTGATAACTTTATTCAATTTAAGTCTCTATATATGATGTTTGATGTGAAATTTAATCAATCCATCTAAGTAATCCTTCAGCAAATGAGCATATATACGAGCATGTTGTGTATATGATGGTTTCAGAGTGCACATACATGATCATGTTATCGAATTATTTTCTCAAATGTACTGCTAACGATTTTTTTTGTTAAATTGTTTCGTTTACATGTTTCCATATTTCTTGTGTGTGAACGTCAACTACTCGAGTGTCAACACAAAATTCATGTATTCCTGGTCATTTACATCCAGAGTCACAACTGTTGCGTTTTTTTTTTCATACTTTGACAACCATGTTCCTTTTTCTTTCTTTTTTATTTTTTGCTTCGTATGTGATCTCCATGATATTCGTGCTACACATGCGTTTTTCATGTTTCGTGTCAGTCCTTTGTATTCCATTCTTATGTCAGTTTGCTCATTTGCGTTATGATATATGTATTTGTGACAACGCTTGTATGTACCCCATGTACACCGACATATTAACTGATTCCTACTTCATAACTACAGCAGTGATTATATTACCAGAATTTTCAAGAATTTGTCTTCATGCTTTGTCTGGGCACCATATCTTGACGGATAATTGTTACGTTCTGTTATATCCATGGGGATAAGTACACAGCAATATAGAGCTGTCATTGGCTCATATTATTACCGCAAATGCCTGGTCAAAATCATATCTTGTACTACCTTTACACCTGATCATGTCTTACCTGCATTTAATTTTCTTGCATTGTTAACTACCCTTCTCCTGCTTAAATTATATTGTAACCTCAGACACGTGGCTGAAATTTTATGCAAATTGCTCGTGTTTGATGTCCACCCCAATCCAGGGCCCACGGATACATTCACTCAAAATCAATTCAAAATTTGCCATGCAAACGTCCGTAGCATTAAAAGTCCTGACAAACTTGATGAATTACATTTCTTGGCCACTTCGGAAAAACTCGACGTTATTACTGTATCTGAAACATGGCTAGATTCAAACTACCCAAGTGAATTATTATGCATTGATGGTTTTGGTATGCCCATACGCAAGGATAGGACTGTGGGTACTGGGGGAGGGGTGGCGATCTATGTAAGGGACAACTTACCCTGTACTCACCGAGCGGACCTCGGATCTGCCAACAGTGAATGCTTATGGGTTGAATTTCGACTCAAATACGGTTTAGTTCTCTTAGGTGTGTACTACCGACCACCAGGGCAATATGCCGCAGACAGAGATTTGTTTATTGAGGAGCTCGATCTTTCTATTACTTCAGCCCTCGAGTGTAATCCTAAAACTCTAATCATAACCGGTGACTTTAATGATAGGTGCCAGTTATGGAATACTGATCATTCAGATAGCGACTTAGGACTGCGCCTAGTCAATGTTTTATCCCAAAATAACTTATTCCAATTAATAAACGAACCGACCAGAGTAAACGATGTATCTGAAAGTATCCTTGATCTCATGATCACAGATTCACCAGGTTATGTTCTAAATTCAGGTATCTTACCACCCATTTCTACATCCGATCACTCAGTTGTATTTTGTACTTTTTCGATTTCCCGCCGCGTAGACCACCCCTTCAAAAGGAATATTTGGGACTTCAAGAAAGCTAATTTTGAAGATTTAAACAAAGCTGCCCTTGACGCTCCTTTTAACACAGGATTTGAAGTCTTTGACGATATCAACGATGTGGTATCTTTCTGGACAGATCTTTTTAGCGGCTTATGCAAGGACTTCATCCCTTGTCGTGACATCCTTGTACGACCCAAAGATAAGCCATGGGTCACTTGTAAAATTAAACAGTTACTTAGACAGAGAAATCGTGCTTGGAAACGTTTCAAACGTTTTAGCAACAAAATTCGTCCCTTTACTTATATCGAGTTTATTACTCTTGAAAGACTCTACATGTTCTATAAACGGAAGCGCAACACTGCAGTCAGCGCCCTTCGTAGTTCCATGAGGTCATATTTTTCAAAAATTCGCAGTGAAATGGATTCTAATATCATTAATCCAAAGAAATGGTGGAACCTCAGCAAGAGTTTTCTAGGTTCCAAGCTCAATCATTCCATACCTCCCCTTCTCGAAAACGGCACTGTAATATCCAGTAACGTTGAAAAGTGTGAAGTTTTCAATAATTACTTTGCCAATCAATGTAAACTTCCTCATGAAGACGATCCTATGCCCCTGCCTGACTTCTCATATCGCACCGATGCGAGGCTCAGTGAATTCCAAATTGATGAAAACGACGTTAAAAAGGTTTTACAATCTCTTAAGTCCAGCTCTGCCACGGGACCCGATGGTATAGGTAACCTCATCCTAAAGAATACGGCTTCTGGCCTCTCCCCATCACTTACCAAACTCTTTAATCTCTCTCTTGCTGCTTCGTGCTTTCCAGATTCTTGGAAAAAATCTAATATGTGCCCTGTATTCAAAAAGAACGATAAGCAGGTAAAAAGCAACTATCGCCCTATTTCATTACTGTGTAATGTTTCCAAAGTTTTCGAACGTCTAATATTTAATATTCTGTACGAGTACTTTATTCGTCACGATCTACTGACGCACAAAAACTCTGGGATTAAGAAAAACGACTCTACCATCAACCAGCTTATCAAAATCGTTCATGACATATATAATGGCCTGGAACTACGAAAAGAAGCCAGGATGGTTTTTCTCGACATCAGTAAGGCTTTTGACCGCGTGTGGCATGAGGGTCTTCTTTTCAAATTAAGACAGCTGGGTATTGAAGGTGCTTTACTCCAGTTTATCGGTAGTTACTTATCAAATCGCTTTCAGAGAGTTACGATTGGTGGTCAGTCGTCCTCCTTGCTTCCTGTACAGGCAGGGGTACCCCAGGGCTCTATTCTGGGGCCTCTTCTTTTCCTAGTTTATATTAATGACATAACTGATAATATTGTGTGTGATATTAAGCTTTTTGCTGATGACACTAGCATTCTGGAGATAATCCATGATCCCGTTACCTCTGCAGGTCGGATGAACGCAGATCTTGTTCATATCTCTACATGGGGCAAACAGTGGAAAATGTCTTTCAATGCTATTAAGTCTCTAGCTGTTTTGTTTTCCACTAAACATAACAAGCCAGATCACCCACCTTTACTCCTTGGCAATGCTGTTATACCAGAAGGTACTAGCCATTCACATTTGGGCGTTACACTTTCTAGTAATCTAAAGTGGGATGCCCATATTACCAGAATCGTGGAAAAAGCGAGGAAACGTCTGTCTCTCCTCCACAGACTTAAATTTAGGTTATCCCGCAATACTCTGATTCGGCTTTACAAATCCATGGTACGACCCATCTTAGAGTATGGATGTATAATTTTTGACAATTGCTCACAGACTCTCTCTGATTCCCTCGAGTGTGTTCAGTATGAAGCAGCTCGCATTTGTTTAGGAGCCCTGAAACGCACTCCCCGTCATCTTATGCTTAAGGAGTTAGGCTGGCCTACTCTAGCTAAAAGACGCCAATATTTCAAATTAATCATGTTTTATAAAATTGTTAATGGTCAAACTCCCGCTTATCTTTCGGATCTCGTTCCGAATAACAATGGTCAGCCCACTGTCCAGTTAAGAAACCGACGCAGCCAAAGACAAATCAGGTTTAACTCCTTACGGTTCGGAAATTCGTTCATTCCTTCCTCTATTGAACTATGGAACGATCTCCCCGACGACATAAGACGTTCTGCAACTTTATCCAAATTTAAATCTACTTTGAAAAATACTTTATTGTCTGTAGATCCTGTTCCTGTTTATTACTCACACGGTAGTCGATTTTCTAATATCATACATACTCGTTTGCGCTTGGGCTTCTCCGGACTAAATTCCCACCTACACAGATTTAATATAATACTGTCCCCAGCTTGTAAATGTCTAAATCCTGACGAAAGTATTCTTCACTTTTTCCTAGAATGTCCCTATTATTCAGTTCCCAGGAAATCCCTTTTAAAAACGGTTTGTTACATTCTAGCTCCAGGTGTGAATCCTAGTCTTGTAGTCTATCTAGCAAGTGATATACTTATCCGGTATCTTATACATGGTAACAATGACCTTTCTGCAAACCTTAACATTAAATTATTTGATGCTGTCCAAAAATTCATTTCTGACTCCAGACGATTCATATTTTGATTAACATGTTGATCCTGTCAATATACGGTTTATGGCTAAGACTGTCGTCATTTTTTCTTTTTTTGGTTACCGAGCTAGTGACATAGTGGATTTTTCTGGATCAATAACTTGTACTCATTCTTTAATCGACATGTCTCTGCTTGTGAGTATTTACTTCATAGCATTCAGGAAAGTGTATTTTTCAATATTATTGTAACAATGAGTGGTACATACAAAGCATTTCGTGAATTGTATTGTCCTGTGTGTATTGTATATATTCTGTGTGTCTCTCTATGTCTGGAGAGCCTGTTTTTTAGTATCTCGATGTATACTATTAGGTGATCCAGAATAAATAAATATGTTTAAATTAAAATTTATAACGACGGGCTCCTGAAATTGTCGGACCGTCAGTGACGTCAGTGTGGTAACTCCTTGTTTTGTTTATATCTTTCCTTTCTTTTTTCAGAAAGGGGCAGATTGAGGGTGTGACAACTCTCCCTGCGGAAACTAGCCCTCTTTTCCCAAACATACACATCCGATCAAAGACAAGGCACCTGAAAACTCCACATTTATCTAACCCATAGGCCTAAAAAGTAACAACATTACGCGAAAGACGTAGTTACTTGTTTTAAATTTTTATAAATTCCCTTGAACGGCGCATCTTAGTGGCAATTTGGTACGCCTGCTTCAAATGCACAGGCATAAGACACATGATACAAACATTACAACTTCATTGCAATGATGACGATGATGGTGATAATAATAATATAACTGCACACGATGGCCACTTTCTCGATAAAATCTTTCAGCCAGGGTCCATCAATAGGATGTATTCATATTTGAATGCGGTCCAATTCTAACACCTATTGAGAAAAAGAGGGAGCCACCTGCATCAGGGCAGATCCGTGTATTTAGCATGGTCAAAACTTTCTCAATAAAAAAACAACTCAAACACAGAATTATCTGAACAAAATGTTTTAACATATATTTGAAAAATAAAGGATGTCTAAATTGATTAAAAATGAGCTCTCTTTTTTGTTGAAAAGATATTGTTTATGGATGTTTATGTAGTATATGATACAGATCTGCCCTGATCATGGTGGAAGCATCAGCCTGTTGCCCCGGCAACACAGGAAGTGTGCAGGATCGCAGTTAAATATGAATGTCTCCTATTCTCTCTCTCTCTCCCCCTCTCTCTCTCTCTCTCTCTCTCTCTCTCTCTCTCTCTCTCTCTCTCTCTCTCTCTCTCTCTCTCTCTCTCTCTCTCTCTTTAGTAGGGTCTGTCTGGCTACTGGAACCACACATATGCCTTAGGTGACTTGGACATTTGTTGAAACATGTTTAAAATGGGTGTTCTTTCCCCTTTTACACATTGCCTCCTTTGAGGTCATTTTAATTTGTTACCTGGGCACAGCCGAAGGCACTTGTAAATACATATAAATATCCGTAAAAGACACAGCTGTGTATGCATGTATGTATGTATGTATGTATGTATGTATGTATGTATGTATGTATGTAGGCCCTATGTATATATGTATGTATGTGTGTATGTATGTATGGTACAGACATTTTGTATATTTTTTTCTTATTTTTCACAATGAGTAAACATCAGATTCGCTTCTCTTGGTTCAGAAAGCTAGCTGTATACGTTAAAATGCTGCCTAACCGGCTGTACTTGCGTAGATTCCTTCTATGGACATGTATTTATGATGTCATTCACGATGCGGTACCGTGTGTTTATCGAGAAATTCTAGGTTATACTAGCACGCCGTTCCAGTCTTGAGGGTGGGGAAGGGGTTTCCCGTACTGGCGTACTGGGGCTTTTTATTTACCGTACTGGCGTACTGGAAGCCCTCTTATTTTACGTACTTCGTACTATCCAAAATTTTAAAGATTTTTATTTTCCGTACTACGTACTCTAGAAAAATAATTACCTGTACCAGCGTACTGACCCCCCCCCCCTTACCCCCCTTCAGTCTTGTCAGGTGGGTATCGGCATCCCTCTCATACCTTCACCCACCATGTGCTGGCTGGAAACCTGTTGGTGTGGTCAATGTTCCAGGCTCACGATGTGCATGATTTTGCACCAGGATGTCCTTGCACCACTATGTCCTTGCTGTGCAGTGATGTGCAGAGAGAATAATGTGTTTTACCAGCAAAGTTGCACTTTTGTGACATAACTTACTGAGATAACATATTTCATCACATGGCACGCCACATATACTGTTTATATCATAAATTATATTTTAGGTCAGTAGCTTAACCGAAAATGAAATATGACAATGTGCAGCACTATAGGTTTTCCAGCAACCTGGTACATGTATTATATCTGTGCGGCGATGCATGTTATAATAGTTGCAATGTTATCCAGACCCTGTTGTTGACGACCTTGTCCAGGCTACTACTGAACAATGTTGATCAACTGATGTGAAATAGTAATGCAAGTGGTACAGTTTTACGTGAGCAATGAAAAGCTGTTTCTCAAAGCTTTTTATTTCCATTGTGCGCTCTGGCTAATACTGTGAAGATATTGAACATTTCAAATAAAATTTTGATATATCTAAGTTGCATAACCATATATCTGTTTAATACTCAACATAAAAAGGCACAATTTCATCCATATGGCTAATATAGCACCAAATTTGTAATTTCTAAGTATCAAGGTGTGTTAGAAAAAAAAACCGGCTAAATTACTGTCCAGAAGGAAGGAAGCGAAGTAATCATAAAGGAAGGAAGGGTAGAAGGAAGGAAAGAAAGAATCGGAAGAACGTCTGTGAAAAAACTTATGTTGGCACATAGACATAATAAAAGCTTTATCAAAATTTTTATAACAGCTCATAAATGGCATCCATGTGTAATATGGAATATTTTTTTCTGGAAAGTCAGATAATATCAAATTACACAATATTGAAGAGGTTATGAGTTATAGCCCATAACCACTATAGTATTATGCCATTTGATAGAATAAGAATTATATTTAACGTGCATAAACTCTTACAATATAGTCAAAACCCCATAATGGGGTTTTGGCTATAGTGTAAGAGTTCATCCACATTAAATACTCCATGTAATACAATGTGATTACTTTAGTACTATGATCTGTGTTTACAAGCGGTTAAAGCCGTTTCCCAGGTTGCTTTGGCAGATTAATCAGTTGCCGACACCACTCAAATATAACACCAGTTACATAAGAGCAAAGATAAGAGGAACCGCGTGCTTGTATGTACCTCCTGGTTGTGTGCATTTAGTTTAACCATTTCCTCACTTCGGTCTTCTATCAATTCCCACAAGATAACCTTGTATCCCGCATTTTCGAGCCGTCTGTTTTAAACCTTATGATAGTAAGCGAACTCAGACCCAGCCAAGTTTTTTTTTTTTTTCAAAAACTTCGGATCAGCGGTTTCTGAAGTGTCGTTGGGCCACATCAGTTCAAAATTAAATTATCCGTGTCGTTGCCTTCATCATACTGTAAGTGGCCCAGCAAATACCAGCTATTCATTAAATATCTAATTTCTAAACGTGCATATTCTAGAAATTCGAGCCAAGTGGGCAAGTAAAACATTAAAGTGATAGGCAAATGAAGTAATAATCATAGATGTTTGGGGGGTCATCATTTTCCACAAGCGTACGCATATTATACTCCTTTAACAAAAAATATGCCGAAATCTAAAAGAAAGGAAGGTTTTTTTGTACGATATCTTTATCTTTTGCTTTTTTTTTTAAGCTGTTACACAAATTCTCGGAGAAAGGGTAGGGCAGCGAACAAAAACTTTGACAGCTTACATTTAATAAAATCTATTGCTTTGTTATTCTCTCCCAAACGTAGTCAAGTTAATCACCCTTCATTATACTAGAGGAGGACCCCCCCCCCCTTAATTTCTGTATTCAATAAGTTTTCTGCTTACTCGAAAAAGCAAGGTGAAAATTGACTTTCCCTTTACGTCAATGACTATTTACAGAAAAAGGATAATGATGAGAAATATGCTGTATTCGATGTGTTTTTCTAAAAATAGTTTTATACGATATATTTTTAGTAAAATAGTCTTTAATATCGGTATATAATAACTTTTTAATTCCATAACCAGTATATATATATATATATATATATATATATATATATATATATATATATATATATATATATATATATATATATATATATATATATTATATATACATATACATATACATACATACATACATACATCATTTGGTATTCCAAGGTAAAATATTTGTTCAATATTCCATAAAGGTACAGCGATGCCCTAAAAAATGGGATCCTTACACTGGAAGTGAATGTTCACATTCGTTAGGATATATCTGTCTTTGGGAACTTAAAAATAGCATGCCAACGTCACTCGCATCATCAAAACAAAGCAAGTAAATGCCTGGCATTACTGCGGAAACTTAAATACAAACTTTCAAGAAAAGTTGGTGCGACCAATGTTAGAATATGGTTGCGTATTTTTGACAATTGTACTGCTGCTTCAGCCACTTCTGTTCAATGTGAAACTACACAGATTTACGCAAGACCATTGAAGCATATTCCATGTGCACGCTAGCTAAGAGAACTGGGCTGGCATAATTTGGCTACGAGAAGGAAGTACTTCAAACTTTACTACGAGCAGGATATAATTCAAACTTGGCAACAAGAAGGTGTGGCTACGAAAAGGAAATACTTTAACTTGGCACACGAGAATAAAATACTTCAAGCTTGTTTTGTTTTATAAAATGTTCCATACACAGGTTCCCATTTATTTGTCTGACATAGCTCCCAAAGGCCTAATTTAAGGAATATATGGAATCCTCATGTACAACCTTACAAGAGGCCTTCATACAGGCATTGTGACTGTTGGTCAATTGTTTTTGTGAATAAAATATGTTTAAAAGAACCTTACGGTCTTTCTTTTTTTAAATTCCTTTATCCCAGCATCTATTTCTTCTGTGGAGAGATCATGATATATTAGCGAAGCAGCATTTGTAAACCAATTTAAGAGCAATAAAAATACTCTGTGGTTGTTGATGGCAAGCCAAATTACTTTGATTATGGTGACAAGTTTTCAAATATATGTCATACACAATTCTCGTTTAAACTCCCGGGTTTAAACTCTTGTCTTTTCAAAGTTAACGACTTGTCAGCAGCATGCAAACCGAATGATTCGTGCGAAGATATTCACCACTTCTTCCTGAAGTGTCCCCGTTCCATATCTGCTTGGATAAATCTCTTGATGAAATAAGTATAAGTATTTGCCCATTAATGTCAACATGTGAAGACGCCCCAAAATGCATGGTTGAAAACCAGAAGATTTCATGTCTCATGTTGTAATTTTCCATGGCGAGGTAATGCCGCTGCCAACGAAACCAAGTCGTTAACCCATTCTAACTTACTTTAAGGAAAGAAGTGAAGCTCAGTGAAGGTCCACAACAAAAACATGTTTAATGGCAGCATGATGATAGCAGCGGCATGTAAACATGCCAAAGTAAGTCATGTGTCTGAGCCACTGATATATCCACTCCTCATTTCTGGGCCATACTTTTCATGTCGTTTTATGTTGTTTTATGAAGCCTTATACACACACGATTCAGGAATAACATGCACATTAAAGCAATCAAATTAGTTCACTAGGTCATAGTGATATCCATTGACTATTTGCGTTTGGCCTGTGTCCTTTTGCATATGAAACCTAACACGTAGACATCAAGCAACAAATCTGTCTTAGAAAAAAAACAGGTCACTGGGTCAAGAATTTTGGTCATTGATATCCATACTATCAGTTTACTGTTCAACCGTGCTCAGCTCACATCAGCATTGCTCTTTTCATGCAGGAAAGTGGATTCACCGTTGTGGTTCATCTTAGCTCAGTTCAAAGCTGAAGCGTATATGTTTAAGCCTTTTAAGGCTTATTTTGAGGGTAAATGTGTCAAGGACAGCTAACCCCGGGTTGCTCACAAAGGCCTCTTGTTTCATGTGGTATCGGATTTAATCTACACAGGATGTACTGTGAACTGTGTCTTTACCGGCTCATTTATACACACGTACAAGATGTATTGTTCAAAGCTTTTCACCAAATCACGACAAGCGGGAAGTTAACGCCTCTGTACGTGCATCCACTGTTTCTTTATATTACCATGGAGGTATAATATCCCCACGATATTACTGATAACATTGTTGCTCGCAGATTTATAGAATCTACAGTATCTAACATGATGTGGCAAAACGTGACCTCACGTTGTACTCTGAAGTTCACTCTAACTTCAGATTCGTCCTGTATCAACAAATTTTTCAAAGTACTCATTTTGGATTCTGGTCTTCAGTTTGAGCTTTCATTCTTTCTCGCCTAAAGATGAAACACATGAAATTCATGACATCTGAAATTTTCACTTGTCATCAAATGTATAGTATCATTATCAGTCGCATAGCTGGCACTTCTTATCAAGTTGTAGATCTGTACATATATATTTAAATTGGCATGGTCTACTGTATTTAAATTCATATGCAACTGTATTTTAACTACCGATATTTCTTATTACTAATTATTAGGGTGTCTTATTCTAACTATTGCATTTTCAACTGCAATATCATGATTTCTATCAATTGGTGTATACATGTACATGTATATTAACCAAGTGTCTAAAATAAAATTCAGTCTATTTATACCTGTTTACTTGTAATAACGATTGTTGTTTCGACAACAGATAGTTGTTTCCTTATTGAACTCTGTTTTCCCCGGTGTTAGTTAATAAATAAAGTTGATTTAATTTTACTGAACTGTGTCCCGAAAGTTTGCTTTACGTGAACAACGTGTTTACCGAACGACAGCCGTAATGATAAACTTGCAACATCAATGGACAAATAATACATATGGAAATACAAATTTTATTTCTTGTCTCTTTTGAAAAGATTCAACTGTAGCAGCTGAGACCAATAACAACGTCTTGTATTTGTGTCTTTTGGCTCAGAACCACTTCCTAGTAGTCATCAGGGCTGTCCAACTGGAGCATTGTGGCAAAATTTTGCTACAAAGCTCTTCAAAATTGCTACAGATTTTCTCAAAAATAAGTGTTTCTTATGTAAAGAAATGGGAAAAATGCTATAAGTAAAGAAAATTTTGCTACAGAGATTTGCAGCTGGACAGCACTGGTCATTACCCTATTCCGCAGTCCGAACTCTTTACTCTCCATAAGCTAACCTGTCCCTGTCTAACCTGTATACATATGGAAGTACCAAATAAATTAAAGGGTCTTCAGCTGGTAAATACTCAGAACATGTTTCGGAGCCTATTACCCGAACATGTCTCTCTGAGTAGCAGCTACTTGTTTAAGCTAAATATTCAGCAAAGACAACCCACATAATAATGAATAAAAATGAACGTGGCAAATGATGCTGAAGCTAAATACGTGAAGTTTTGCTTACAAATGCAGAGCTCCATCATGAAAGAAGAATACCTGTCAAACAAACCATAATAACTAAATTTGTATACTACAGGTTCAGATAAGGACAATTTGACTTACCCCTGAACCAATATGTACCCTTTCTAGCTGGACAGTTTATCCTAGTTAAACCACCCGCCAGTGTATAACTGAAGTGGAAACAAGCTGGGGCATTATATTCAGTCCCAGCAATTGTAAAATAAACAGTTGCAGCTGGACCACCTGTACAAACCAAGGGAAATCCTAACAAGGACTGCAACAATGGACACCCTGCACCAGAAATGCAAAAAAAAAAAAAAATTCCATGATGACAACTACTCCTCACTTTGTAAGTCTACAAACAATTAAGCGCTATCTCACTGCCAACCCTGAGTCAATGTCTCAATGTAATGTGTCAGGTTTGTGAGATTTAAGAAAATACTGTAAATTTTGAGTAATTTATTTAATATTGGGTGTTGTGCATTCAGGCATGTCAGAAAAGAATGAAAGTCATTAGCATTTATGTCTAAAACATGTTATCAAAACCATTTTTCTTAACAGGATTTTTAGTACAAGTAGGCAAGCATGTAACCGTCGTAGGCCGCTGCTTGCTACCGATAGCCCCCCCCCCCCCCCGGGGGGAGTAACTTGACAGAAAATATGTAAGCCTAAAATGTCTGAAAGTGAATATTAAAACAGAGTGATGCCAAAAGATAGAGTTAAGTAGTAAAACAGACAAGTCTAAAAACTGTAAATTATTGTAGCCAAACTTTCTAATAATCTTTGGATAATAAACAGCAAAATTATAGGACAAGTCAGAAAAGAATGAAAGTCATTTGTATTTAAGTCAAGAGAATACAATGAAAATATAATATTTCCTAACCAGATATCAAGTACAATGACTCAGTCAATACCTTTCTCTGGAACAGTATTTTCTGTTCTGAAAATAATGTTTCATACTGATCGCCAACATATTTATATAGTGGATTCAAATATGTTAGCGATTAATGAGAAATTCTAATGTGAATTTCCGGGGGCATAAATTTTTACTCCGTGAATATTGAGTGCATCGAAAAAATGGTGGCCGAACACCTAACTCTGCACCTACCTTAATGAGATAAATGTTTTCTTCATCTGCTTTTTGTTTTAGCTCAATTTTTACTATTTTATTATTATGTTATCAGGATTCGAAAAAAAAAAACAGGTTTGAGACTCAATTTAGGAGTGCCTGTATGTCCGTCAGTATATGATTACAGCTACACTTCTTGTCAATATTGATCTGCATTTAAGTACATCTGATTCTCACACATATTGCTGAATGCGGTCCGGATAATTTTTGTAAATATTTACCTGCAAGTAAGTAGGTCTGAATATGACATGCAGTCCTTATATTTCTTGTCAATATTTATTTGCATGCACGTATGTCTGAACATGGTATATATTACTAAATGTGGTCTAATCATCACTCTTTAATACAGTTACGTCGAAATATAATGGTGCAAAATTAACCATTTCCTGGTCAGAATAAGACTGAGTCAATAGCTTTCCTGGGGGCACTTTGGGCGCAATTCGCCCAACCCCCGCCACGGAAAATTTTTTGGCGCCGGCGCGCCGTCAGATATATCTACAACTCAAAAATCGTCCCTATTAGCATGAAATTTAAGTAAAACTAGAAAAGTTTGATTTGTTTGTCAGCAAAACCTTCTGTGTGCCTACAAAACTTTTAAAGACTGCCTATTCAGTATTGATTTTTTCATGCGCCTAATTTTTTCATGCGGCTGTGTCAAAAACCTATAAACTGAACTTGGATAGGCACTTCAATCTATTGAAGTTTTGAAGTATTTGTGTATTTGCCTAAAATGCATAAATCAAACTACTAAAAATTTGATTCATGGTTCATTGGATGCAGCTGTCCCACAAATCTATCAACTGAAAATGACGCCTCTATCTATAATAGTTTTGAAGTTATACCAGATTTAAATTGCGCGTATTTACCTAATTTTCATAAATCAAAGTGCC
The DNA here is from genome assembly GCA_964020975.1 of Hermodice carunculata. Taxonomy (NCBI): domain Eukaryota; kingdom Metazoa; phylum Annelida; class Polychaeta; order Eunicida; family Amphinomidae; genus Hermodice; species Hermodice carunculata. The sequence goes on along the minus strand of OZ026616.1, from coordinate 83,072,009 downwards.
ACAACTTCGGTTCATGTTTCATGAATACGGCTATGTACCAAACCTGCTAATTGAAGTGAGAATGGCACCTCTATCTATAATAGTTTTGAAGTTATTCCAGATATAAATTTTGTATATTCGCCTAATTTGCATAAATTAGCATGCTACAACTTTGGTTCATGTCTCATTGGATGCAGCTATGTCATAGACTTATAAATTGGAAGTTGGAAAGACGCTTCTATATGTAGTAGTTTTTGGAAGTTATTCAAGGATTCAATTTTGTGTATACACTTAATTTGCATAAATCAAAATGCTACAACTTTGGTTTCTAATTCATTGGATAGGACTATGTCACAAAACTATAAAATGAAGTTGAATTGGCACCCCTTTTTGTAACAGTTTTGGAGATATTTAACTTTTCAACGTTTCAAGTGCTCCTAATTAACATAATTTAAAATGCTAAGGTTTTTGTTCACTGTCCATTAAATTGGCAGGTGTCACAAACTTGTATGTGCTACTTTAAATTTTGTGCTTATCTGTAATAAGTTGGACGATATGGAGCTTTTAAAATGTTAATTGCCCCAAATGTGCATTGCCCCAAATGTGCATAATTTTTTACATCAGACTGTTCCAAACAATATGCACTTCAGCAGTAGGCCTTTTAGCAAGCCCAGGTTGGTACTTTTCGGAACAATAGTGTCCGAGAAAATCTATGAGATGTCTATCACAGAAATTGGTTGACATGGCCAAAGTTTTAGATTATACTAAATACGAGGCCTACATACTTTTTGTGCTGGTATACACCAAAGTAACAGTCAAAACAAAACTTTCCATGGAGTACAGCACAATATGCAATTATGACCACCTCTGTAAATAGACCATTTATATATACATAGACCACCAATTTACAGTATTTCTTGTTTTTTCATAATTTAATTATATTCCATATTAAGACCATTAATTTTAAAGACCACATATTTTCAGTTCTATATGTGGTCTTAAGGGGAAAATTCCACTGTATATGACATGTGTTTCTTGCTGAAAACACCTGAGCAAACATGTACAGTTAAGATCATGCCATGTAATGCCATGGCGGCAAGGCCAACGTTTATGCGCCGTCCCAAGTTCTCCTGCATGTACTCTTTATACATGATAGTGGAACTTTATAATAACGATACTGACATATCCAACATGAGTCACTTAATGACTTTTTTGAAGACAAAAAGCACATTTTCCGTATTTGATATTTTTTTTTCTAACTATGCATAAATATCCACACATTTTTCTAGAGACAGGTGTCCACGTAGCGATACATTACAAGTCATTAAATGTCTATAGGCCTATAGCATGACTCTATCAAGCTGGAGGATCTTTATGTCTGTACTTATAAAATCCTATACAGCCTTACCTTTCTGGGTGGATCTCTGTCAGGGGCAGGTGGCAACAGACTAAACGCTGGGACGGATCGGCGAAGGTCAAGAGAACGCCAGCAATGAACTTTGCACCGCGCAGTCAGGGAGATAGGCGGAACCAACCAACACTTCCTGATGCAACAGGGGTGATAGCTAATTTATTGCCCAATGCTTGGTGGAAATTGGACTGCTCAATGCTCTAAATATAGAGAATGGATATGTGGATAGTATGCAGGTGTCCTTCTTCGAAACCGGAAATGGTAAAAAGTAATTTTGGGTTAGCCTTTACAATAATGACTGAAATACTGATCTGTTTTGTCTACAGAAATCTGGCCAGTTGCACATTTATAGTAAACTACATCAAATATGATGTTTCAATTCACGCTACTTGCGATAGATAGATTCTTAATCGATCTGTGGTATATGATTACACCTGACTGCATGGATAAAATGGTAACAGTTACTGGAGTCCACTATAAAGCTGTCAGAATAAAATTAACGAAGTCATACACATGTCCATGCACACGCACGCACACACACACACACACACACACACACACATATATATATATATATACATACATACATACATACATACATACATACATACATACATACATACACAGACATAAGAAAATTTTAAATTTGATACAAAAAATTCTTCAACTTTAAAAACGTCACAAAGGTAAATGACGTAAAAAAAAAGTTGAAGCAACTATAAAGAACTTCGACCACTATTTCGTAAAATCAGCAACATATTATTTTTCTATTTCATCGTCTTGATGTTTTTTTTTTTTGTTTTGTTTTGTTTTTTGTTTTAATCCAAGTAAAAACTGCAGACCGCATTGCACCAGAACGGCGAGGAAAGCTGTTGAAATAGTTGCCGGAACGTTAACTTTTGTACTGGAATATAGTGTTAAAATTGGCATGTATCACAATCCGATATGGAATAAAGCAGTCAAATGTATGCTTTCTCATTAACTGCTCTTGTATGCAGTTTTTACAAAGACTTGAGAGCTGGAGCCTGTGCAAAATTGCCACGAATGTAGTTTGACCTGTTTCCGGAAAATATCTGACAATATTCTCTTTAAACGTGATGTCCCGTTTCTAAATGCAGTTCTGTACAAGATGACATAAACTTTGAAAACTAATCCTACATTATCTCACTATGCAACCGCCACAGTCCTCTTCTTTGACACTTTGTAAGTAACTTTTGTGATGAGGTTGGACTTTTCATAAAATATATTCATTAACGCATGCAGAACTGCTGGGTTTCAACATTGGGCGAATAAATATGACATTTCCTTAATCTTGGTGACAATGGGTTAACGTTTATTACATGTACATAAAAATACACTTTATCCATGTTCGTTACAATTTCCCACCCTTACAAAACTACAATGTATGTATGTATGTATGTATGTATGTATGTATGTATGTATGTAGGTATGTATGTATGTATGTATGTATGCATGCATGTGTATGTATAAATAAATATATATATACGTAATTCAATGTACCGCATTTTTCTACTTAATATGATCATCCCTCAAGCTTCTCAGACCATGTGTTTACGTTTACGAAAGCCATGTGCAATGCAATTGCTGATGATCTGGCTTCAGGCCCATTTTCGAATCCACGGGTATACCCGCAAGCACAGCTACACCGAATTAACCCATCGCTGATCAAAGTACGAGTGAGTCAATAGCTTTCCTTGGTCCGGGTTGGGTGCAAGGAAAGCTATTGATCTAGGGTGAGCCGTCATGAATGGTCTTACATATAAATCTCGGCAAAAATGTTTTATAGTAACGAAAAATTTGAGTACAAACGTTAAGGCAAATGGCAAATTACATATCGGCGCTTTTTTGGGCGACACGACCGCAGCAGGGTTAATATGACAATACAATGTTGGTACCTGACTGCACTGGCTTTTGTATCCACTTTTACTGCTGTGTGGCGCATCCTAACGTCATATGATGTCAAAACGAGTGATATTATATTTATCAAACCATTTGATAGAAAACCAGCCGTTATTTTCCTGGGATGTTCCCATACTGTCCAATAGAGCCAAACCCACCCATTACAATATATGAAGGGGTGATAAAAAAAGTCACCAATCAATCATTCAATTGATCCATCTATCTATCTATCTATCTATCTATCTATCTATCTATCTATCTATCTATCTATCTATCTATCTATCTATCTATCTATCTATCTATCTATCTATCTATCTATCTATCTATCTATCTATCTATCTCTCTCTCTCTCTCTCTCTCTCTCTCTCTCTCTCTATATATATATATATATATATATATATATATATATATTCAATATCAGTTTGAAAGAGCAATTAAATAGTAAACAATAGAACGTCCATTGCAAGATCATTCCAAAATGTAACGGTGGGTAGACGAGCTGCTGAACCTGGTGTCCGATATTTCGTTTAACATGGCTGACATTCAGAGAATTTCTGAAACCATCCTTCTTTTATTCTTATCTGTAGTTTATTCTTCAATTATATCAGTTTAACCTCTGCATGTCATTTATTTATTTATTTATTTATTTATTTATTTATTTATTTATTTATTTATTTATTTATTTATCTATCTATCTATCTATCTATCTATTTATTTATCTACTTATTTATTTTACATGTTTAATTTATTTATTTAATTTATCTATTTATTTATTTATTTATTTATTTATTTATTTATTTATTTATTTATTTATTTATTTGTGTCGTTGGGATTATTAATTGTAGTTCGACCTAGACATTTAAGTTGTTCTCACATTTTATAAAATTAAAATCAAGCGGGATTCAAACCTCAGCGGTTCTTAAGAAGTGTTCCTTTGAACGCCATTTTTGTATTGATGAAACTTAGAATATATTTGCGGAGAGAAGAATAACGCCAGAGATGTTCGCTGAAAGTACTTAGAAAGTCTGAAAGCGCAACACATGCTCTGAAAATCAAGTAAGAGCCGCTTAATCACTATTCCGCCATTTGAAATTCTGTACTTTCCTTCCCTTTCCCTCACACTGAGGACTGATAATCACATATTGTCCATTCGCGAACTCTTGGTGCATAACATAGCTTTCCATTCACTGAGTGAAGCTTGTTATGGGTTAAGAATATCAAATGTTAATTAAAATATTATATTTATTTAACCTTAAAACAAACAGTGCAGAACAAAATTGACCAGTCTTGGTACTTCTTGCTCAATTTGCACCAATGTTTGTGCAAGCACAAATAATTAAGCAGTAAAAAGAATAGAAAATGGTAACGTCTGAAGATATTCATATATATATATATATATATATATATATATATATATATATATATATATATATATATATATATATATATATACATATATATATGTTATAATCTGTACCTGAAAATTAACGAACTTGAAACAATATAACCAAAAGGTATATTTCAGGTATTTTCATAAATGGTAATTAGGAATATATACCAAAAGACGCAGCTTCAAGATTAGATCATTTGGAACAAAAAAAATATCCATAATAAAATATAAAAAAAGTAGAGATTGATTCGAAAACAGTATCGTTTTGAATTTAAAAAAAAAAATCCAAGATTGCTGCTGACATGGCTCAAATGTCATTTTAAGATATCTTGTAAGCCTGGACAATAAAGATATGCAATTTCCAGGTTGGGCAGCAGTTCAAGATCATGCAAAGTACCATTGAACGAGACGTTATACAAGCAGCTGGATGCTGTTTCCTGGATACTGCTTTTTTCCCCAGTTTTAATGACAACAGTAACTTAACCAGCCTTTGCATTTAGACCAACCCACCTACCCTTTGTACTGCACTGACTGCAAAGCAACGCTGTTCTTCTTACTGGTAGATGATACACGCTGCATTCCATGCAAGTCCTCCTCGGAGCTGGAACTTGAGTCTTCATCATATACATAACTGGGGTCCAATGAAGCCGCATAGAACGCCATATCTGCCAGCGCTCAGCCTGGACAGGCAGGCAATGGACTTCATGGAAATATCTTGATATGTATGGTGTGAACCGAGCTCAACAATATTAAAAATTGTCACCTTTCATAACTTTGAAGCTGTTATGAAACAGGTGGGAAAAATGTTTTCACGGGTCATTCATTTTCTTTTTTGTTTGCATAGCAGTCGAGCTGGGACCGTAAACTGTATTTTTTTTGCATCTAATATTAACCTCTCTACTGCTGGAGTACGAGGGAATCAATAATTTTCTTTCGAGCTCTCTTGGTATTTTAACCACGCAATGAATGACTATAAGCTGGCAACATGATCAGCCCACGTGAACCTGTCTTGTTTGCTACTTGCAGTCAAAAGCGACAGCACACAACAAAGAACTGAATTTTGCAGACGACATTTGAAACTACCAGGCCTTGTCTATGAAATGAGCAGGAAAGTGTTAACTATTGAAGACTTCATCTTTCGATGATATGAGTGTAGGCATAAATCAATATAAATTAAGAGACCCTGCCCTAAGGACGAAACATTTACAATATGGTCACACGAGATAAGAACTGCAACATTCAAACCAATCGGACACACCGGCTGTTTTTGGAAGACATTAACAAATGAATTTTTCATTTTGTAGATCATAGCACACGTTTATACTCTTCGTTCTTGAATGATGGGATTGATAATGTAAGAAAAACATAATCAATTGGTCCTGGAGAGAAAAAAAAACCTCTCATACTGATGAATGTCTTAAAATTGGGTATGCGGCAAATTCCAGAGTTATGCTAAATCATTTCAGGCTATTTTACAAAACACCGGATGTTGGTGTGCTCAGCTATTTCAGGACATTTTACAAGAGCAGGGTTATGAAAAAAAAACCCTCATAGTTTCGCCCGTAAAACACAGTTTGGGGACAAAGCGAAGCATTTTGTCAACAAACTCTGGGTTTTGTGCATGAAATCGTGAGTTTTGTAAATTATTTGAACAAATTGACAGGCATTTGTACCATGGAGCACGCCATTGCTATTTAGGAGCTTAAAGCCTGCTGGGGTTGACAGGTATTTGCCAGAACTGCAAGGTACAAATGCCTGTCGACTTCAGCTTGCTCATTCTTCATAGATCTGCGTAATGATGAAAAATCTGTCACTGGATGACGTAAAACAGACAAAGAACGAGACGGTCAAGAAAGCAATTCACAAGTTAATTTAAGTTTTTATAGTTCAGTTTCATGAATATAATATATAAACCAGGCGTTTACCCTTTCAGCATTTAATAATAAACAAAGATCATTAAACAAGTAGCGTGATGGTCTTATGAAGTCAGACAAAATTAACCAATTAGTAGGAGCCCGTAAAAAGGTTCATGGACTGTGTACTCGTAAATAACGGGCATTATAACTCTTAGAAAATAAATCTCACTCTGAAAGTTCGCGTTTATTTTCATAGTGTTACGGTAAATGTGAAAATAATTGTCGGCATGTTGCGGCTTATCGAATCGGGGAAAAGAAAATCTAGTACCAGGAATCACATTGTGAAGGGGCCATTATGCACAGATTAACTGCATTTGCTGTTCCATTCTCCTGTTGCTAAAAACTGAACCATATGTAAATATCACTTAGTGAACGCGTGTGGTGCGATAAATCCCTTTCTAAAGTATCCATCCATGCAGGTGACGTATCGGAATGACATAAAAATGCATAACAGCACGTTACCCACCGTCTCCATGGGCAAGATGATGCTTTGGGTTCCAAGAAGCAAATTTTCTACACTATATCCCAGAGAAGCTCATTGTATACCAAATATATCCCTAAAATTTTCACGCATATTGGTCTCTGGGCCCTAGAACTTCAAACTTCTTCTCTGGGAAATATCACAAAATGATGGAGCACTGAATCTGGCCAACAGGAGCAGCACTTAATAATACTCAAGGTAGTATACGGGTTACCTATGAAAACGGCACATAGTTGCTTCTGTCTGCACGAGCCAAGCAAAATGTTTCTCTTGTATTACCCTTGAACCCATTGTTCTCTGTTTCTTTTTGGGAAACATAGATCGGGGGGGGTCGCTTTTTTTGGCCTATAAAGTAGACAGCAAAAAAGAAGTGTTCATTCAACAGTTCAGGAAAAAGAACAAACATTTGTATACACTTTTCCAGCCAATCATGCCATAAAAGGCGTTTTGAATTTTTCTGTTTTTTAAGCTGGCAAAGTGACTTCACTTCTGGGCCAAATATCACTGAAATATGTATTCCTTTATAATAAACCTGTATACTTTTCATTGACTACAAGGCTTGGCAGAGTATGTCTGCAATAAAGATGAAACTCCACATTCAAGGCTAGTGTATAAACATAAGCGTTTTGGGTAAAATGTGTTTCGGTGAAATTTTGGAATATTTCTTGAAAAAAAAATGTCTAGATAAAATGGTCACATTTGTGCTAATATGATATCAATTCATGTATTTACAAAAGTGTTTTTCATATCTGCATATCTTTCTTGTATAATGAGGATAAAAAATTGCAAAAAGGCTGATTTTGTCAAAATTGAAAAAGTTGGTGGACTCTTCATTTTTGACACCTTTGAAAAAGAACTGTTCATTTCCTAGAAAATCCCTGGTACGATATCGCTCTAAAAGATATTTATAGTAAATCAGTTTTAATTTGATCAAAATCAGATAATCAGTTTTAGAGAAATATCCACATAAACTGAACATTTTTGTAATCAAGATTCAGAGGTTAACACGTCCCCTGACAAGCATATTAGTAACAAAAGTATTTGCTTAGTTACTTCAAATTGTATTGGGACTAATACTACCAAATTGGAACAACTGATAGACACTGTATATATCTGCCAAAATGTCCAAATGAACAAATTATCCAAAACTGGATGGACACGATGTAAAAACAAGTTTGCTTGCCTGAGTCGACATCTCAGTGAATCATTTAGAATCTTATAGACTGATGTTTTCCTGTGTTGCGCTCAAGGCTGATGAGTGAAATAATAATAATAATGATAATAATAATAATAATAATAATGATAATAATGATAATGATGATAATGATGATGATGATGATGATGATGATGATGATGATGATGATGATGATGATGATGATGATGATGATGATAAAATAATAATGTGAAAAGAAGAATAGTGAATAATAAAATACATGAAAAAAACCCAAATATAATATTTTTTCCATGTCATTGCTATTTTACCATACACATGTACAAGTATAACCAATTTTGGGGCCTTTTTTATGGAAAGGGTGTTTTGGTTTGTTTGTTTGTTTGTTTGTTTGTTTGTTTGTTTTTTTTTTTTTTTTGTTTTTTGTTTTTGTTTCTTTTTTGCCTGTTTGTTTTTTTCTTTTTGTTTTGTTTTTGGGGGTGACTTTTTTGTGGGGGTTTTGTTTTGCTTTGTTTACTTGTCGTTCTGATTTTGTTCTTGTTTTTGTTTTGTGCTTTTGTTCTCTGCCAAGCCAGCTGTAAATTAAAGGCCCCTCAAAAAGATTTGCAAATTGATCTACCAACAAAAAGAAATTGTCTTTTGTGACATAAACTTAGTGGTTTCATATGTACGTGTTTTTTTAAGTTGAAGGGGAATATATATATATATATATATATATATATATATATATATATATATGTATATATATATATATATATATATATATATATATATATATATATATATATATATATATATATATATATATATATTGCAACATACTGTACATATTGATTGAGCCTTTTCAGCTTCCCTCAACTAATATGCATATTATATGAAAGAGGGCCCGGTTATATATGGAAATACATTTTGATGGCATTAGAATAATTCATATGTTACTTTAGACCTGTATATATTACCAGTAAAAAGCGTGGACAGTACGGGATTTGTCAGAGAAAATTTCTTATGATTTGCGTTTTAAAGATCACCATGATAGAATTTAATCCTCTTTAACATTCTATGTGTTGGCAGCAATAAATTCTTTTTGATAGTGTAGGTTAGGAAATGATTGCCAATCCACGTTCTTATGCTTCCTACCACTGTCCGACTTTCTATGGTGTGACATCCATTACAAAATCAAGGATTCAAAGGAACATATTTTGAAACGTAGGATATTAACACAACATGTGCCATATTGTGTATACCATTAACTGTGATACAGGGAAACCTCCCTTGAAAGACCACCCCTAGGGATGACCAAATTGTGGTCTCTGAAGAAAGGTGGCCTTTCGAGACCGGCTATTTCTCATTGGAGTGGTCTTTCAAGCTAAGTTTTGCTGTCATGTCGATCATGAAAGATGTGCAAAGGCAAGACAACAGGAATATAATGTACAAGATATAACCAGTCGCTCAGGTTTGACATTCACTGATGGGGGGGGGGGGGGGGTAAGGGGTTTCCCGTACTGGCGTGCAGGGGCTTTTTATTTACCGTACCAGCGTTCTGGAAGCCCTCTTGTTTTACGTACTTCGTATTATCCAAATTTTTTGAAAGATTTTTATTTTCCGTACTGCGTACTCTAGAAAATGATTACCTGTACCAGCGTACTTACCCCCCCCACCCCCCTTCACTGAGGTAGTGTCATTAGAATTAACCTGAATATCCATTTTGACGCCCTGTATGTACAATGGCATTTTTTTTCTATGAAAAAATGGCATGTTCGACAATCTTTACTTTATACCATGTTGAGTATAGCTATATTGAATAAATGGTATGATATATCAAAAAAGGTGAAAATTCCTTTGTACATACGGCCCATCCAGGCAACAAGTAATTATTCGAATTCATCGGTTTAACATTTGTGTCATGCGGTATGTGCTCCAAAGCCATTTAATGGACGCTGTTCTAACTGGACAATTACATGTAAAATCATAAAATACAACAGTTTGAACTGAAAAACACCTTAATTTTCATTTATATACACGAACAATATCCGCTGCAAATTTGATGACAATCAAATCAACGGGTTTACACAGGAGGACATCAGTTGCCATTCCAACAAAACTTGCATATATGGGCCACGTGCTGGGCAAATGAGCACGTCCACGGACAAGTCAAATGCTTTTGATACCGTAAACACAGATGAAACTTTTTGTACAGCTATGTGGAAAATGAGTGCAGGGAAGGGCATGGCGCTTTATTAAGGAGCTGTATAAAAAGTTGACAACTAAAAAAGAATATGTGCTTCACAGCAAATCTGTCTGGCTGACTTCAACATGAGAACACAGTTTGAAATGCTACACTTTGCCATTGTTCAGCATAATCTAAATTTTGTGTATAAGCCTAATTTGTATAAATTAAAATGCTACAACTTTGGTTCTTGGTTCATTGGATGTGGCCATGTCACAAACTTATAAACTGACATTTGAATGACACCACTATCTACAGTAATCTTTTGAAGCCATTCAAGATTTCAATTTTGTGTGCTTGCTTAATTTGCACAAATTAAAATTCTACAAGTTTGGTTCATGGTCCATTGGATGCGGTTATGTCACAAACCCACCAATTGAAGTTGGAATGGTACATCTATGTACAATAGTTTGGAAGTTATTCAAAACGATTTATATTTTGTGTATTCATCTTATTTGCATAAATCAATATTCTACAACTTTGGTTTATGGTTCATTTGATGCCACTATGTCACAAACCCATAATTTGAAGTTGGAATGGCACCGCCATCTGTAATAGTTTTGAAGCTAGTCAAGATTTAAATTTGATGTATTCACCTAATTTGCATAAATTAAATTCGTACAACTTCTGTTCACGGTTCTTTGGGTGCGGCGTTGAAACAAACCTATATATTGAAGTTGGAATGGCATCTCTGTCTATAACAGTTTATATTCAACTTTGAAATTTTAAATGCCTCTAATTAACAGAATTTGAAAGTCTACAAGTTTCATTTAAAACCAATACATAAACAATAAAATTTTGTGTCTATCTTCAAAAGTTCGGATATAGAGCTTTTAAAATTTAATTGCCCCCTAATTTGCATAATTTAAAATATCATGACTATTCCAAATGATATGCACAATGTCACTGGCAGATCAGGCACCTTGGAAAGTTTGGTGGTTTTCTGAATCAAAGCGTCCGAAAAAAAAATCCGGACAAATTTGGTCGTAAAGAAGAAAGAAAGAACTATTGGAAAAAAATGTCCGAGTTCGCACCTAGACATAATAAAGTCATATTTGGACCTTCCGAGACCTCCTGGTTCGAAGTGATTCAAGATGTGAAATAGGGTTGTATCTTATCCTCCATTCTTTTTTTTTTCTGTTGATATACTGTACAGCCATCAGCTTGGTATGTGTTCTGGTGTAGAAAATACCCTGTTTATTATATGCCGATGATATCTGTCTCCTATGTTACAGTAAGGATTGTTTAGAAAAAATTTAATGTTGCAGATGCGTTTGTGAAAAAAATGGAACATGCATGACCTTTGACAATGAAAAATATCAAGTGATGGTCACTGGTAAGCGATTAAACGATGACAGGAAATGGATGTTTGTATCTGAATGCAGTTCATACAAATATCTAGGCATTATATTTTCTCACTGTTTGGTAGATACACATCATAAAAATTATAAAGACACATCTGAAGGCAAAAGCAACAGTCTTTAAGAGCTGCACGTGTAGCATACTCTCTTAAGAGCTACACGTGTAGCATACAGTTTTGATCCTTGAATCAATCTAGTACTCCATGGCACTTTTCTTTACTATTGTTTTTTTCAGACATATTATGGAATTTGTATAATCTCGATGTACTTGTATATACTTGAGGAGAGAGATTTGTATTAGCCACAGGCTATTTTCTCAATCCTTTCTTAAAAAAAATAAAGTTTATTATTATATTATCCATGGCAAAAGCAGTAATGACTAGAAAAGAAGATTTGCTTCACAGCAAATCTGACTGGGTTCCTTCAATATGAGAACAGTTTTAAATGCTACAATTTACCATTGTTCAACATAATCTAACTTTTGTGTACTACTATTTGCATAAATTAAAATGCTGCAACTTTGGTTCTTGGTTCATTGGATGTGACCATGCCACAAACTTACAAACTGAAGTTTGACTGACACCACTATCTATAATAGTTTTGACCCTATTCAAGATCTTAATTTTGTGTATTTGCTTACTAAAAAGTCTACAACTTTGGTTCATACTTCATTGGATGCGGTTATGTCACAAATCTACAAATTGAAGTTGGAATTGTACCTCTATGTAAAATTGTTAGAAAGTTAACAAAAATTTAGATTTTGTGTATTTGCCTTCTTTGCATAAATTAAAAGCTCATTTTGGATCGATTTTGTATAAAATTTTACACAAAGTGATGTATGATCTTCCGGAAATGCGTTTATGTAAACAAGTATTTTCAGCCTCGGAGAATAACTTTTCTATGGGTGATCAAACTGACTGGTTCAACTGGAAAGCTATGTACAAAATTCTAAATAATGCTGGATTGGATAATGAGGCAATTAATCGTCAAAACCAAGAGGTTGCAACCTTTCATGAAAACTACCTTCCATGCATAGTGCAATCACACGGTGACCTGGAGCAGTCAGGTAGATTTGCAGTGACAGAAAATTGTCAGACTGAAATTATGCCACCTATTTTACTTGACAGCTTCAGAATATAATAAACTGATACTTTTGCAACTCCAATAAAATGAAAATAATGCCACCAGTAATGTTCTGCTCGCAGTGATGCAATTTTGCACTTTTACATTGACCTTGGATTTATAAGCCCGTGCATATAATGGCACAGTCATATTCAACGTATTTCTAAACGTTAACAGTTTTATTCATGCTTGTCTCACGTGCACTAAAAGCCATGTATTGTCGGCATACTTTCGCCATACATAAACCTTATTCATCTATAATATAGGTAATGAGACCAAAGCTCATATGTTCAATGTCTTTCGTCATCCTGCTTTAGCGTATGTGCAAGTGTGGATTTCAAATGCAGATATCCATGGACTTTAAGTTCATCAGAAAGAAATATAATCACGAACAATGTGAAAATCTGTGTGTTAAGAATGTTCATAACAATACCAGTGTATGGTCACTTTATTTGGAAAGTTTCGCATGCGTTCCGTGGAAACTTTCATGAACTCTCTTCACTGGCTCTAGTAAATTTCGACATGTTAGTGACGGGCTTTTCACAGCGTATTACGCATTACTCTAGTATGATGAGGGTACAGTGTATCTTCTTTGACACAAAATAACAGTATGGTATGCACAACAACCACAAATAGAACCAGATACTTCCTGCAACATATATATATATATATATATATATATATATATATATATATATATATATATATATATATATATATATGGTGAAACATTGAATTTTGACTACGTGAAGTGGCGCAGAGCTAGGTAATAGTAAATTTCATTTTAGTTTATGGGAACAGGTAAGGCCAGTAATCAAGTTGTTGATACGGAGTAGTAAAAAAATGAGTTGCTTCATCTCAAAAAAACAGAAGCACAATAGCACAGAGAAGAACAAGAAAGCAGACAACACTTGCCGACGGATTCTTGTTATTATTATTATTATTATTATTAATAATAATAATAATAATAATAATAATAATAATAATAATAATAATAATAATAATAATAATAATAATAATAATTCATTAGTTGATCTACCCCTTAAACATCGGTGGCACCAACGGTCCGTGGTTCGTCAAAATAAAAACCACTACAAATGCATACAAACATACATACATACATGCATACATACATACATACATGCATACATACATACATACATACATACATACATACATACATACATACATACATACGATTATAGCCAATCTTCAAATTTGATAGTGATTTTACAAACTTCTCACACTATACGACATTAGTAGTTTGAGCAAGATAATCATCACGTTTCACTACTCCATGGCAATTCAATTTCCAACGGAATTGAAGTTATATTTAGACATTTCCTTTCACAAAATTTACAGGTTGAGGAAATTGTCCATATGTTGTAATGTAGTTAATTTAATTTAATTCATTTTGTTTTATATCACTTCACTTCATTAATATTTTATTCTCTCCCATTCCATTCCATTCCATCCATTTCATTCCGTTTCGTTCCATTTTAAAGCCGTTCCTTTCACTTTATTTTATTTTTAATGTTTCACTTCTGAGGGACTGGGTCCATACTTTGAAATTTCACCGGAATCCCATGCCATTTTCGCCAGCTACAGTAATTTAGTGTAAACGTTAAGGCATCAGACTTATCGTCAGATAATAAATGGCCTCTGGCGTCGGAGTCTGTGACTTTGTGCCTTAGCATGAGCACAATCACAGTTTATATCAAATTGGAAAAAAGATAGCAATACCGGTATTTCATGCATTTCCAAAACATGAAACTGTACCCCCAGAACAAATAACAATATACAATGAGGTACACAAATAACCGAAAGACAACATTTACATAATTTTGTTCACATACATGGGCCTACAGCGGGATAGCCCCCTTTCAACTTTTGCCGAGAACATACCACTTCACAGCCAGGTATGCTCGCCCCGTCTTGATATGGCACAGACGTTTAGCTAAGGTATATCCGTATTTGTAGATCTTTAATAAAATCGGCCGGGAAGTGGTTTCCCTACCAAATTCAATATCAGGCATGTCTCCTTGTATTTACTCGGCAAACTGGAAGACTACAGCTGTACATCAGATCTGTGTGTGTTGGTTTAGAGCACAAATACATATTGAGAGTCCTGAATAACTTAATGTACTGTTAAGTGTCTTCCCTAACGTGCAAAATGAACTCTACCGCTTTGCAAATATGTTCCTCGTGCATGTAAATATATTAAACATCCATACCTGGACCATGGAATTCCTAATTCTATTCCTTAACATTAAATTTAGGAGCAGTTGCCCCCCCCCCCCCCAAAAAAAAGAAATCGTCCCTAAAAAAATGAGTAAATAATATATTTTAGGGATGAACGCAGCAATACCCACTTAAGCTTATGCACATGACGGTGGAATTTTGTACATATGTACACTTGAAATTCTTCTTGACGGTGTCTTGGATATTATCTCTGTGATGATGACAGGCTGGTGACATATCAGATAAGCCCCCAATATTCCCGTGCAAACCGGCCAATAAGGACCAGTTGGTCTTTTGTCGTCTGTTTTATGCATGCGTTTTCACGGCTTTTGCCCTGGCAAAAACATCTTGAATTTAATCTGAGAGAGACATACTGCGTTTAGTGGCTGTGAGCAACAAGTTTCCTTGATGTGATCTGGGCGTTAGGAAAGCTGTTGACTCAGTCTTATTTATTCTACGATCATTTAAGGGTTAAGCTAATAAGGACAGTGAGCCATGATACAATTCTATCCGAGATAAGCTCATTGACAAGCCCAGCGGTATTTGCCCAGCCCAGTTCAGTCAGGCTATTTCCGGTTACAAGTGCCTCTGACTGTGCCCAGGTAACAAATTAAACTGACGTCAAAGGAAAAAGTGTGTAAAAGGGGGAAAGAACATCCATTTTAAACATGTTTCAACAAATGTCCAAGTTACCCAAGGCCTAACAAAAATATATGTCTGGTTCCGGTAATCCGACCGCACCCTACTGAAAAAGTCCGACCCTAAATGAATTTTATGAAACAACAAAAAAAAAAACAAAAACAAAAAAAAACAAAAACAAAAAAAACAAAAACAAGAAAAAAAACAAAAACAAAAAAACAAAAAACAAAAAAAACAAAAAAAAAAAAACACAAAAAACAAAAAACAAACAAAAAAAAAACAAACAAAAAAAAAACAAAAAAACAAAAAAAAAAACTAAAAAAAAAACAAAAACAAAAAACAAAAAAAAAACAAAAAAAAAAAAAAACAGAAAAACAACAAAACAAAAATAACGCCCTTCCCTAATAAATACTGATCGACCCTGGCTGAAAGATTTTTTTGAGAAAGTGGCCGCCGTGTGCCGTTATTTTGCAGCAAAGTCAACTCAATCACACAGCATTTTATTTCCACTTGCCTCGAGGGGTAACTTGGGGAGGGGGAACCAGCACAGCTGTATTGCCAGGGTTATTCGGTGAAATGGCGTAGCCCCGGTTGAAAGATTTTATCGAGAAAGTGCCCGTCGTGTGCCATTATTTTTCAGTGAAGTTAACTCAAACACAGCATTTTATTTCAGCTTGTATGGAGGGTTAACTTGGGCCGGGGAAACCGCATAGCTCCATGGTTGTTCGGGGAAACAGGCTACAACATAGGCAGTAAGTGTTCCGGATCATAAAAGAGATCTGCTATCTAATCATAAAAGTACCGAGGATAAATCAAGAAGATATACTGTCGGTGTTGCATATCAAGCCGAGACAAGGAGCCCCTATCAAAGATATACTTTCGTGTATTTCAGCCCCTGAAACATGTTCTTAAAGTTTAATACAAGCACCTTCAGAAGACCCGTTATCTTCCAGACTAATGTGGCCTTTTTTAAAAAGTATTTTCCGAAAAGTAAAACATAAAAAGCAAAAGTAAAATAAAATAAGAGACGAAGTAAAAATAAATAAACATAAAATTGAAAAAAAAATCTTGAATGTTATTGTATTTATATTTCATGGGTACACAGTGACAGGAACGGACATGTAGAGTATATAACTTTGTTAACGGATTTTAGGTATCGATGGTATGGAAGTGTTGCAGGATATTAGACAATGAGAGTTATTGCGATTTTGTCCTACTTGCACTATCGATTTAATGCATGCTTATCTTACCTTCACAGACATTTAAAGGTATAAACTTATCTATGTCTGTCTGCCAGCACTGACATATTGTTTTTCTAGGAATTATTTATTTACTTATTTATTTATTTATTTATTTATTTATTTATTTATTTATTTATTTATTTATTTATTTATTTATTTATTTATTTATTTATTTATTTATTTATTTATTTATTTATTTATTTATTTATTTATTTATTTATTTATTTATTTATTTATTTATTTATTTATTTATTTATTTATTTATTTATTTATTTATTTATTTATTTATTTATTTATTTATTTATTTATTTATTTATTTATTTATTTATTTATTTATTTATTTATTTATTTATTTATTTATTTATTTATTTATTTATTTATTTATTTATTTGCAGACAAACTTGTCCTGCATTTCAATTAAAAAGTATTATACGTAGAAACTCCAAAATTGACACGATTTATACTTCCACACATGAAGTCTTGAGTTTTTGTAAAGAGTTTCACCGGTTTTGAAAATTATGCAAATTAGGGCCATTTGGAAATTTAAGTCTTGAATATCTGCAAAACTATTATACATACAGGTAACCAATCCAACTTCAATCAATATGTTTGTAACACTGCACATTTTTGTAATTTAAATGTGACCTCTAACGGTCAAAGGTCAACGTCATTTTGACCTTTGAAATTTTCATCAGGACATTACTACGTCATTTTTTAATCCAATTTCAATCATGTTGGGCTCAAATTGTAGCTGTTGTAACACTGCACATTTTTGTATTTACATGCAACATCTAAACGTCAAATATCGAGGTCATTCGGCCCATTGCAAGTTTCATCTAGCCACAACTTGGTTTTCACTTTCATTTGATCTGGTTCATGTTGGGCTTTAATTGTAGGGATTGTAACACTGTACATTTTTGTAATTCACATGTAACCTCTAAAGGGAAAAGGTCAAGGTCATTTGGACTTTGGAATTTTCATCCAGTCATAAGCTTAATGGAATGTGAAGTAGCAAAGGACAATGGTTGTAGCATTTCATATTTCCTTTTTAACTTTAAAAGGGACACAAAGTTGCTTTAAAGCAAATCTTCTTTTCCAGTTCTACTTGTCTTCGTGCAAGGATAAAAAATATTACAAGTACCGGTTTTAGTGACTAAGGTCAAGATAGAAAAATAAATTATAAAATATGACACGGACAAAAGCAAACAATCAAACAAAACCAAAAGAAACTAGAATGGATAGATTTGCAAGCCAATCTGTCTGGGTGCCAATTGGAGCTTGCTTTAAAACCCCCTCCGATACTGTTTTGTGACATCATCAATTTCTGTGTGCATTAATTTTATCTTTTGTTGCACTTGGAGTACCATGTAGGACATGTACTAGTTCATCTCTTATGCATTGGCTAATACAGAGACGAGACGCCCTTGTTATAACAGTGTAGCCCCTTCTTGTATTGTGATCACATAGGCCTATGTTAGTATTTCGTAATTATGGGTAACTTTTAAAATAAAGCGGCAATTTGTCATTTGTGAACTTGTAATAAAACTTTAAAAGCTATAACTCAAATATATATATATATATATGTATGTATGTATGTATGTATGTATGTATGTATGTATGTATGTATGTGTGTGTGCGTGCGTGTGTGTCTGTGTATGTGTATGTATATGTGTGTGTCTTCGAGTTTCAGTAACTTTAATTCTTTAAATATTGGTTCCGAATGGGTATGAAATTATTGTTTTTGCACGTACAGTACGCTTTCGAATAGTGGGCAGTCTTTCTAGATTATGCCCTCAAGCCAGAAGGCAATAATTCAGATGAGGCACGTAGCATTAGGGAATTGTATAGTCTTAAAAGAATTTTACTGCGAAGAAAACTTTTACGCTCGCTTAAAATTCCTTTTTTCTGGGATAGTTTTGAAATAAAAAAAGTATACAATTAGGTAATTTTAACATAAAACAAAGTACACTCATGATGTAGGCCCGTAATGTCAACTAAATTAGCAAAGTTTAACTTTTAGATAGATAGATAGATAGATAGATAGATAGATAGATAGATGGATGGATGGATGGACGGACGTACGGATGGATGGATGGACGGATGGACGGATGGATGGATTGATAGATAGATAGATATATATATATATATAGATAGATATATAGATAGATATATAGATAGATATATAGATAGATAGATAGATAGATAGATACAAACAGACAGACAGACGGACAGATAGATAGATATATAGATAGATAGATAGATAGATAGATGGATGGATGGATGGATGGATGGATGGATGGATAGATAGATAGATAGATAGATATATAGATAGATAGATAGATAGATAAGTTTTCTTTATTGTCGACATTAAAAGCATAGGTACAACACAAGCTTCCAGAGCTTATGTAATCGACTCAAGCATCACATAAATAAGACCCAATAATGAGCTAGCAAAGATGATTTGCTGCATAGCAAATCAGTGTGTGTGTGTGTGTGTGTGTGTGTGTGTGTGTGTGTGTGTGTTCAAAGCATATTGGCATGGCAATGTACAACTATTCCATAACACAGGAATAGAAGTTGGAATGGCATCCCCATCTATTATAGCTTTGAAGTTATTCAAGATTTAAAATTTCTAATGGTGCTATTTAGCATAATTTAAATTGCTACAACTTTTATTTTTAATTCATTAGGTGCGCAATTGTCAACAACCTCCTAGTAGAAGTAGCAATGACATCTCTATCTATTATAGTGTTGAAGATATTCAAGATTGAAAATTTCTAATGGTGCTAGTTAGCATAATTTAAATTACTACAACTTTTGTTTTAGATTCATTACATGCGCAATGGTCAATAACCCCCGAGTAGAAGTTAAAATGACATCTCTGTCTACAATAGTTTTGAAGATATTCAAGTTTTAAAATTTCAAATGCTGCTAATTAGCATAATTTAAATGGCTATAACTTTTGCTTTAGATTCATTACATGCCCAATGGTCAATAACCTCCTAAGTAGAAGTTAAAATGACATCCCTATCTACAATACTTTTGAAGATATTCAAGATTTAAAATTTCTAAATGCCCCTAATTTGCATAATTTTAGTTTTAAATTGTGTCACACTTGAGCTGTCTTCAATAGTCACAGTAACTTTATTCCACAACACAGCACCTTCATCACCGACGGAGTTAATGCATTGTTTCACTGAATTGTGAAGGTGTACCTGTATTTTGTGGGGGTCTGGCAGATGGTTGTCAGTGCGTTTCTTGGACAAATTCTGAATATATTGGGAGGATCAGCCATTAACCCCCTCATATGTTTCAGTAGCCGAACCTGGAGCCGCCAATGTAGTAGTGAAGGCAGATTTGCTTTCTTTCTTTCTTTTTTTCTTTCTTTTTTTTAGCAAGGAAGAATAGGTGGGTTTGTAATCAATGAAGATGAAACGTAGTCCCTGTTCTTGCAGTTTTTTTTTCAGTTTTAGCGTATTTGCTTTCCACATGGGTGCCAGATTAGCGGGCAGTATAAAAAGTTACTGCCGATAAAACTTTGAAAAATGCATATTTTGGATTTCGTACTCAGAACTTTGAATAGGCGTCTGACAGCATTAAGTGTCTACCACCCTTTCTGCATATGCTGGTCACGTGTTCCGAAAAGTTTAATTTGGAGTCAAAATGAACTCCAAGCAGTTTTGCAGAATCATTAAAAACAATGGGTTTGTTGTCCTTCAGTGTGATTTGGAATAGGGATTCTGGTTTGCCGAGACAGATGGCCTGGAATATATCAGGATTTACCTGCATGTCATTGACTTCAAACCAGTCACGGGCATGTTGGCCGTTCTCTTAAAGGGAATATTTTAAGATTTCTGGATTCTTCGCACCAACTTTTCCAATTTGTATCACTGTATGTTAAAACTAGGCCTACTTTTGGGGTAGCGTGGGGCACGGCGTGAAGGTGGAGATAGAGTGCGTTGCTATCGCACCTTTCGCTCCACCGCCGACTCCATTCACGCCAGCAAGTGCACACACAAACTAGGAAAAATGATTTGCTGCATAGCAAATCAGTGTGTGTGTCTTCGAAGCATATTGGTATGATAATGTACATCTATTCCATAACACAGGAGTAGAAGTTTGAATGGCATCTTTATCTATTATAGCTTTGAAGTTATTCAAGATTTAAAATTTCGAATACTGCTAATTAGCATAATTCGAATTGCTACAACTTTTATTTTTAATTCATTAGATGCGCAATGGTCAACAACCCCCTAGTAGAAGTTGGAATGACATCTCTATCTATTATAGTGTTGAAGATATTCAAGATTGAAAATTTCGAATACTGCTAATTAGCATAATTTAAATTGCTACAACTTTTGTTTTAAATTCATTGGATGCGCAATGGTCAATAACCCCCTCGTAGAAGTTGAAATGACATCTTCATCTATAATAGTTTTGAAGATATTCAAGTTTTAAAATTTCAAATGCTGCTAATTAGCATAATTTAAATTGCTACAACATTTGTTTTAAACTCATTAGATGTGCAATGGTCAATAACCGCCTAGTAGAAGTTGAAATGACATCTCTATCTATTATACTTTTGAAGATATCCAAGATTTAAAATTTCAGATACCCCTAATTTGCATAATTTTAAACATCTTCATTACTTTGTATAAAACGGTCAAACTCCTTGTATGGAGGTACAATCATGCCAAGTTTGGAGTTTCTATGTATAATAGTATTCGAGGTTATCATATATAAGGGTAATATGTTCCAGAGATGGCGACCAACAACAGAAAAGGCACCTTCACCAGCCCGAGTCGTAGTTCGAGGCACTACCAACAAGGTCTTGTCTGATGAGCGTAATTGTCTTACTGATCTGTACGCTGTTACTAAATCAGCAATATATGAGGGTGCGGACCCAGTTAGTGATTTATAGACTAAAGTTGATTCTGAAATACACAGGTAGCCAGTGTAACTGTTTCAAAACAGGCGTAATATGATTTCGTTTAGGGGTCTTGGTTAGTATTCTGGCTGCTGCATTTGGTAGCAGCTGAAGCCCATTTATTTGGTATTTTGGGAGACTGCACAGAAGGGATTACAATAGTTAAGTCTTGATGATATCACAGCATGTGTCAGTGATACTGTGGCAGATTAATTCAGTTAGTCTCTAATTTGCATGACGTTCCTGAGGGGAAACTAATTGATTTACACATTGAAGAAACCTGCTTGTCCATGGTCATGAATTTATCCATCATGACACCAAGATTTGTAGATATGGCGGATGGACCGACTGGAAGAGCTTCAACAAATGGTTGACACAAGGATACTTTATCTCGTTGTTGAGGGCTCCCAGTTACAAGGGATTCAGTTTTGTCATCATCGAATTTTAATTTGTTTATTGACATCCACAACTTGATTTCAGCAATTCACATTTCAATTGCTTTTATGGCATTTTCACCAATTATGAAAATTGAACATTGATGAACCACTTTAATGTCCATGCATCCCTTTTTCTTTTCTTTTCTTTTTTCTTTTTTTTTTTTTTTTTTTTTTTTGTCTTCGTGGCTTGACCATGGATAAATTACATGAACTGTATACTGTTTTGAATTGTATTGTATCTATTGTGTCGTTTGTTTGCTACTGTGTTGTTTCATGTTTTCGGCAAAACGCCTCTACTGTATGTATATGTGAGGTACGGCGAAATAAAGTTAATTCATTCATTCACCATCTACTTGTGTCGGCTGGTATGTCAGTTGCAATTGTGTGTCGTCTGCACAGAAATGATATTGGATGCCATACTTTTCCATAATGCGAGCCAGTGGTTCCGTGTATATTTTAAACAACAAAGGTCCCAGCAGTGATCCCTGTGGGACACCACACTTCATTCCAGATTTGATGGATGCTATACCCTGGATTGTTACCGCCTGAATTCTGTTTTGTAACTCAGACTGTCCCAGTTATACCCGTGCTAGATGAGAGCCTCTGCAGTAGCATGGTGTGATCTGCTGTGTCAAAGGCAGCAGTTAGGTCCAATAGTACTAAAAGCACGACTTTCCTGTCATCAACTGCCTCTAGAATATCGTTTTGTACTTTCAGTAACGCAGTCTCGGTGGAATGGCCTGACCTGTAAGCTGACTGATATTTTTTCCAGTAAATTGTTCTGGGTCATGTGATTTGTGATGCAACAACTTTTTCAATAAGTTTTGATACAAAGGTAAGGTTTGAGACTGGACAAAAATTCTTAAACTCTGGATCCAGAGAAGCTTCCTTCAGTATTGGTGTTATGAGAGTCTCCTTCATCATGTCCGCAATACTAGCAACGGCAATAGAGGTATTTGTAAGTTGAATAATTACTGGGAGAAGTTCTTTGAACACCGCGTAATTTCAAGGGGCCAGGTTGGTGTGGGATGAAGCGAACATGTCTTGGTAGGCGCTGCTTTAATCAGTTGCTTAACATCATCCTTCGAGGTCCTCCCCACAGACAATGGCTGAACAATATATCTATCAAAGTTTAGGAGCATTCATATTCCTAATTTTCTTGCTCAAATATTTTGTAAATAACAATTTTCTTACATTTCCTTTAAAAGAGTTTAAAAATTCCAAATTTCGAATATATAATGGGAGATTGTTCTAAGTCCTAATTCCTGAATATAAAAACGAATTTAATCCAAAATTTGTTTTTACCCCTGTGAAATTTGTTTTCACCCATACAGTATAATAAAATAGAACCATGTCATGTGTCGTACAACGGGTTTATCTTGTAGGCCTTATGTCGATGTACATTTTCTCGGGATACTAGCATTGTCGACAGCGCTGTAAAAACGGGCAGAATGTTATTAAGATAAGAGATAAGATAAGACAACCTTTTTTAACCAAGGTAATACATGATAAATAGCTAGTGCCGGTTTCCATCATTATTGATAGTCATTGCGTTAATATTGATTGTATATCTTAGCGAAGTGTTACTCAAGATAATAATATCCAACGCTTTTTCAGTGAAACGCACTTAAAGGCAATCAATCAATCATCTACTATGTGAAAAATAGATGTACATAGAAAATATTTATAATGCACACATGCTAATTCTTATGTATTGGATAGATATGGCAAGTGCCTAGCATAAAAACTGTAAATATTAGTATCCAAAATTATGAGTATCATAGTAATTCTTAAAACAATTTGCACTCGGTGCTGTTACTATATGTGATTTGGTAGACTATTCCACATACAAATGACTCTGTTGCTAAAGAAATATGCACGCACATCATAATTACACCTGTTAACTTCCAGCATGTGAAAATGACCTCTTGCTCCTTGGTACTCCCTTCTGGTAAAAAAAAAAAAATTTAAAGAACCCAGGCCTTTCAAAATTTTATAAACTTCAATTAAGTCGCCGCTCAATCTACATTCTTCTAGGGCGGTTATAAGTAGCATTCTTAACCTTTCTTCATAATTCAAGTTTGTTATTCCTGCAAGCAGCTTTGTAGCTCTTCTCTGGACCATCTCTAGAATAATTGTCTTTGATTCATAAAATGGACAACAGGCCTGCACACAAAATTCTAAATGTGGTCTAATGTAGGCCTACGTTTTATACAAAGTAAGAAGACATTCTTTGGAAAAATATGAAAAAGTTCGCTTGATCATACCTAATGTACTATTTGCTTTTGCTGCAACTTTTCCAGTGTGTTTGGAAAAAAGTCAGGGAATCAGTTACTATTACCCCCAAATCTTTCTCCTCTGTCTTTTTCGAGGGACTCGTTGTTCATAGTATAATTATAATTTAAATTTTTGTTTCCTACGCGTAGTACCGTGCACTTATCTTCATTAAATCCAAGTAACCATTCCTCGGATCACTTGGCTAATTTTAAAAAAAAATCTCCTTGAAGTATATCATGGTCGACCAATGATAATACTTGGTGGTATACTTTGGTGTCGTCATCGAAACTCTTGCAAGGAGATGAAATTACAGGAGGTAAGTCATTTGTATGCAGTGAAAACAACACAGGTCCGAGAACTGAACCTTGGGGTACACCATTTGATACCTTCAACCATGTTGTTGATTTGCTCCGGTTTACTGATATACACTGTTCCTTTGCCCGCTAAACAGATTATTGTTCCGCATGTCTGACTGCGCCATACGGAGTACGCCCACACAGTAACGATAGCGCAATTTAGTCTGTCTTAGCAGGCAAACTGTTCCCAGTCTTTCAGAAAATCATCAATCCAAGCTTTTATGTTACCTCTGATACCATATTTGTGAAACTTGTAAATAAGTCTACCATGTGGGACAGTATTGGCAGTATTTTTGCATAGGCCTACGGTATATCAATTTATTCCTCGTTGTGACCGGTGGCGTACACCGGCATCCCCGTCGCAAGGTCATCTTAGTGATCCGTTCCAGTTGCATAGTTGATGTCGTTCCGTCAAATATCGTGGTGCCCATTTTACAGTAGTTCATGCTTTCCGAAGTCAACATGGCTGCGCCCAAGAAGAAACGTGGGCTGGAACAACAGATGGAAACAGTGAAAGATGCAGACGCACTTGAAGACAGTGACTTCGATGATGGGGACGAGGAAGATATGGACGATGAAAGTGATGGGTCAGAAGTTGCAAATCAGGTAGAGATCTGGTAGACAGCGTGGTAAACGTTCACCCATTGATTGAATTTTTTGACAAAACAGAACACAGCCTGCGCAAAGCAAACCGCCGAAGCCCAAGCCACACACTTTGTGCACTACCATTCTGAGTACTGCTTTATGTGTCGGAGCAGGGAGGTGGGAAGAGGTCTCTTTCCACCTCCCTGGTCAGATTTACCTGTGTCGAAAATAATGGATACTACATATTCTATCAATTTTCCGTAATCTATGTAAAATATGGTCGCCTGTACTTGCACGGTACCGTGACAGCAGACTGGCAGTTTATTTTCACGGTACCGTGATAACAGACCGGCAGTCTGTTTTCACGGTGCCGTAGTATATCAGACTGGTGGTCAATTTTTACAGTACCGTGACAGCAGACTAGCCATCTATTTTCATGGTACATGTTATAAATGAATATAGATGGCTATATTCACGGTATACAATTATTTGCCTGTTTACACAACGCAGAGCCTAGGCAATAGATTATCCATTTGTACAGTGCTCTCTCTCAATATATATATATATATATATATATATATATATATATATATATATATATATATATATATATATATATATATATATATATATATATATATATATATATTTATATATATATATGTATGTATATATATATATATATATACATATATGAACCAGAGTGCTGAGTTCAGTATAATATTATGTAGAAAATGGGACCTGGGAGAAAGCCTTGGTGCAAGGAAATGCATGTCCTACACAACAGTCTATTTCTCCAGGACAAACTCAGACCCCAATCCTGATCCAGGGATGGTGTAGAATATGAGCCCAAAGTCGCTTGTGTATACGGAATAAAGCATAACTAGTATTATTTTAGGTTTATTCCATTGTGTCCCAGATTTGGGCTCGCATTCTACAGTGCATTATGGTATATTATTAGCTCAGCTGACTTGTCAGTCAGCTGAGCTTATCTTATGATCCTCCGTCCGTCGTCCGTCCATCCGTCCGTCGTCCGTCAACAATTTACATTTTCGACTTCTTCTCCGAAACCGTCAGCCAGATCCACTTCAAACTTGGTGGGGATGTGCCTTGGGTAGGTGACTTCCAAGTTTGTTCAATTCGTCACGGTCCATTGATTTTTGGATTTTTAATGAATTTTTTTGTTCTTTTTTGGGCAAATCTTAAAAAATCTTTTTCTCCGAAACCGCTCACCCAATTACTTTGATATCACACAGAAATATTCCCTGGGACACCTAGTTCTTAATTTGCTCACCAGGTGGCACTGCAATTTTTTTCTATTTTTTTATGAATTTTTGTGTGTTCTAGCTATTTTCGACTTCTTCTCCAGAACGGTAACTCAGATTAAGCTGAAACATGGTGGATATGTTCCTTGTAGAAGGGTCAAACAAAGTTGTTCACTATGTGGGAATGCTCCAGATTCCTGATTTTTAACGATTTTTTCAATTCGGGTACTTATCGGTCAATGCAGCTTTCCTATTGATTACTATGGAAGTCAATGAGCTTTCTAATGCTAATTCACATTTTGGACTTCTTCTCCAAAACCGTCATCCAGATTAACTTCAAACTTGGTGGGGATGTACCTTGGGTGGGTGTCTACCAGGTTTGTTCAAATGGTCATGCTCCAGTGATTTTTGGATTTTTAATTAATTTTTTTGTTCTTTTTTTGGACAAATCTTAGAAAATCTTTTTCTCCAAAAGCTCTTACTCAATCGCTCTGATATCACACGGGAAGACACCTAGGGACTCCGTTTTCTTAAACTGTCGACCAGGTGGCGCTGCAATTTTTTACCAATTTTTTATGAATTTTTGTGTGTTCTAGCTATTTTCGACTTCTTCTCCAGAAACGTTACTCAAATTGAGCTGAAACATGGTGGATATGTTCCTTGTAGAAGGGTCAAACAAAGTTGTTCACTATGTGGGAATGCTCCAGATTCCTGATTTTTAACGATTTTTTCAATTCGGGTACTTATCGGTCAATGCAGCTTTCCTATTGATTACTATGGAAGTCAATGAGCTTTCTAATGCTAATTCACATTTTGGACTTCTTCTCCAAAACCGTCATCCAGATTAACTTCAAACTTGGTGGGGATGTACCTTGGGTGGGTGTCTACCAAATTTGTTCCAATGGTCATGTTCCAATGAATTTTTTTTTTTTTTTTTTATGATTTTTTTTTTTCAAAAATCTTGACAAAAGTTTTAATAGGAAAGTTTTAACATGGGAATTTCTTGTAATGGTTATAACTTAAATAATTTTGGCCAGATTGACTTCAAACTTAGTGGGGATGTGCCTTGGGTGGTTCTCTACCAAGTTTGTTCAAATGGTCACGCTCTATTGATTTTTGGAATTTTTTTGTTTTTTGGGGGGCAAATCTTAAAAACTCTTCACCTCTGAAACTGCTCACCCAATTGTTTTGATATCGTTCATAGACACTTCCAGGGACACATAGTTCCCAATTTGTTCAGCAGGTGGCACTGCAATTTTTTCCATTTTTTTTTTTTTTTTTTTATGAATTTTTTATATGGTTTTGTTATTTTTCACTTGTTCTCTGAACCGTCACTCAGATTAAAGTGAAATGTGATGGATATGTTCTTGTGGAAGGGTCAACCAAAGTTGTTTACTAGGTGGCACTGCTTTAGATTCCTGATTTTTAAGTATTTTCAACTAGGGTACTTATCGATCAGTGCAGCTTTCCTATTGATTACTATGTAAGTCAATGGGCAATGTAGTGCTAATTCACAGGACAACTGACACATAATTTACTGTTTACTTGATAACTTGAGATCTGTTTTGAGTTAGTACTGTGATGCTGCACATGTTAATGTTTTTGTATGAAGGTCATGTTCAGACAGTACATGAATGACTTTGACCCCATCTCTGGGGTCACAGTTCAACATACATGAATTTTACTCTTCATTATAACTTGAGAACTACTTGAACCTTGATGTTGCACATGTTAGTGTTCTTTTATGATGGTCAGACTTACTCAGAACATGGGTGACCTTGATCCTTTCCCAAGTTCATAGATCTGCAAGTGTGATGAATGTCAAGATCAGCTGAGCATGGGCTGTTCACACAGCCCTCTTGTTAATACTTTTGACATAGGTGTTGTTGGCTTGGTAATGGGGTATGGAAAAACGGATTTACCAGATAGAGGGACTCAGGGAGGATTTTTCTGGAAAAAAAAAATTTAGCCCTTGACTTGAGTCTTGAATGGTGGCCCCTTAGCTAGTCCAGTACACCATGATATGTAGGCACATGTAGAAGCAGCACCATGTCCTGGCACTTCAGCAACTTCATATTCCACTGGTCAATGTCCACGTGGTGTAGCCATTTTTTTTTTTTTAGCTCAGCTGACTTGTCAGTCAGCTGAGCTTATCTTATGGTCCTCCGTCCGTCGTCCGTCAACAATTTACATTTTCGACTTCTTCTCCGAAACCGTCAGCCAGATCCACTTCAAACTTAGTGGGGATGTGCCTTGGGTAGGTGTCTACCAAGTTTGTTCAAATGGTCATGGTCCATTGATTTTTGGATTTTTAATGAATTTTTTTGTTCTTTTTATGGCAAATCTTAAAAAATCTTCTTCTCTGAAACCGCTCACCCAATTACTTTGATATCACACAGAAATATTCCCTGGGACACCTAGTTCTTAATTTGCTCACCAGGTGGCACTGCAATTTTTTTCTATTTTTTTATGAATTTTTGTGTGTTCTAGCTATTTTCGACTTCTTCTCCAGAACTGTCCCTCAGATTAAGCTGAAACATGGTGGATATGTTCCTTGTAGAAGGGTCAAACAAAGTTGTTCACTATGTGGGAATGCTCCAGATTCCTGATTTTTAACGATTTTTTCAATTCGGGTATTTATCGGTCAATGCAGCTTTCCTATTGATTACTATGGAAGTCAACGAGCATTCTAATGCTAATTCACATTTTTGACTTCTTCTCCAAAACCATCATCCAGATTAACTTCAAACTTGGTGGGGATGTACCTTGGGTGGGTGTCTACCAGGTTTGTTCAAATGGTCATGCTCCAGTGATTTTTGGATTTTTAATGAATTTTTTTGTTCTTTTTTTTGGACAAATCTTAAAAAATCTTTTTCTCCAAAAGCGCTTACTCAATCGCTCTGATATCACAGGGAAAGACACCCAGGGACTCTGTGTTCTTAATTTGTTGACCAGGTGGCGCTGCAATTTTTTACTAATTTTTTATGAATTTTTGTGTGTTTTAGCTATTTTCGACTTCTTCTCCAGAACCGTTACTCAGATTAAGCTGAAACGTGGTGGATATGTTCCTTGTAGAAGGGTCAAACAAAGTTGTTCACTATGTGGGAATGCTGCAGATTCCTGATTTTTAACGATTTTTTCAATTCGGGTACTTATCGGTCAATGCAGCTTTCCTATTGATTACTATGGGAGTCAACGAGCATTCTAATGCTAATTCACATTTTGGACTTCTTCTCCAAAACCGTCATCCAGATTAACTTCAAACTTGGTGGGGATGTACCTTGGGTGGATGTCTACCAGGTTTGTTCCCATGGTCATGTTGCAATGAATTTTGGTTTTTTTTATGATTTTTTTTTCAAAAATCTTTACAAAACTTTTAATAGGAAAGTTTTAACATGGGAATTTCTTGTAATGGTTATAACTTAAATAATTTTGGCCAGATTTACTTCAAACTTGGTGGGGATGTGCCTTGGGTGAATCTCTACCAAGCTTGTTCAAATGGTCACGCTCTATTGATTTTTGGAATTTTTATGAATTTTTTGTTTTTTGGGGGGGCAAACCTTAAAAACTCTTCACCTCTGAAACTACTCACCCAGTTGTTTTGATATCGTTCATAGACACTCCCAGGGACGCATAGTTCCCCATTTGTTCAGCAGGTGGCACTGCAATTTTTTCTATTTTTTTTTTTTTTATGAATTTTTTATATGGTTTTGTTATTTTTCACTTGTTCTCAGAACCGTCACTCAGATTAAAGTGAAATGTGATGGATATGTTCTTGTGGAAGGGTCAAACAAAGTGTTTACTAGGTGGCACTGCTTTAGATTCCTGATTTTTAAGTATTTTCCATTCGGGTACTTATCGATCAATGCAGCTTTCCTATTGATTACTATGTGAGTCAATGGGCATTCTAGTGCTAATTCACAGGACAACTGACACAAAATTTACTGTTTACTTGATAACTTGAGATCTGTTTTGAGTTAGTACTGTGATGCTGCACATGTTAATGTTTTTGTATGAAGGTCATGTTCAGACAGTACATGAATGACTTTGACCTCGTTTCTGGGGTCACAGTTCAACATACATGAATTTTACTCTTCATTATAACTTGAGAACTACTTGAACCTTGATGTTGCACATGTTAGTGTTCTTTTATAATGGTCAGACTTACTCAGAACATGGGTGACCTTGATCCTCTCCCAAGTTCATAGATCTGCAAGTGTGATGAATGTTCTTTTATAATGGTCAGACTTACTCAGAACATGGGTGACCTTGATCCTCTCCCAAGTTCATAGATCTGCAAGTGTGATGAATGTCAAGATCAGCTGAGCATGGGCTGTTCACACAGCCCTCTTGTTTTTTTTGTTTTTTTTCGGGGGGGGGGGGGGGGGGGCAGAGCCAAGAAAAAGCCATATTTGTGTACTGTCGTTGACTGACACAAATCTTCATGTAACACCAGGCATTTGCTTGACCAGTTGCACATTATTCACAGGAATTATCACCATTCAATGCACCAAAACTGGACATTTCACCTGATCATCTGCTAGTATGAATCACAACCTGGTTGTGAATTATGTATTTCAGCCATTGTCAGAATCAAGATCACAATACTATGTATGCAACATATATCTTATAAATTGTGTGGTCAAATTTGATCATGTTGAATAAAATTGTTTTGTTAAGATAAGAACTATGTTTTGTGTTGTTCCTTTTGTGTCCGGGCTACATCTGACATCACTGATTGAGGCTGTTACTTCCATCAGAGCACATCCCTCCTATACTGGCAGATTTTGCACTTGCTATTGGTCCTAATTTGAGTAATTTAAATCATTCAGTGTGCAGATTATGTTGCAAAATGTAAATATTAAGCATTGAATAACCATTGTTTTCCAGTTGCCATGGAGTGAATAAAAAAAGTGGGGTCAATGGCATATTCAATATAAATTGTTCAGTTTTCATTCACCCAATGGCAACCAGCTATTCATAACGAATATGTCAGGGAATTCAACATTTTTCATTCACACCATTACAACCTTAAATTCTGAAGTAAAAGTCAGATAATAACAGGTGCGCCATCTGGCAAAGAAAAATGGTACAAAGTCAAGGATCAGTCATCACAAGTTTGAAGAGAGTCCCAACACATTGTTTCAGAGAAGTCAAAAATACGTAGAAACCCACCTAAGACACACAGCATACTTCAAGAGGATCTGACAAAGTTTTTGAAGAAGTCAAAAATATTCATAGTTGATCCATCAGAGGAGCTCGACATAAAACAGTTAAGCTATTTTCTTTATGACTACAGTAAAACCTCCCTATACCGAACACCCTTGGGACCGGAAAAAAGTGTTCGGTATAGGGAGGTTTGCTAACATTGGAAGTATATATTCGGGACCGAGAAATGGTGTTCAGTATAGAGAGGTGTTCAGTATACGGAGGTGTTCGGTAAGAGAGGTTTTACTGTAATTGAATTTGATCAGACCATTCACAAGCATGTTGTATTTTACAGCAGGTGCAGGTTGACTTTGAAGCCAGGACCCCAGAAGAGTCGGATTTCCATGGGATGAGAAAACTGATACAACAGGTAACACATGGAAATAAGATCTTATGACATTTTTATATAAGAAGCCTCTAGAAATGCCCAACACCTGGGTAACAAAGAGGTCATCCTAGGTTACAGGAGAACAAAAAATCTCAAGGATCTCCTGACACGTTCCAGGTTTAGGCACCCCAGAGTCAGACAAGTGGCATCCATTTCAGGAGTCACAGAACAGAATCCGTGCAACACTCAAACATGTCGTTACTGTCCCAAACTAGACGTGTCTGGGAGAGTCACGCGCACAACCACTGGTCGTACATACACTACACCTAGAGGGGGCACTTGTAAACAGAATAACCTGATCTATCTTTTAACATGCTTGCATTGCAACAAACAGTATGTGGGACAAACCAAACGTCCCCTGATGGACAGGTTACGAGAGCACTTTTATTACATCAACAATAAGGATGTAACCCAACCACTAGGCAGACACTTCTGCCTACCTGGTCACAGTGGCATCAGTATCAAGATCCAAATACTGGAACACATTCGTATCCCACCGGAGCTTTCGAGAACAGAAGCTCTCCGTTTAGAGAGGGAGAGTCACTGGATCCATCAGTTATGCACCACTGAACTGTTCGGCCTCAATGTCATGGGTAGATAGGCACTCTCGCCTAGTCTTATTCCAAATTTTTAGTTCTACACCTATCTACCACATATGATTCCTGTCAACACTGTAAAGGAATTCTAAATAATATTCCAGGCTATTATACAATACAATAGGGATATAATGATTATGGATAATCAGTCTCTAATCGGACAGCTTGAGCTTCAGATGTAGACCTTTTCTGGGCTGACACGGGTGTCAACCATATGTCACCCGTGCAGGGTACGTGAGATCTATAGTGACGTGACAATGCTTTGCACGTCTTACTAACATGCCAGTCCAGGCAGTCAGACCGGTGGATCTTTTTGACGCCTTGGCGTCACTTAACATGACGTTGTCTACAGATCTGTAGCAAAGTTACCGTTTGCTATATAAGCAACGCAACAGCGCAGTGTTGTCAGTTATCCCCTGATGAGTTTGGAGTACAAACGAAACCGGTCGGGACTCTCACAAACAGGACATTTTCCGTCACTGGTCTTGCCTAGTTTTCATATTTTTATAAGACCCTGCATCTCCAGTACATCCACCAGCACTTTTAGACTATTCACATGTAGGCCTATGTGTTGTCCAACTAACTTAACACTAACAGGAATTTTATATATTCAATTGAATCATTATCAAAACATGTAACACTCAAAATGAATGACACACTCATTTCATCAAAGAATATACATATGCATGAGTGTATGTAAACTTATTTGACCAGAGACATCAAGAATTGAGGCCATTATGGACTAATCTTAATGGATCAAATAAAAGCATACTTTATAAGTGGAAATATTCCCAAGGTTTTTAATATTCCAAATTTTCCCAGGTAAAACCATTTGGAAAAATAAAAAGGTGGAAATTTTTTACAGTGACTGCTAGTTATACATGGTGGCAAGGAGCAACATGTTTTCAGGTTGTGAATCAGAAAAATGAAAGTCACAGAATTTTTATTCTCAACAATGTTGAGCAATTTTCCACTCATGAATATTTCCACTTACATTGTATCAATTTTCCACTCATGAATATTTCCGCTTTCACAGTATCAATTTCAGAACTTTTTAATTGAGGAAGCTGAAAAAAGTGAAAGTTCCCATGGAAAAATGTATACTAAAATATTCATATCAGTAAACACCTCATACTTCAAAGCTGTGAATGTAATTTTTGGTTACATCTTTTTAAAACACTGTTTTTGTGTCATTTAACCTTAATTTCCCAATTATCAAGGAAATGTTTCATTTCAGCTTTTCCTGAAAGCAAGTGTGAACCTATCAGAAATTGTGCAGACCATTTTGTCTCAAAACTACATTGGAAGTGTCATTAAGGTAATGTGAGATTTAATAAAACAAAAAAATGAAAATAAAAAGATGAGGAACGTGTTGATGAAAGTGGACACAGGATGTGCCAAAATACCTGACAGATTTTGTATTTACCTGGACTCTTGGGGGGTCTACCAGTTCTGTTGTAGCCAAGAGTATACATAAATATTTATGATTATATGTACAGTTTGCAGGGAGTTGGTTTCTGTCCCAATTCTGTGCTCTGTGATTCAACATAAATGAATGCTGTTTTAGATATGTTGGCCTTTTAAATGGCAGGAAAATATTGCAAGTGTAGACAACATAACTTGTGTATTATGATGTAACTGGTGTGACATTAATTACATATTTGCTCCCAGTCCACTGGCCAGTAGAGTGAAATTCTATTGTAATGCCAGTTGCCGCATGTATGTGACTTGTTTGTTTGATTGATACATGTAGGTCATGTGTATTAGATAGGGCAAAACTTGTCAAAAGAATCATGTTTCTGTAGATGTTACCCTTGGGAAAGAAGAGTCTCCCCACTTAAATATTGGCTATGTCTGGATCATAAACCGAGGTATTTAGCTTTGTTGACCAAAGGTCACAAAGCTCGTAGCATCACTCATGTCTGTCTGTCTGTCCGTCTGTAAACTTGCTGCTTGTGAGCTCAATACAATCCACAGTTTTCAAAATAGCCCCATATAACTTTCAGGATGCGTCAAGTGTATGAAAATCTAGGTTTAGGTCAATTATGTTCTGAAACTTGGCAGTATTGTAGCTTGTAGAAAGGTTAAATAAAGTTTTTCACTTAGTGGTGTACTCTTGATTTCTGATTTTTAACAAGTTTTTCAATTTGAGTACCTGTCCGTGAATGCATGCATTCATATTGATTACTAAATTAATCAATGGAGACTGCAATAGAAATTTGCAACTCCAATACCATCAACCAGATTCACTTCAAACTTGGCAGGGATGTGTATGGGTCTCTACCAATTTCATACAAATGGTCACACTCCGTTGATTTTTTTATCTTTAATGAATTTTTTGGGTTCATATTTTGGCAACTGAAAGCTTACGAACAGTTATCCAAAATCACTCTGCCAATTGCTATGAACTTGTATAGGGACACATCTATGGACCCCCAGACTTACTTGCTTCAACAGGTTGGTGCTGTGATTTTTTTTCTTACTTTTTATGTGTGTGTACTCTTTTTGTCAGACTTCTGCTCCAAAACCATCACTCAGATTGTTCTGAAACTTCGGTAAAATGTGGTTTGTTGGAGGGTTAAACAAAAGTGTTCACTGGGTCATGATACTCTGGATACCTGATTTATGACAAATTTTTAAATTTTGGTTCCTGTCAGTTAATGCATGCATTCTTATTGGTTGCCGTGTATTGAAGTTCATGGGGATTGCAATGGAAGGTCACATTTTTTACTTTGTCTCCAGATTCTTCATCTCCTAGACCAGAGTGGGGCTTACTATGGGTTGAATGTGAAAGTCAGCTGAGGATGGGCTGTTCACACAGCTCTCTTGTTCAATTCTGGTACTTGTCAGTTAATGCATGCATTGATAACCATGCAAGTCAATGAGGATTGTAAGGAAATTAACATTTTTGACTTCGACGAAACTGTCAACCAGACTCACATCAAACTTGGTGAGGATGTACCTTTGGGTGAGCCTCTAACAATTTTTGTTCAAGTGGTCATACTCTAGTGATTTTAAAATTTTACAGCCAGCTGAACTGATAAAGCACAAAATTGTTCTTTCATGTATGATAGTTCTAATCTCATTTCCAATCAAGGTGAGCCTACTTATCTTTCCTTCTGTTCATCGTAGGTCAGCCGCGCACGGGCTTATCAGAGCCCTCTTGTTCAAGTTGGGTACCTTTCAGTGAATGCATGCATTTCTCTTGATTACCAAAAAAGTCAGTGGGGATTGTAATGGAAGCTCACATTTTTTACTTTCCAAAATCTTCTTCCCCTAGACTAGAGTGGGACTTATGGGTTGAATGTCAAGGTTAGCTGAGGAGAGATTGTTCACACAGCCCTCTTATATTTTGGACCCTCAAAAGGCAGTCAATTTAAACAAGTTTCATTAAAAGTCATAAATAATTAATTTTGGAGGAGCTAGCCCAAGTATTTGTACTTCCAAAAGTACGTTTAGTATTATCGTCAAATTTTGGGATGTCTTCCGTCATATATGTGCTCCTACCACAGCGGTCACCAATCAATCCCAAGCATACAATAAGTCTAGAAACTGAACCCTATTCGTTTTGCATAAACAGTTGCATGCCTATGCTTCTTGTCTTGTTTTCTCCATAAAATGCCATTAAAACTAGTTGTGTGTAAAAGTCATTAATTTAAGTTCTTCGGGCTTCAGGATCCCTGATGTTGACGCCGTCATGTGATGTATATGTATTAAGTTGATGTGAATCACATATTCATGGTTACATTTTGTTGAAAAAGTCCATACATAAAGTGTTTTGTGTGGGAAAAAAATTGTAATATTAAGATATGTAAAATGATTGATTTTCAGGAAGCAGATCCATCTGAAGATATGGATGATGATGATGAAGATGAGGTGTTTGGACTCATTTCAGTTATCAACATCACAGAAAAAAAAGTAAGTCATGAGACCTTTCTGAAGTCAAGCACATTCAAATACTCGGGAGATGTTGGAAAGAAAAAAACAGATTCTTGCATTCTGGATGCTGCTGGGTGTCCCTTTTCAAAGGATAAAGCAATTTGTTTTATATGCCCATGAATCTAAACATGATGTATAAACAGTTATTGATGACTTCGGTCATGTTATGTAATATCCAATACAGTAGTACCTGGTATTTATGACCACCCATGATGCCAGTGAAACATACTGTCATACTGCAGATGGTCATAGAACACAGGTTAATTTGTCACAGAAGTAAAGTAGTGCCATGAAAATGCAGTGTTCAAAGAGTAGCTGGTCTTCAATGAGGGGTGGTTTATAGAGCAGGTGCTACTGTAACATGAAGTGGACGACCAATGTTGGAGCCATATGTTACACTAAACTATGGCCAAGTCATCTTATCCTCTGTAAATCTTGTATGACCCACCAGCACTACTTGTTGCTTGTTTTGCACATAATGCTTAATTGTTGCTAGCCCACTGTGATGATGATGATGATGATGATGATGATGATGATGATGATGATGATGATGATGATGATGATGATGATGATGATGATGATGATGATGATGATGATGATGATGATGCCGGTCAACAGCTTTCCTGCACTTTTTCTGGGAAGATTGAGCATAAAATGCACCACTGTTGACTGAGTTCCCAAAGGGTTAAATAACACAGTTCTGACCACTTAACCCTTTCCTGCTCAAATTGCCCTAAGCCCCTGGATATAAATTGTCTGCCTTATCATTTTTCCTTAAATTTGTCGCTACTAGAAAACATTTTTGCTGAGATTTATAAGACCAGTCATGACAGCACCCTAGGTCAATAGCTTTACTTGGTGTATTGGTTGGGCACAATGCACCCAACCTGTGCCAAGGAAGGTTACTGACTCAGTCGCACTCTGACCGGGAGTGAGTTGAAAGATGCATTTGTTTGATTTGTCAGTGATTTTGTATGGTTAGGATAACTATAATTTTATCATTTCAGTTACTTCTTATTGTGTTGACTTTTGCTCTCCACATAAGGACTATTGCGATATTCTCATGAGAACTGCTGGTCTGAGGAGATTGTGCAAAAATATAATTATTATTCTCAATTTGTCTACAAAGGCAGAGAAGGCTTTCACAAGTATGTTGCAGTTGTTGACACTTTCCTTGTCAAACTGGGCTCCGTGTGATTTTAAAGGTCATCTGCATCAGGCATTTTACTAAATAATGTCCTGTGTCAAAATATTCTCAATGAAAATTTCAGGGAAAACTTACGAGGATAACCTGCTGATAGTCAACTGTGTTCCGTCGTACACTCTGGTGACCTAACAGCCAGTGTACTTGGGGTGGGGGGGGGGGGGGGGGGGGCATTTGATTCAGTCCAAAAATGTGAGCTTTTAATGATTGGAAGTGATACACTGCAATAGGGAAAGAGGAAGTCTTTAGGCACTGTGGAGACACGGTCTGTGTTCTGTTCTTCTAATCTGTGAGTTAACAAGCTCTTGCGGCTCTACTTTCCGCTTCAATAACCATTATCTTTTTTACCTTTACAGAATATAGAGTTTGTAAAACAGGTAAAGTCATTAGTTCAGGATATGTGTCACCAGAATGCACAGAAACATGAGGACCAGCTGGTGGCCATCTTAAACGACGACACCAAACATGTTGGTTTCATTGTGAGTGAGCGTTTCATCAACATCCCACCACAGATTGCTTTGCCTTCATACGAGAGTCTTTGGTACGTTTAGTAGGAACTTTGAATCATGATTAGATCTTTAAAATGTGTTGACGTTTTCACCTTTTTGTGGTTTGACATTTAATACAAGTAAATTTAAAAAGAAAATTTTTTGCTTTGTTAGCTCTGCTGATCTAAGGTCGCACAGCTTATACGACAGCTCATGTCCATCCAACCG
This sequence comes from Hermodice carunculata, assembly GCA_964020975.1. Taxonomy (NCBI): domain Eukaryota; kingdom Metazoa; phylum Annelida; class Polychaeta; order Eunicida; family Amphinomidae; genus Hermodice; species Hermodice carunculata. Next base: position 83,033,012 of record OZ026616.1, on the reverse strand, counting down.
TAAGCTTTTAGGTTGTGAGCACGATACCATTCACAGTTTTCAGGTTAGCCCCCCCCCCCCCAATTTTTCAGGGCTCCTAGGGTGTATGAAAATCTAGGTCCTCTTTGATATTGGTGGCGCCACCTACAATATTATGCAATATGGGGGGCAAAATGTGAAAATCCTGTGAAAACTGTAGCATTTTCATATTTTGGTGGATCTTCAAGGAATGTGGTGGGATTGTGGGGAAGGTCAAAATCTAAGTTGGCAAGGATACAAGTGGCGACACATATAATTTGACAGAAATTATGAGCCAAAATGTGTTTTCAGACATGAAATTCCATATCTGGAAAAGTAATTAGATTAGACTTGTCAAATTTATAGGACATATATATATATAGACCATGTCCAGTACAAGAATGTTGTGTAATATCAATATGACCTTGAAGTATTTTTGTGAGGTCACCATGCCCACAAAGTTGAAAGAGGTGATTCTGTAATGGCAGGGTGTAGCTTCGACATCAAATAGCAATGTCAGCACAGCACCTGGCCCATGGGCCTTTTGTATTACATAATCTGGGTGACCTTGATCTTCTGTCCCAAGGTCACTGACGACATAAAGTTAAGGACTCGCTCATTGTTGTTGCTCATGCAACAATATCCATCACAGGAATTTCACAAATAAGCTATGATTACATGTGGAACAAAGAGCCATCTGATGGACAAATGAGACACTAAAATCACATATTAAGCTTTATATGTTCAGAAGCCACTTAAAGACTTGCAACTTTGAAATGACGATGTAGATGTAACCACAGTGCCAGCAGGGCATTAGGCCCATGGGCCTCTTTTTTTTTTTTTTTTTTTGTTCATCAAACCATATGCCAGCACAGTCACCTTTGATGACTGGCACAACCCAGTCCAGTAAGGTTGAACATGCTGACCCATAATTGATGACATCACAATGCAACGTAGCATCTAGATGTCCCCTAGCAATATTACACGGCCCTATATAAAGGCCATGCACACAACACAGCATTCAGTCTTGATTGAACCACAAAACTGTGGAGTTGAAAGATTCCCACTTGCTGCACTACTGGGCATAAGATTAGAGTTATGCTTAACCTGTGGTCAATCATTACTTATTAGCCTGTGACGAGTCAAGTGAAGGATGAAACACACCGTGTATCGTGTTTTAATGGACACTTGCCTGGTCTTCTTATTATAAAATTATTAATGGCTAAATATTTTATTTTCTTTGTTTAAACTTTCTCAATGAGCAAATCTTTGCCCATACCTCACCCATTCTGTTTGAGGTCTCAAGAAGCACAGCCCAGAAAACTGCTTTCATTAGTAAAAATAGGTGCAAAAGTGGGAGTGTGCTATACAGTGTGCATAAGTTCATTGGGCTGTAAGTAGGGGGTGGGAGGATACCATATGGTGCTGCCCTCTATGGGTGGAATTGTTAATTGTATGCCTCTCAACTGTGGGGGAAGAATAAATGGCTGCATAACAGTGTTGAATTGGCTCTTGGTTTTGCTCCTGAATTTCCCAGTGGATTTTAAGGTGGTCATGCTGTGGAAACACAACAGAGTGCTATTCATTTAACATGACACTGTCTGAAATGTGGGAGAAAGGAAACTACATATTATTTTTCATGACCAAAAAGAAGAGAGATTTCCCACTTTCACATGAGAATTGGAGCCGTTGGTCTATTCCAATACCAGGTGGTTCCCCTGCACAGAGTCCAGTTTATGAACATGTAGCATACATGTACACATTGTGTTCATGAGACTCATACAAGGACACTGTATTGAGGACAAGTTAATTGTTTAAGGTGTTCCAGATATCTTGTTTATGGTTTTGCACACCAGATGTGCATGGAAACACCAGCCATTGTCAAAAGACCCCAAGGTGCAGTAGTGTACACAAAGTGACAGCAGTATCCTTGCTGGCAATGCCACACTCCTGTGTTTGAAACATGTTTGAAAAAAAGAGACCCATTTCATTTGTGACCTTACATTTGAAACAATGACACCTTTTGCTGGTACTTGTATCAAAGAAACCCTAAATGGGATTAATCTCACTGCAGAAACATTGACAGTAATGACAAATTAATTCAGAAGCCTAAATTTGCTACAAGCAGTACTTCAATCTATGTCACACTGTTTTACTGTTAAAAGAAATAAAACAAATTGTAGCAAAATTCATTCATAAGCCCAAATTTGCAACAAGCAGTACTTTTATCTATGTCATACTATTTTACTGTTAACAGAAATAAGACAAATTGTAGCAAAAACTTCTCCAAGTTTTGCCGTCTTGTTACAAGTAAGTAAAGCTTTGTACATGTATATATTTACATTTTTGTCTGCAGGCATGAGGTAGAGAAAGCCAGGAAGAAGGGAATGCCTTACACTTTTGAATACTTTCTGCTGATAAGCAAAACCTACAAATTACCCCAGGCAGGCAACAAGAAAAGCCCTATCTCAGACCAAACCTTCTTTGCAAATGCAGAAGATGAATTCTTTCAAAAGGTAAGCCAGCTGTTTAATGACCTGTATTTTATTAAGGATATACAGTAAAACCTCCCTATACCGAACACCCTTGGGAAAAAAGTGTTTGGTATAGCAAGGTTTTCGATATAGGGAGGTTTGCTTACAGTGGAAGTATATATTTGGGACGGAGAAATGGTGTTCAGTATAGAGAGGTGTTCGGTTAGGGAGGTTTTACTGTATGTTAGATTATCAAATTGGATCTTAGCCGTGACTTTTGTGTATATAAAACTGTAAATTCCTGTAAAGATTGCAGTAAAGTATGCACCTTAAGAAAGTGTACACACTAAAGGTTCATGTTAGGGCAATGTGGCAATTATTCTTGGAAGCATTGTTGTCACAGCGATCAGGAAAAGTGTGAAAACATGATTGCCATTCTTTGATATCAATTTTCAATTCAGCTTGTTAGTTTTCGCATATGTCAGCATCAAATTTAAGGCAAACTGTAGAACATTGCAAATTAAAGAACTGTCTCAAATTTTAAATATCATAGTTTGTCTCTGATATACAGGTGTTTGAAGTTGAAATGATGACACATGAAAGGAAAGTTACTTTTAACTTGCTTTGGTGACAAAACAGCACCAAATTTTAAAAATCTGAGAAACTATTTTTTTATTCATTCTATAAATTTAAATTTGCTGCAGTTTGGAGGTCTCTAGCTTCAAAATTAAATGAGGTGGATCAATATTTGTGGTGAATTACGATGATCTTTTGTGGTGTTATTATGTAAACATTTCAATTATATAACATTATAAACAGAATTTTCAGTTCAGTAGCTTTCGGAAAATGTATACTTTACCACGCTTAAAATCTGAATCTGGAGCCCCATGTATATGGAACAATTTGTGAAAGTCACTGCTAACCTAATATGTATTCTGAATACATGTAGAGGCACTGATGTAGTAAACAAATGCGGGGTAGTATCTTTTCTTTATAAACTCCTCACAGGATTTGGTTAAATGCAGCCAAAGACATGAAAAAGAATCATACCTGTTAATTGCAACATAAAAAAATAACGGGCAATTTGGAGCACTTTAGTGAGTCCATGTACTGGACCCTCTCCTTGGCATGGTTTTGATGCATTGCACCAAGCCCACACCAAGAGCTGTCCTCATGGAGCGTGCCATCATGATGGGGTTACAGTGCTCAGCAAACATGTTTACTATGAACATGATATTCATTTAGAACATTAAAGCAGGCAACAATTTACGTCCAGGCACTTTTGGGTAATTTGAGGGAGCAGGGGTTAATAGTAAGCATGTTGGGAACAGGGATGGGAATTGTCAGCCGATGAGCTGATTTTCCGAGTTTTTGTATCAATATACTGGAACCTGCCTTTGTTAAGACACTTAAGTTTCAGTGTTTTCTGGCTCATTTCAGAGTTTTCTGCTAAAAAGCATTCTCATCCCTGTCAGATGCTGGAAATATATGTAAATTTGATCCTGATCTTGAGATCAGGATTTCTCCCAGGTCTTACTGCTTGGTATACAGGGTCTGAATATGTTGGTATTTTTTAGGCAAATTGCAAACTGAATTAACTGCTGTTAAAAATTATGCAAATGAAATTTTCGCATCAAAACATCTTGTTTATTGAAATAGAATCAAGATACATTTGAGCATGTAGTGTACAGTATTTTCATGAGACAATAATGTTGAATAAAAGTGAAATGTGTTTCCAGAGACCACTCCATTGATAGACCTGTCTTGAAAGATGTCTTTCAAAGATATTTTTGCTCTGTACTTTTCATTTTTACTCTCGGCACATAAAGTGACAAAGCGTGTCCTTGTCCCCTGCGTCGTCTGTATGTCCGTCTTGTCGACGTTACCGCGATATCTCAAAAAGTATTCATCGTAGGTGTACTACATTTATTTCACAGAAGGCCCTTCTGATGGACCAGGTTCCTATTGAAAACCACTTTCCTATGATTATTTTTAAAACTTTTTATGAAACTTTTAATATCTTTATTGTAAGGCTTTTTACTTTACATTTACAGTTGAAATCCAGTTTTTCAAAAAAGATTTTTACCTGCACTGCCAATCTCATTTTAGTGTGCCAATTTACTGTTTTTTTGTTTTGTTTTTTAACACAGCCCTGCATGGTGTCTCGAAGGACCCATGGTTTATGGGACTTACTTACTCAAAAAATATTGACCACAGCTTTACCAAATTTTTTTCCCAGACGCATCTTGTGATGGACCAGGTTCCTAACCTAAACCAGTTTCCTCTTTATATTTATGCACTTTTTATGAAACTTTTAATGTATTTATTTGAAGGCCATCTGAATGGTGTCATACCTGATAACGTTACCATCACATCTCAAAAAATATTGATTGCAGCTTTACCAAATTTTTATCAGAGACATATCTTATGATAGACCAGGTTCTTATTTAAAACCAGCTTCCTCTGATTATTTTGAAACTTTTTATGAAACTTTCAATGTATTTATTTGAAGGACGTCAGAGTGGCGTCAACCCTGACAAAGTTACCGTGATATCTCAAAAAATATTGACCACAGCTTTACCAAATTTTTGTCAGAGATGCATCTTATGATGGACCAGGTTCCTATTTAAAACCATCTTCCTCTTTGTATTTATAAACTTTTTATGAACATTTAAAGTATTTATCTTCAAGGCCGTCTGAGTGGTGCACAAGGGGACGACGTTACTTACCATAATATCTCAAGAAGGATCCATAGCAGCTTCATCAATTTTTTTTCACAGATGCACATTATGGTAGACCACATTGCTCATGAAAACCAGCTTCCTCTTATTATTTTTTTACTTGTTATGAAACTTTTGAAGTATTTATTTGATGGCCATCTGAGTGATGCACAGTACAGTGTGGTTTTTGTCACCAGAACTCGCCCCAAGAACACATCCAAATGTGCTCTTTCATTTCATAGACAACAATATGGAAATTGTAGTATTCTACTGTGAAGTCTCAAAAAAAAAATGCAGAATTGAGGGAAAAAACATTGTGGGTGCCGAGGGTAATCCATTCTGTAAATGCATTTTTTTTTTTTGTATCTTCCATGAAAGACCACTTGTTTAAAGATCACAATTTGGTCATCCAGAGGGATGGTCTTTGAAGCCAGGTTTCCCCGTGCTTGTAAACTGCAACATGCCAAAAGAATGAACTCACCAGTACTTCTCCGGCTTAATACATGTAGCCAGTGAAAGAAAATGTGACGAGACAGCTCAGCTGGTAACAATTAAATACCTCCAGGAATATTTGACAGTTAACGTGTGTCTGTTTGCAGGAGAGCATCCTACATTTTGAGTACTGCGTGGGTGAACAGAGAGATGGTATAGTGGGAGGAAAGTGGGATGATAAAGAAGAGGAAATGCAGCCATACAGGACTGTCATGCTAGTACCAAGCACTAAGCTACAGGCAGTCATGGCAAGGATGAAACAAGAACTCTCACAAGGTGCTACATAATATACTGTACAAAAAAAAGTCAAGCCCCCTGCTCATCATGATTGGGAGGGGGAGCTTGATTCTTTTTGGACAGTTTATTAAGTCATTCCACTAAGAAAGAAATTGGATTGAGATGATCCAGTGTCAGTAATATAGGAAGAACTGGTTGCATAACAAAGTGCAACTTTCTTACAAAATCTGAAAGCTTGAAAAGTATTTCTTCATGTGAACAGTGATGCAGATTTTAATAGAGGACTTACATATTTATCCTATGATTGCACTCATAAGACCTTAAGACAGATACCAGATACAGATATGTGATATTGTGCATTGTATTGGATGTGGCTATTGTTGTGATTCCTTGTTTGAAATGATTTAATGAACTTTTGGTGAATGACCTGGGTCAGCATTGCCTAATATGTCAAATGGCATGCACAAATTTGCAGGTGGCGAATCACACTTATGAATGTTTCATATCACTCCGTGTCAATGCTATGCAGATCAGTTTGAGAGGCCGCCTTGCATATATGAACACTGTTTTGCAAATGTGCAGGTATTTGGCCAAAATGTTGTCTTTTTGCTTTTTAACAAAGGATAAATAGAATCTCAGATCACCTGCCATATCTCCACTGAGAGATGAGACTCGCTAGGTCTTTAAGAGCATACAGGACTCTGCCTGCAGCTCTGTTATTTAAAAAAAAAAAAATCCTGAAAGATATAGCTCCTCATGCCTGTCAATTGACACACAGAGGTGGTCAGAAATTCTCTATTTTCTGCCAAAATCTCTGTCACTAGACAGTTGTGGCAATCTGCTGCCATGATACTGGTGACTGTACGGATGGAAAACCAAGGGTGTAACTTATGTTTGTTGGGATAACACTTACTCGAAACATAGGACTCCATCCTATATATCAAGTTCAGTGTGTGTGTTTGGAAAACATGACTGTGACCTTGTTGACAGTTGATTCTATCATATTTGCTGGTTTGCAAGTCTACATGCATGTATTTTGCCCTATCAGAGATTTGCCTGTGCACATGTACAGGTACTTCTTTGTGGAACGATACGAGCCACAGCAGCTACACAGATAACGTGAACGTCCCATACTAAAAGACAAAAAAAAATTATTTTTTTTTAAGTTTAACCCTTTCCCTTTTAAAGCAGCCAAAATTGGTTGCTGGTCATGTCTGCTTCAGTCATGATTTGTTGTGGCACATTTAAAAAAAAAACAATTTGAATGAGAATTGTAGACGAGAACCGAGCTATCAAGATAACATGGCCAAGGTCAACAACTTTCCTTAGCCTGGGTTGGGCTCCAAGTGCCCAATTAACGGAAAGAAGGCTGCTGGGGACGCTCAGTCTTAATGGGGGGGGGGGGGGGGGGGGGGGGTATGGTTGAAACATGCACTTTGGAAAATGGCACAACAAATATGGCATGGGACAGATGTAAACTATGCAGGTATGTTGTGGTTTGCATGATACTTGCACATTTCCCAGGGAGATCAGTTATATTCAGGAAATGCATTTAATACTTAGTCATGAGAACCATCAGTTTATAACTGAATGATTCAATTGATATGAAAGTTACAAAACTTCCAAGGTATTTCCGTCAATGAATTTGCTAAAATGATACACTTTTCTGAACAGTTTATCTGAAGTTTGGGCCTCTTTCAGAAGGCAAACGGCAAAAAAATTCTGATGTATGGTTTACAGGGTAAATTAAGCTTTTCAAATGACTGTAGCCAGTTAGAAAAATATGTGAAAATTCTCCAGGTATTATCTGAAATGCCTCCAAATCAAGGCAAAATAGAGGTTCAAAACAGCTGAACTGATATGAAAGAAATATATGATCTATTTAGCTGGAATCGTGTTAAAATAGCGGAAAGCAGCTGAATATCTAAAATCTCACATGTCTGAATGGCTGCGGGAAATGGGCTGCTTCAGTCAGAATATTGACTGTCATTCAAATGCAATACTTACAAGGATTCTTTGCAGTCGATACATACCAATAATTGATAAATGGACTGGGGTATCTGAAGGCTTGGTATGTTTGAGACAAGTACTTTTGTTGACCGGTGCCCATAGTCACCAAGCATTTCGATAAAGAATTCAAAATGAAAATTTAAATCAACTTGTTTGATCCAAGGTTACTTTGTCCTGGTCCAATAGGATTGTTAACATTCTTGTGTGAACCAATCTCAGCTTTTCGTGGCTACTGCACAAAACGTACAAGTAATATTTAAGGACTATCAGATGATGGCTTAATCTCGTTATGATCCAGATTAAAGATAAAGTATTAGATCCAACAACGATTATTGAAATGGAAATGTGGAAAACAAAGTAGATTTTATGGCCAACAACAGACTAGTTAATCCTAGAAGTTTTTATCAAACATTATGCCTAGGATCAAGTAGTTCAGGGCCAGAAGCACAGTAAGTTTAATTTAGAATCAATTCAAATTCTTCGTGAAAATGGCAACGGAATAATGCTCTGTTGTATCTGTACTTGAAAATTGAACCATATACGACAGCATAAGATGACGGGGATGGTCAATTTGAGGTTCATTAGCATGAATACGCAGGGACCACTCTGGCCAATTTGCCAAATTCTTAGATTTCTCGAATTTGGAAAATTAAATGTGTAAATGGCTAAAATATTTTTAAATGATTAATTAAAGAGCCCCACAAAACTGTTATTAACTCTTAAAGTGCCAAATTTTGGACTGAGTCAACAGCTTTTCTCGGCATGCATTGGGCGCAATGCGGGCCTAGAGAAGCTGTTGACCGGAGGTATTCTGTCTGGACCTATAGGCATACTGGTACTTGAATGAAAGGTCTTGTTACAAGGAATACAAATCGGAGATCCTTATAATTCAAACTAGGTTTATTCTAGAAGATCGACTTTAGACGTGATTGGCACTGAAAGAGTTAATTGTGCCTATATTTCCAATGTTTGAAGTCTAGATCTGTCCGAGTAAGTACGTGTATAAGCTGTAGTTTCTGCATGCTGGACAGGTGCAATTTCACGTCAGTGAAGTGTTGTGAAGGTCAAACATGTTTTATTGTATGTGCATGTGCAACAGTGTATTTGGAGGTGCTGATATGGTGACACAGAATTAACATACCAAAACAGTATCAAATCAATTTGTTCAAAAAGTTACACAAAATCTAAATTTAATTGCTGTTGACCAATCAGTGTTTAAAGAACAAATCAGACTTGCTTGTTGAATTTAAGATTAACATAGTATTTAATAATATTTTGAGGCCTACAAAGTACACAAAAAACGATGGTTCGTAAGGTAACACCCACATCAGTCAAAAGGCCATACGACATTCTGCTTTGTTCCTTCATAGATTCTATGAAGGAACAAAGCAACGAAGTGAAGATGTGATTGTTGGGTAATTTGGCTCTCTTTTTATGCAAGTCTGATTCTTTTCTGACCAATACTGGTGAAAAGAATCTCTCCTTCACTGATTTTATTTAAATGCATTCAAGGAACTTAACTTGTCTGGTCTAAGATAAAGAAGTCACATTTCTATGTCTCCATAAAAAGAAAATGAGCGACTAAACAGTACCAGTCTCGCTACAGTCCTGTCGGAAATACGAACAGACTAGGAGGATGAGAAAGATAACAAGAATTATCTTGGAATAATTGATTTATTGAACAATAAAAGCTGATCTACAATAAATTCATTGGTCTTTTTTGCTTGTTCACTTCTTCCTCTTCTTTTTGCTAAGTCCACCATATTGAAAGCTCTTCAATGGATCTGCTTTCCTTTTCTGAAAAACACAAAGAAGTACAGTATACTGTTTGATCATTTATATTCCCCGGCACAAAATTTCCTGAGTACACTCCAAATCAGATTTTACGAGTTTTGTTTTCCCGACTTTCTGCAGGCTTGCATTCCACATTGAATGTGTTACAATTTTCCCGAACTGGGTTTCTTCAGGAAAATTCAGGAATCTTGATCCCTCACGAAAATTTATGATTATACAGTACATGTGTAGTCCCTGGTCTACATTTTTGGCTATCATTTCCCACAGTTTCCTTTCAAATAGAGAAAAAATAAATAAATCATGTTGAACTCTTTTATTTTGTACTTTTATTGTGCATGCTTTTTGTGGGATGGGGTGGGGCTTCTTTTTTAATCCTACACTGCCCTAAACAATCTCCCTCCAGTTTGTACATTGTAAGGTTTGAAAAGTTGTACATTGTCAGTTTGGTGCCTAGAAATGCTCCTGGCTCCCAGCCTTGTCCTAACAAATTGCATACATTCCTGACAGTATCTTGGGGTCTGAACATTAGACTTCAGGAAAAACTACAAGTGGGAACATCCTGTAGCAGTCTTGGATAGTTTAAATTTTCAGACAGTAATTTGCTACTTCTTGCGGCTGTTGAAAGTACTATCCAACCGTCACTCTCCACTAAACCACCTATTACAGCCCAAATTTAAATCCAGAGGTGTGGGAGCCTCTTGTATTGTGCTCTATAAGATGTGTCATCCCACCTGTCAAGGTACTTAGGTTAACCACATAGACAGGCATTTGGGGGGAAGGGGGCGTTTTACCATTGTATCAATATTAAGAACTTTTTCCTTACCTGGTACCTCTTTTGACCTTTAGATGGCGCCTTTTTGAAGTATCTATTTGACCGTCCTCCTGCTATGTTTCCACGGTTGCCTCTTAGCTTCTTCAGGGTTGGGGGCACTGAAAAGAAAAAAAAATTATGTAAGGGATGACATGAAAACATAAAAAAAAAAAAAATATGTAAACAGTACATCATATTTTCATCAGCGGATTTCACCCAGATTAAATGGTCACCTTGTTTATCTGGGCTCATTCTACTATAGGAATACAGAAATGTACTTGACACCATCCTTCGATGATTTATTTGAAAATTTTAAAATTTCAAGCTGTGATCAGAATTATCACTCACCCAAGTACTCTGGCACGTGTTTCATGTGGTCCTGTACACGTGCAGTATGCAGGCTTTTATCATGTCTTAACAACTGCAGGTCTCTTGGGTTGTCTTCAAAGTAGGACTGGAATAACATACATGTAAATAGTAGTATCTTTAAGCAACTCTAGGTGATCAGTGATCTAGTGTTGGTCAACACAAGGTCTTCTTGTTTTCCTTTTTGCCTTTTTAAAAGTAACTTAGAAAAGAAACGTTTTCTCAAATTAGGTCATGCTGGAAGAAAATGAATACAAAAGCAAAATTTTTTAATTTTTATTCAATATCAAGGTTAATTTGGCTAATTCATTTAAAATTGGTTACTACACTTACAATGCTAGATCAATAATTTTGGTGTATATTGAAAGACCCACTTGTGTTTTATATTTTGCTTTGTCTTATTATTGATACATTAAGAGGAATGGCTTTGTGACAAGTACATTAGCAAAGTGTGTGTGTGTGTGTTTTTTTTTTTAAGTGTCAACAAATTATGTAGGAGTAAATTTCTATCAATACTGATTCCTCGACAACATTTGAATTTCAAGTTGTCCCGTCTTTCACAATAGTGCATGTGGGCAAAAACAACATGTACATATACTTTCATTGCATTCTTATCTTCACCCTTTCAAGGAAACCTCGTGTTATGGAGACTTCCTGAATGTATTAAGAAATTAAACAGTAAACTTTTACTTAGCCACTAAATCAATACCTTAACCAACATATAAAACATACAGCTAGGGTCACTGTCAAAGTCTTTGTTGTGGACGTCATTCCTTTGTGCCTTAATATTTCTAGACAATGCCTTCCCACTCTCTTGGCCATTTTATTCCATGTTCAAACTAGATGCACCTTCAATGCAAGCATTGACTAAAGGGTCTGCCATTTGCTCAAATCAGGTCATGGTGACACCAGGGTCAAAATTTCGGTGACAATCTGAGAATCCATTCTCGTAAAGATTCTCCTAAACTTGTCTTTCTTTAAAAAGAAAACTAATTGACAAAAATCCAAATAGATTCTCGCAAAATTTTGCGAAATTCTGGCCCGGGACACCAAAATCCAATCAGTTCATCTTGCCAGGCAAAGTGAGCATATTGCCAAATTTGAGCAAAATACACAGAGGCATTCTGTAGATATCGCGGTAACAGGAATGTGCACATCGGGACAGACAGACAACACGAAAACAGAAAGGGTCTCCCCATGGAACAGACCCTTAGAAAGCAGCCTCCCTCAAATTTGTATTTTCAGTTTGAAAAGGTTCAACTTTGGTAGAAACTGTGTATTTGTGCACAATATTTGTCAATAAACATTAATTGACATCACCCAAGACATCATTTGTAACATTACCTTTAGTTTCTGTGAATTCATTATCTCTGTTTTGATTTCCTTAAGTCTGGCTTCTCTGACGGCCACTTTGGTCACAGCTCGCATGGCATCCTGCAATGAGAATAGCTCTCACACTTTCATTATATCTAAAAAGGGAAGGAAATTGGACCCAGACCCACTGCAGACCAGAGGGACATCAAATGTATATTTTACTGATTTTAGCATTCATGCTTTGGTGCATGATAGAGGTATAAAAATCAAACTTACAACACATCGAGTAGATCAGTATCTATCTGGAAACAGCAAAGTAATGCACCTGCACCTAAACAAAGCATTACCTCTCCATTAAAAGGAGTAACAGATTTTCCACTTAAAACTAATCCAACTACATTTTTGCCATTGTATTTCATAACAAGTAATTAGTTCATGGGCATTAACATCTCCAATCAGCAAATCTAATCACTTGTCTCCTAAGACGACCTTTGTTCTTATATTTTTATCCATGTGCTTCATAATAAGCTAGAACAGCCTGATTTTCCAACATAAAATCAAATGTCTCCCCCTGTGCCCTGACCAGTTGTCGCCCTTACAAATTTCTCATACTAATCCCAGTGACCTACAAATAAGGCCAAGGTAACTTTTTGCATCTTGAAATTTGAACTAGCCCTCAAAGAGGACTATAATCCTGTGCAATACGAAAGCCACAACTCAAAAACTGATCATGCAGACACCATTAGTTTATGGCTCTGTGACTTTGGGAACTACATCAAAGTCACCCATCTACAAACTTGACCAAGACCTTGGTTAGTAACATTATCCTACAAACTTGAGTAATTTTGCTGAAATACTTGAGTTATCAGGTTTGCACCAAAATTCACTGTGGCTCAGCAACTTTGAGAATTGGGTCAAGGTCACCCATCTTTAAACTTGACCTAGCCCTTATTCAGGACTCTAATCCTGTGTAATATGACACCCCTTGCTCAAAAACTTATGACCATGCAGAAACTATTAGTTTTAATGTGGTTCTATAACCTTGGGAATCAGGTCAAGGTCACTAATCTTCAAACTTGACCTTCACCTTGGTTAGTACTATTATTTTATGAAGTTTGATTAAATCTGGTTAAACCCTTCGAGTTATCACCCTTCTATTAAAATTCACTAATGTAGTTGTGACCTTGGGAGTTAGGTCAAGGTCACACATCTTCGAACTTGACCTTCAGATGAAATATTATTCTACCAAGTTTTATCAAATTAGGGGATCTTGAGTTACGGCATCCACATCAACATGTTGAAGAAAAAGAAAAAATAGAAAAAACAGACATAAAAACAATATGTCCCCCTGTTGCACGGGGAGACATAATAATTAGATGACAGACATTAAGCACTTTGATGGAAAAACCAAAGCACTTTAATACATCCAAAAGAAAATAATAGAGTACCTTTGCCCTGTACCTGAAGCCTTCTATCTCTTGCATCTTAAACTGGTAAGGCTTGAACTGACTCTGTCCTCCAGCTTAAAGTACAAAAAAAGACTGCTTACATACATGTACATGTGCATAAATTTATTCTATGCAGTTTCAATGATTTAATATTGAAGCATGCTGGCAAAGTTCTCATGTAAAAACTATGTTCTGACAAAATTTAAACTTCGCTAATCAGCAATTTGCTAGACATTACAGCTGACCATCATGAGAGTGTTTCGCATCCTGTCACGATACACTATATATATGTTGTTTTAACCAGTAACTGTAGAATACATAAACCTCAACATCTATGTGGTATTACCAAGGTGGGGAATATATGAAAACTGACTCGTGAGTCGACAGATTTTCCTTGGAACACAATACATGCATCTTTTCACTACATATCTACATGTAGTTCCCTGCACATCTGGATGAGCAGTAACACGCCACGATTTTACAGTCTTCGCACATCACATCATAAATGATCCAGCAAATTGCTTTTTCAACCAACACAGCTTCACCCTAGCCTGATTAGAACAGGATTGAATCGACAGCTTTCCTTGGCATGTATTCATTGTAGCCATCCCAGGCCAATGAAAGCTGTTGGCTTGGAGCAAAGATGTATACTTTTAGAACCAAGAAAACAACTCTCCAAAGACGAAGAAAATTGGCATTCCTGCTACATACGCATTGTCTCTGCTAAAGTGGCTTCAACTTCTTCCAGCAGTGGCATCTCCTTGACGCTGACAAATGACAGAGCCGTCCCTTGGTTGTCCCCTCGAGCTGTCCTGTTAATGAAGCGACAAAACTCATTAATAATTTGATTGGCAAGCAGACTTTTTCCAAAATATCTCACAATTCTTGAACAGGAAAGATGTTTTCCTGAAATATAAGCTCTAGAATGCTACGGTGAAACCTCGTCATAAAGGCATTCAGATATCTGACATTTTCACTTGGCAAGTTTTGATGCACTTAAAAGTCAAGTTCTCTTGCTATATGACTCATTTACCTGACACATTTTCCAGGGAACAGATTGTGTCATCATGAGGATTAATTATATTTGGTACATTTAATGAAGTCTGGTTTTGCCTTTCAAAGTAACATAACATCCCCCCACCCCCACCCCCCCAAAAGACGAAAAACTTGTACCTCACCATGGCTGTATTCCTCTTAATACATGGGTGGGTACGCAGCCAGACATATGATTGATCAACTCAAGTGTCACCATGACAGATAGTACTAATGCCCTGAAGGTTTGTCTTATGTATATGGTACTTACCTGCCAACTCTGTGTATATAGCAGTCTGCATCTGGAGGGAAATCAAAGTTGACCACATTGGATACGTTCTGGAAGTCTATGCCTCTTGATACACCAGACTCCTTGTCTTTTTTTCTGCACAGATGTTACAAAGTTTGTTTTTTTTTGCACGTTAACCCTTTTACTGCCACATTCCAATAATGGACAAGTCCCAATTGCCACATTGAATGAGTAATTTTGATAGAAGATCATGTGACTTTGCATATGGAAAGCTATCCCACAACCAAGGAGTCTTACAATATCAAACTTTCATCTTAAAAGCTTTAGGTTTAGCTCTTTGGATTTTTGTTGCTAAAAATAGCTGTATGTCAACTTAGAGTCACATGACCTGGTCGCCATCTTGGATTTTTGCTGTTTTTTCAGCAAATTATAGCATCACCTGACTGTCTATTATCATTAGTCACTCAAAAACACATTTACAATACCAAAGAAAGGTTATCAGAATGCTCTGAAGCTGTTATGTCACTTGTCATTGTCAAACAGTGGTACCTGTCATCAGAGACCACCCTTAGGGAGGATGAAAATGTGGTCTTGTGAGACAGGTGGTCTTAGATCAGAGGTACATATAACAAGAATAGTACTGAGTAAAGTATATTAAAAAGTGGTCTTAAAAGGCAGGTGGTCTCTCATTGGGGTGGTCTTACTCGACAGGCTTTACTGTACATGCATAATAATCACTTTGGCAGCCTGTGCCTGGTCACATCACACATCAACAACACAAATTTGACTACAGTCACTTCTGGCATGCTACCGTTGTTTCACTATACACGTAGTCGCTTCTGGCAGTGAAAAGGTTAAACACACTTAATGTACATATTCTTTGAAATACATTGCAGTCTGAAATATCTTTGAAAATGTGTGCTAACAAAATGTTCTCCCAAACTTAGTCTGCATATTGCCATATGACTCCAGTTCGACATCTTAACCCTTAAAGTGCCAATAACTGCTATTATCATTTTCTCATTACTGCTAAGCATAGAATGGTTAAAAGATTCAAATTCCTCATGAAGATACCTTTTATTCAAATACCAGCCAGCCTAGTCTAAAGCAAACAGTAGTCTTAGACTACAGCTTTCCTGGGGGCACTTTGCGTGCAAAGTGCCCCCAGGAAAGCTGTTGACTCGGTCTTAAATCAGCGCTTGAAGGGTTAATTTATGATAATACAGAAAAGCAGAAAATTATTCAGTATTCTGCACACTTCTGGTGTAGAAATAGAAATGAAGTACAGAGTACATGAAGTACAGAGTACATGAAGTACAGAGTACATGAAGTACAGTGTACATGAAGTACAGAGTACATGAAGTACAGAGTACATGAAGTACAGAGTACATGAAGTACAGAGTACATGAAGTACAGAGTACATGAAGTACAGAGTACATGTAAATATTCAACAAAAGTAATTGCCAGTGTATCAGTATTCCTCTGTCGTAAAATGAGGTGAAAAAACATTACTAAAGGACCATATTCATGATATTGTGGTAGAAGTATTTCATACTGAAAATCCACGTGTTTAATTTTTAAACATAATTACTCTGGTATTGAATTTGTAAAGCTTCATGGAGAATTGCTCATTTTTGCACAGCCTAATTAGAAATTTCATGATTTGAAATTTTTAACATGTTTACTAGATACTCGATGTTTTGGTCTCCACCAGTGATCTTGCAAACAAACAGCTTACCTTTTCTTTTTGTGTTTATCTGTCTTGGTCTGGGTAGGTTTCTCTAGAGCAGTCTCGTCTGCAGCAATGATGATGTCATAAAGTCCACTATTGAACTGATCCACAATATGACATCTGCACATGACAGACAGGCATTAATAAAACATTTGTCGAGATCTTTACAGTTCCTATATTTCATATTTCAATTTTTTGATATTCTCATTTTTCCTATATTTTGGCAACATTTTCTCATATATTTCTGTGATTAAATATATTGTGCCTCTAAAATAAAAAAAACAGCAGAATTTGTGAACAGAGGTAACATTGTTAGTACCAATCTATTTCCCCTTCTGGAGAGGCAACTCCTTACTTGAGCAACTTTCCTATTTCAGTTACGTGATATTATTAGAAGTGGCACTCTACAGAGAAACGCTGCCTTTCAGGTTTTTATTAAGTGGGCTTTTACTTTGCTTCACAGTCATTCATTCAATGCATTCATGATTGTCACATCTAAATTGATTCTTGTAAAGTCCATTTTTTTCACTTGACACATAGTCTTGGCCAAGGTAGAGGCACACAAAGAGTCAATGAGTTAATATTTAATACCTTCATTTTATTTTAAATTTTTCATATATTTCTGTAATGAAAGAAAAAAAAATCATGCATATCTCCAAGATGGTGCTGGGATGCCTGAACACAGTGGTCCCCTTTTTATAAGGCCACCCTAAATGCAGTCAAAAAGTGGCCTTATAAGAAGGGTGGCCTCTCTTGAGGTGGAGAATATAATGGAAATATGTGTACCATACTTTCTGCACACGAATACTGGTCTTTTAAGAGGGGTGGCCTCTGGTGAGAGGGGCCTTATAAGAGGGGGGCCACTGTATGCGTTAGAAATATCAACCCTTTCTGTCCTTGCTCAACACTGAGTCAAACAGCTTTACTTGGTGTGGATTGGGTGTGAAGTGCCTAAGGAAAAGTTGTTGACCTACGTTATACTGTCATGAAAGGTCCTATCTACAATTCTCATTCAATTTTTTTTTTATTTATGAGACCCTTCTGAAAATCACTGAAGCAGATGACATTTGGCATTTAACCAGTTTGGGTTTATTAATGGGGGAAAAGGACAACAGGTAAACTAGATCACCCATAGGGATGATAAAATTGGAATAAATAACACAAAAGTATGATGCAAAATGCCGTGAGCAGTTTGTATGTTATGAGCAAGTGGCCTCTCATTGAAGTAGTCTCTCATGACAGGGTACACAGTATCGATGAATGTGAGACAAGTTCTTATTGCTATGGATATACAAATTTGACGGGGATGTGTAAACCTCACACATTCATAGCAGCTCCTGACAAAGGTATTGTAGGGACAATGATTTTCCGTTTCAAAAAAAGAGGAATTCCTTTCATCAGCAATTTCTTTTTTCAAATTCTGTTTCACTGCTATATGTTTATATATAATTCATGTAAGAAAAAATACCAAATTCCATTTCAAGAATGAAAAAAAATGCATAATTCCGCTTCGGTTTTGGAAAAAACGGAAAATCATTGGCCCTAATATTGAAAATTGAGACAAATGTGCAGGAACAAAAAACAAAAGCAAAAAAACAACAAAAAAACAAAAACAAAAAAAACAAAAACAAACAACTGCACAAGAGGTATAGTAAAACCTGCTTTGAAAAACCTCCCTGGGCAGGCCAAAAAGTGGTCACATAAGGCAGGTTGTCTCTATAGAGGTGCAATAACATGGGAAAGATGGCAAAAGGGACATGGTAAACATGGTCTGAAAAGGCAGCTGACCTTTCCTCACAGTGGTCTTTCTAAACAGGTTTCACTGTACTATGATTTGCAAAGTCAAGTGTTATCATTATGTGAGGCTTTTTTCACCTACTTGCTTGATGTTAAGATGGCACTGACCTATTTATGTCAAAAATTGGAAGCAGACCAGAGCATATAAACCTATCAATGATTGATGCAAGTTATTGTAATATACAAATCGAATTTTTTCCATATACACTTTTTAATGTTAATATGTCCACATTTATTGTCCAGTAACCACACATAAACTACATGACACTATTATTTTAAGTATAAAAATTCCAGGTGGTAGTTTCACATACAAAAAATCTCGCATTAACTTGGAATTTTCAGTGTAGGTAGAGAGGATTTACGTCACAGCTAGTTAACAATCTGGAGGAAAGAGTCGAACAGCTTTCCTTATTTACCATGGCCAATGGGTGCATTACTCTGAGGGTATGCTGAGCACCTATTGACTGATGGTTTATTATTCTTCTGATATAAAAGAGGCAGATGTCACTTATGACAACAGATGCTTTTAAGTATTTTTTAAAAGGGGAAAAATATTGCACGATCAACACCCCACCCCCAAAGAGGCAAAAAGACCACAAGAACCACTCTGTAAGATCAATATATATATATATATATATATATATATATATATATATATATATATATATATATATATATATATATATATTTAGTAGCTACAAACTTACCTTGAGCTGACTGGAAGCTCAGAATTCAATACACAAGATCTTATTCCAAACTGCTCCAAAAAAAGTTTCAACCTGAAACAAATACAAGACCACCAAATAAAATTAGGACAAAAGCAGTAAACAATGCAGGTAAAATATTCTGCTACCAGGTGTCACTGTCCCCCTTTTCCAAATCATACCAGGAACTGTTTTGCCCGATTACACCCCCCCCCCCCAACCCACATTATGACAAAATCTGAAGACCTACAACTTTGAATGTTTCATATGCATATCACTCTATATGTGCGTCTGGTATACCTGTTCAAAAGAAACTTTATATTTAATTGCAAAATCAATTTGAGTTCCTCCAATTTGAACTAAGATTGATCCTGGATTGAGAATCGATAGCACTGAAACAGTGTTTTTGTTACTAACTTACTACATACATTTTGAAAAGTCCCCATCCCTCTCAGGTCACGGAGATTCTGCATCTTTGATGAGCAGCCAAATTGTTGTAATGTTCATGTGCCGCTAATAATGTAACCACTTCTGTAATTGGTTCTTCTACTAGTTCCATTTAACACCAGCCACTCAGTACATTGTATTAATTTAACATACTTACATGCATCTCAAAATCATTTCCTCCTCCTGGGACAATGACTCAATTTGTATTGGTGTAGCATTATCTTAAATATCACTTCTGTTTCAATAGAAAAAGTATTTACGTTTCGGTAAATTTTGGGGATGGGTCTCCATTGCTCATAAGTAAAATAATACTTTGGGTATTACCAACTTGGTTCAACAGATTTTGCCACTGCTTGTTAAACATACTATTAACTAAATTAAAATGTAAATGTAATGGTCCAAGACCAACCTTACTAACCTGTAACATCTGTCCACTGTGTTTACAAATACAATGCTTTTGCCACGAATAAGTTTCAGTTTGAGTAACGTGTAGATAAGGACAAATTTATCTTCTTCCTCACATCTGAAACAAGTGCACAACACAAACAACCAATGAGAGTTAAGTTTGATTCATGTACATTTATTGTTGTCCTTTTCCAGCTCAAATTGTCCCAAAGTCCCCAGATGTAAGGGACTGTCCATAATTGTCATCATTTTCATTTATAAATGAAGCATGGGGGGGGGTGTCCCAATTAAATAATTTTTGGTCAGAACCAGTTTTAAAAAAAAAATATATGAAAACAGTCAATTTTTTTTAGCTTGTAGACCTAAAAAAAAAAAAAAAAAAAAAAAAAAGAAAGAAAACTTGCAACAAGGCAAAACAAATATTTTTTTATTAAATACAATGTTGCTTTGAATTGTGTGAATGTATGAATTACTTAGAATCCAGGTTTCCATGCTGTGCTAGGCATGTGTAAAATAATTTTGGTCACAATTTTGCAGCGAGTGGAGGGGGGGGGGGGAAGAGAATTGTAGATAAGACCTCTCATGATGGCATGATCCAGGGCAAGAGCATTGTTAAGTGTGGGCTGGGCACAGTGGACCCAAAACTGACACCAAGGAAAGCTATTGACTCAATCTTATTCTGACCAGAAACGGTTTAACTTATTCCATACTAGTCCCTGATTTTTCCGTATATTTACCTGGATTTAAGACTACAATTGTATGTTTGAATTCTTCATGAAAATGGTTTTCATTCAAGTACCAACATGCCTATAGTCTTAAGTCAGTGGTTCTGGCACTACCTGGCAAGTCATGCTGCAGCTGCCCTTGCGGCTTGCCACGCAGTGCCAGAGCCACTGACAAAGGCCTGTGACCATAGTATGGAATGAGTTAAAATATGTTCTTCAGATCCAAGCATCTTTTGTCTGCCCTTTACCACAGTCATCACTATCCTACATTAAAAAAAGTCCTGTCATTTTGAAAATCTGAAATCATTGGAGGCCATGCCTCTTTTACTTCCTTATTCTGTTGTGCCGCTGTCTGTTTCAGTGTTTTTTATTCCATAATCTAACAACAGGATTGACAAGAGGTTTTACCATTCCCTGATGTTTTTGCTCTTATCAATTAAATGTAATGAGTTTGCATACGTACTTGATGTGGTACTGTGTTAACTGTGTAGTCTCTGGAAGCTGTGATTCTTCCAACTTGAGAATAACCTGCAGCAAATAATTGTACCTGTCAACACCATACCACAACAAATAGGGAGATGTTTTTTGCTCCTGTGTGGAAGACTGTCCAAATGATATAATCTTGACTGAAAATCCAAAAATACAGGTGAAACTGTGGGAAAATCCCACCAAATGGACGAGACTTTGCAGTTATGAAATGATGTGTTTAAATAGTACTGCCACACATGTACTTCTGCACTATATTATTGAAAATCAATTTTCTCATCAGTGCTCTGTTGTACAGTTTTAGAACATTTACAATAATATTTTATCAAACTATTTTGCACAATGAAGAGAGTCTGACATTACCATTTATGAATCTATGCACATGTACATGTAGCCCAATTTTGAAATTAGACACAAAATAAATTTCGGACACCACTTTCAATATTTCATTTGAAATCAATGAGACACTTAAGTACTTCTATACCAGTCCCTGATTTTTCCGTATATTTACCTAGATTTAAGATGACAATTGCATATTTAAATTCTTCATGAAAAGAGCTTTTGTTCAAGTACCAATATGCCTATAATCTTAAGTCAGTGGTTCTGGCACTGCCTGGCAAGTCATGCTGCAGCTGCCGCAATGGCAGCTGCAGCATGACTTGCCAGAACCATTGACCAAGACCTGTGACCATAGTATGGAATGAGTTAAATTGTACAATGGAAGCTTGCTAAAGAAACATGTACAATTGGTTTATCAGAACAACGGTGCATATATATGAAATCACTTTATTGATAAAAGGGAGTTAGACTCCTGACTCATGAGTCACTAAATCATATAATCATTCAGTTTCATAAACACTTGAATAGTATCTATAAACCAAGTACACACACAATGCACAGAGGATGATAGACAAAATCAATACAGGTATATGCCACTGAACAGGTCATAGCTCTGTCAGACCAAACTCGGGTTTCCTCCGCTTTTCACTATTTGCACACTCTATTAGAACGTGCTTTTTCATTGTCAAAAACATTTTACTTACACCTCTTACTCTGTGTAAATGCAAGTACAGTAAAACCTCCCTATACCAAACACCCTTGGGACTGGATAAAAGTGTTCGGTATAGGGAGGTTTGCTTGCATTGGAAGTATATATTGGGGACCGAGAAATGGTGTTCAGTATAAAGAGGTGTTTGGTTAGAGAGGTTTTACTGTACCTATCGTTTCTGACGTCTCCTGAGTTCCATTTCCAACTGATGGGAACTGAGTAAGACCCTGCCTGCACACCTGCTGGACCTTACACTTCAGACTGAGCAGAGTGTTCAAACCACAGAAACATTGCACAACATACATGAACATCAAGAAAATATAAGCAACTTACTGGATTATGCAAGACCAACTTTTTCAGCGCCTTAACATCATCACTGAGTGTAGCAGACATCAGGAAGGCTTGGTATATTTGTGGCAGATGACTGTCCAAAAAAATATTGAAAAAATGTGAGCAATTACCAGAAATACTTTTAGACCCTTTTTTGCAAAACAAACAAGTTATTTTTGTCAGTTTCAAACATAAACAGGTCAGTGTCAAATAAATCGAGTGGAGTACAACAGGTATTTTTCCACATTTTACAAGGAAAAAGTCAATGCACTTGTCAACGCTTAAGTGTACACATTTTACAAATATATCAAATAAACATATTCTGAGGTACCAAAACACAGTGATCCACTTGCATATGTACAATACATTAATTAAAAACGAAACCAGGCATACATCTATATCAACATTTTCAATTTCTGACATGCAATACATGAATACAATAATACAAAATAAAAATATTTAAAAAATAAATACCAACTATTAAACAAACATACAAATAAATAAAAACTTGTCACATACTTGTACAGTAGCACCTGCTGTATGCAGCCACTGCTGTGACAGGTCACCTGCTGTATGCAGCCACTACCGTGACAGGTCACCTGCTGTATGCAGCCATTGCCGTGACAGGTCACCTGCTGTATGCAGCCACTGCTGTGACAGGTCACCTGCTGTATGCAGCCACTGCTGTGACAGGTTACCTGCTCTTTGTGGCCATGTTTTCCTGGCTACAAGAGTCAATTTTCTTTATTTATCTGCCATGACTGGTCACATGCTGCCTGTGGCCATTTTTATTTGTGGCCGAGACAGTGGCCACCTACAGCAGGCATCACTGTACATGTGCAACAATATTTTGCCTCGCGTATCTTACCCAATGAGAGTTTTGACATCTGTTTCATATCCAAAGGAAAACACCAAGTCTGCTTCATCAATCACCAGCATCTCGAGAGACTCTCGCAGCTGCAGGTTACCAGCTACCAAATGTGCCAAAACTCTGCTGGGTGTACCCACCACTATGTCTGGTTTCTCCATTAACAAAGGCCTGAAAGTTTAAAATACAAGGAGGCAATAAAGTAACAGAATTAGTCTCAATTTAGAAGTATATTGAGAGTCAAAACTTCTTTTGAGTCGTACTGATTGCGACAACCAGTCACAGTAATCCTGCCTCTCTGTGCTAAACAATCATGATCAGACTTGTGGCAATACAAAAGATCTCTCCGGTACATGTATATAAGCAGGTGTCACATCCTTTCCCCAACAGTTCCTGATGAGTCCCAGTCAGCAATGCAACTGGTCGAATTAGTCATTTCCTTGGGAGGCACTGTGTCCTTCACTGATACGTCCCTTGTTAATTAAATAGGCAACATGTACACTGATTACTGTCTTACGAGAGCATTTAGAAAATACCAGACCATGTTCTTCTCATGTCATTAAACCTGTCACATAGGAACTACTGCCTTGAGAGACTATTTTTACAGAACAGGGATAAGAATTACTGTCATTATTTTGGAAAGCAAAAAGCAGTTTGCAACATCCAGGTCATAAGAACCACACAATGAACATCCCATCCTGACATCATTACAAAACACTATGATGGAAAGATACCTGTGCATATATAAACAGGCTTCTGGTAAAATATACAAACATGCTTCTGGTAACATAGATACACAGATTTCTGGTAACATGGGACTTGCCTGCAAATTTTCCATCAAAATGATGGATCCTGTCACCAGGCACCTGTGGCAATCAGCTGACATGATACAAGTTTGCTCATGGAAAACCAAGGGTGTCACTAACATTTGCAAGATAAAGAATATATTGTACTAATTCCATACAGAAATGTATGTTGCCTACTTCTTATATCAAACTCAGTGTAAGTGGGGAATGTGGCTATGGCTTTTTAAGTAGTTAATTTTATCAAAGTTGCCACTTAGTTTGGACAGAGCAATGTATTCTGCCATGTATGATAAAGGGATCTGTCCACAGTATACATACAGGTACTTTCCTGTGTAATGACACGGGTCACAGCAGCACCACAGCTAATAAGCCCATAGTATACTTAGAGGTTATCTCATGGCTAAATCAGTATCCTACCCGGTACAGTTCCCCTGAGAGCCTGTATCCTCCTGAGACCCGAAGGGTCGAGGGAAGATACAGCTCTCAGGGGAACTGTACAGGGTAGGATACTGATTTAGCCATGGGATGATCTTTGTATCCTAAATGTATATGCCATAATAAGACGAAAAAGGCAAATGCAGCTTTTCCTGGGATTATGTAAAATACTACATACCTATTCAGTAGCCAAAACATACAATTTCTGGTTCATCATTTTGTTTCAGAAAAGCCCACCTCCCCTTCAGGAAGAAATAGGCCTAAACTACTGTCCTGCAAGGTCATGCATCTCGTGCGGCAGGCACCCTTGCAACGTGAGAGACGTCATGGCGCAAAATGTCATTAGAGTCGCTGTTTCCCCAAATATAGAACGTGAGGGATATACTGACTCTCAATGTTCTTTCAATGGGGAGATTGTATTTCCCTCGGGAGGATACTGGCTGTTGCTAGTGTAACATTATCCATGTGTTCCAATTGGACAGTTTCAGTATCCTCCCTTATTTTGGTGTCGGTATGTCCCCTGGAAGACACTATATGCTACAGGACTAAAATTGCAGTATGAGGGCAGTTCTAACACTACATTTAGGATACATACAGGTATGTCCCTGCTTGATGATACAGGTGACAGCAGTATCACAGCTAATATGAATGGCTCAAAGCAGCATCACAGCTAATATGAATGGCTCAAAGCAGCATCACAGCTAATATGAATGGCTCATAGCAGCATCACAGCTAATATGAAGGGCTCATAGCAGCATCACAGCTAACATGAATGGCTCATATTTTCTGTTCAGTTCCTGACAAGTTCATTTGATTGAAAAATGATCCAACTTTGTTTACAAATTTCATTTTTACAGTTGCAGCCATTTGCTCTGTCTCATAACTGTAATTTCAAGTGAAAAAAATGAAAAAGAAGACTATATAGACTGAATCAATACAGACTTGAGTATATTACTAATAAAACATTTCAGGTATCTAATATTTAAAATTTTTATTTTGTTTTCCAGTATGCCACAAAGTTTTTGATACAATGTACTCTACATGTCTACTTGTTACTTAAGGCCTCAGACATGGTCAGCCTTAACATATAAGCAGACTTTAATCCCAGGGAAACATACCATAGAAATGAACATAATTAACTCTTTCAGTGCCACGTTTTGGACTGAGTCAAAAACATTCCTCAGCAACACTTTGGGTGCATTGCACCCAGTGTGCCAAGGACAGGTGTGGACCTGGACGATTATATGCTATGTAACAGTGCTGTCCAGCTGAAAATATCTGTAGCAAAATTTTCTTTCTTTGTAGCACTTTTGCCACTTCTTTACATAAGAAATGCTTATTTTTGAGAAAATCTGTTGCAATTTTGAACAGCTTTGTAGCAATATTTTGCTACAATGCTCCAGATGGGCAGCCCCCAGTCTAACTAGAGGCATGCTCCCACTTGAATAAGTTTTTTTTACAAGACGTGTATCTAGCACCCTTGTTACAATTCAGAGCAGTTCAATAAGTAGTTTGAACTTAAGTCACAGTTGGCACTGAAAGCGTTAAAGTCTAATTTTGGAAGGGTGGCCCTAAAAAGTTCTGAAGCCCCATTCCTTCCAAAGGCAGTTTGTATAACAGGTACCACTGTATGCAAATTTGAGTGTAAAGTGGTCAAGGCCTATCTCACCAATGAATGGCCATTCCCATTACACGGCCAATTCTCAGGAAGACAGTGCGAGCCCATTTTATCGCATTGCCCCCCCCCCCCCAAGAAATGCCACCCCTGCAATATAGTCTTTTTTCTTTTAAAGTGTGAGGGGTGGCCTGATGAGAGCTTTGCACTGTATTGGTAAAGTATGTGAAAACAAACCAAGGCTGTCAGTCTCCCATTACCAGAGCTGTTAGAAATTCATGCAAGACACCAACATTGCATTTTGAACAATCAGTTTTAAAAATCTAAATAAAGAATTGTGATTAATATAGTTTTTAACAAGTTTTTTTTTTAAAAAATTAGTGCTTGCTACCTAGAGATGCAAAAGTGTAATTTATCTTTTATTTGCACTGTGAATAACATTATCCCATGTATACATGTACATACAAGTATAACTGCAATGTTTTGATAACTTATGATCTATCACCAAACATGTGGTCACAAGTTCTCATATGGTTACAGATTTTTTTTCTCTGAGTCACTTTATTACACAAACTGTACTAATTCCAACATCATTATGATGTACTGGTGCACTAATTTATCTGATTAAATTTCAGGGAACTGCTGAACACATACATGTATTTTCTGTTTTGAATTTAAACATACTAATTTACAGTGCTAAAGAGCCCGGAAATTTAAACAGGCATCCAGTCTACAATTGGGATGAATGTGGTATTTGTAGTACATGTTCTGGGAAAACAAATTTTCTGGTCTCTTACAGTTTTGTGTGCAGTGGTCCCTGTCTTGAAAAACAGCCCTTTGGGGAGGTCAAAATGTGGTCTCTCAAAACAGGTGGTCTTTTATTAGAGGTATAATAACATGGAAAAGATAGCAGTGTTCTGAGAGAGGGTTCTTAAGAAGATATGAGGTCTCTAAAGACAGGTACCACTGTATATGAATACTTTTTCTTTGGTTAACTGATTCCATACTGTGGTCACAGGCAGTGCCAGAACCACTGACTCAAGACTATAGGCATGTTGGTACTTGACCAAAAGCTCTTTTCATGAAGAATTTAAATGCGCAATTGTTGTCTTAAATCTAGGTAAATATACAGAAAAATCAGGGACTGGTATGGAATGAGTTAAACAGATCAGAGAAAAAATGACAGTGCAGGACTATAAAGAAATAAAAACTCCACTCGTCATCATATATAAAGTCCTTACCTTTGTGCATCCAAAGGCACTTGACCTGAAATGTCTACGGACTTGACTTCTCTGGAACAGCTCTGGCACAAATCCTGTGGACATGACAGCACAGTCTAACTGACCCACTTTGCTTCCCACAAAACATACATGAGCTATGATGACTGATAAGAATGATTCACATTGGTTAATGGAGTTCTAGATATGTTTGCATGTGTTTAATTTCATGCAAATGTGATTTTTTCTTAAATTAGACAAAAATCACACATTTTAGGGCAGACCCATAAAAATGCACATCAGAAATTATCCAAAAAACCCCTGTAGTTTTCAACAGGAATGAGCTGGTGTATGAAATAATAATCAACAGAATTCAAGATTTCAATAACTGATTATCGATATATTTTACTTAGGGATGGTTCAGCATTTTCATCATTTTTAAATTAGTATTTAGAGTATGCAAGGGGGAGGGGGTTAAATGGGTCTGTACACTTTCACAGAATATGGAAAATGATGGTATATTTTTGGCCTGTTTTGTGCAATTTTGCTATAATGTTTTGGGAAAAATCATCATTTTTGAAGTACTAATTTGGGCGGGGGGGGGGGGGGGGGGGGGGGGGCGTGGTGTCATGAAATTTAGTACCCTAAATACTAATTCAAAAATGATTATAATGTTGAACCATCCCTTATTAAGGGATTAGCAGCATCATTTTAGGTATAATCCATCGACAAAACAAATGATCATCTATTGTTTACCACTACACAGAGCCACTCAATCCACAGATCACCTGACTGACCTACCCTTCTTTACTTTTCATGTTACCTGGGAGACAAAATTTCTGTACACATTTTTTTGCGAAAATTTCAAACGTTCAGCACAAGTAACACCATATTTTTTATGCATAAGTTTTAGCTCCAAAAACCATAGTTCTGATTCCATCATATTTCTGCAAGAGCTTCACTTCCAACAAAATGGGAAAATAGATCCATAAGGCCATGCAAAATTAATTAATGGTTTCTCAGGAACTTTTTTTTTAAATGATGAGGCAGGGCTTTTATTTTATTTTATTTTTTTCCTGAAAGGATTATTTTGATGCGGCAGGGTGGTTTTTTTTTTTTAAATCAAGTTTTTTCTGTCAATTGAACATAAAGGTGAGTGGTTTGCCATAACAATTTAATATGAAATTGGTGCCAATTCAGAAAAGCACTTATTAAAGAGCTGTTTATACACGTCAGTATGTTTTGGAAAGCTTTTATGTTCCTGGTTTTCACAGAACCGAATGGGATGCTGTTTGGAAGTTTATTACAGATGTTGTAGCAACGAAAATGGTAACGCTGTAATTATGAACCGCCAAAAAAGATCTGAGGCGGGAACAAATAGCCACGTGGGCGGGCTGATTTTTGGGTTTTATTCTTATTGATTTTTTGAAGAAAAAAACAAGTGAGATGGGCCTTGAAAATCGATGCGGCTGTTCCTGAGAAACTATTTCTTAATTTTTTATGGCCTAAATTTAATTATCCAACATGATATAAGCACAAAGGAAAGTTTCGCTGAGAACATTCAAATGTTGTTATTAGATTTTTTACAAAATGCTCATACTAACCACTATATTTCTATAAGCTTGGTTACAAAGTTTCTCTGAGAACATTCAAATGTTGTTATTAGATTTTTTACAAAATGCTCATACTAACCACTATATTTCTATAAGCTTGGTTACAAAGTTCCTTGGTAGGTGTCAACACTAGTGCTTTGGTACATTGTTGCTTCGCTGTCTGCAAATAAAAAAATAAAACCATGATAATCATAATATCAATAATAATAATAATAATAAAATAAATCAATCAATTAATTAATTTAAATTTTGAAAAAGGAAAAGTAAAAAGAAAATAATAATAGCAATGAAATTTCAACCCATGTGATTATATTTAAATTTTATGAATGTAGATGTACATGTAAATTTAATTATTCCAGGATTGTTTTAACTTACACATGGTATTTTTCTTTCAGTAACACGGACGATAGATGTACATCTACATTTTTCCAGCAGCTAAAATCCCAATTCTGCCCTTGTGTTGGCCACTTACAGAAACATGCAAAATGCCAAATTGCTTTTTATGCCTTCTGTTGTGATA
The DNA here is from genome assembly GCA_964020975.1 of Hermodice carunculata. Taxonomy (NCBI): domain Eukaryota; kingdom Metazoa; phylum Annelida; class Polychaeta; order Eunicida; family Amphinomidae; genus Hermodice; species Hermodice carunculata. The sequence goes on along the minus strand of OZ026616.1, from coordinate 83,003,319 downwards.
CACAAAGAGGACATTTTCTCGACTGATCCAGATGCAACGATTTTTTTTAAAAGTAAGTTTAAGTGCATTTAAAAAAAAAAAAAAAAAAAAAAAAAAAAAAAAAATAGGAAAAAAAGGCAATACCCTACACAGATCCATCTTGTAGGAGAGACAAGAGACACAAGACAAACTGGATGCACATGTGGTGCAAGATTTGGTTAATTGCAGAAGTGTGTTGGTCACCCCCATTACTGATGCGTGGAGCCATCAAACAATCAAAAAGGTCCCTTTCAGGACCCTCAACATCCTCCCAAAGGATGTAATAAAAGCACTAGTACATAGAGAATCTCTAACAAGTGCCATGCCTCAATTATAAGATGTGATGAGCTAAGTCTTTCAAAGTGAAAACATGATGAAGCCGCAAGGCCGAGTCATGTATGTTTTGAAAGACCTAGTGAGTCACATCTGTCGATGATGACAAAAAACATGAGATTTGAGATTTTAAAAAGCAAAAAGACAACATTTTGGTCAAATACTGGCAAGTTTGTAAAACAGTACTGGTATTTAAAAGATACAAAATGGCCTCTCAAACTGAACTGCACTACAATGGTGCATAGTGATAGTACACATTGGTAAGTGTTATTGGCCCGCTGACTAAACAGCAAAAATGCATAATATAGTGTAGCTGTATCTGATACCTAATTCTCTAGTATCAATTTTAATTTTTATCAGAAATCTTACAACCCAGTCCACCTCTGTGTGGTTAAACTTGCCTGCTTCTGGGTTGTCTGCCATTAAAACGAAGAAATAAAATACAGGAAAACCTCTCTAACCGAACACCTCCGTATACCGAACACCTCTCTAAACTGAACACCATTTCTCGTTCCCAAATATATACGTATGTACTTCTAATGTAAGCAAACCTCCCTATACCGAACACCTCACTATACCAAACACTTTTTTCTGCTCCCAAGGGTGTTCGGTATGGGGAGGTTTTACTGTATTTTGTTTTAACTTTTAACAAGCACTCCTGTTGGTCAACATTAAATTGACGACAAATACTGATAGTCCTATTGCTGGCATCCACAGGCACGTCCAGGAAAGCAGTTACTGACATTGTCTGGCTTGCTTCATGAAACAATCAAGTAAAGCCTTAAATGTACCCATTTTGTGTCTGTCTGTTTACATATCAGTTGGTACCAAGTTAATACTTTCTCTTGCCATCCAGTTCACTATATGTGCACAGACATGATTTTTTTTTTTAAATTAAAGGCATACTGGAGAAAAGTCCCACATCCTTTTATTTCTGAGTTCTGAGAAAGGGAAATTGATGCAGGATGAGGAAGACTTGTGAAAAAATTATGAATATGTAAAAGATGGGAATGGAACACACTGGAAAGAATTTTCTGATTCTGGCAGTATAATCAAATTTTTTTTTCAAAACTGAGCTCACCCCTCCATGACCCATAGAATTCTCTGTTATTGACACATTGGTGCACAATAATACAATGAAATCTCAAAATACTATTAACCCATGCAGGCACAGAAATCCACTTCTTTCTGCCTGCCTCTATGATCGGCATTGGTGCAAGATTCTTTTTCATCCGGTAAAAGAATCGTTAATTAGTACTAGTTGACCTAAGACAGTTTGTTTACTTACCATATTTGGTAAACAAACAATTTCAAACTAACGTTTGAAAAGTGAGTAACATGGTTGCAAGACTGAAATTTAGCTGGTCTTCATTGCGCATGAGTAGACTTCAGCGTAATGGTACGTACCGTAGTAACGTAATTGTTACACCTCACTATAAATATGGACAATCCCACGAGATCCTTCCAGTGCCTGATGAGATTTAGTTGAATCAAAACGCGTCGTACATTCGCCACCTCATCCATGGCTACTTGCCTTGTCTTTAGCTTATAATAAATTTAATACCTTACTGGTGTAAGACATGGCCATGTAGCTATGTTTTGTTTTTTAAATTACTAATCTGCTTACCTGTTTAGATATAAGAATTTTCTGGATAACTGGAATGGCAAATGCAGCAGTCTTTCCTGACCCTGTCCTGGCTCTTGCAAGCACATCTTTTCCCTCAAGGGCAAGGGGTATACCCTTCTCCTGGATCAGTGTTGGTTCTTGCCATCCTAACTTTGCTACTGCCTACAAAACAGAAAACAGAACAATTAAAAAGCAGTCAGAGATTGCTGGATCCCTGCCTCCCCCCCCCCACCCCCTCTCTTTTTGACTGACTGTCAATGAAAAAAGGCTATCATTGTGACCAAGATACTCGACCTAGTGACCTACTTTTACGCATGACACATTTGTGTCCAGATACACACGTGTATAAAGTTTCATGATTCTAAGTCAAAGGACAACAGAATTACAGCCTGGTCATGAACGGTTATGTAGTTTTATATAATATATCACCCTCACCCAGATACTTGACCTGGCGACCTACTTTTGTTTCATGACCCACCTTTAGGTCAAGATATGAATGTGTGTGTAGTTTCATGAAACTAGATAGTAAATGCATTAAAGCTCTGTCATGATTTTCCGAGAGTATGACACTGTAACCCAGATACTTGATCTAGTGACCTAATTTTGGTACATAACACACTCTTATGTCCAGAGGCACCTGTGTGTAAAGTTTTATTATTCTAAGTTCAAAGAAAAGCCAATTACAATCCGGACACAAATAGCTGAGACCCAGATACTTGACCTAGTGACCTATTTTTTTCATGACACACCTTTAGGTCATGATATATGCGTGTGTCAAGTTTCATGACACTAAGTTAAACAGTAAAGGAATAATAACCTGGAAATGTTTTACAAGGATATGTCACTGTACACCAGATTTTTGACCTGGGTAACCTACTTTTGGTACATGACACACTCTTATGTGTAAATGCATCTGTGTGAACTTTCCTTACTCTAAGTTAAATACTGAAGGAATCATAGGCCTAACACGATTTTACAGGAATATTTCACTGTGACCAAGATACTTAACCTAGTGACCTACTTTGGTTTCATGACACACCTTTTGGTCAAGATATATGTGTCTGTGAAGTTTCATGAAACTAAGTTAAATTGTAAAAATAAGTATAGGACTCGATTTCACAAGGACATTTCACTGTAACCCAGATACTTGACCTAGCAACCTACTTTTGGTTCATGACACACTTGTGTGTAGAGTCTCATTTCAATAATTTAGCTTGAAGGACAACACAGTTGCAGCTGGGAAATGAAGTGTTCTATAGTTTTACATGATTGTATCACCATGACCCACATACTTGACCTGGTGACCTACTTTAGCTTCATGACACATTTTTAGGTCAGGATATATGGGTGTGTGAAGCTTCATGAAACTCAGTTAAACAGTCAAGGAATTACAGCCCGGACACAATTTTAGAAGGATGTGTCACTGTGACCAAGATACTTGACCTGGTGACCTACATTTGGCACATGATACACCCTTATGTGTAGATGCATCAGTGTGTAGAGTTTTATTAATCTAAGTTACATAGTAAACAAGAAAAGGAATTATAGCCTGTACAAGACTTAACAGAATATGTCACTGTGACCCAGATACTTGACCTAGAGACCTACTTTTGAAACATGACACACCCTTCTGTCCAGATGCACCTATGTGTAAAGTTTTACTAATTTAAGTTGAAGGACAAGTGAGTTATAGTATATAATATTATATTTTTTTGCAATCCTCACACTACAACCAATATTGTTATGTACATCATTTGGCTCATTATTTTTCAATAATATACAAAAAAAATTATGCAAGCTTATTAGCATATATATTTGGTATTCAAAATGGCTACAATTTGATTTTTGAATAAAACTTTACATTTTTAAAGAAATTTTTCATTTAGGGCTTCTAGTTTTCCAAATAAATAAAAATATTAATGAGATAAGACCAGATAATAAAGGCAGATGTCCTTATCTACCTTTTGATATATATATTATGTCACCAGTTGCATGTCAAACACAGGTATGTCATAAATATGACTCTGATAAACAACCTAAGGCATACAAAGCTATAAGCGCTATGTTGGATAAAGATGAAAAGCACATGACCTTTGACCCAATTTCAAGGTCATTTGCCACCTGCTGGTATCTACCCACTCCTTAGGGCATAAAACGAGACATAATTATCTACTAACTTAATTATTAGACCAAGACATATCATAACAATATATTTCGTACTGTTCAGATTTTATTATGTTAATTATATGCAAATTACATATGTGTGGGCTGAAATTTCAGTCTACCGGGTTCATAAGGTTAATAGTTATATGGGCCTAACTAAAAAACCGTGGGGTGCAGAGCATTGAAAACAAGATGACCCTTATATTCCAACTGGCCATTTGACCTTTAATTTGGATTAAAAAATTATTAAATGCAAAATTTGTGCCCTACATCCATTTTCCATACATGGTGTGAGTCGTGTTTTAAAGGTACTTTAAGGACAGTTTTCCCCGGTTAACACAGAGAACGGACACCTGGAACCTAGCAAAATATTATGATCAAAGAAAAACCATGGCTGAGCAGCTATGCTGTTTCCCCGGCACAAGGCTAGGATTGTCTACTCCCATTACTTTACATTGTAATTGCTGCTTAATAAGTTGAAAACTACTTCACATAGAACCACCAAATTTCAGACAGTAAATCTAGATCCATAACTAAATAGAAGTGGCGAGCGTATCGGATCCGGTTTTGCCCTGAATGCCTCTACAGGACTGTACCCGGCATTATAGTCAATACATAGAGGACTGTCTATATCGCCGGGCCCAGCACTGGAGCCAGTGCAGTGAGGACTGTTTATATAACGGGGCCCGGCTGTGTTCAGCAATGTAACTAGGGAGCCGGTCCAAACACTCTTGTCAATACAGCGAGCACCGTCTATATAGCTGGGTCCGGTGTCAGATGGAAGTGTGTCTAGAGAGCCGGATCTGCTGCTCTACTCAACACAGATTGGTGCGCATGCGTGAACAGCACACGATGGCGGTAATTTTTCGCTCTTGAAAAATTACGACTTTTATATCTTTTTTACACTGAAAGACTTTTATCTTCACTTGGAGTCTTCATCGTTTATGATCCGAGGCTACACTGGACTAATCTGGGTGCTTTTATTGACTTCATAAATGGACAAGCGCATCTTTAATCGAGACGGGGATTCCAGCTAGTCCAGCAATCCAATTTGTATATGGCGGACCCGGCGAAATACGCATGCGTGAACAGCACACCACAGCGGTAATTTTTCGGGCTTGAAAAATTACGAGTTTTATATCTTTTTCCACTCAAAGACTTTTATCTTTATTGGAGCCTTCATCGTTTTATGATCCGAGGTAACACTGGACTAATCTCGGTGCTTTTACTGACTTCATAAATGGACAAGCTCATCTATAGTCGGAGACGTGGTTTCCAACTAATCCAGTAATCCAGTTTGTATATGGTGGACCCGGCTCTTTTTCTCCTTGGTCCAGACAGGAAGCAGGTCTAAGATTGGGAACTTCCAACCGCAATCTTTTACACAAAAGAGTAAGGAACCACCTATATTTGGACTGAGTTTTCCTGGTTGTGAGAGAATTGACTTGAATCATGGCGAAAACCTTTGTCATGGGGGTACTTATTTACATTTGTACCAGTGTGTGCTTACAACTTGGCAAATCTGTGAACAAAGACTATGGATATGATAAACGCCAGGGCAAGATGGACATTATTACTGGTGAGTGGCTGATCAAACTGTCAGGAGCGACAGCCCTCTTATACATAGGGGAAAATATTGTTGCCAAACATTTACTCTCTTTTGCTGGTATCTACTTGCCACCAAAAGAATCTTGTAAAAGACATTTTTATACGTCAAGGATCGACCCTATCAAATACATGTTAGTTGTCACGCTCCTAATAAGCTGGGACATTGAATTTAATCCAGGACCAGGAGTCAGAAATTATAAATATCCCTGCGGAGTTTGCGCAAAACCGGTGCGTTCAAATCAGCATGGTATATATTGCAATGGATGCGAGGTGTGGCTCCATACAAAGTGCATAGATATGCCTGAGCATACTTATTTCAGTCTGGCAAGGGAAGAAGACTCTGACTGGTACTGCTCCTCCTGTACATTGCCTGCTTTCAGTGACTCATTCTTTAATGCATCCGGCACCAGTTGTAATGTCAACTCCGGGGAGAATGATAATGATCAAGAATCTGATGAGGAGGAGGAGGTCATACTATATGACGAACTACGACAAGCAAGGAAGAAAAACCCCAGAAACTTTATATGTGGACAATTAAACATAAACAGTTTTCGCAATAAATTTTGGGAAACTATCGACATTGTGAATTTGATGGACATGCTATCTATATCAGAAACAAAGCTAGACTCTAGCTTTACTGATGCCAGATTCAATATACCTGGTTACATAATGCACAGACGAGACCGAAATGGTCATGGAGGAGGTATAATAACATATATAAAGCAGAGTATTCCTCACAGACGCTTAGTTGAGCTAGAAAGTGAATCTTTAGAGTCTATTGTGTTAGAACTGCTATTCAATTCAGATAAGTGGATATTTATAACTGCTTACAGACCTCCAAATATGGATACGGACATATTTCAATCGGAACTGGGGAAAATATGTGATAAGGCTTATATAAGGTCTGAATATTTGACAGTGCTTGGAGACCTAAATTATAATTTATTGAAGCCTATGTCTGATGGAAGACCACTTATAGAGCTGTGTGACTCGTATGATCTGATTAATATGGTGGACAAACCTACTTGTCATAAATCAGAGACTGCAACTCTACTGGACGTTATCTTAACAAGTAGCCCTGATCATTTTAAGTGCACTGTCACTATGGACACTGGTCTTAGTGATTTTCATCACATGACTTTTAGCATAAAAAAGGGTATTTTAAACAAACAAGAACCAAGGTCAACTATTTACAGAAGTTACAAACACTTTGATGTGGACAGCTTCAATCGAGATATTAATTGCATTCCTTTCCATATTACTGACATCTTTGATGATGTGAATGATAAATACTGGGCATTTAGTTATATGTATCTAGAAATTTTAGAGGAACATGCTCCATTCAAGACTGCAAAAACTAAAAACAAAGGTGTACCTATGATGAACAGCACATGGAGGAAGGCTATTTTTAAGAAAAGACAATTAAGAAACAAATGGCTTAGAAGTAACAAAAACCCTCATTTCTTTCCTCCTTATAGAAAACAGAGAAATTATTGTACATATTTAAAAAGAGCAGCAATCCGCAACTATTTTGATGAAAAATGCAAATCCGGCCCTAGTCATAAAGATTTTTGGCCGACGATCAAACCATTTTTAGATCGGAAAAACAAGTCTTTCACTCCCAATATTATGCTAGCAGAAAATGACAAAATAGTTACGGATCAGGCTGAAGTGTGTGAACTTTTTAATGGACACTATGTACACAACACAACAGAAACCACTTTTTTATCTGAGACATGGAGAAATTTTGAGGAGCACCCAAGTATAAAGGCTATAATTGGAGATTCTCAGAACTATAATGAGTTAGCCAATGGCTTTACCTTTCATACCGTCTCAGAGAAACAGGTTTGTGAAAAACTTAAGGTATTACAAACTAAAAAGGCAACTGGGTATGATAATATTCCAGCCAAAGCTTTGAAAGCGTCAGCCAAATCTCTGGCGTCACCCCTCACCAGTATTATAAACGAAGGAATTAAAACATCTAAATTTCCCGACAGCATGAAACTGGCTAACGTCCTACCGGTGTATAAGAAAAAAGATCGTTTAGCGAAAGAAAACTACAGGCCAGTAAGTATGCTACCTAGTCTATCAAAAATTTTTGAGAGCATTCTTGCTGAACAGCTGGAAGCTTTCTGTGAGGCAATTTATAACCCTATGATTTCAGCTTATCGAAAGGCACATAGTTGCAATACAATGCTTATTAAATTGACTGAAGACTGGAGAGCGGCCTTAGATTCCAAATATCATATCGGTGCTGTACTGATGGATTTGTCAAGGGCTTTTGATGAACTTCCACATAGCCTGCTCCTTGCCAAATTAAAAGCCTATGGCATGGAAACTACATCTGTAAAATTGCTACAAAGCTACCTGTCAGAAAGATGGCAGAGGGTAAAAATTGGCCACATTCATAGTACATGGCAGCGAATATCTAAAGGCGTACCTCAAGGATCAATATTGGGTCCGGTGATGTTTAACCTGTTCTTAAACGATATTTATATGTGTGTCAAAGGCTGCGACATATACAACTATGCTGATGATAACTCTGTGAGTGTCAAGCATTTAGAGAAAGCACACATGGTACGCCAATTGCAAAGCAAAACCACAGAATGTATACAGTGGTTCAAGGTGAATTACATGCAGGCTAATCCGACCAAGTTTCAGGCCATCTATCTTGGTCCTAATAAGAAAACAACCAAAGAAACTTCCTCTATTATGCCATCTCATATTGAAATCAATGATACAAAAATTGAATTTCAGGAGGAAGTAGTATTACTGGGTATAACTATCGATGACAAGCTTAGATTTGATAAACATGTTGCCAACCTCTGTAAAAAAGCTGCTAGACAGCTAAATGTACTTTGTCGTTTAAGACATTTGTTGGATGAAAAAACCAGAATGATAATATATAAAACATACATTATTTCAAATTTTAACTATTGTCCTTTGGTGTGGCATTTCTGTGGAGCCACTAATTTAAACAAAATGGAAAGTATCCAAAAAAGGGCATTAAAATTTGTTTTTGGAACTTCTATAGATGTATCCTATAGTGACTTACTGTCAAAAGCCGAGATGTCATCTTTAACTACACACAGACTACGTGCTTTGGCACAGCTGGTTTTTATGTCTGTTAACAAGATCGGGCCAGAGTATCTTCACAATATTTTTAAACCAAAGTTGCAGGCGATAAATCTTAGAAATAAAAATATTATGGCTATTCCTAAGTTTCGAACTGTAACATTTGGGAAACATAGTCTGCGCTACTTGGGGGCAAAAATTTGGAATAGCCTACCACAACATTTTAGAGACCAGATGAGTTTTAAAGATTTCAAAACATTACTTAACTGCTGGGATGGCTCAGAGTGCAGTTGCAACTTTTGCTTTAGGACATAATTTTTGACAGTAATCTTTTCTTTTCTTTTCTTTCTTTCTTTTTTTTTTTTTTTTTTTTTTTTATTTTTGAGCCATTATACTGTGATATTACATGTACATGCATCTGACATTCATGTCTTCATTTGATCATTGTATTAAACTATATATGATGTGCTTTGATTAATTTTTACTACTGGAATGTGTATCTGTTTAATTTTATGCAGTGGAGCATGATTTTACATTTTATACATCGAGTGTCGGCAAAGAGCCTCAGCTGCTCACGTTATTCATTATGTAAATCCGACGGAAAATAAAGCTTATCTTATCTTATCTTATTAGGGAAGAATAACTACAGAACCAGGTGTTTGGATCTATAGCCAGCTACCCTGTATGAGGTCTGTGATGTACACCTACAAACCTGTCGGAATGTATGCATATTACAATAAATTACATCCAAATCATCATGCTATACTGCTCAAGCCCAGTTGACTGATGTGCCCGAGGCTGAGGATCGTAATGTCTGTAAGTTGATGTAAATTGACCCCCCCCCCCCCCCCCCGACAACTTTCTATTTGATACAAATCCACGGCAGATTGGTGGCCCTCATTCATTGCAAAAATTATTGGATAATTAAACCATGCTAACTGACAAGCGCGAGTAGGCTACCGATAGGCTGTAGGCCTATATAGAGTGCAGTCTTTTTTCATAGACATAGTTGTCAACTCTCCCATTTTCACCAGGAGTCTCCCATTTTGGAGACTCAAAAATTTCTGATAATCAGTGATAATGGCAGGGATTTTGATGCAAAATTGACCATTTTCTTTAATTTCATGCACTTTTTATGTGTCCGCTTGTATTGTTTAACTTGTCAATGACAGCCTGTAATGAGGCAAAACGCTCTCCCACACTCAAACGATGCATCTATCCCCTCCATTGTAGGGAAATGAGAATATCGCAACATTTTGTGACGTTATTCCAAGGTGCTCCCTGCACTGCAGTCAAATAACATTAGGTATTGGACCGGGCACTGTAGACACTTCATGACTAAATACCTCACAAAAATCAAATAACCATAGCTACAAAAGAGACTGTTTTATTTAAGGTTGCTTTAACATACAAATTAATGGGAATACACAGCTCTAGCCCTCCAAATGTTTGTGTATTTAGACTTTGGTGGTGTATTGGGGCAAATACACACACAGAGCTAATTCTGACCTTTCCAATTTAATCTTGGACTTGTTTGCTTTTCAAAAAGGAATACTTCATGGACATTTCATTTTGAGGGTATTTAGAGAGGCATCAAAACAAAAGTGTCCATCATCACTAAAGCCAATGCTAACTTGTCGTATATCTTTAGCTTAAGTGGAGCTCAAGCCCAGTCACCTGAGCACAGGATCAGTGTAAAGTTGTTAATGTATGACTGAGTCTGAGTGAGTTGCACTGCACCGTCACTGACATATATAAATTATTGTGACAGAATCAAAAATAATTGTTTGGAGGTCTTTCACTTGTGGAATTGTCAAACATATCTTCGTTATTTTTTGTGTTCACATTATACCTTCAAAATTCTATCATCCAGTCCCATTTCATGAAATCCAAGCACCTGTCTCCTGTCGTCTTCCATTCTGCCGATGTTATTGGGTTGCGCCAACATGTGCTCATCCGGGCTTCTTCTGTTTACCTTGTACCTGAAATATGACTCCCACCAACTTCCGGTGAACGGGGTCTGCCGAATTACCGAAAGCAACAGATAACGACCGACGAAAACCGAATAAAACCCCAAACAACCGAAATTTGACCGAAAGCAAGCTATCCTTAGATACACACGTAAACGTGTTTTCGCTTGCCGATTATTTTCATATATTTACATTTAATCTAACTTTTAACATTGCAAGTATAGGAGAGAGCCTGGTGTGTTATGAGACCATGACACAATAGCCTTGTGTGTTATGAAACCACAACACAGGTGTCCCGCCCACATTCCAATGAGCCACGCCTCCAACGGCTACAGAACAGGGCAATGAGAATAATATAACAATGTCACCCTAGTACGCACATCCTCGACATGCTGAGGACCCTAAAATGGATGAGTGTCAAACAGAGATTGTTCTACAATCTCTGTGCTTTCTTTGGAAAAAAAAAGTTAATAATGAAGTCCCACCTTATTACAAAATATCTTTACTCCGGTGACCGAAGTCCATTCCTATCAAACAAGAGCATCTACTTCCTCAATTTTTTTCGGGGCAAGGTCTTCCCCTAAATTCTAAAACTCTCCCTCTTATTGGTACAAAATTTTGGAATGAACTACCTCAGCATGTCTGGGATGCTCGATCCCTATTATGTTTTTAAAAAAGTTGTATACAATTCATCTTTGATCAAGTTGAGCCTTTCTGATCAATGATTTTTTTTATCACTGATTGTTTTACGGAGTGACTATTTTCACCGTACGGTGAGAATAGTGTTTTGTCTATTTTCACCGTACGGTGATGATAGAGTTTGGTCTATATTCATCGTATGGTGAGAAAAGGGGCTGCTCTATTTCTAACGTACGGCGATGAAAAGAAGTCAACCAGGGAAGAATATTTTGGAAAAGCATTGTGTCATGATATTGCACACAAAGGAACAAACATATGCTGAAATAATAAAAAAGCCTAACATCCCAGTTTGAGCATGGTTTATGAGATCTGTTGAGGTGTTATTTCAGCTTTTATTATCTAATAGTTTTTAAAGAGCCAACACTGTATTTTTTATGTGAAAAGGCAAAAATTTAGGTAACAAGACAAGGTAGGAACTTTTTTTAATATTGTCACGGATGGAAGTTACGGAACTTAAGGGTAACTTATAGATCTATCTTGTTATGACTTTGGTTAAGGATCGCATTAAAAAGAAATCCATGAAGCAACAAAAATGAAAGACTGATGGGAGGGTAGAGTAAATTCATAAACATTAATTTGAGATGTTAAAAAGCCAAACATTTAATGGCATTATGCTGTCACGGTGCCAAGGTAATTGCTTCAGTACAGTAAACCCTCCGTAAGTGGGCACTTTGCTTTGGTCCCGTTTCCTATTGACTATACTATAAAGCTAGCTATCTCCCTAAAGTAAGCATTTCTCCAATCTTAATTTGCCTCAGTTCTATGTGACAAGCCATAACCATAAATTTGCGAAAAGGTTCTTAATTTTAATTTCCAGATGGTGAAAATAGAGCCGCCTCTATCCTCACAGTGAAAATATTAAGCTGTACCATCATCCCCATGCGGTGAAAATAGACCAAACCCTATCCTCACCGTACGGTGAAAATAGACAAAAATCTATCCTCACCGTACGGTGAAAATAGACAAAACTCCTTCCAAACGCTATTCTCACCGCACGGTGAAAATAGACCAAACGCTATTCTCACCGTACCGTGAAAATAGCATCAGACTTCTTTGCTCTTGACTGATCATAACATCTTATGAGCTCAATGAAATTTATTTTGGGGGTTCTTGATTTATTATCTTTTAATTCACCTGGTGCACCTCTCATCTACCCATAATCATCTGATTTTTACTCTTTGAATGACTCGGTCATATTTTTTTGTAATGGTTATGGCATCCAAATGTCAACAGTCTTGTACTGACCTTCGATTGCAATAAAACTTGTCAAACTTGTTATGCCTTTCCAGGAAAATGGATCCCAATAATATCTGGCTTTCGTAGTAATATAGTTATAATAAATCTATGGTAGTAAGATTGTTTAATATTTCTGAAAATCACAAAAAAAGTAAAATGCATGTAATTTGATGCAGGGACAAAAACTGACATGCTGAAAACAAAGTCTTCTAAAATGAATTGAAGCAGAACCTTCGTACATGTACCTGAGAGATGATCAGATTAGCTGAATTATCCTCCCCACCGCACCCCATAGTTCATTAATTCACACTCAAAGAAGATAACAACTTGCCCAGTGATGTCTTACACATACTCTGATATGTATATACAGTCTTTGTAGGCCTAGACTGAGTGAGAATATCCGAATTCCTAGCTTGATGGTAGGATTTTTTTTCCAAAAGATTATGTATGAACATTTTTCACAAAATGGCCAAGAAAAGCTAAATTTGACATAATTTTTGCCACAAAGACAGGAGATGTTTTTGCACATTACCCAAATGAACCGTTTGCATATTTAACGTGATGGTCACAATATGAAAAAGCTCAGCATTCACCAAAATGAGCATGGGCTGTTCACACAGCTGTTGGATTGAAGAAGTGCAGCAAGGGCAAAATTTTTTTTTGGGGGGGGGGGGAGCAGATAGGGTAACCTGAAGAAAGTTTTGCTATCTTGTGTTATTGCCTCTTAGCTGACTATGGGCCATATTTGTATTTTGTTGGTGGTTCCATCCCAAAAGTCAAAGGTCCTGAGTCTGCTAGGCAGGCAATTTGGGCTGGATAAATATTTATCTATATGGTTGCAGTTTCACAAAAAAGTCCGGAGTGAAACTTCTTCTTCTTTTTTTTTTTTTTTTTCAATTTGGTCTGGGCTATATCAATATCGCCTGACAGTCAACTAGCCAGGCAATTTTTCAGAACAAATTTACCGGCAAGATGAGTAAGGAAAGGGTACCAGAAATGTTTTGCTCCAGTCTTGATGTACGAAAATACAGTCACAGGAATTAATAAAAATGAAGAGTGTTGTTTATAAATACTTTTGGTAATGTTTCCTTCATTAAGTTATTCAAAGGGAATAAATAGACCCCCCCATGAGCAACCATATTTTTTCGTGTTAAATAGAACACTTCTTGTGATTGCTCCTGCAGTGTCAAACCTGCTGAGATAGATTTATGGGTGTGATGTCTGTATGCTCCTTTTCCCGTGTTTCTTGAGGCCAGGATAGCTTCAATGTTCCTGGATAAATTTCATTCCAGTAGGATAACATTCATGCTTCTAGGTAGATTTGTTGGGTTGTGGTGTCCGTCTGGTCTTTTTCTCTCTATTTCATGCAGCCAGGATAATTTTTGTTTTCCCAGATAGGTTTATAAGCGTTATTTCAGTATGGTCCCTTTTCTGTATTTATGCAGCTGGGATAACTTTTGTGTTCCCCAGCAGATGTGATTCCAGTTGGATAACATTCACGCTCCCAAACAAATTTGTTGAGTGATGGTTTTTGTCTGGTCCTTTTTTTAATGTTTGATGTGCCCAGGATAACTTTTTTACTCCTGGATAGATTAGATTTGAATAGGATAACATTCTCCTAAACAGATTTGTAGGGTGGTGGTATCCGTCTGCTCCTGGATAGATTTGATTGTAGTAGGATAACATTCATGCTCCTAGATAGATTTGTGGGCTCATCATGTCTGTCTGCTTGCTTTGCAAGGCCTCTGCTTACCTTACCAGAGCATACTGTTCCAAAAGGCTGACTGCCTTGCGTGACCCAACCCCTATCTATGTGTTTCATACATCTACGACTTATGTATACATGCAACATGGTAATCTCCATTGACTTGGTTTGGTTTAAACATGTTTTATAAAGTAATTGGAGAACACTTTGCTAGTGCTCCATGCGCGTTGTCACGGGGACCCCCTGTGGCGCAAAGCCTCGGGGTAAAGCTCCATTAAAACGTCCAGCAAGGTTGTGGTAACAATTATTATGACTCAATATAAAAGTTAAATCATTTAGAAGAAGTATGAACAATTTAGAAATAAAGGTCGCAAGCGCGCGGTGACCTTCCTCTTCAGTACATATGAAAGCTTGCTTTTGGTATATGTGTATCTAAAAAAAAGTTTGCTTTCGGTTGTATTGGTCATTTTTTGTTCTTTCCGTTGCTTTCGGTAAATAGACGCATCGGGTCAACTGACTCTTAAATGTGTTGCAGTTTTTGTTCTCTACGGATTAAGGTAAAACCGCACTGTCGACGCCATTTTCACGATCAAAATGTCGAAGCGGCACCGGATTGACGTTGGAGATTCGCATAGTTCGGGCAAAAGGTATCGGTACGTAGTAGATTTATGTATGCAACGTGCATTATTTAATCGAGAATTTGCCAATCTTAAGTTCGAAAACGAAGCTGTTTCGCCTTCATATTTATTCACACTTGAATATTGATAATTTGTTGGTCCTGAACAAAATGAGCGCCGTCCTGACCCCGGTCGATCAGTAGATGCGCCATGCGGTCCATGCTATTTTCAACCCGTCATGATCAATTCTTGAAGAAGTTTGTCAACATCTGCATGCTAGGGACTGAGAGAACATGCCAGATGGAGAGAGTACGATGAAAGTCAAAGATAAAGACAAGATTTATTCAGGGCAGTTGTAAAGCCTTGCAAACCACGCTGCAACCACTGCAAACACAGCCTGTCGGGTGTTATTGTTTTGCGTGCAGCCGACAGGCCATGCGGGTCTTAGCCACCTTGGTTGATTAGTTGAAATTATCCCTTCAACCATTAGGGTAGGGATCTCAGTCCTCTTAATTTTCTCTTAACCCTTAAAGTGCTGATTTAAGATTGAGTCAACAGCTTTCCTGGGGACACTGTGCGCAATGCGCTCAAACTTAAAGTGTCCCGAGGAAAGCTGTTGACTAAGACTACTTTTTGCTTCAGACAACGCTTGCTGGTATTTGAATGAAAGGTAACTTCACTTCATGAGGAATTTGACTCTTAACCAAAAGATGTTTCATGGTAATGAGAAAGCAACTAGAGCAGTGATTAGCACTTTAAGGGTTAAAAGGAGACGAAGTTGGTGCTGATATCAAGTCATCAGGGAAATCGTTCCATTAATAAACCACTCTGACAAGAAAAATTTGAAGGTGTCATGTTATGTAAAGGTTTTGAGTTTTTATTAACCCTTTCCCCCTCAAACCGGCTAGCGGTCAAATGTCGTCTGCTTGTGTGTTTTCAGCTAATTTCAACAGTTCTGAAAAAAAATTTGACTCAGAAATGTACATGAGACTTATCAAGATCACATGCCCCAGGTCAACAGCTTTCCTTGGCGTGGGTTGGGCACTTAGTGCCCAACCCATGCCAAGGAAAGCTGTTGACTTAGTTTTAATTCAAGGGGGAAAGGGTTAAAGAGTGACCTCTAAAAATTCTAGTTGAATGTGAGAAAAGCTGATCAGGGTTGAGCATGTACATACCATTATGCAGCATAATTTCTGCATTCTGGGACTATAGGAGTTCGTATCCCGGGTAAACTTGCATAAAGTCAGAGTCAGTTATTGCATTGGTTTCAAGATCCTCTTTCTCGTTACCTCAGATGCCGTGATGGGATGCATATCCTTTGTGTACCTACCATGAATGCTATGGGTACATCATAGTGAATAGGAGATATGCATATTAAGTTCCTGCCCCAACTGCATACCTGATTGCCTAGTCCCGCTTCGTGAGATGTGGCGAGATATGGGTCGGTACTTGGAGGGACCAGTGAGATATTACTGATATTTTGCAAATACAGAATACTTACTATTTAGGCTTATGGAAATTTTTCTTATGTATGGCTGGGGAAGTACTAGAAGAATACCAGTTTGGCATTTGTGAACTAACATTTCTCAAAATTTGCTAATTTTGTGAGAAATGATCATATGGTCTGCAGGTCCCCCATGATCGCTAGGTGTCCAACCAGTGCTTTGTGGCGGGAAACTAATATGCGTTCTACGTATTTGCGTATAAACAGTATTGGCAAGCTCCTTGCAATAAATGGTGTTCTTGACTCAAATTCAAAATGAAAAATTTAATATTTCAAGTCAGAAAACGTGTGTGCACCGTCACCATCTTTCCTGCAATTGTAGACAAGCAGCTGCTTTGGCCATGTGGTCTGATGCACAACACATCACCCAATCAGTCAATTGAGTCACATACAAAAATGAGCCAATCACGGCTCATGTTAAAGTGTGTTCACAGCTTCCACCCAGTGAACGTGTGAATCTGTCGTAATTTACAGAGGGAACACACAAATGGGAAGCTTTGTTCACATTGCAGCATGCGAAAATCAAGATTCCAATGTTTATAGCAACAATTATTTGGAGTCGCAGGCAAATACAGAAAGATAGGGGATAGAGGGAACTGTCGGATGTGTCCCAATAGTTGGTGAGACAGGGTCCCATGACATGTTGCTCAGTCCACCGCAGATCGACTCCATGCTGTCACTTGCCCGTGATAGGCAGTTGTGTATTGTTTTTGCCCGGGAAGTCCCTCGTGGCACCTATACATGATATCTATTTTTTCCAACACTGTTAGAAATCATCAATAATTTGCAGAAGAATTTGCCCTGCAAATTCTTATGTTTTATTACGATGAGTAGCTGTGACCCCACTCCGTAAGCCAATAACTGCGGGTACCTTTCAACCTGTTATCGTATGTGGGCTACATGGACGGTGAAAATATCTGCCTCACTTGCCAGCTTGTTTTGACAGAAATCAACTCCTGATGAATATAACTGCTGACCAAGTAATTGTTTAAACCTGGAATGTTTACTTATTAGGGAGTATTATCACCTATTGGCACCCCAGACGCATGCCTGCGTGTGTTCACTCAAACTGCAGTAATCACCAACATATCGCGAGTTGCAAAAACGCTAACTAGACCCCTGTAGTTCTTCAGCATGTGCTCAGCGCTCCGACTTCAAACACTTTTATGACAACAGATTTTCCGGACCTTCTCCCGCCTCACTTGCCAGCCTTGCAAACAACCGCAACTTGTAGCTGGGTCAAGAAACTTGAGGAAAATGGTACAGATTGTTGTATTTCTGTGTTCCTGAGCTTTGCATTGTCAAATCCAACTGAACATGTATAAAAGGGGAAAGCTAAAATACCTTGATTTCTTTTCTTGTTAATAAATTATCACACTGGCATGGGTGAAAGTTTTCAGTTTTAAAACTGAATTCAGTTTTGAGAACATTTTTGCTCTTTTACTTTTTATGAGGAGAGGGCATAAAACATGCAGATATGTGTAAAAAAAATTATGTAAATTTTGAAATTTGCTTTTCAGTTTTGTTAAAATTGTTAGCTTTCACCCATGCACTGGTATAGCACAGCAATATATGTTGTGAAAAGGTCCGATGTAAAGTGTGAATGACATTCAGATCTTTTTGTACAAATTTTTATGGATCTTTGACGAAACTTTCTACTAAAGATGCTTACAAGTGAGTTACAGTTCAATTTCTTATTCGGCCGTATTTTAACCATGAAGTTTTTTGTCTTTGCTAATTTATGGACAGAGTTAGTTTTGGCACTGTGGTATTCAATGATCAGTCCTAGATACACATGGTTCATGGAACATACTCTGGGTTTCTGTTTTAGGGACCATGACGAAGATGACAAGGATAGAAAATACGATCGAGACAGAGACCGAGATCGTGATAGAGAACGCAATGACAAGGATAAGGTCACTCCATCAGTACCTAATACTGTAACTGCAACTCCAATGGCACAGAAGACCATACTGACACTCAACCCATTCACTGGTATGTATATATACACATGTTCCTGTTTTTTTTTCTTTTTCTTTTCTTTTTTTTTTAAATTTAATTGTACCAGTATGTACATATACACCAAATTGTAAAATTATCGTGATGTACAACCTTTACATTTTATAATAAAAAAATTATGGTATATAGCATATATGAAATAGTCCAGACTTCCCAGAAAAATATTCAAAAGCCCCCAGAAATGCAGGGAAGCAGTGATGGTCAGAGCAATCTCCATGCTCTTATTGATACATGTGACTGGTCTTCAACATTAATTACTGAAATAGGTCATATGACGATCTGACTACGTCACCATCAGGCAATAGAAATGATCATCTGAATGACATTTCTAACCTTTGAGACAGCGATGGTTGGCATAAATTAACCACATTGCAGTCATGTTTAGCCAATAAGAAAGCATTTTTCTTATGCAGACAAAGTTCTGAACTTTGCTGTGATACCAAACATGCAGTGTTGACCGGAAGTGCTCTAGTCCTGTGGCGGGCAGAAATGAATGCAATTTTGCTGTTGTTTTTAAAATGTTTTGTCAGTTTTCAACTGTGACAGTGAGAACACTCAGGACAGCGTCACAAGGAACATTTCCATGTTTAAATTTATTTGTACCTGTTCTGCAATGCAAGACCAATGTTGCCAACTCGCCAAACTTAAAATCCAGGAGATGGAAAGAAAAATTCCAGGAGATTGATAAATTAATATGAAATACACAACAGTGTCAGACATTATGCCAGTCTTGAACTGAAACTGGCATAATGTCACTGTTTTCACAGTGCAACGTCACATTTGTACAGTCATTTGTGATTAATTGAATGCACAGTGATTAAAAAGTTCTAACCAAGGCAAGATTCTTTGTTGATATGTTTTTATTTAATTTCCAGCACAGATAGGATTGCAGTCCTTTGGTGTTTTGATGTCATTGATATGTACCTTACTTCCAGACAAAATGAAGCATTAAAATATCGTGAAAAATATTGTATTTTGAGCTGTGCATCATGAAACATATCATGTCTTAAGTATATTGTTTCACTCCTATTTATATAGGGTATGATGTTTAAAAGGCCCAGCTACATTTTTCTATCAAACAAATTTATGAAATAAGTGTCATATAAGCAGGGGACATTTCACCACCATTCATTTTAGTAGTAATATCTTGATGATAATTATCTCGAAGTATGACTGCTTTTCCCGATTAAAATAGTATTAATATTATTACGTCAGCTGTCTTCAATTCTTTTACACATTTGGTGATATTTTACTTTCATTCTGTATGTGCAGGTCTACCCTACACCCCTAGATACTGGGAATTGTACAGGAAGAGATCTGGTTTACCAGTATGGGAGTACAAGCAGACATTTGTGGACACACTGAATCAGCAGCAGTGCATGGTGCTGGTAGGAGAGACAGGGTCTGGAAAGACAACACAGGTAACCCACCAAGTGTATGGTTCTGTGAAAATCTTAAAATTTTGGCTTATTTCCTGTAGCAGTTTGTATCATTGATATGCTGCAATATATGCATAAATAGTTAAATTCTTGGCAGGAATGGACATTATGGATGGTGTATCATTTTCATCACTATGTGTACAGAGTATTCTTTTTCAGGACCTGTTCATCCTCCTGAAATAGAAAAACAAAAACAAAAAGAAAACGTGTTTAACTCTGCTGATTTGTCAGTCAGCAGAGCTGTTGGAATCTGTTTGCATCCCTTGTTAGACTTTTTACATTTTTGACTTCTTCTCGAAAGCTGCTGCATGGAATGTTTTGATTTTGCACATGGATGTTCCCGAGGTGGACCTCTAAGAAGTTTGCGAAGGAGATGATGATGCAGTAATTTTTCTATTTTTTATAAATTTTTGAACTAGGTTTTTGAAAAAAAAGTCAAAATTTCTTCATCTCAAGAACTACTTGGCCTATTACTCTGATATTGCACATAAGGTCACCTAGTTCTTATTTTGACAACTGGGTGGCACTGCAATTTTTTCTTTTCTTCTTCTTTTTTTTTTTTTTTTTATGGATTTTTGTGTGTTAAGGCTATTTTTGACCTCTTCTCCAGAATGGCGGAACAGAATTGCTGAAAATTTTATCAGAATATAATTTGACTTTAGACAATGGAGTTTGGGAAAATGATGTGGATTCATGTTAATTTTTAACGAAGTAATGGGAAAGCAAACTTTGTGACCGTAGGCGTCACCACTGTATAGTATATACAGCTATTATAATTACATTTTCCACTTCTCAAAAATTTGTTTTTAATAAATTATCAAACTTTGCTACCACTGTACGTGTATATAGGTATACAGACTACAGTTTTAGTGTACAGTTCATGTGTTACAATACTGTAAAAGCATATTCCAGTCAGCAGTCAGAGCACAGGATAATCATGAGTCTCTTGTTAGCAATGATGACACATAGGCCCCAACATGGTAATCACATCCAACAATCCTACTGTGTGAGCTGAAGTGGCTATGCTTCTATCATGTGCTGTTCCAGCATGATCTGGTCAAAATTATCACAAAATGCAGTCCAGGCTATATTATCAAGCGGAGCTAGGTACTTCAGATTCATATTTGCATATACATACACCCTCTATAGTTGGCTTGAGAAACTGCTGTTGCATGCATTGGCAAGTTGTGGGAGTGAATCATAAATTTGTTATTTTGTTGGACCATTAAAAAGCATACAGCACTCTTCATCTCCATGATAGGATATAGTATGTATGCTCATGAAAATTGTGCACCAACTTTTGTAAATTGCATTTATTTATCCATGTAATGAGTGTGTTCAAAGGTATGCAAAAAAGCAGACCATACCAATATTTGATCATAAACGCATAATTTCCTGGTGCTCTGCAGAGCCAAGGAGAAAATGTTTTACTGGTGATTGATATTGCATGTCACGTGAAATGTTTTATTGTTAAAATAAAATTAAGAAAGCTGGTTGAAAAGTATATGAATTTTGAATGCTACTCAATTAAAATATTATGCATGCCAGATAGTAAGCTCACATAAATTTATGATGTTCATAAATCTGTTCTTTCTTTGGCAGGAAATTGGAACGTTTGCCCTGTTTCATATCATACAAATTGTAAAATATTGTTCAAACTGAATAACGATACAGAAACCTAATGGAACTGTATTGACATGCAACTTTTTGCCACTGCAATTACAGGAAGATGTCTGATAAATAATTATTGTAGGCCTAAATGTTGTCTAGTCTGTATTGTCTTGAAAAAATTATATGCCTTTAATTTGAGGCTCAGAAATTAGAATGTTTGCCCGGTTTTATATCATACAAAGTGTTAAAGAATGTTCAAATTTAGTATCAATACAAAGACCTAATGGAAATGTATTGACATGCAACTTTTTGCCACTATAATTACAGGAAGGTGTCGAATAAATAATTGTTGTAAAAATTGTCTAGTCTGTATTGTCATAAAAAAATAATATGCCTTTGATCCAAGGCTATGGGTGCTCTGTACCAAGAATGCATTAAGGGAAGTTGTTTTACCAGGCCAGAGGGGGTTAAATTTCGTCTTGCGGATTCTATCGTAATCGATTCTTTCAGTATTGTGGTACATAACGAATACATAATTATAATATTTACAACATTATGTTGAGTATATTAAAAAGAGGGAGCTAAACTGTCAAATTGGCATTTAACTATTCTTGCAGTCACTAAAGATATTTAAACTGAAATATCCCACAAAGTGAAATGCCACTGTTCATTTTCAGATACCCCAGTGGTGCCTAGAATGGGTAAGGGGCAAGTATCAGAAGAAAGGTGTAGCTTGCACGCAGCCTAGGCGAGTGGCAGCCATGTCTGTGGCACAGCGTGTGTCTGAGGAAATGGATGTCTGTCTGGGACAGGAAGTAGGCTACAGCATCAGGTTTGAGGACTGTACCTCAGCCAAGACAATTTTAAAGTGAGTATTCTGACAGGCATGGTGAACAAAGATAAGTGCATAGTAAACAATAGCAAAATCATGGTTGTGATAATACTGATGTGCGGTTTTTATCCCCCAGTGTGACATTCCAGTTTTAAAGTGACAGATGAATTCATTATCTATAGTTTGTAAATGTCTTGAAATGCAACCTCAGTGTGATCCAAGTTAAGATTTTATTGATTAAGGGCATGTGTAGGTTAAATTTACATGAAATAAACTGCATCAGGAAGGCATTAGTGCTGGGTCGATTATACAAATAATTGATTTGTTGATTGTTTGGTTTAGCAAAATGTCAATGATTGATTCAGAAATTATCCTCTCAATTTATTCGTATAAATGCATTTTTCACCAAATAAACGAATTAAGTTTGTTAGGACTTTCACAGCGAGTTTATTTTGTTTTGCGCAAGTAAACCATCAAAGCTTTGCCTCTTTGGCTCATAAAGTTCTGAAAAATACTTTCATGACAAGTCTGGCTCTAAATTTGGCAAAAGGATTTACTGTGTTGTCACTAATAATGATAAACCTTGTGTTTATGTCTGTCGTGATTGATCAGGGCATCACTGATAAATCCATATAGGAGTTATTCACTTACACCATAGAAACTCCTTCATCCCAGGCATAATGAAGATATGGTAATTAAATATTAATGGCTGGGTGAATTGACGTTTCCGTCGTGTTATTTATACCATTATGTTTATGCAATTTGGCAGAATTGCTGTGATCCCTCCAGGGACACATTGGCAATGCTGCCCATGGGGTATCCCAGCTTTAGCGACTTCTGATGGGAATCTGGTCAGATGCATTTTTAAACAATATGTAAACCAGTGTATTATCATCTGTCTGCATTTTCAATTTCTTTGGCATTTAAACACCAGATCAACGATCATTTCATGCATTGTTAGCTAGGATTTGAAAAAAAAAAACAGTACAAGTGTGTGGTTATTTGAAGAAATAATATAGTTTTACAGTGCTATGACGCTCTTTTCGTGAACAAGCTTTTGGTCTGATGGTTCTGTTGTTCAGGTAATGGTACCATAGATCTGGTTTAAAATATTCCCATGCCAGAGAATCAGGGTCGGTTGAATTGAAACTATTCCAATATTGCTCTGATGCGCGAAAAAAGGCTTGAATCAATTATAAATTTTCAGGCCCATTCACATCCTCAGAATGCTCCATAGTAATTTGGTGGAAATTTTGGTGTACATGGTTGTAAATCAGGGCTTGGGCCATCTGTCGTCATAATTTGGGACGGTATGAGAAAAATATGAAGAAAAGGTGGCTGTTAAGATAGTCTATGTATATTTTAATAGATATATGACGGATGGTATGCTGTTGAGAGAGGCCATGTCAGACCCATTGTTGGAAGCATATGGTGTGGTGATGCTTGATGAGGCTCATGAACGTACACTTGCGACAGACATTCTTATGGGTTTACTGAAAGAAGTTTCCAAACAGAGGTCAGACCTCAAGATCATCATCATGAGTGCAACCTTAGATGCTGGGAAATTCCAGGTAAAACCTGAATTCTGCTGCCTGAAAAATGGTGATACGAAATGCATTTAATTAGTTGAAATAGTGATTTGAACTTGCACTTTCTATCCACAGAATTATTTTATCTTTGCTTTGATGTGTGTAAAACTATATATTGTCAGGACCTTTTGCTGAGCATTGGGAATTTAAAAAAGAAAAATACAGCTGTTTCAAAATGCAGTGTACAGTTTAGAACTGGTTATTAGCAGAAATTTCTTAATTGAACACTCTTCATTTTTGCCCTCAGCACATAAAGTGCCATGAGGTATTGTTGTCCCCTTCATCGTCCGTCTTGTCAATGTTACCGCAATATCTTGGAAAATATTCACTGCAGCTGTACCAAATTTTTGTCACAGAAGGACCTTATGTTGGACCAGGTTCCTTTTGAAAACCAGCTTCCTCTGATTATTTTAAAACTTGTTATGAAACTTTTAATGTTTGGGGTCAACCCTGACAACGTTACCACGGTATCTGAAAAAATATCGACTGCAGATTTACCAAATTTTTGTCAGAGATATATCGTATGATGGATCAGAACCCTGTATAAAACCAGCTTCCTCTAATTATTCTAATTTCAACTTTTTGTGAAACTTCACACACATGTTGACCTAAAGGTGTCATGAAACAAAAGTATGTCACTAGGTCAAGTATCTGGGTGATGGTAATACATTCATGGGAAACTACATAATGCTTTAGGCCTGGGCTGTAATTCTGTTGTCCTTCAAGTTAGAATCAGGAAACATTACACACCTGTGTATCTGGATACAAGAGTGTGTCATGCATAAAAGTAAGTCAAGTATCTGGGCCACCGTGATAGCCTGTTTTATTGACTACAGTAATTTGAAAATGAGACCTGTGATTAGCAAGGTTATTAATGAGGCATGGGGAGCATACATCCAGCAATCTCTGATTGCCTTGTAATTTTATTTTGTGTAACGTAGCATGTTGAAAAATCAGTGAAAAATATTTTGGAATTCAAGAGTTACTTCTGAAAATAATTTGCAATTGGAGACCAAAACAATTCACACCTTGATGCATATCTGTTGTTGCTTGCAGACATATTTTGACAATGCTCCATTATTGAGCATTCCAGGAAGAACACATCCTGTGGAGATTTTCTACACACCTGAGCCTGAGCGGGATTATCTGGAGGCTGCCATCCGAACTGTGATACAAATCCACATGTGTGAAGAGAAAGAGGGAGATATTCTTCTCTTCTTAACAGGCCAAGAGGTTGGTATTTGAAGGAACTGTGTATCCCATGATCTATTGGAAATGCTGCATGAGTTTGAACTTGGTTCAAATTCCTGGACCAAATACAGTTTTTATTTTGTGTTGTGTACAGCTGTCCTCTTTATGGGCCATTCCAGGTTATCATGTGTAAATAGAAAAGGACCCTGATTACCTGTACTTTACTCATATCAACTTCTAGGAAAACTAGATAAAGATGTAAACATGACTTAAAAAAGTAATTAAAATCTGATTTATTGTGCTTCAAAGTAATTTAAATGAATGCAAGAATGGCTCAAAAACATCATTTCTATTCTTTTTTGTTTTTGTTTTTTTCATAAAGGAAATTGAAGAAGCATGTAAAAGAATAGCCAGAGAAGTGGAAAATCTGGGTCCTGAGGTTGGAGAGTTGAAATGCATCCCCTTGTACTCTACACTCCCACCAAACCTCCAGCAGAGAATCTTTGAACCTGCACCACCCAAGAGGCCTAATGGTGCTATTGGAAGAAAAGTGGTTGTGTCCACAAACATTGCTGAGACATCACTAACAATTGATGGTGTTGTCTTTGTGATAGATCCAGGGTTTGCAAAACAAAAAGTGAGTACCCATTTGTCTGTAATAGATCATCTATGGCTTTGAATGTATTGTTGAGGAATCGTGGTATTTGTGATGGTTATTTACTGGTTGTGTAGGGCCTGTATTTTTCCGTTTCAAAATGAGTGTTTTTCCGTTTTGGGAAACTACAAATTCCGTTTCATTTCCGTTTCACTAATTCTAGGGCACGATTTTAGCACTGGTCAATAAAAAAAGGAATTAAAACAGTTGATCTTATCGCCTCTGGAAAATGTTGATCCATCGACGAACGGCAAAGTGACTCCATATTGTTTACTATGTACGTTGACAGCCTCCACCTACAGACGGCGCTATTATCATTGTACCTCTGTTGCGCGTTATATCTATATGCCATGCAAATGAATGGATATGGTAGCAATGGGGTCTATAGCGCGCAGGTGTCCGGCCTGTCGTTAAATTTGCTCCACGTGGTATCGATAACGCCGCCGACTCGTCAAATTTGGATCCAAGTCCGTGTGTTTTGCTTTATGCGATGACATATGTGGTGATTTTGAATTATTTGAGAGGCAAAATTCACAAATTCCGCATAATTTCCGTGGCATTTGCCGATTTCCGTTCCAAATCATAAATTCCGTTTGAGATCATAGATTCCGTGAATTCCGTCCGTTTTCCGCGATCGCGGAAAAGTACTGGCCCTAGTTGTGAGTTTGTCATCAAGTTGATCTTGAAATACACACAAGGTTAAACATATTTGTAAGCCCTGTGTAATGGACCTAAATGAAAATGGCATAAGGCTGGTCAAATTGTAACCCCAAATTTAAGCTCGCAGACATAAGTGTTTTGAAAACGTGTGTGCCTAGAAACTTGGGCTTCAATATTGAAGATGCATTAGCGTACATTCATAGTCAGGAAAAATTGGCAGCTAGGTGAACCACTCCTGTTATGAAAAAGCATGGATTATTTCCTTTGGGTAAAAATGGTGTGTGTGTCAACTACAAGTTTGCTAGCATGGAAATTCTTTGATGTTTGTATTTTCATACAATAGATTATCAGTGCTAGGAAAATCACGTATGAGCGTTATTCAGATTGAAAATCAGAATCAAGTTTTGATCAATATGATGCACCTGTTCCCTTTGTGACACTGTGCAAATTACATTTTAACTTGTCAAAGGGAGGAAATGATCACTCAATGTCTTACATTTTGTTGATTTTAATGTTCACAGGTATACAATCCTCGTATCCGAGTAGAGTCACTGTTGGTAACAGCCATCAGTAAAGCTAGTGCCCAACAGAGGGCAGGTCGTGCCGGCAGAACACAGCCGGGCAAGTGTTTCCGATTGTACACAGAGAAAGCATATAAACATGAAATGCAGGAGAACACATATCCAGAGATTCTGCGGTCAAACTTAGGATCTGTCGTGTTGCAGCTCAAGAAACTGGGCATTGATGATCTGGTGCATTTTGACTTTATGGATCCTCCAGGTAATAGGCTTTTTTCACTTACTATAAATGCTTTAAAAATGGTTTTAAATGCTGACAGTCGTTGAGTTGTACAAAATGGACAAGATGAACCGTGGTTAAACCAAAGTGATTGCACTGACATCCATGGCTGTTTTAATGCATACTAAAATTGCTTGACAATCAAAAAACTGTTGCCCAACACAACAAAGAGTCGCTTCAGATGTATCTTTTGAAGTCTTCAAGAAACTTGGTATGTTCAGGACTGAGAATATAGAATTCCACTTGGCCGTATTATGGGGAATGGATTTAGACAGCACGAGTTTTAAAACTGTTCACTGCGAGCATTTGTTGAGCAGTGAATGGTTTGAAACGAGTGCTGTCTAAATCCATTCCCCATGACACAGCCATGTGGAATTTTGTTTCTCCTGTTGAGTGTTAAATCCTATGTTTTTTGTAAAAAAACCTACTCTGTTTAGCGTGCTTGCAGCAGCCGTTTCGACTTTTCAATTTTATTCACTTTCAACATTGCGTTGCTAAGGTACGTCACTCAAGAAAGAACTTTCGGTTACTCTTTTCTATCTCAAGTAGTCTGATTGGCTTACAAACAAAACAACAACCAATAGGATTCTCTCTTTTATTTCATTTTGGTTGTAAAATCGCTCCACACTTATGTTGGGAACAATTGTGTTTCCACATTGGTAACTATGGGAGAAATATAATTTCCTCATATTATTTGAATACAAAAAGAAAACATTCTTTTATCTTTCAGCTCCTGAGACGCTGATGAGAGCTCTGGAATTACTCAACTACCTTGCAGCACTTGATGATGATGGAGAACTAACAGAACTGGGCTCCATGATGGCCGAGTTCCCACTTGATCCACAGCTAGCAAAGATGGTCATTGCCAGCTGCGACTTCAGCTGCTCCAATGAGATCCTGTCTATCACCGCCATGATGTCAGGTAATGCCGGGCTGGCCACACGTCAGCTAGTAAAACCTATTGTTTGTATGCTTGTTACTGTTGTAGCACTGTTGTGTACAGTTTCAATAAAATCTGTAGTTATTCAAGTTTATAGATTTTGTGGTATTTTTAATGCAGAAATTACTTTAAAATATGAAATGTGATGATAATAAATTTCATTGCATTATAGAAAAACAAGTTTTTTCAAAGTATGAAATACAAATTCTTTGTTTTATGTGAGGATAAAGTATGAGTTTCTTGTTCAGAATCTCAATTTTTAAATGAATCACTAAATGTTAAATTTAACAGGTTAAAAAATCTCAACTTAAGTTTTAGTGTAAATACATTTTTGTAAATTTATAAGTATAAACTGATAGGATATATCAGGTAGTTGCTCAGCCTTGCTGTACATGGATGTGCTTGTGGTGACCTGTGAGAAAGTCCACTGGTCTGTGTGTTCTATGTTTGTCAAGGAAAATAATGCTTTTGTGGAAAAAGAAAGGTGCACCCTTGATTTAAAAAAAAAAAAACTGATTGGAAGCATATTTCTAAAATTTTGTTCAAAATCCAAACCACAATAACCCAAAACAGAAAAGTACCTGCCATTTCAGGTATTACTAGTCATTCTGCTTTGGTGGTTTTCCAAAATATTTTAGAGCTTGTTTGGACATTGAATACTGAATTGCAAGTAATCTGGGAAAATGAAAATGGAGGGAAGAGTTGAATAAGGGTAAGCTGGCACATACTTTTCAATTAATTTTGTGTTATATTTGGCTAAAACTTGTGTGGCCCATATCAATTTACAATGTGTCCAGCTTGGTTGGCCTGGGGGTGCACCTTCTAATTCAACTGCTTCCTTTTAGTCCGTTTATGTCGATGCTGGTCATCATTAATGCCGGCGGGAACGGGCCTATGTCGGCCCCCACCCGACACTGTGTTTAGTCCCACAGTGTTTTGTACGACCCACGGAGGTTAAGAAACAAGCAGATGAAGCCAAGATGAGGTTCGCACACATAGATGGGGATCACCTGACAGTACTCAATGTCTACCATGCTTTCAAGCAGAGTAAGTTGGAATTTCTGTTACATTTTAAAATGGAAAATTGAAATGCATAGGATGCTTTCTTGAAGTTCATAATTCTGGTGGCCAGATTCCACTTGGAAAGGTTGCTGTGGTAAATCTGCATTGTGAACAGGATCAATGTTTCATGCGATAAGAATTTTCAGCTATATTGCTGTTGAAGAAGCTGTGTGAACCCTAAAGAAAGTGGTGTTCAGTTGAGCTTTGTTTCAAGTATACACAAGAGTTCTGGAGGTTTCATAGTTATAATCGCTATATAATTTACAAATCTTCACTTCCTGGTAAGAATCTAATGCATATGTGGTGTACATGGTAAACACAATAACGTGTCATCAACTCAAAAGACCAGTTTCATCTGGTATAGAGTATGTTACTAGAAACGAAAAATCAAACCTACACAGCTGAAGCACCCTGTGAGGTCCTTTGGCACTCTGGTGACCTTGACCGTCCCCAAGGTCACAGACATCAACGTAGAAAACCCCTCTAAATAGTGTACCTTCAGAATAAATGAAGCAGTATCTCAGAAACTTTTACAGTTGCATCATCTTATATTGGCCTTGGAGGAGTTTGATAAACTTA
Organism: Hermodice carunculata; assembly: GCA_964020975.1. Taxonomy (NCBI): domain Eukaryota; kingdom Metazoa; phylum Annelida; class Polychaeta; order Eunicida; family Amphinomidae; genus Hermodice; species Hermodice carunculata. Next base: position 82,973,389 of record OZ026616.1, on the reverse strand, counting down.
CTGTCTGACAGTAAACATTTCTGCTGTTCTGACTACCAGGTGAAACTGGCTGGGGGGTCTGGAGGTCATTTTGTTTACCTTCGTCGTAGTTATCAAACTTCATGTGACATATAATCACATCCCTCGCGTAAATTTGATTTTCCACATCAACAATGATCCCAAGTGAGAAGAAAATAGTGACTCACTCTCCAACTATGCAAGATTTTGTTCATTCTATGTTTAAATTTGATATTCATAGACCCCCAAAAATTGCCCCAGGCCTTCTTTAAACGCCGATCTAGTATGCCATATTTGTTTACATTCGTCGCAGTTATCCAACATTACGAGACAAAAAATCAAACATCCCTCACCTACCTTTGATTTTATCTCCATGTTAATGCACTACATCAATGATGCAGGCATGTTACAATTTAGTTGTAACAATTTGTAGGTCATGGGATCTACAGTGAGTTACTACTTTTGAATTTCATTCTAGAAAATATAATTTGCCTTAAAAATAGAATAAAAGAGCTTGCCAGTTGGAAGTAAAATTACTTTTGTGCCCTATTTTCCATATGAAATTCCAAGAGCATCTACTGAAGTTACACCACTGTCAAATAAGATAGAACAAAGTTAGTGCACTGTTCTATGTGTACAACTGGCGTATGTATTTCTAGTGTTGATGATGTTCCTGTGTCTCTGCAGATCATGAGGATCCACAGTGGTGCTACGACAATTTCATCAACTTCAGATCTTTGAAGTCGGCAGACAATGTGCGACAACAGTTAGCACGCATCATGGATCGTTTCAACTTGAGGAGGTCAAGCACAGACTTTACCAGTCGTGATTATTACCTTAATATCAGGAAAGCATTGGTGTCTGGCTTCTTTATGCAGGCAAGTGTTGTTATATGTGAATGGCCCCAGCTGGCATTATGCACCATTATGTACATGTTTCTTGCAGACCTGAAAAATCTGTCGCTAATATTAAAAATACAAGCATAATGTACAAAAATTTGGTCTTGGCCATTGAACAATTCATTTTGAAATATTTGAGCCATTAATACATTTCTAAACATAAGCATTCTGTTAATTGGCTAACTTTCAGAGCGGTCCCTGATGTTTATATTCAAATTGGAGGCTTATGGTGAGTTATATGTACTATGCGTTGCACATCTGGTGCCGCTTATACATGATCAACCCGTTAGAATCAGCCTATGCGAAAAGTGAAAATCTGCTGGTGGACATTCTGTCCACCAGTTATGTCTGTCATGGTGGACCAAATTCAAATTTGGTGGACAAATTGGCAAGCGTCCGAAGGACGCGAAGCCACACTAGGGAGGCCTGGGGGCATGCCCCCCCCCCCCCTGGAAAATTTTGAAACCAAGCATGTAAAATGGTGCATTCTGGGGTAGTTTTTGTCAAAAATAAAGGAGCTGAATTTGTGCACTTTAGTGTATTAAAAAGCTGTAAAAGTGATTTTCAACTAATTATCGTTTTGTATAATCTGTTTGTATTGTTTCAACTATCCTGTTTTGTTAAAAATATTTAAACTGGCATCAAACCTGGCAGGTTATCAAATGTATTTCAGTGGATTGTGTGTTACAAAACTTAAAAATAGAATAGTTTTCAGTTTTCATCAAGAATTTCGGGGAGTTTATTTTTGGAATGAAATAACACCAGGGCTTGACATTAAGTATTTTTTTTTACTTGTCCCAAGGACAACCACAATATGAATTCTACTTGTCCCAGGGCAACCACCATTTCATTTTACTTGTCCCATTTCAAAAGTATATTAGCTTACTGGTCCGTAACGAACATCACAGAACAGTGTTGAGAACCAAAAAAGCGGTCGTATAATGCAGGTGGTCGCTCATTGGAGGAATCGCATATGCACCACCCCAAATCCATGGCGGACTTGTCCAGGTACTTAGGTAGCGAGGTACGCAAGTTTCTGCCACCACCAGGTCATCATTATCGATTACATATGCTTTGAAAAGAAATTATCATTTATCAAATTTAACAATTACAACCCTTAAAATCTTTATTTCAATAAAGAACTCTTGTCTGGGTGCTGAAAGATGTGTTTCGCAACTTGAAAATATTTGCCGGTCTGGAGTTTTGTCATTTTCCCATTACGCTCAATAGGCCAGATACGTCGCCGGGTACGGAGCCTTTGTTTGCGAAGTAACCAGCTTAAACTGTCATAAAATTGCTTTGACGGCATTATTCACTGTCTTCACTTTATTCTACACATTCGGTGGAGCCTAACTCACCGTAATTCATAAGTTATGTATCAAAATAAGACTCAGCATTTTCCCATTGCCACCACGTGTGGTTGTTTGGGCGCCATGTTGACCTCGTTCTGAATGGTGGGAAAAATGGATCTGGCATGCACTTTGTCAGTGTCTGTCGCACGTGCTCCAGCAGGCAAGCACATGTTTGATTGGGGTTCCAAGTGATTTTGATCTAGTGAAACCCCAAGTGATTTTGATCTAGTGAAATTTTTCATCATTCATTTTATCAAATATGATATGATCAAACATGGTTCAATTGGAAATGAGAATATTCTATAATATTTCTGGGCTTTCCGCCTAATTGTCACAGTTAGGTTAGGTTTCGCATGCAAAAAAAGCTATGACCACGTGGCTCCTGTAAACAACAAAGATTGTTCCGGACGCTTCGGCAACCTCCGTCGTGCATTCTGATTTGAAGCATTTCAAGGTGGATGGTGTGAACGAACAGGAGTTGAGTGGGAGTGATAAAGTTCCCATCACAAGTAAATTTCTGTGGATCATTATGAAGTTTAGCTCAGAAAACAATCTATAATATCCCAGGATACAGAGAAAGAAAAAGAAATATGATGGTCGAAATCCGCTTGAGTCGAGATCCACTACGGAGAGGCCCGATGCATGCGGAGTAAGCCACATTCACTGCCGTTGTAAAAATGTAAATAAATGGAAAGACCCTACGCTTGTGAGGAGGAATAGATACTGATTGATCAAATTAAAAAGTTCTTAAACAACTCTTTTTTTCCAGTGATCCTGAAACTGCCTGGTCCTTTTGGTTTTCTCATAATTTTCATTCTGCTGTGCACGTGATTGACTTTGTCTGTCCTCATCAGTAGCCGCGGCCGCATTCTTTCTTTTGGTACCCCTGCCAGGGCCCTGCCCTGACTTGGGCGGCTTCAAAAACATCCTAAACCTGAAAGCGTGTTCACTTGCTTCTGTTGACAAATGCAAATTGCGACCTTCACTTCCTAACCTTTAGCCTGATTCCCGCGGTCAAAACTAACACGTGTCTCTAACAGCCAATCAGATACGCTTTATCTGAATAATTAAAGGACGTAAATCTGGCGGAAAATAACGAAGCATAAACTTCCGGTTACTTCGTGTCATTAACACGGAAGCAGGTGTTGGAAAGGGGCGATGTGTCTGTCACACTTTTAATGCACTTTTCTTGGCAATAATACAATTTTTCTCTCGAGATCTATGTCGGTCACTGAGACTGACAGAGACAATTGAAATGCCGGTCCTCGTTATCTTTTATCGGTAATGTCCGATGCCCGACAGCTTTTCGCACAGGCTGTAGAATATATATATGGTAGCCAGCCAAAGCAAGTCACATTTCCTGTTCAAGTGAAATTTCATTTGCTTTGTTAGGCTGCTGACAATAATTAAATTTCCAAAGTAGATGGACTCTTACAGTGCAGACCACGTGGCCACAAAACATAGTTCATGTGGTCAAACCAATGAATCCCCACAAATGGTAGATGCCATGAAAGTTAAAGGTGGAAGTGAAGACCTTTGTTTGAAGAAGACAAAAAAGATTCAAGTGTCCCAAAAATTTTCAGATTTAGTTACAACTATGTTAAAATAGTGTAGATGTGTGTTTTCATTTTGAATAATGTGCCCAAATTCCACTATCCAGACATGGACAGTTTCAGTGAATTTATTGAATTTGTCTTATCTTCTTGAAAGAAAGTGCACTGTCTTGGTCTGAAAGTTCCAAAATTGGCATTTTCAGAAAGGGGGGGGGGTGTACTTTCAGTGGTTTTTCTTCTTTGTCAGGCTGATGTCTGATTCTCTCTCAAAAAAAAAAAAAAAAAAAGAAAAGAAAAATGTTTCTGTCAACAGATTGCACACCTGGAGAGGACAGGACATTACCTTACAGTCAAGGACAATCAGGTGGTACAGCTTCACCCATCAACATGTCTTGACCACAAACCAGAGTGGGTCCTGTACAATGAATTTGTGTTGACCACGAAGAACTACATCAGAACAGTCACAGATGTAAAACCAGAATGGTAAGTTGTAAAGGTTTCAAATTATTCAATTGAAATGTGTTGTGCTGATGCTAAGCCTGATGTCACTTTTTTCCAGTGACAAAATATCCCCCCCCCAAAAAAAAAAAAAAAAAAAAATCCCGGCAAAGTTAACATTGCCTTTTGTCTTCATCCAGGAAGCCTACTGCTGGGACATGAAGCATAGTGCCTTTTATCATTTTCCTATTGTAACACATTATGTCTCCCGGTGGAAGCCGGGGGACATATTGGTTTAGTGCCGGTTTCTTCCGCTTGTTGTTGTTGTTGTTCAAGTTCTTCAACACTTGGTTTCCGTGCGATAAGTCTTGAAGGACTTGACAGAATTTGATGAAACTTGGTAGGATTATGTATCTAGGCAAGACCTAGGTTGGGATTGTATTTGGGTGACCTTGACCTAATTTTCAAGGTCACAGGGTCACTTATGTGAAATTGGTTTCCGTTCCATAAGTCATGAAGAACTTGATGGAATTTGATGAAACTTGGTAGGATTATATATCTTGGCAAGACCTAAGTTGGGATTGTATTTGGATGACCTTGAGCGAATTTTCAAGGTCACAAGGTCATTTATGTGAAATTGGTTTCTCTGCAATAAGTCTTGAAGAACTTAATGAAAATTACTAGAGTAATGTATCTTGGTGAGAGCTAAAATAGGATTGTAATTTTCAAGCAAACTTGGTCATTTGTAATTTGTTATCACCGGTAGCTTATTCAGAGACATAAGTGTTCCACTGGGAGACATTTGATTTTCTGTTGGAAAATCAGTCTGTTCTAGTTTTATTTGAATTTCATGTGACATCTTAAAGAGCTTTAGTGTCATGTTGCTGTGCAACTCGCACTAGGTCTGACACTTCCGGTCTTGATCACGTGAAAATACGAAATGTGTGTAGTCTATAACAGTAAAAAGGCAAAGGAAAGGAACAAGTTGTAGAAATGCATCCCAGGTACATTATTTGGCATTTGCCTGGTATTGGTACTTTTTATGACCAAACTGCACATATTCAGACAGCACCTTGAAGCATGGAGCACATTTTAGATTTACTGCTCAGTTGGCTGAAATTAAAAAAAGAAAACGGAATGTATTAGTGAAATACATTAATTTTGTAGATAACAAGTTTAGTATACTGAAAGTTTGTATGATGCTATATTGGTATTTTAATTGTTAATTAATATTATGGCAAGTGTACTTGTGATTGTATGTTTCACCTTCACTTGCAAAATTTTGTTAAGTGTTCCAATTTGTTAAATTTGACCATTAATTTGTACATTTTGGCATTAATATTGAAATGTTGCATTGCAGGATGATAAAAATTGCACCGCAGTATTATGACATGAGCAATTTTCCCATGTGTGAAGCACGGCGGCAGCTGGAGAGGATTATTGCCAGACTGGAGACCAAACAGTACCAAGAGGGATTTTAACCACTACTGGTATTAGAGTGTTTGATCATACCAGAACTTGATATGTGTTGTCATGGACAACTCCACAGAAAAGAAGGGCTAAATAACAGCATACCTTTCTGCATGAACTGTGAACTCGAACAGTGAAACAAGCTACATGTATATTGGTACAGGAGTGTGCTTTTCAAAGGAGCTGTTACAACTCTTAGGTGGAGAAAGCATTAGAACCATAATGAGAAAGGTTTTACCCAGTCTGTGGACATGCAAATGTAATGTCTCAAGTGAGTTTGGGCTACTGAAAGTGAATCAATAAATGTCATCACAAAGCCAATTCCAGTTCGCACAATGCACGACTCCATCGCAGTTTGTATTTTTCCATAATTCTACAATTGTTCGGTATTTTATTTCAAATCTGCATTTAAAAGTACAAACAGCAATGAGTATCTAGTTCCTCAAACAGAGAAAAACATTAGAAAGCAAGTTGCATAAGCGAGGATTAAACGCAGAATTTGTTAATCACTTTCAGGCAGTAGGAAAAGGTGTAGTTTATACTGAATCCATTGATTGGATCATGTTGTAAGCAAGTGAATATTATATTTGACGAGAAAATGCCAACATTTTAAAATACCAGACATACTGGGTAATGTGTGCAAAAGGAACAACTACCAAGTACATTTTTCATGAAGTGTGTAATATTGTCAATATTGTGTAATATGCCCTGTCAGAATAAATACTGTAGTGTTATTTATACCTGTATACTTGAGCAGTCCATCTAAAGTGAATGAATACGAAATTCTGTATATTGTATGGGTGCACTTTGTTCTAAATCAGGCCTGCATGGCTTAAAATTGAATATCTAGGCATATCAAGATGTGCAATGGATATGGTCATTCAATATACTTACATGGGAAAAGGTGTGTCGTATCTGGTGCTGCAGCTGTTGAGTGCAGAGGGCTCAAAGTTAGGCAATTTTTTAGGGGCCAGCATCTGTCATGCGTAATTAGACTCCATACTAAAGTTTAGTAGCCATTGCCTAATATTAATAGCCACGGGTAATTTTTGGTGGCCGCTGGCTACCCACAGGTAGCAAAATTGAGCCGTGGTGCAAGAATAGGACAACCAGGGCTGAGCTTTTGTGCCCATGAGCCTGTTACTGTACACACACGTGGAATTCAGACTTTGCCATCGTATCTAGCACAATGCATGCACACAAAATAAAATGGCGCTCAGACCTACTCATTGATGAGCTTTGTCTCTTAACAAACAAACAAACCTACTTTCTTTGGCTGTTTATGAGCCTAATGTTAATTTTGGCTGGTCTTTTTGTGAATGCACCAATAAATACAATGCTGACAATTGAGATTAGTTCAGATTTAAGTCTAATGTGCATCAAAGTGAAGACAGGTGGCCCTTGACTTTTGATATGTGTGGCAGTATTTTGTCTCTTTGGAAAAGCATTCGTGTCTGTTGTGTTGGTGCATACTTTGTATTACTGGTGTACCTACTCCACTTCTGACATGTTTAATTCTGATTTGAGTTAAAACCTACTGATGAATGTGTGTACTGTAGTCCTAGAAACCTTTGCACCACTTGTTTTTAGCATTTTGGGCCACCACTCAGTGTCATAAATTGTTGCAAGCAAAAATTTGTTATAAATTAGAGAAAGAATTTCAGGCATACTTTATACCAGGATCATCATGAAATGGTACAATTCCTGGCCACTGGGCCGGACTTGACTGACAACTCCTCCTGTCTATCACATATTCCCAAATATTGGAATTGTTGACATTCTCCAGTGGGAAAGCGAAAGAAAATTAGGAAAATAATGTTTGTGTGAAATACGGGCTGTGTGAAAATTTCTGAAACTACAGTATTATACAGATTATACATGTACAGGCCCAGAAGTGGTATTCTTGAAATAAAATATTTTGAACTTCAGTTTGGGGGGGGGGGGGGGGGGGGGGAGTTGTTTCCAAACCCCAAGTCCATTTGGGCGTTGAATACCATACTACCCCAGTACTCTGTTTGTTTTCCACTTAAGTGACGGGTATATTTGGGTATGGGAAATTGATACTCAACTACTTTTATCCCGAATCAGTGCTTGGATGGTTTTGAAGGTAAAGTGGAAAGAACCAAGAGTGTTGACCAATATTTTGAATCTTAATGGTGCAAAACCATGATACAAAAGGAGACAAATTTATACAACCATAAGCAGAGTCCAAAAATGGGAGCTAGCACCTGACGAAGCTGGGGTATTAATAAAGGATAAAACAGCATGTTTGCTGTGGTCTCAACCAGCCACACAATGGACATGTATTAAAGTTACTGTGTATCCAGAGGACTTTGATGATGGTTCATTTGGTGACCAGCTTAGTGCTCTTGTTGGCAAAATTCACAAGCAAAATTCTTGACAAAAGGTTAAGAGAGAGAGAAAAAAATTAAGATGTATAATTTAGTGCTTGCAGTGTTAACGCAGCTTGTAACCTCTGCTGTGTGGGAAAGGTTAAGATGACTGCTGTTTGCACGCATTTTGTATTTTTGGTAACTCTTTATCACCAAAAGTAGCAAAGTTCTTTATTTTCCATTGAAAATAAATGTTCATGTATTTTACCTATATAGTTATTATTGTCAGTACATGTAATAAGTTTGGAAGCGTGTCATACCTGCATGTATTCCTGGTCTTATCCCTGTTTGTACCTATTCAAATTCTTGAACATGAAGGATACTTTTGAAGACTGAAATTTTAAGCTGCAATTCATGATCCATGGTCTACGCATAACAGCAAATACCAAATCAGGCCGAGCCGCTCTTTGAATGTTTAACCTTCTTACAAGATTGGTAAATATTGTTTGCATTTTTCAAAAACTCGTACAGTGACCCCTGTCTTTAGAGATCACTCCAATGAGACACCACCTGTTTTGAAAGACCCCTTTTCAGGACACTTTGCTCTGTACTTTTCACCTTATTTATACCTCCTATGAGTGATCACAGGGCTGGAGAGACCACAGTTTGGGAATCCCTTGGGTGATCTTTCAATACAGGTTTCACTGTATCTGCACAGCAACTCGCGTGCAAAGGAAAGTCTCGTCCAGCAGTCACGTAATGAAACCCAGTGTTGTCATGTAATAAAATCACATGATATACAACTATTTTGTGTCATCTTCGTTTGAATGTTGGGTGCAAGTGCACAGGAGGCTCTCCCCTTCAAAAATTAGTTCTGCTCTGAATGTAAGGAATGACCCATCATTATAGTATTATACATTAAATACATGTATACACTAAAGTAGATGATCCAAAGGATCGATGTCCCCTGCCACATCAATATAACTGAGGTGTGACATTATAACTCTTAATGTTAGAATGAGTTAAATTTTAGTGCACATACTTTGGAAATAATAAATGAAAGTCAGAAAGTAAAAAAAGTTGACCAAAAATACATAGGTGTACAGAGCAAGAAGGCAGTGCATTTCTTGGTAGAAGCCCAAGTGCATCCTGTTACCCAGCACCATGACGGGGGATCATTTCAAAGCATGTATAACAAAGCTTGACTTGACTTGACTTGGCCTTTTTTTTATTGACAGCACTGTTTCACGTTGTACATGGTGATTTGTAAGTCAAAAAACCTGACAAAACACAACACAAAAAAGTACATGTACAATACAGTCCAGAACAAAGCAATACAGTACAGTATTGTACTACATGTACATAGCATGTATTGCACAATATAAATGCAATAACGAACATAAATGAGAGACTGAAATTTGTGTTGCATTATTTTCTGCCTAAAATATGATCCAGGCCCTGGCCCCTGAAAAAGGTAGAGGCACCAGTCCAGTTAGGATCATGCTGCTGCAATCAGTTACACATGCTTTGAAAGGTGCCATGATACTAATTGCCCAAGATAAATGTGTATTGGGTCACCATGACCGTGACATGTCAAGGAAAAATACGGCACACATAAAACCTTGAACTATCCCCCCAGACAAATCTTGGTGAATTCTGTCTCCTCGTGTACCCAAAGGGGGACATACTGTTTTTGCATCTGCTTCTTGTCTTGAACACGTGAAGGTGAACAGTTTTTTGGTTCAGGCTTTCATATTGCACAGGATTATGTGATTGTTCTAACATGTCACATGACCATTATGCCACATAATCAACAAGGTCGAAGTCCGAGTTGATTGTGATGGCATAATGGTCATTGTGACATGTTATAAATGACTTGTAACAAGGGTGGTAGGAACTGACCAAGATATTCCTTGGTGCATGACATTTTTCCCCTGCCTTTTGTGCATGGTGTACTTTGCCGCTTACGTAAGTTGTCACATGCGCAGTCAAGTTTGACTGCTTGCTCATGTATTTTCCACTTACCAATATGGCAGTAGGAAGAGCAGATGGTGGTTCCAAGCCTGTACTATTGCAAGGCTAGTGGTCATCAGCACAGATCCTGCTGGAACAATACCTTAGTTTGGGCTGTTTAGGGGAAGGTGTCAACAAAAACTGTTTCTGCAACACACCTTCCTGTAGGTTATGTTGCACTGCACAGGAGTAGGCATGTTATTGTGTGAAAAGTGTTAATTATGTGATATAATCAACACTTTTTCCAGCTCCCTATTGGTCTGTTCCTGCCACCCATGTTACAAGCAATCCTCTTGATGTTACATAATATTCCATGCAACACTCGTGTGTTCCATATTAAGCAGCCCATGCTAAACCAATGGGGGGGGGGGAGGGGCATTTTTTTCCCAGCAGTATATGGCCGAAGTTTTGAGAGACTGCCTCTGGGGCAGGCCAACAAGTGGACATATAAAGCAGGTGGCCTCTCTGTAGAGGTGCAATAACATGGGAATGACAAAAGGGACACAGTGAACATGGTCTGAAAAGGCAAGTGGTCTTTCCTCCAAGTGGTCTCTCAAAACAGGTTTTACTGTATATGTATTTTCAGGAGCCAGTATTTTGGTGTTTTATGAGAAACAAAAGGAAAACCTGACTGCAAAATAAAAGGGGAAAATGTGCCATTGCAGATGGGAAGCCATTCAAGACAGGGACTAATTCCAATAGCACATGGTCTTGCAAATATGAATAGGAGATGCCACGCTTTATCAGGATATATTCTGAAAGCCTGCACTATAAATCATGACCGCGTAGTGGGAGTTATTTATAACACAGCCATGCCTCTTTTGTCACTGCCACAATTTTGTAGTTGGAAACACTGTTCACCACCTTAATGCAAGAAACAGTATAGAACTAATTTTTGACCTGCCTCTGCACCTACATGCCAGGTCTTCCTTGGCGCGATCCACTGAGCACAATAAGAGATACAAAACGTGCCTCAATGACCAGGTCACACTGGATGGTGTAGAGGTTAGAGCAGTCACTTCAACTTGTGGGATTGAATCAGTGCAGGTTCGAATCCTGCCAGCGCCTGACTGATACATTTTTTTTTTTCTGAAATAGAGAGAGAGAACACTAGTTCTCCATGGCAAAATTCTAAGTCCAGCATCTGGTCACGAAAAAGTAGTTCAAGAGACATCCAGAGAGACTAAACTGGAAAAACCGCAGAAGAAATCCCTGGCAGTGACATGGTTTAATTGTGGTACTGCTATTATAGTGTATAACTAGGGACATGATACTAGCTTATCCATTTCTTGAGATATGGTAGCAAAAACTTCACACAGAATCATCTTGAAATTGAGTCGATGCCCTTATTCTTCAAACTTGATATATTCTCATAAAAGGGTGATCAAGTGTCAAGTTTATGATCCCAGCATATTGGGTAATATGGGTCAAGACAATTTTACTTCAAACTACACAGATTAAAATGGTGATCAACAGTTACTTGTGATCATAGATTATCTGCTTCTTGAAATATTGCATGCAATGAATTCAGATAAGAATTGAACCTCAGGACCTGGAAACTGGGTTAAGATCATTGTTCTTTGAACTTGATGCAGACTTTAACCAGGGTGATCCACTGTGAGAGTTCTACCATATTAGCTTATCTAGCTCTTCCCATATATTGCATGCAAGAAATTCAAAGAGAATTGACCCTGGTGAACATGGAATTGGGTCATGGTCACATTTAAAAAAAATTTAACATAGACTTATGTGGGTAATCAACTGGAAAACTGAATGATACTAGCTTACTTGCTTCTTGAGATATCATGCACAAGAAATTACAAGAGAATTTACCCGATGAGCTTCAAATTGGGTCCAATTCATTGTCCTATGAACCAAGGAGGGTAGAGTCTACCCTCCATGTTTGAACACACGTAGTGGCCAACTGTAAAAGTTTCATGATCATACCTTATTTGGTTTTTGAGATATCGCGTGCAAGAAATTCAGTGATAGTTGACCTTGATGATCTTGAAATTTGGTCAAGATCAGTGTCTTTTGAACTTGACAGGTTAAAGCAGGTAAGTGAAACTACCTTATGTGGTTCTCAAAATTGTAACCATGCGCATGAAATTAAAAGAGAACGGACATGGCGACCTTGACAATGGGTCAATATTATTGTCCTTGGGACTTGACATAGACTAACAAGGGTGATCAACTGTGAAAGATTCCTGATCCTATCCCATCTGGTTCTTGGGATATCGCATGCAAATTTACACGGCAGGATGGACATTATGGACCCACAGCTGCAGGCTATTGTAATGTCCTTGGGCCTTGAAGGGCTGAGGGGTGAAAATTGCCAGTACGTTTTGGTTCACAGTCTTCAATGTGTGAGGGAGTCTTTGTTTGAAGAAAATTGGATATATAGAACTCCACGAATATCCCGACAGGTCGAGTTCTCCACCAGCAAATGCATTTGAGAAATCAGAATTCCAAGAATTTCCCAGGTTTCTGTTCAAATTAGTTTCACAATAGAATGTGTTCGGGTTGACTAAGCAGTGGCCAGGTATTGAATACTGGGTGGTTTGTTTTTTTTTTATCATGCAAACTGTCAAATTTTTTCACCTCTAAGTTTGGCAAATGTCTGAAGAAATGCGATTTGTGAAATTTTTCTCTGTCAACTTCCGTGTTGATGTGACAACAGACATCATGCACCAATCACCTGGTCAGCCATGGCTGCAACCATACCTTGTTCAGAGTGCAAACTATCCGTACAAGCAGATTGTCCTTGCCTCTATTTTTCTTTCCTTGATGTAGGCATTAGTTTTCTGTGCCAGAAATGTTTCAAAAGAAAAAAAAACCTGTGCTCTTAAAAACTATAAATTACGGCCTACAAGTCTTGAATTCGATGATGCATGTGATAGTAATTATAACTGCAGTGGTCCCCCTCTCATATGCCCACCCCAAATGCAGCCAAAAAGTGGCCTTATCAGAGGGTGGCTTCTCTTGAGGGGGGGAGAGTATAATGGAAATACCATACTTTGTGTACAAGAAAACTGGCTTTCCAAGAGGGGTGGCCGCTGGTAAGAGGGGCCTTATAAGACGGGGTCCACTGTATAGGGGATTTTCTAGGAATGTTTCACAGGTAAATGAAAGCACTGGGTGATTCTGATTTTAGTGATAATGACAGTGGTTAATTTGATCAATTCCGATTTGTACATGTAACTTGCAAGAATGCTTTTCTGATCCAGTTATTCTGTGGGTCATAGTGACAGCCACTCTCTGAACCCGGCAGTGAGCAGACACTGACCGGTAGTTGTACATGTATTCATAAATCTGAGCTTTGTCATAGTATCCTTTTGTTTATTTCAACTTCATATGTCTTCTACAAGTTTCATCATAGTAGCATCATTTGTTCGAAAGTTATTGTGTCTGCAAGGATGATGTTCGCACGCACAGGCATATTGAAAATTCCCCATCAGCTGACATGGCCCAGAAGGTAAAAGCCATATTTCCTGGGAATGTTGACAGACTGGATACCCCTGCTTTAGACACAAATGGGTTCTGCGACCTTAAAATTTAGGTTAAGGTCACCAAAATGTAATCAAATACAGAAACAGTGTCAAGGTACAATTGATGTAAATTTAAATATGGTGCGGCCTTTGAATCATGCAATATTTTGCTTGCATGATTTTGCTAGGGACAGACAGACAGACAAGCTCAAAATAGTATAACCTTCCAAACTTTGTTTGCAGGTGGTATAAAAACACAACATACATGTATGTTAAGTATAAAACACTACACCCGAGTTTGACAGTGTAATACTGTCAAACATACAAAACTCACACACTCACGGAAGTGCATGTATGCTCACATGTTTAGAAGTTAAACCTATTACACATATATTGCAATACGAGACATACATATTCATTTACCGCCACAACTGTATACCTGATTGCCTAGTCTCGCTTGGCGAGAAATGGTGAGATACAGGTTGGTACCTGTGCGGTAGACTTGCACAAGTCCCTGGTGCAGGTTCCTATTTTCCCATCCCAAGGTCCCACCCAGAAGTGCGATACACTTTCCCCCTCCACAAAATTAACTATAATATAATGCCAACTACCATTATACAGTGCATATATGGTTATTAAGTATTGTCAATTTTTTTTTTTTTCCCCCTTTTAACTGGTCAACACTGCCGCTGTACCGGTATCAACAGTAGTAGCTATTGAGTCCTAGTTTTAATCCCATTGTCATTGTGATAAGGCTCTGTGGCATGTGGTCTGACTTTGATAATCCCATTATAACAGTATAAGGCTACATATGGGACGGGTTTCACTTAAAACTTTATTTTGCAATGAAATTTTATTTTAAATAAAATACAGGAGACAATCCAGTGAGACTTGAGCAAGTCTACCTGAGGGGGTAAGTGGGATATTACTTATATTTTGGAAATAAAGAACACTTATTAAAGGCAGATGGACATTTTTCATCTTTCACACATTTTTCTTATAAGATATGCATTGAAGTGGGCACAAATTTTATACCAAATATGTTGCACATCTCACTTTTATCATGTTTAAAATCACAAGTACACGGTTCATCAAGAAAAATGCCAATGAACCCTGACATAGGTATCTGGTTAAAAGATGGCACTTCATCACTCCTGGATTGCCTACCAAAACAGCATAAAAAAAGAGACATGCACACAGATGTATGCATATCTCTGGCATCTTCCATGTGAATACTCATGGCCATCACAACATGTGCACTCTTAGTTAAACATCTGGATCACCAGAAAGCAAGTTGTACTCATATCCCATCACGCAGACAATATTATCTTTGCATAGCAATGATTTTTATTCTGATCTTATTGCTCATAAGGTGAAAACTTTCAATCTAATAAACATCCGATGTGATATTTTTAATATGCTATAAATACATAACTTTATTTTGCAAAACAAATATTTTCTTGAATAATAATATGAGGGCTCTAAGGAGCCCAAATTCAGCTGAGCTATGATGAACAGAGCAAAATGAAGTAAGCCCCTCTTGATTGGAAATGCAATTGGGGCAATCCCCATTGACTTACACAGTTATCAATAGAAAAGCATGCATTAACCGAAAGATCCCAGAATTGAAAAATTTATTGATAATCGGCAATCCAGTGTACCACCACCTAGTGAGCATATTTGTTTAATACTTCCACAAGCTACATTTCCATCTAGTGTAAGAACAATCTGAGTCCATTTTGAAGAAGTCAAAAATAGCATCAACACACAAAAATTCGAGAACAAAAATTGCAGCACCACATCTTGAACAAATCAAGGTATGAGGGTCCCCAGAAGTGTCCCTATGCAATTATGAAGCAATTGCCTTGGCGGTATAGGACAAGATTTGGTAAAAAAATTGAAAAAAAAATCCTTAAAAAATCTATGGAGCATGACCATTTGACCAAACTTTGTAAAGACTCAACCAAGGTACATTCCCAACAAGTTTGAAGTGAATCTGGACAGTGGTTTAGGAGAAGACTCATTCGTTGAAATATGTGAATTGTGAATGACTGATGCTTCATCATAAGCTCATCTCACTGACAAGTCAGCTGAGCTAAAAAAAAAGCCATTTTGAAGAAGCAAAATAAACAAAACAGCACCACATCCTGCAGATTATTAACCCTTTCCCACTCAAATCACCCAAAACTGCTTGCATTTGCCTGCTTTCATGTTTGTTTTCTTTAGTTCCATGACGACAGAATTAAAAAAAAAAATTTTGCTGAGAAATGTAGGCAACATCTGTCATGATGGCAAGTTCCAGGTCCACAGCTTTTCTGGAGGTGGGTGGGGTGGCAAACCCACACCAAGAAAGCTGTTTACTTGGGTCTTATTCAGACCAGGAGAGTGTTAAACATGTATGTTGCTTCTAACTAGAAGCTTCACAAAATGCAATTGGCAAAAGATGTACCTACAGTATCTGCCCAGTACATGCTTGGAGGTCTGAGACCAGTAACCCTTCCCAATTCATTTACATGTTAAATATGACACATTTGCTGGTCTAGTTCTCGTTTCTAGCATTCAACATTATCATTTCTGGTATTCTACTGGAAGATATTTCCGTTGGCAACAATATCAGAGCATGAAAATCCATGCAGGTCGGTGCCAAATATTAGAGTTATAATATATGTACACAAATTTTTCCTGCCATTTGCATTTTTTAGTGTGTAGCAATGTCTTCATGAAGCTCACAATTAATATACATTTTCTATACTTTTACTTATGGCACAAAAAAGATTAACTATGCTTTAGTTGTTTTCACCATGACAGTGATTGTGTTTATAATGGGACCAAAGGTTTTACAACACTTGACATGGATGCAGAGGTGACAGGTCAGAGACCTGAAGCAGTTGCCTTGGAAAAGGTGACCAGAAACATTTATCACAAATTTTGGTTACCTGCTGCCAATTACTTTGTATCATATTTACACTTTGCATATACAGTAAAACCTCTCTAACCGAACACCTCTCTAAACTGAACACCATTTCTCCGTCCCAAATATAAAAATACAGTGGTACCTGCTATTTAAGACCACCCCTACAGCCAACAAAGTGGTCTCATACTGCAGGTGGTCTTAAATTGAAGGTATATTTAACATGTATATACAGCAGAGGGTCTTGAAAGAGTGGTCTTAAAAAGACATGCGGCCTTAAATTGGAGGTGGTCTTTAGAGCAGGTACCACTGTACTCCCAATTTAAGCAAACCTCCCTATACCGAACACTTTTTTTCCGGTCCCAAGGGTGTTCCGTATAGGGTTTTTACTGTACACATATTACAATGGGGAAAAAAACTTGGCAATCATCAAATGGTCACCCAGTCTTTTTTTGGTTTGTCTCGCGTATCACTCACAGAACAAGTATAACCGGACTTTCAAACTGAGCAACGTGTATTTAAGTAATACCACATGGTTAATATCTTTTTGTCCGGTATGTCCTTTTGTTCAGTCACCTCTTTGGCCACACTATGCCTTCTGTTAGTCATCTCTTTGGCCACAATATGCCTTCTGTTCAGTCACCTCTTTGGCCACAATATTTCTTCTGTTTAGTCATCTCTTTGGACCCAATATTTCTCTTCAGTCATCTCTTTGGACACAATATGTCTTCTGTTCAGTCATCTCGCTGGCCAAAATATGCCTCAGATGACTATCCATCACTGTGGACTATTTTTAGTAGACAAACCTGTAATTTTACTTAAGTTCTGGGCATGTCAGACTTCCATTTTTTAACTTCCAATTTTTTTTTTCTTTTTGTTCTTGAAAAGTACTAAACCTACATTTTACTGTTTTGATGATCAAACTTGTAATTTTACTAAAGATGTAGTAATGTCAGGTTTTCATTTTTAAAACTTCACTCTCTGTTCTTGAAAAGTACTAAATCTGCTTTTTTCCTTTTGGTTATAATCACTGAGCACTTTTAATGTTTACAATCAATAAATTACACTGAGCAGAACTTTAAATCACAATCCTATCATCTTTGCAATTTCAAAATCACGATATATTAGCAGCTAGAGCCAGTCAATACACTTCCATGGAAGTGGGCAACAAATTCATCCCATACCTCTTCAGCAGGAATCAGGCCTACAGCCCTTCATAGTTCTGAATGTCCCCCCCCCCCCCTTCCCTGGTCTATAGAACAGATATTGAGTACAAAATAATATGGTTTTATAAAGAAAGGGATAAAGTTTGGTGCGATTTAAGTTCAAAATTTTCTAAAATATTTATGTTCTATTTGCATTTTTCACATGATGGATATTTTGTTTTGGATACCCCTTCTCATTTTGCAATTCCAATCACAGCAAAAACCTGATATCCCTACAGCCCATTTGTATCCTTCTCTAATTGCTGGTAAATGTTACAAATAAAACATCTTCTGCCAATAAAAATTATATAAATTTAACTTTGTGTCACTTGTGTAAGTGTAACTATGCTGTTCTGAAACACAATATAACTCGAGCGCATGTTTTTACCATGATATTGATCCTGTTTTTTCTCACGGGAAAATATATCCCATAATCTCCTCGTCTGGAACTTCATTCAACAGGTTTTCACATGATTAATTTGCATTTTGATCCCTTATGGAATGTACGTTGCTGGTGAAAGTTGACCTTTCAATCATACAGAACCATACTGTGGCAGCTGTTGATATCCCTTGGTCTGTACAGAGGATCTCCTGCGTGCATGCCAGGCGAAGCCAATCGCAAGAAGCAGAAATATGACAAAAAGTGCCATCAGTAGGCCATACGTGATGACAGAGATTGGCTCTGATGTCTTTTCTTCTTCATTGATGACATTACTGGTATTCAGCATGAAGCCCAGTGACCAGCCCAGGTCAGAACCATCAAGCTGCAATCAATCAAGACCATCTCATAGGCAACAGGCTACCAGAATACACGTGAAATTGTACAGCAACTGTTCAGGTCAGTCAGAAGAACTTTCAATGCGCCCAAAGCACGCCAAGCAGAGCTGTTGACCATGGGCAAGTAATTTAGAACGATATATTGATCTTCTATGCAAGTTTCATCCAAAATTAAGAAAAATAATCCCTTAATTAGTAAATTACAATTAGCAGACGACATTTAGATTTTAGCTGGAAAAAGCGTCATTAGGGTGGAATGAGTTAAGTGTTCAAGCCTTCCATCAACTTACTTTTAATTTAAATGTTAGTCTGTCCCAGTTGGATCCATTGAAGCCATAACCCTGCGTCAGTAAGGTGTAGGTGTACAGTCCCTCAAAGCAGTATAACTTCAACAGCTTTGGATCATCAAGGTGTTTCACCTGAAACATAAATTAAAAGTGATTAAATTGCATCCACATGCTGAAGAGAATCACATGCTAATACACACAAATCAATCTTGAACTAGAAGCTGACCAGTGACCAAAAACCCTTCGGCCAAGACCAACGGACAGAGGCGGATGGATGGACCCGTATGTGATGGCAGTACCCTTGGGTAGGTCAAGGTTACTTCAGTTTGACCTAAGAAAAGTTTTGGTGCAAATGCAAAGAGCAGAGATATCATGGCAAGGCCATTTTTCTTCAATGCAGCACTATGACCTAAATATGTGACCCAGTGACCTAGTTTTCACTGGGTGTCTGAGGCATCCTTAGGACCAACTGTCAGGAATAATTGGTGCAGCTATAATGAGAAAATTCAGATTTGAAGATAGCATGGTACCGCCATTTTCCTTCAATGCAGCATTGCGACCTAAAAATGTGACCCAGTGAACTAGTTTTCGATAGGCTTCTGAGGCATCCTTAGGACCAATTGTCATAAATAATTGATGAAGCTACATTCAATATTTTTTTAGATATTGTGTTAACCCCGTTTTTTTCTTTTAATGTAGTACTGTGACCTAGTGACCTACTTTTCGATAGACAGCTGAAGCACCCCAATGGCCCCCTGTGATAAAAATTTGGTCTCTGTAAAGTGAGTATTTTTGGAGATATGGCGTTAACAAGGCATGGACAGACGGACCTCTCTAGTATGTTACACTTATGTAGAAAAACATGACCCATATTCATAAATTTCAAACCCAAACAGACGGACGGATGCATAGATGACGACAATACCCCTCTGGCCTAGAAGGTCGAGGGGTAAAAACTAACCCTGGAGGTTACCAAATTGTGGCCTTTCAAGACAGGTGGTCTCTCACAGCAGGTATTTAACATGAAAAGTACTTTGCATAGTATCTTGAAAAGGTGGTCTTTCAAATTAGGTGGTCTCTCATTTTAGTGGTCTCTGAAGGCAGACAACTTGTTTCGATTACCACGTTAATATTGATTACAAATGTACCACAGTAACAAAGTATCTTGGGGTTTTTCTCAGTAATTCATGTAAAGATGATGAAGATATTCAACATCAGACCAGGATGTTTCATATGCAGGCAAATAGCTTTACTAAGAAAGGTCTATAACTGCTCCCATGTGAAGTTAAATTCATGTCATGGTATTTGTGTCTTTTTCGTCTAAAACCACTTTCCTGGTAGTATTTACTCTATTCCATTGTCTGAACTCTCTACACTCCATAAGCTAACCTGTCACTGTCTAACCTTTATATATATACATGTATATGGAAGTACTATGTCACATTCTTCAGTGGAATTTTGACATAGGCTGTATTCTCCCAAATAAATTAAAGGGTCTTCAGCTGGAAACTACTCAGGACATGTTTTGGAGACTGTATCCCTACATGTCTCTCTGAGTAGCAGCTCCTTACCTAAGCTAAATATTCAGCAAAGACAACCCACATAATAATGAAAAAATATATGAACGTGTCAACGCATTAGCTAAATAAGTGAAGCTTTGCTTATAAATGCAGACCTTCAATATGAATAAAGAATACCTGTCAAACCAAACATGTTTAATCCATATTGTACTTCTTTGTGGATTTTTTTTCTGTCAGTCTTCAGTATCTAAACTTCATGCCAGCGAGGATAATGCCTTTAGACGGTTTCTTGGTTATGCCAGTAATAGTAGTGCCAGTGCAATGTTGGTATGTAACAGATCTTTTACTTTTGACTCTCTGGAGAAAACAAATATTTAACTTATGCCCGAGATTACAACACAGCAAAAATATGCTGATAACTATTTCGTCTCCGATATCATCAATGTATGCACCCTATACTTATATTTGTGTTTGTTCTTGTTTTATAAAGTTTATGATTCAAGAGACTTTTTATACAGTTTATTTTTATGTCCTACGCTAATCAAGAAGCCTTTAGTCATATACTTTTTGTCTTTAGCTCTTTTCCTTGATAGTTTTTTTCAATGGAAAAGTTTGATTAAAAGCATGTTTATACTTTTTAATAAATGAATCTAAAGCTTCATTTACATCATCTTCCTTCAACAAACCGTCTCAATTATTTCCTCTTAACATGTGATGGAAGTTAATTTCATTATTTTCTCCATAAATCCTGATGAAAGGTCATTCTTCTTTTGCTAAATGCACATATATATATATAAACATATTTTAACATAATAAAATTGGATAAATAGTCACTGACAACACCATAAATATTGCCTGCTATTGGATCGTTACACGTGTCTTTCTTGGTCCTTTTGCGTTATATATGATCAATAATTGTGGCAGTATCAGCTGTTACTCTTGTTGGTAGAGTTATTTGAGGTAAGAAGTTGTTTGGTGGAATTGAGTCTAGCTACTTTCCAACAAGGTTTAAAAAGAAATATATTATGTGTGGTTACACAGAGAAAATAAACAAATTAAAAACACACTAATAATTCATAAAATACTGTTCAAACAAAAGGCCCATGGGCCTGATGACCATCACCTAAAAATCGAAATGCATTACACCATGACCTTGAGAAATTAATCAAGGTCATCCATATTATGCAATGTCACTCTTCCACAATACACATTTGTGTTACATTTGGTATCATTTGCTTTAAAAATTCTTCCTTAACATAATGAATTTAGTTTTCTTTTCTTAAGTGCCTTAATGACTTTGAAAAATAGGTCAGGGCATATCTCAAAAGTTGACCATTGGTCTCATGCATATTTGGTGTAAATTTTGCAGGTTCCATCTCAAACTTATTAGAACAATCATGTTTTTATGATGCTATTCCAGTAAAAAAAAACAAAAAAAACAATAAATTATGTATGTTCAGTTACTTATATTAAAGTACAGTAACTTTACTTTTTGGTCCCTCTATTATTCAAGCCACTAGGTGCCAGCACCAATAACGAAAAAACCTAGATTCTCATTCATAGAACATGTCAAAAATTTCAAGGGGCTAACTTAAAAACTTAAAAAATTGAAGATGACAAGCAATTGTTTATGGATGGATAAAGATGTGTGATCATAATATAAGCTCTGCAACCTTGGGTCACCAGAGCTGAAAATAACACTACCTGCTGAATATTTTATAGACCAGGTGTACAACTCAACGTTTCCATACAATGAGCCAAATGTTTTTTTGGAGGAACATTTTTTGATACAATGAACAAAATAAACTGAAAAAAATATGAAAATCACTGAAGCATGACCTATTGACAATGCTTTATCAAGACCCATCCAAGGTACACCCCCTTTAAGTTTCACATGGATTCAATCTACAGTTTTCAACAAAACTAAATACAAAGTACATGGTGTATGTCATTTCTAAAATTCAGGTACTTGACAAAGAAATTAAGGAGTAAATTCTGAACACACTCCACTGACATCAGTGGATTCACAGAAAATTCTCAGCCCTGCAACGGCCAGTTCATAAGCAGAACTTTTATATAGTCACAATGAAAAGGGCAGTTCTGTAGAAAAAAGGTGAAATGGCACACAAAATTGTGTCTTGTATTACACTCAGCCTGATCAGCATGTATATTCCCCAGGCCTGAGATTCCAATCAATATTTCATTTAGCAACTAGACATACCTTCAATGCAAGCATTGACTGAAGGTTTGCCATTTGCTCAAATTAAGTCAGGTCATGGTGACAACCAAAATCTAACCAGTTCATCTTGGCATGCTGGACAAGCATACTGTCAAGTTTGAGCAAAATACATTGGAGCATTCTGGAAATATTGTGGTAATGAGCTCTTATGAGCATGTAATTAGGCTGCTATTTGCTCAAATTAGGTCATGGTCACACCAAAATCTAATCAGTTCATCTTGCCAGGTAAGGTAAGCATTTGCATTTGCCAAATTTGAGCATAATACATGAAGGCATTCTGTAGATACTGCAGTAACGAGATGTGCACATCCACCCTAACGGACAATCTGGTAATATAAAGAGTCCCCCCTTATGGGGCGAACCTTTAAAAAGCTGCTGCATTATATATACTTGCCTGATCCCATGTTTTGTTGCAGAAACTGTCTAAGGCCTGCTTGAATTTATCTTGCCTGAATTTCCCACTTGTTGTATTTGTCAGGTTGAAGAAGTTTACTGGGTAATAAAATCCTGAGAAAGCCTGCAAAATGGGTAAAAACATAATATCCACAATGCTCTCTCTCTTTTCCGATGGATGCAGCATTTGGAATGAGGCAAAAAGTGAAGAGCAGATCTCCTCGCCAAACTACCAAACCGCAGTGAAATATATTCTTGTTAATTCAAACTAAACTGTTCAAGAGCTGCACAAACATTTTTATCATATTACCACAAAGTTGGTATGCCCATACACATTAGCTTCGTGGAATATCTCACATGGGCAAGACTGACCAATTCTGATCTATAATACAATTTGGGAGTGTCCTACTGAGACTTGGGTGAATTAGAAGCTCAATTTAAACACAATAAGGGATGATACAGTATTTTCTTTCTTTCAGTGTGATTTTTTTTTCTTGGTGTTTACACACACATGCAGCATCTTAACTCCCTCCTTGCTTGTACTATAAGTCATGTTAAAAGATTCTAGATCTTACCAGAAAATCCCCATAAACAGGTGGCTGATATTGACCATTAAAGGCACATCTACTGTATTTGCAAGAGGTAAAGTTGAATAAGCGAGACACCTCTTTTTGGCATGCAGCGCCATCACTTGTCCCGTTGAACTGGTAGGACACATTCTGCAAGAAAAACGACAGGTTACTCACAGGAATGCAACTAATTTTGTTTTTGAATTACAACTTTTTATTTATAGAAAATGGCATATAGTTCTGTTCAACTTTCTGTGCATACAGAATGGCTTTCATGTCAACAGTGAATTGTGTGGAAGCCAGGTTATCTTGACAAAGTGAAGGTTAAGTTATCCCAAAGCAACTTACCTGTGGATGTAGACTAACAAAGAGAAACTTTTTTGTGGGAAAACCTGGCCTTAATAGAGTAATTTCTGCAAGGATCATATGACTGCGGAGAAGTTAACGGTGTGTACTCTGTTACACCAACACTGGTGCATGTGTATATGCATTCCAAGATGAATAATAAGGAATCCTGCCATCAATGTCTTATTAACTCATAGGATTACGAGACTGTCATAAATCCTGAGTATAAATGTATTGCTCCAACAGAAACATCAAATTGAATGTACTTAAATTTTTAGATACTTGCCAAGTTTTAGCTGCTTGTATATGAAAAATGGGCTTGTTTAAAATTAAGAAACAGAACAAAGGTCAACGTCCATGTTGATTGCTATGCCTTGGACAGGTCCCAGTGCAGACTTTGAAATCAACATTTTCGGTCACTTGCCAAAGTGCTTACAGACCCAATATGTTTGGTTTGTACATTTAGTTTTACAATTACAATGCATATATATTGAGACAAAAATACACTAGCCAAAGTAAAATCCCCACTAGCCAGACCGAATTTTCACCAGCATTTGCTGGTGGCTGGCGCTAATTTCAAGCCTTGCAGTGACTTACAAAGCTCAAAGGTTTGACTTTACACAGATGAGGTACATCTGTGCCAAATTTAAGTAAAATCTGTCCATGCACTCTTTACAGGACTGCAGCAACCAAAGTGATCAGGTGCAATTTGCACACATGAATGAACAACCAGACCACATTAAGCATCAAGTTTACAACCAATCCAGACCTGGGACAGATCCTGCATTGGGATGATCTCGGAGCCCCAGGCTTCAATAGCCTGTGGCCCTTTACTGCAGGGTGCCTCAAATATAGTGCTGCTGTTTTCTATCATCAGTTTGGCACCCTTTGGCTCACATGGGTTCTCGATCACAACGACAGTCCCGTTAGTCTTTTCAGCCTGCAACAGAACCATAAAAATTTATAAATTATAAAGTAAGGGATAACTACTAGATTATTACACACTCAAAATGAATGACAAACCAGTGCACAGGCTTTATAGGACCCTTCATGACTAAGTAACTCCACTACAACAGTCATGTACATGTAGTACTGAAATTCCAGAATACACTTTCATAGCAGCCCCTTATGTATCTTCCCTTCTTTTTTGTATGTACAATGCTATATGATTGATGTGAACAGTTACCTTAGAGTGACCACATACAGGCAACTCGTCAATGTAAAAGTGTCAAGGATTAAAAAAAATGAGGATATTAATAGTTTTGATGTTAAATTGTGTCTCTCAAGAGAGGGGCCACTGTATATGTGATCTGTAATAACTATTCATCTGGTACAAATGTGAATATCCAAAACATGTTATGAAAGCTTATCAAATCAGGGATATGGAATGGGAAAGTCTCGAGTGGTAATGCAATATGTGTTCATCCAACAGCAAAAGAACATACAACACTGTGACTGGTCAAACCCTTTACTTAGCTCGTGTGATGTTCTCTGTCTTAATACGAGTCTCCTGACCAAATCCATGTTTTTGAAGAAATAAATTATCAGATTGATTGTAAATTTGTATTAATACAATATACCTATTATGAATGATAGTATACTGTACAGTAGTCCCTGTCTTGAACGACCCCTCCTATGAGCGACCACCTGGTTTGAACGACCACATTTGGTCGCCAAAGTTGTTTTTCTTTAATAATTTACCTCTTATGAACGACCACCTGTTAAACGCGACCAGCGACCATGCAAAATGAACCGATTTTGCGACCGCGTAAGACAAATTTAAGCCATGTTCGGCCACTACGCCTCGAGTCTGCAAACGAAATACATGCATGCAACTCACCCATTGTTATAAAATTTACATGGTTCTTGTCAAATTTATTGAGTGCAAGCAATAAATGATTTCTTTCTACGATAAATTTCCGTAAACCTCACGAGCGTAGGATCTTTCCATTTATTTACATTTTTACCACGGCAGTGAATGTGGCTTACTCCGCATGTATCGGGCCTCTCCATTGTGGACCTCGACTCAAGAAGATTTCGACCATCTTATTTCTTTTTCTTTCTCTGTATCCTGGGATATTATGGATTGTTTTCTGAGCTAAACTTCATAATGATCCACAGAAATTTATTTGTGATGGGAACTTTATCGATCCCACTCAACTCCTGTTCGTTCACATCATCCATCTTGAAATGCTTCAAATCTGAATGACGACGGAGGTTGCCGGAAGCGTCCGGAACAATCTTCGTTGTTTACCACAGCCACGTGGTCATAGCTTTCTTTTTTGCATGCGAAACCTAACCTACCTGTGGCAAATAAGCGGAAAGCCCAGAAATATTATTATTTAATATTCTCATTTCCAATATTTTGAACCATGTTTAATCATCCCATATTTTATAACATGAACGATGAAAACTTTCGCTAGATCAAAATCACTTTGAACCCCAATCAAACACGTGCTTGCCTGCTTGAGCACGTGCGACAGACACTGACGAAATGCATGCCAGGTCCATTTTTTCCCACGGTTCAGAACGAGGTCAACATGGCGCCCAAACAGCCACACGTGGTGGCAATGGGAAAATGCCGTCTTATTTTGATACATAACTTATGAATTACGGTGAGTTAGGCTCCACCAAATGTGTAGAATAAAGTTAAGACACTGAGTAATGCCGTCAAAACAATTTTATGACAGTTTAAGCTGGCTACTTGGCAAACGAAGGCTCCGTACCCGGCGATGTACCGGGCCCATTGTCAGGGCATTGAGCGTAATGGGAAAATGACAAAACTCAAGACCGGCAAATATTTTCAAGTTGCGAAACACATCTTTCAGCTCCCAGACAAGAGTTCTTTATTGAAATAAAGATTTTAAGGGTTGTAATTGTTAAATTTGATAAATGATAATTTCTTTTCACAGCATATGTAATCGATAATGATGACCTGGTGGTGGCAGAAATTTGCGTACCTCGCTACCTAAATACCTGGAAGTCCGCCATGGATTTGGGGTGGTGCATATGCGATTCCTCCAATGAGCGACCACCTGCATTATACGACCGCTTTTTTGTCGGCGCTAGGGGTGGTCGCTCAAAAGAGGGACTACTGTACTATATTGGTGAAATAAATGAATTGAATTGAATTGAATTGGTCTTGGCCCATTTACAGCAGTTGTGTAGTCTTTGATTTTGAGGGTATGCATACCCAGATACATGTAGTTTGAAAATTTGAATCTTAACGAGACCATTACAGTCATAAAAATATCATAAATTAGAAATTTCCTTTCAGACTTTTGCAACTTTGAACTCACTCATTTAATAAATATCTCTTTCAGGCCCCAATAGCTGTAAATATCTTTGTAACATTTGCATGAAATTGTCAGATGTACCTCTGTTGGATTATACCAATATTCACCATGTCATCATAAGGCGTTTTACATGTACATGTAATGTGAAATTTTATTTCTGCCTAGAAACTATGCACTATATGAGGGCCACATCACATGAACAGTTGCAAGATTTTTGTTGCCGTTCAGGCAAAGTTGGTGGCTGGACAAGCATGGCTTATGGAGTATGTAGAGTTTGTGACTGCAGAATAAGGAAACAACAATCAGGAAGTGGTGCTGGACATAAGGACTTTGGTATAATATCAAGCCCTGCACTCTGTTTAAGTTAGGAATAAATGTTTACAGAGCACTGCTGTTTTTTTTTTTTCCTTTCTTTTGGTTTTGTTTTGAAAGTTTTAAAAGCTTTTTGGGCCTGAAGTTCTATCTCTGAAGCCTGGATGAATGCAATAAATCTCTGTGAATTGATGGTGTGTTGCACTAAGGATTTTTTGTTTTTGTAACTTTATTCTGATGAAAAAGAGCATTGAGAACTACACAGTAATCAATGCATGGACAATGTTCACAATCTGCGCTTTAGTCTTTAATCTAGGCATGAGTATAATTTAATTTTCTATTTTCTGGTAGTTTATAGAACATTTGATAATCACATGGATACAGATAACAACAAATGAACTTTCACACAGAATATATTAATAGTATTGCATGGTGACTGAAAAGTAAACATCAACTAGAACAGACTGATTTTCCAACAGAAAATCAAATGTCTCCCGGTGGAACACTTACGTCTTTGAATAAGCTACAGGTGATAACAAATTACAAATGACCAAGTTTGCTTGAAAATTACAATCCAATTTTAGCTCTCACCTTGATACATTACTCTAGAAATTTTCATCAAGTTCTTCAAGACTTATTGCACGGAAACCAATTTCACATAAGTGACCCTGTGACCTTGAGAATTCGCTCAAGGTCATCCAAATACAATCCCAACCTTGGTCTTACCTTGATACATAATCCTACCAAGTTTCATCAAGTCCTTCAAGACTTATTGAACGGAAACCAATTTCACATAAGTGACCCTGTGACCTTGAGAATTCGCTCAAGGTCATCCAAATACAATCCCAACCTTGGTCTTACCTTGATACATAATCCTACCAAGTTTCATCAAGTCCTTCAAGACTTATTGAACGGAAACCAATTTCACATAAGTGACCCTGTGACCTTGAGAATTCGCTCAAGGTCACCCAAATACAATCCCAACCTAGGTCTTGCCTAGATACATAATCCTACCAAGTTTCATCAAATTCCATCAAGTTCTTCAAGACTTATCGCACGGAAACCAATTTCACATAAGTGACCCTGTGACCTTGAGAATTAGGTCAAGGTCACCCAAATACAATCCTAACCTAGGTCTTGCCAAGATACATAATCCTACCACGTTACATCAAATTTCATCATGTTCTTCAAGACTTATCGCACAGAAACCAATTTCACATAAGTGACCCTGTGACCTTGAGAATTTGCTCAAGGTCGTCCAAATATAATCCCAACCTAGGTCTTGCCAAGTTTCATAATCCAATTAAGTTTCATCAAATTCCATCAAGTTCTTCATGACTTATCAAATGGAAACCAATTTCACATAAGTGACCCTGTGACCTTGAAAATTAGGTCAAGGTCACCCAAATACAATCCCAACTTGGGTGTTGCCTAGATACAAAATCCTACCAAGTTTCATCAAATTCCATCAAGTTCTTCAAGACTTATCGCACAGAAACCAATTTCACATAAGTGACCCTGTGACCTTGAGAATTCGCTCAAGGTCATCCAAATACAATCCTAACCTAGGTCTTGCCAAGATACATAATCCTACCAAGTTTCATCAAATTCCATCAAGTTCTTCATGACTTATCGAACGGAAACCAATTTCACATAAGTGACTCTGTGACCTTGAGAATTCGCTCAAGGTCACCCAAATACAATCCCAACCTAGGTCTTGCCTAGATACATAATCCTACCAAGTTTCATCAAATTCCATCAAGTTCATCAAGACTTATCGCATGGAAACCAATTTCACATAAGTGACCCTGTGACCTTGAGAATTAGGTCAAGGTCACCGAAATACAATCCCAACCTAGGTCTTGCCTAGATACATAATCCTACCAAGTTTCATCAAATTCTGTCAAGTCCTTCAAGACTTATCGCACGGAAACCAAGTGTTGAAGAACATGAACAACAACAACAACAACAACAACAACAACAACAAGAAGAAGAAGAAGAAGCGGAAGAAACGGGCACTAAAACAATATGTCCCCCGGCTTCCACCGGGAGACATAATTACCAAGGGGTTTTTGTTGTTGTCATGAGTAGCCTTGTACTGATCAATCTATACACCATAATCAAGAAATTTTATCCGTTAGTAAATTCCTAGTAAGTAATACATGTATCTGTTGTTGTGATTTTTTAAAGCACCAAGTGACCTGGCCACCTTGTTTAAAAATTATGCATCATGCTTATAAGACAAGGTCATGATGGGTGAATAATTTATTAAGTGAATTATTAAGAACATGTATTCATACACATGTGAACAAGACCTTTTAATTTCAGTAAAACTCTTCTTTTGTAGATGTTCATATTCCCCCCCCCCCCCCCCCCCCCAAGTTAACACTTACCTGCATACTCTTTTTTCATTAATAATGTCATTGCAACGACCGTGCACACATATTTTTGATTTGGCCCTCTACTTGTATATTACATCAGAAAAACACAAATACAATCCTGTGGTAACAAGTTTATCATAAATGGCACAGCAGTCAGCCTCAAGTGGTTGATCACCTGACTTGCTCCAGCCCTGAAAGACAATGGGGCCCTAGTCCATTGATGATCATATTTCACTCAATAATGGAAGCACATACATTAAGCAATCACTGGCCATCACAATATTTGATAGATAGATAGATAGATAGATAGATAGATAGATAGATAGATAGATAGATAGACAGACAGACAGACAGACAGACAGACAGATAGTACATGCATACTGAATATCAGACACCGGTTCCAGATATCTGACTGGTACCTGATATTCTTGAAATGGACGGACATTCTCCATTTGTGACAAAACTATTGGGCCTTTCATACATACCTGGTTGACTAGGTTAGCTTTAAGACGGCGCATAGCCTCATTCAAGCCATAACAGAGGTAACTGTGTGTGTACACAGTGTATTGGTACCCATACAAGTGCAGGTCCTCGCTGTATTTAGGATCTTCCATTGCTGAAGCGTTCTCAGGTATGAATGTGATCTGCGTAGATGCTCCACCCATGTCTAGAGCTCCCTCTGTTTTGTGCTGTTCAAATGGGGTCATTTGACTGGGAGAAAACTGGCAAACAAATAACACAACTGAATAAGCTTAACCATGCTGAGAGAAGTTCAAATGATGAGGACTTCAGGAAAACGCAGGAGGAACATTTCACTTTGAATTCGCCAACATTTTTCACCTTCCATGTTGTTATGTT
Organism: Hermodice carunculata; assembly: GCA_964020975.1. Classification (NCBI taxonomy): domain Eukaryota; kingdom Metazoa; phylum Annelida; class Polychaeta; order Eunicida; family Amphinomidae; genus Hermodice; species Hermodice carunculata. The sequence goes on along the minus strand of OZ026616.1, from coordinate 82,942,753 downwards.
CGGTGAAGGCATATAGTGACATGTCCAGTTTTCATCCAGGCCCAGTTTCTGACCAGTGATTAAAAAGTGTGTCGCATAGAGCGAACAGATTTTCTACTAAGGCAAATCATATTGTAAAGTGAAGCAACAGATCACAGTAATCTATAGATGAAAAAGATCATTTTATTTTCTAAATGCAGATGTTTTGTAAATGAACATATCATTTTGTTGTCTTGCAAATGATGAAAATGTTTATTTTTGGCTTCAATTTCAGGTTGCTCACCTTCCCCAGAGTTTGCATATGTTTTTATTTGATATTAATTATTCTCCAAGATATTATCGCGACATAAAACAACCACAATGAAGATCAAGTTCAAAGCAATGTTGATCACTCAATGTAGGTTAATTATCTTGCATCAACTCTTTGTTTTGCAAGTGAGAAAATGGCTTGTCAAACTGGGTGAAAACTGGGCATGGGTGCTGACATAACTACACATGCACAACTCGCAACAATTCTGCATCTGGTCACTGCAGATGGAAATGATCCTAGGCAGTAAGTATTTGGTACATGTACTACACTGCACAAGATATTAATCCTTTCCCCCTCAAACCGGCCAAAACCGGCTGGTAGTCAAATGTCATCTGCTTCAGTGTTTTAAACTAATTTCAACAGTTATGAAAAACAATTTGACTGACAAATGTACATGAGACTTATCAAGATCACATGCCCCAGGTCAACAGCTTTCCTTGGCATGGGTTGGGCACTTAGTGCCCAACCCATGCCAAGGAAAGCTGTTGACTCAGTCTTAATTCAAGGGGGAAAGGGTTAATCTGGGTGTGACAATGACTTAATGTGTTACAAAATTTTGTCAGCTGTGCAAATTCTTAACTGGTCAAAAACCAGGCTTCCCAATCCAATAGCACTCCAGTTACCATGCTTATACCTGCTCTGAAAGACAAGTTGCTGTGACAGACCACAGATCTCTTTCACACCAGTAATTGAAGATACTTGCTTGTATTTCTTTGTTATTTTACCTCCAATGTGAAACCATCTGCTATATCAGATCACCTTCTGATGGCAGTAGAGGTGGTAAAAAAAGTCACTGCATTTAAGACCAGACTCTTGACACCCCCTACAGCATCAAATTTTTCAGGTAACTTTGAACAGAAAGTGCACAGAAATATAAATCATGAAATTTTTGACGAACTTGTTGTTCACCACTTGGAATGAATTGCAAAAATAACAGAGCCCAGGCATGTTCAGTCATGCTTGTTGCACAAGTGAGTAAAAGCTGTCCTGTGGCACACTGTGAGCGATACCACATACTGGCAGCTGGCTAGGCGTTAATTTACAGTATAGAAAATATGGCCTACACATATATTTTTTATGCAGGGGTCAAAGGTCACGGTTCTAGTGACCTATCTTTGGCATGTGACACACCCCTATGCCATGAAGTGTCCACACACCAAATCTTGCAGGAGTAGATGTTATGATATAGGAAATATGGCCCAGACAAGATTTGTCAGAAGGACAGACTGATGACGTGCAAAGCTGTAGTATACTGTCCCCAGGTAGGGAACTGATTAAGACTGAGTCGACACAATTCATTGGCATGCAGTGCAGGCAGTGTGATCTACGGTATCAGATTCTCCAGAATACCTCTTGGAAACTTGCCAAAAATATTTGATTTGATAAAGCAAATCAAACTTTAAGAAAAATGGGTCAGCAGATGATATTTGCACATCCAGGTGTTTTGAGTTGGAAATGGTTAAGTGGGCGTGGGCACCAAATTGGGCTAATACAATTTTCTGTAATACTGACACACTTTAAGTTGGTACAATAGATGGCATACAGTAATTAGCAATAACAAAATAACTGGGCCAAACCTCCTAAAGATGGCAAACTCCATATATGTAACCTCACCTTGCCAAAGTTCCCTGAGAGATAATTTACTGTAACCCAGGAGAAAGAGCCTTCCTCCCTTCCATCCAAAATACGAGCCTGTTGGCTTGGATGTGTGAACTGGAAACTGCTGCTGTTTAAAGTTCTGCGTACTGCCTCCATTAAGGCATCACTGGCCTTCTTGTCTCGTGCTCTGCAAGACAAAGTTCAATAATTATTACTCGTTTAATACCAATGGTCTGCTCCACAGCTTTTAACTCCCTCTAAACATGCCATAGCTGGAGCATAACTGAACAACAGGCCCATGGGCCTAATGCTTTGCTGCCCACCATTATTTAAAAAAAATAAATCATTTCTTGAAGCACATTCCCTCCATGACCTTGAAAAATTAATCAAGGTCATCCATATTATGCAATATCAAACTTCAACATGATACACATTTGTGGTACATTTGGTATCATTTGCCTTATTCTTCTATCAAGATACTGAATTAAATTTCCTTTTCTTTTTTTGAAAGTGCTCAATGACCTTGAAAAATAGGTCAATATCACAAAATCATTGGGTCCAGGTGACCCCAAAAGTAGGTCACCAAGTAGAGTTATATGTACAATGTACTCAAGTGCAGTTTTGATATGGAGGTTCAATTCAAGCTCCATCCTGCCATTACAAAATCATCTCTTCCAACTTCACCAGTCTCATGAGCTGCCAAAAATTGGTCAAGGTCACTAATCTTACATAACATACAGGCACTGGATATGATCTATATATCCTATAAAGTAAGACAATCTAATTCAACTATTTTTTTAAATATGTACTTTTATATCTTTCAAGATATTATAACTCATAATTTCCATCAAAGTATATATGGAGCCACTACTATCACAGACAGACAAGCTTTTGACCTCTTCCATAATTTCACTAAATTTCATGAAGATCCATCAAAAATAAAGGATGCTAGTCACAAGATTTTCACATTTTGACCCTTATATTACATATTATAGAAGGTGCCACCAATATTGATGTTGACACAGATTTAAATACACTTTATAAGCCCTTAAAGTAATATAGGGCTATCTCAAAAACTGCCGGGTGCACATCTTTCACAAGATAACCCCAATATTCGATCTGTCCATTTGACCTTGACCCTCAACTAAGATTGAAAAATTGTTGTTCAAAATGTGCACCTCAGTTCCAGCTTTCCATAACAAAATCACTTCTTTCAACTTCACAGGCTTGGTGACCTGACAAAAATTGCTCAAGGTCACTGATATTATATAACATATTAACACTTGACATGGTCTATAAAGCGGATAAATTTGGGATGTCTAATTCAATTACTTTTTGAGATACAGAGTTTTATATCTCTCAAAAATTGTGGTTCATAATTTTCGTCAAATTATAGGTGGTGCCATTAGTATTGCATGCAACTGAGATAAGATCTACATGTATTAAAATCTAAGGATGCTACAGTGGTCACAAGATTTTCACATTTTGACCCACATATGACACAAAATTGTAGGTGGTGCCACCAATATCAAACTCCACCTAGATTTTCATACACTTGACATGTGCTGAAAGTTATATGGGGCTATTTTCAAAACTGTGGACTGTATTGCGCTCGCAAGAAACGTTTACGCTCCTTTTCTGATTAGATTCCTCAACTTGCTGTTTTTTTACATGTATGTTCAGATTTCCTGCAATGTTCAACATGTGTACAGTCTTTATAGGTTGTATTGCATTTGCATGGATGTTCTTGATTTTCCCACCTATCTAACTCTACACAATCCATCATTTGCGTTCAGTTAAAGATTTTATTTCTGATGTTTTTAGTGTAAATGTAGGTTACAATCATTGGGTCATCAATAAACATTTTTATAGCACCATGTATATCCTCTTTTCTCAAAATATTTGGCACATTTATAAATCTTACAACTGGCTTTTGGAAGAGAATAACCAAAGTATTATTCTTGGCCATATGTTTATTTTTTGGTTTTCCTTTTCACATATGCTGAAGTTTGTAGTTTAAATGTCCTAAATTATATTAAGGACTCTCTTCTCCATCACAAAGTTTTCCAGGGTTCCCACTCAAAGGACTAATCAAAATATCCTGACTTTTTCCTGACTTTCTCCTGACTTCACTGCATTTTTTCCTGACCAACAGTGCAATATTTTTATTGAATTTAATGGCCTCCCTACTCCCCTTCGACAGGGATGAGGGTTTACCATAGCATTGGAAGCCCATCAGGATCATTGAAGCCCATCAGGATCAATTCTTCCAATAAGAAAATACTAGAAAGCAAAATCTCTTCTGCATATATATCTCCCATGTTAACAAGATATCAAATCAAAAACACTTAGCACAAAGGAATGAAAAAAAAAATCACTTGATAATTTAAAATCAAACCCTCATTCCTGCCATAGCCATCCATTCCTCCCTTTTATTTAACAATATTATAAACTAATGATTTTCACTGCTATCAAGTGAAAAAGCAATACAAATATTATCATGCTAACAGTTTTGTCTTTTAAATGGTCACTCATACATTCATCAAAACAAATTTGGTTTATGTATGATTAGAAAAGAGCAGGTCAAACACTTGCTTTACTTCTAATTTTCCTAAAGTTTGGCTTTTTGGCCCATGTTTCCAAGTAGATAGGACCCTTTACAAAGCCTGCATTTGAACTGCTGTTTGTTCTTAGGCTCTTCCTGTAACCATTTACAAAAGTCTGGGTTTTGGAGCCAACTAGGGTTGAAGTAGGTCTGTTTGTTCATGGTTATTGTGCTGAGGCCTATTATGCTAAAATACTAGTATCTAGAAGCCACTACAAACCCATCACCACCTGAAAATACATGCATATCATTAGATGTAAAATTCTAAATCCTAATGATATTATCATTATAAGCTTTTGTGATTGTCAAATGACATAATGGCGTTATCAGCAGGACATATATCTCTGAAAAAATGGTTAGTTCCAAGGAAAAATCTCAATGCATCGCAGTCGCTGAAAAGAAAGTGTTAGCTCTGGAGGCAAGGTGCGCTAATTCCTTTCAATCTTCTGTCAAAAATGTAATTTCCGTTCATTTCTCTGTACCTATTTAGATATAATACCAATCTCACCTGTTTAATGAATTTGTAATTTTGGAAAATGTTCACAACTGCACAATGAGGAAATCACTATTTCTTGAATCATGTTTCCAACAGAAGATTGCCATAGCCATGTTGTGTCACCTACTGACCAATGTACCTAAAATTTCCTGACTTTTTCCTGACTTTTGACAAATTTTCCATTTTTCCTGACCATTTTTGCAATTTCCTGACTTTTTCCTGATCCTGAAAAAAAATAAAAAATTCCTGACTTTTTCCTGACCAGTGGGAACCCTGTTTTCTTCATAGTCCATATTTGAAATAAGAGTGCCCGCATTTTTCAGCTCTCTACTGTTCAATTGTGGCAGAATTTTGTTGACAGAAGGACAGACAGACAGACATGTGATGCCATGATCTCTGCAACCTATGGTCAGCAGAGATAAAAGCCTGTTTTCTGGGGGCATATTAACCCTTTCTGTGTCAGATTTGGGAGAGTCAACAGCTTTCTTTGGCATAGATTGGGCACGATCATGCACTAAAAGCTGTTGGCCACGACGGTTCTTTATTCTCTGGATATATAGGCTGGTAACTGAGAGGAAGATCTACCCACTACAAATTCTAAATCTGGAATCCTTTCAATAATTGAGATGAGTATGACCTTTGTTGTGGTTAGAACTGGGAGAGTTAAATTACCCCCCCCCCCCCATGACTGAGTTAATTGCTGGGTGTCATCATCTGTGGCCCTCATCAGCACTGCATATGACATCTTTTTCAATGTGGCAGTAATGTTGTGTTGCAGTTTTTTTCAACATGCTACTTATATTCAACAGGCTGAAGGTAATGTCCAACTAGTTTTGGATGATTTTGTTCATTTTGAGATTTGGGATATTTTGGTAAACAGATAATATTGTCTATTAGTTGTCCAAATTTAGTAGTTCTGATCCCAATACAATCTGAAGAAACTACAAAAATACTTTTAATATTAACATGGCAGATGATGGAGCATGTTAACCTTGAAATCTTGATTACAGACAATAGGTTGTTGCACCAAACTGTCCAGTTCGTGTGGATATTTCTTCAAAACTATTCATCATATTTTGCTTAAATAATAACCGATTTACTCTGAAAATTCTGGAAGCAAAAATGTACCACAGATTTTCTAAGAAATGAACAGTTCTTTTTTAGATGTGTGTCAAAAATGAAGAGTCCACCAACTTTATCAATTTTGACGAACTCAACCTTTTCACAATTTTTGCATCACCATTGGGAAAAAAAAAAACAACAAAAAGACCCCAAAACAGATGCAGTTATAAGAAATCCCTGATAAATTTTTGCAGATACATGCATTGAAATTATGAAAGCACAACTTTGACCATTTTACAGAATATTTTCCAAGAAATATCCAATTTTTCACAAAAAACACATTTTTATCCAAAATGCTTGTGTTTATAAGACACCTTTAAATGTACACTTCCATCTTTAGTGCAGAAAGATTCTGAAAAGCCTTGTGGTCAATTGAATACATAGGTTTATTACATATAGGAATGCATATTTCTGTGATATTTGGCCCAGAAGTGAAAAGTCACTTTGCCAGGTTGGACACTACCTTAAAAGAAACGAACAGGAAAAAAAACAAAACAAAAAGGTGGAAACTCAAAGTGGTACGCATATATTTGTTACCAGTGCATGTAAAATGTTTGGCTGTAAGAGCATTTTATTAGCAGGAATCAACATTAATTCTTTCAGTGCCAAGCTCGACTTAAATCAATCTACTTAAGTCAAACTAGTCTGAATTATCAGAAGAATTCCAGATTTTTATTCCTTGTAAAAAGACCTTTCATTCAGGTACCAGTATGCGTATAGTTCCCGAAAGAATATCCCTGGTCAACAGCTTTTCTCAGCATACAAGTATGCCTATAGTTCCAGAGAGAATATCCCAGATCAACAGCTTTTCTCAGCATGCACTGGGCCCAATGTGCACTCAGAAAAGCTGTTGACTCAGTCAACAATTTGGCACTGATAGAGTTAATTTTCAGGGTCCACTGGTCCAGTGATGTTTCACCTTTTCTGGCCAACAAACTTTTGAACATGTTTCCAATGCAGGAATTACATGTACATGTATAGTTTGCAGTTTGCCATTCACCATATGAAGATACAAACTTATGAATGATACTCTCCCAGTTGTCAAGAAATTTTGTCCATGAACACAAAAATATCTTTCTAAAGCAGCACCCCCCCAAAAAAACTTGTGGGTACAAATGTATGTACATGTACTTGTGTATACTTAAACATACATGATACACTGGCAACACTATGCTGCCTTCCCACTTTCACCACCCATCTCAAAACTCAAGAGGACTCTGGCCCTATAAACTAATGTTACAGTGGATCCCTGATAACTTTTCTTGGTTTTCGCACAAGTACATGTACTTGCAAATATTTAAACTGAAGATGCTTCTGACATGCATGTGTAACCTTGAGCAAATGAGGCTTTGGAAAAGTCTAGCTGGTAGTGCCCTCTACTGGTCTCTGAAAGTATCAAAATGGGAAGTTTCCATGATAAGGCAGGCGTAAAATTTATGCATCATAGCTGTTCAAAGCTAAAGCTTCATTGACTTAATATTAAAGCCTTGTCAGTTATTAAATGTTAGGGAGAGGGCAGGTTTATACTTCTGCACAGTTTATTTGTACATTTTTTTTTTATGAATGACCTATATCATTGAAGTGCTCTGCTATGCCACAAGTCAAAAATCACCCTCAAGATTGTTTTTCTTTTTAATGTCAGTTTTCATTTTTCCCCTTTGATTTTACAATAGCTCAGACCCTATTTGGGTTTTCCGACCCAAACTTCACTTCAAGGCAACTCTACACCCACTTGTTCTGGTGATCTAATTTTTGGGTGACTGTGACCTACTATTCCTAGATTTCAGCACCTGCTGCCACTTTCATTTGTTTTTACATAACTCCTAAAAAACAGACTATCTATGGGAATCTTGGTTCCATCACCAACTTTTGTCAATACTGACATATTTGGTCTGAGTTGAAGGCCAAAGTAATAAAGTCATTTGATTGATTTTTTTTTTTTTTTTTGACTTCTTAAAATTTTGTTCACATGAAATCTCAGAATATGTAAAGCCTGCCAGCCAGCGAAGATATCTTGCATCACAGAATGTCATTTACACTCATTTTGGCTCAGGCTGTACATAAACCTAACTAAAACTTATCCTCTCAAGTATGACGATCAAGGTTATGTGGCCAGTTAAAAAATAAAGCAGTTTTCCCCCAGGGAATTTTGCATGTGCAAACCTCTCAGCGATGACTGGAGCCTACTGGTCATCATTCCAGTGATATTATATTTGTGTACTGAAGCTTTGTTCTTAATTTTTGCTTTGTCATCCTCACCTCCATTTTGAATGTCATGACCTTTATAAGTTTCTATATTTGGTCAATATTTGGAAAGTCATAAATCTGACTTGCAAATGACCTTTGGAACAAGATTGGACAAACTTTGTACTTTATCTTAGGCAGTTGTATTACGTGTATTTAATTTGTAATGTTTACCAAATTTTGCTGGTTTCCTGACCTATTTACAGAAAACATGTTTTGGCCTGCACTTTATCAATGGATTTGCATGATGCAAAGTTGGTGCATATCCCAACTCAAGACCAAACTATGCACATTTACATACAATCTCTAAAGATCAAAGGTCAAAATCATTTCTCAATTTTTTCCGCCAGGTGTAATTTGGTCAATTTTTCCACCGATTTTCATCATATTGGACTAAAAATGAAGGAATTGTAACAACACACATTCTTAGTACCTCAGATTTTACCTCTAAGGTCAAAGTCATTTGCCCAGCTGATAATTCTGATCCAGGTATAACTCAGTCAATCGTCATATTTTAGTTGTGTTGGGCTCAAAATATTGGAATTGTAACAATGCACATTTTTGTAATATACTGTTAAATTCTAAAACTTAAACATTTGGTCTTCTGGAGATTTTCATCCAGCCATAAGTTGGTCATTTTCTATCCAATTTTAACCATGAGGACCAAATTGTAACAATGTACATTTTTGTAAGAAACATTTGACTTCAAAAGGTCCAAGGTTTAGGTCATTAATGTATGCTGGGAAAAGGTACAAACACCAAAGTGGGAGTGATGTGAAGCTTCTTCTCAGTGACTACTTGTGATAGTTTTTTCATTATTTTTTCAAAATTAAGGCTATTTATGAACAATTTACATTGTTCTTTATGAAAAAGTAGTTCTGTTCTCTTAAGAAATTTTCTTCACTATACTTACTCCCATTCATCAAACATTTTGGAACACATATCTTCACTCTACCCACATATTCTGCCTATTTCACCCCCAACCCTCACTCCCAATCCAGCCAGGTCAAAGTGACCCAGAAATCTGTGGTAGGACAACGGAGACTCAAGCCCATGGAGTTGTTATTATTAACCCTTTTTCCTTGGCTAAACTTGCGTGCTCAGCACCCAACCCACACCAAAGAAAGCTGTTTGCCTACAGCAGTTCTACATTTCTCATAAAAATAACAATATTACATGACAGATGCTGAATCAGACAACATACGATGTCCTGCCACTTTTTTGGCCTCACTTTAAGGGGAAAGGGTTAAATATGCACTTACTCGAGGAGCCTCATGCCAGCTGTGGCCCCAAGGAACACCGGGGTCTTCCCATGCTTGTTAGTAGGAATCTTCTGCATGGCGCCATCCAATAACATCTGTAATGCCTTGCTCACATTGTTTGGCGAGTCTACATAGCTGGAGATTCCAGGTTCTTCAAAGAGAAAAGGTTACAATTTAAAAAATTAACCCTTTGAGGGACTGAATCAATAGCCTTCCCTGGTGCATTCTGGGCACAATATGCCCCTAGAATGTGCCGAGGAGAAGTATTGACTAATAACCTGTATCTTTCCTGATGAACTTAAAAGAAAAAAAAAGCGCCACAAATATCTGTGACACAGGATTGGATTGTTTCTTCTTGCAAAAAGTTGCAAAATGACACATTAGCATTAGGCCCCTCTGGGTTGAGCCACCTGGTTAATGTGAATTATTTTAATTTTACTGTGTTCTTATTTTCACTTATTTCACTGATGCTTCAAAACCGCAAAATTTTAAACACAGTGAAAAAAGTTTGTAACATGACATAGATTGGAAAGAGAAATAATACAGTGAATTGGGGTTTCTGCGAAAGGTCAAAAACTGTGAAAATTAATGGCCTTAAAAATAAATGTATTCACTGTACAATCCATACCAAGTCACAGTAAACAGAACAATATTTTGTTCACGTCCACAAAAATATTTAAGCTGCTGTTTCATTGGAAATATACATGTATGTACAACCAGTCATGTGTAAAAATAACTGGATCTGTTATTAGCCATTTCCTAATCAAAATGAAGAAACTGCAAATCAATTTGGAAAATATGAATGCATGGCTACTCAATTAGAACTTGTAAAAGACAGAACTTTGAAAATTTATTGCATGATGTACATATCAGTGACGTGAAAAAATAAGCACGAACGGTTCCAAATATAATAACTGATTTCAACTGTTTTGCCCCTTTTAAATACCCTGCGATCTTAGGTACATGTAACCTCCATTTCCTGACACTAAAAATCTGAAATAATGATAAAAATTCAAAATTTTCATGATCAGCATTTTGTGTAAATGCAGTTGTAATATTCAAAATATAGGTGCATGGCTTGTGCTTATTTCAATGGAAATATAAAAAAGGTCCCTTGCACTTAAAAAGGGATAATACATATGTGCTGACCTGAATGTTAGGAACACAGGGTTCATAAAGCTTGGCAGCTTTCAAATTCAAGGAATTTTCCAGAACTTTCCATGACCTTTTTACCAGAATTCAAGGATCCAACTTGATCGATTTTTCTTTTTTATGTCTTGCTGTGCATTTTTGTTGCTTTACAGTGGGAAGGGAGGAAGTGGTCAAGCTAACCTAACTTTTGGAGGAAGGTGTATGAATGGGTATTTAAAATTCAAGGACTTTTCAAGGACTTTATTGCAAAAACATTGATATTCAAGGTTTTCAAGTCTTGGAAAAGCAGGTAGTAAATTCAAGTACTTTCAAGGATTTCAAGGACCTGTATGAACCCTGGGAACAGCAGCAGTGGCAGGCACAATCACCATATTAACTCTTTAGAGGCCATCAATGCACCTCAGGAAAATCACCCAAGTTATAAATACCTTGTTTGCTTGTCCATATTTGATTGGCTATGGCTGTTCCATTCTCTTTGCTACCCGCCCACTGATACAGATAGAGCTGGGTGTGGCTAGAGCCAGCATCAAACACTAAACCATACTGAAAACAAAATACATGGTGTTAGAGCCACTGAATCTAATCAAAATGGTCTTAGACCCACTTAAATGTATTCACTTAAACCAATACCGAGAGGAAAGTGACAGTCCTGTGCTCAGCTGACCCTGCATCTATGAAATGAAGTGGTCCTGTGATCTTTGAAATAAGGTCAAGGTCATCTTTCTTGAGGGTCATGCACAAAATCAAAGTACTGGCTCAATAGTCCAAGTCCTATCTCAGATAGTTTTCAAGTAAACAGTGCAATTCATGAAAATGATCATGTCACCTGGAGAATATAGTCAAGGTTACTGATGTACTGTGTAATGTATTTGGTCCTCCAGCATCAAAATTCTAGCTCAAATAGTTCTCCATTTATCAAGTTCATAGTAAAATTCAGCAAAAGGCCCTATGACATAGAACTTTACTCGCTGCAGACCCTTTAATTTATTTGGACTGATACAGCCTATGTCAAAATTCTACAGAAGAACCAAAATGAAGAACATCAACATTTACGAAAGTCACATCACGGTCGTGATGTACAATACCTTTACTAGTAACAATAGTGGCTGGTCTGCACTGGTGATTAAACCTTTCCCCCTTGAGTTGAGACTGAGTAAACAACTTCCCTTGGCATGGGCTGCCCAACCCACGCCAAGGAAAGTTGTTGACCTGGGACATCTGATCTTCATATACCTCATCTACAATTCTCAGTCAAATTGTTTTTCATTACTGCTGTAATTAGTTGAAAACGCTGAGGTACACAACATTAGACCAGCAGCCGGTTTTGGCCAGCTTAAGAAGGAAAGGTTTAATACTTCACAGAGCAGATACTGCTACCTGTATTTATATTAAGAGTTCTCAGAAGACTTTATCATCTGGAATTTCTTTCAGCATGCCCACATCCTTTGTAGAATGGCCATTTTGGGTTATCATGTTTGTTCAAATAAATCATTTAACAGAGATTATATTATTGTGGTAAAGAAAACTCACATGTAACTCTTAATCTAAAAAGTACAAAAAAATAGAAACATGTATACAACCCAGGCCTGAGATGTCTACTCATGAACATCTGAACATGGACAAACTTTTGAATAGTGCAGCCACTTCAATAAAATTTTCAGTAAAGGACCAACGAAAAGGCAGGGAACAATTATCATCTTTGAATTGTGCATATTAATTACTGTAAACTGCTTTAATTTCATTGTACTCTTATTTTCGCTGATGGCACAGCACTGTGAAAATAAAAACACAGTAAAATAATATTTTAAACATTGTTTGAATAGGAATTATGTCCAAAACAGTGAAATTGAAACTACAGTGAAATGTCAAAAATACAATAACCATGAAAATTTATACATGGGAAAATAAAGCAATTTACATTAATTCTCTGCAAGGAGACAGCACTGTGTTGTAGGCCCACTTATTCTGTGGCACAAGTAAGCAGAGTACGCGACATTTCATCAAGAGACCACAGGTCTGGTTGGTTCCTGGCTTTCTTCCAAAGGGCTGAGTGTGTGTACTATTGAAACAGAACGAGAATAATCTAACCCTTTCCCACTCAAATCACCCAGAAGTCCCTGGATGTGAATTATCATCCACATTAATGACTTGACGTAAAATTTTGTGAACAGAAATAGTGTTACATGGCCTTGTGGATGAAACATCATGATAGCAAAGGCCATGGCTACAGATCTCCTAGGCATGGGTTGGCTTTAATGCACCCAAATCATCAACCTATGCCACGAAAAGCTGTTGACTCAGTTTTATTTTGACCAAGAAAGGGTTAAGGTCTACATTTTCAGGTCTGAAAGAATGTTTTACATTGTGTCACTGAATCACGCCTCAGCAATTCATTTCATTAATTATCATGATTATGAACAAGTGGACTGTGACAGTCCTGTGCTCAGCTGAAATACACATATACTCTTGTGATTTTTTAAGACTTCCCCCAAAAAGAACAAAGAAATTCATTAAAAAAATCCAACAATCAATGGAGCTTGACCATTTGAACAAATCTGCTAGTGACCTGCCCAAGGTACATTGCCACCAAGTTTAAAGTCAATCTGACTGACGGTGTCAGAGGAAAGTAAAAAATGTGAATAAGCATTAGACTGCCTATTGACTTACATAGTAATCAATAGGAAAATGTGCATTTGCCGGAAAGTAGCCGAATTGAAAAACTCGTGAAAAATCAGGAATCCACAGCATTCACACCTAGTGAACCATTTTCTTTGACCCTGCCACAAAGAACATATCCACCAAGTTTCAGCTAATCTGAGTGATGGTTTTGGAGAAGTCGAAAATAGCCATAACCCACAAAAAATCATAAAAAATATAAAAAAACAGCAGCACCTCCTGGTGAAGAAATTCTGAACTAAGTGTCCCAAAGAGTATTCCTGTGTTATCAAAGCAATTGGGTGAGCGGTTTCAGAGAAGATTTTTGAAGCTTTGCCCCAAAAAAGAACAAAAAAATCATAAAAAATCCCAAAATCACTGGAGGACCAATTGAACAAACTTGGTAGAGACCCACCCAAGGTACATTGCCACCAAGTTTGAAGTGAATCTGACTCACTATTTCGCAGAACAAGTCAAAAATATGAATTCTCATTAGAATGCCTATTGAATTACATAGTAATCAATAGGACAGGTGCATTTACTGATAAGTACCCAAATTGAAAAAAAAATTGTTAAAAATCAGGAATCTGCAGCATTGCCTCCTAGTGAACATCTTTGTTTGACCCTCCCACAAGGAACATATACACCACGTTTCAGCTTAATCTATGTGACGGTTCTGGGAAAAAAGCTGAAAATAGCAAAAACACGCAAAAAAACATAAAAAATTTAAATAAAAAAATTGCAGCACCACCAGCTGAACAAATTAAGAACTAGGAGTCCCTACAAGTGTTCCTGTGTGGTATCAAAGCAATTGGTTTCAGAGAGGAAGACTTTTTAAGGCTTTCCCCCCAAAACAACAACAAAATCATAAAAAATCCAAAAAATCACTGGAGCACGACCATTTGAACAAACTTGGTAGAGACCCTCCCCAGGTACATTGCCATCAAATTTAAAAAGAATCTGAACGACAGTTTTGGAGAAGAAGTCGAAAATGTATTGTGGATGGATGGACGCATGGACGACAGATCATCCTAAAAGCCTAGCTGACTGAAAAGTCAGCTGAGCTTAATATCCAAAAATCACTGGAGCATGACCATTTGAACAAACTTGGTAGAGACCCACCCAAGGTACAATGCCATCAAGTTTGAAGTGAATCTGATTGATTTTTTCGGAGAAGCCGAAAATGTAATTGTGGAGGGACACATGGACGGACAGACGACATCCTAAAAGGTCAGCTGAGCTAAAAATCCAGAAATCACTGCAGCATAACCATTTGAACACACTTGGTTGACACCCAAGCAAGGAACACCTCCACCAAGTTTGAAGTGAATCTGGTCAGTGGTTTTGGAGAAGAAGTCGAAAATGTAAATTACCATTGTAATCCCCATTAACTTACATAGTAGTCAGTAGGACCACATGCATTAACTGATAAGTGCCCAAATTGAAAAATTCAATAAAATTTTGGGATTCACAGTAACACCACCTTGTGAACACCTTTGTTTGGCCCTTCTACAAGGAACATTTCTGGACACTAAGTTTCAGCATAATCTGAGTGACGGTTTCGGAAGTCTACAATGGGAAGTGTGGACGCCGATGGGCTGATGGATGACGGATGCCTAACAACCACATAAGCTCTGCTGACTGACAAGTCATCTGAGCTAAAAATGACATCTGAATGGGAATAGCCAGAAGGTACAACTTGCTTGCATAAGGTACCCATGAATAAAGTCTTCATTCAAGTATTCAGCTATAAAATGAGTATAAAGGTGGCCAGATCCATCAAAACTGTAAAACGTGTGAAAACAATGAAATCTTGCGTTCTGGTAGAACATACATGTGAAATTGGCCAGATAGTCATTGCCTGGAGTAACCTAGATTGGCAAGATTTTTAACCAAACCTAAGCATTGTTTTAATGAGCCAACTTGAAAAGAGTCTTAAGAGTTGCTGAAGCTGGGTACCCTGCAGTGGCAGAACGTCACAATCGTAAACCAACGTAGAAAAACGCAGTTTTCAATAAATTAGAGTTATTCCCAGGAACAAGCCCATGAACTTTTAAACCAACTTCTGATAAATTACGAAAAGAACACCTGCAATTATTGATATACACTTCTGGGTGGGATTAAGCTAAAGGATCATTGGATATACTAATCCCAAAAATATCAATATTATGTACAATTTCCATTACTATGTAACAAGTTTGTAAAACATAGATGTTCCCCTATCGTCATTATGTTTGCCCTCATTACCTTGTTGATAGTACTACATAGGGCAGTCATGACCTTGGGAAGTGGATGCAGAAACCGAATTCACTAAAGTGGCCTTGTGACCTCGGAAAGTAGGTCAAGGTCACCCTTCTTTAGAGCTGATCTAGCCCTAATAGAACACGATAAACATCTGTAAAATAAAAGCTCTGCCTCAAAAAAATTATGCACATATGAAGCAGAGACCAAATTCAGTAATGTGCCTGTGACCTTGGGAATTAGCTCAAGGTCAGCCATTTCAGAACTTGACTTAACTCTTATGCAAGGCTATATTCCTGTGCAATATGAAATCCCTAGGTCAAAAATATCTTAAGTTATCATGCTTCACTAATAGGACTCTGGGTGGTGATATTGGGAATTTGGTCAAGATCGTCAATCTTCTTAGCAGAACAAGCACTAATTGAGGACTATTGCAAATGTGCAATATTGAAGTTATATTACTTAAATTCTGAGTTACAATGCAGAAACCAAGTTCACTAAAGTGCCCTTTTGACCTTTGAATTTAGGTCAAGGTCGCCAATCTTTGAACTTGACTTAGCCCTGGATAAGGACTATAATCCTGTGCAATATACAGCTCCTATCATTAAAACTTTTCTAGTGATCGTGCAGAAACCAAAACTTGCTATAGTACCTCCGTGACCTTGGAAAAAGGTCAAAGTCAACCACCTTCATACTTCACCTAGCCCGTATATAGGAGTATATACCAGGGCACCATCAAAGTCTTATCTTAAAAACTTCTTGAGTTATGGTGCTGAAACCACAGTCTCTCTACCGACCGATCAACACGAGCAAAGTTATATGCCCCACCTTCTCCGAAGGGGAGCATAAAAAGCAGGTCAGTTAACACACTTGTCTGCTTTGTATGACAAACATTTGGACTTTGTGGCATAAAAATGTCAATTAATCCATTAACACAGTGATAAATCTGTGTCCTTATAAAGCAACACAGTCATTAACTTTCCAATTTATAAAAACAGAAGCGAAAACAACAAGATCAAAAGTGCACTGCATGAGGTATGTTGTTGGGGTTCAGCTACCTTAAAATGGAATGAGTTAATACACTGGAACAGAACATAGGCCCACCTACCTCATAAGGTTCATTGCTGGTATTGAACTTCAGAAAATTGATGGCAACAATTCCTGCTGCACCAATCAGGAAGGAAACTGCACACAGCAGCCACCAGGGGGAGCACCCAGCATGTCCACTTTCCTCACCTGCTGAAACCAAAATGCAGTGCAAAGTAATTTCTCCCACTCTCACAAAGATTAACAGACACAGAAGACTTATCCATATATCTGTAACCACTATATAGTAACATGACTAAAATCCATCATAATCAAATAACAAAATACTGCCCTGTACAGGTACTGAAAATTTCATGATCCTGTAGTTCTAAAATTTTCATGCCTGCCTTTTTTTCAGGCAAATGCAATTGTTCTTAGATTCCAAAAAATTTGGCATTTTAAATTTATGTGTCACTGTAATCTTAAAAGGCTGGTGGACTTTCACAGGAGTTGTCTTTCAAGGAGGGACTACTCATCAATCATGTGTTTCCATTTTTTCCTAGTTAACACCCCAAAGCAACTTTGTTTCAAGCATGGCAAATATGCGAAGATGTTTTGTTGCCTCATCCTTTTTCCAACAGATTTTTAACATGGCAGACAGTCATACATATACAAAATTAAAGAATAACATTATTACTCCTGCTGCTTAACCTGGCACTGTCATCACAATCAACATTAAAAAAGTACTTTTCCAGAATGCACAATTTTCGTTGCTTTTCTGCTCATTTTGGCTCATTCTGAATGAAAATATTTACTAGCATTTGAAAATGAAACAAATTAAGAAAATTTGTCCTGTTCTGTTACATTTGCAAAGTAACTTTGTAACATTGTGAAACCAGGCGAGTGCCATGGAGGCAAATGTGCCAGTTTGTGTTCTGCTAAAGATTGAATGTAACAGATGCCGTCCATTCTTTATATACCGTACGTAAATGTCGGTCCTAACGTTAGCTAGGTAAGGTTAAGATGCTCAATAAAAAGTGGAGTCAATAACTGTCTACTCCGACGTAGGACTGTGAACCAACATACACGCGAGTCTTGCCAGGCGTAAAGTCACGTGGCAGGAGTTTTAAGGCTTGTAACCGAGGGCAGTGTAGGTTTGCCTTTGGCTTGAGTAAGATGGGAGTTCTTACTGAATGTTGTCCAAAATGCATGTTAGAAGTAACATGTACAACAAATTCTTTTTCTATTCCATGCACATATATAGAATAAAATAATAGTTGAAATCAAGATGAATTAGTTCTGGTGGGTTCTCAATAAAGTGCTCTATAGCAAGGAGGGCTGGGTCTGTATTCCCGTTACTTTCCATTGTAATTTGCACTTAAGTAACTTGAAAACTTCTGTATTTCGAAATACCAAATTTCTCATGGTAGGTCTTCATGTATGGTTGAAATTTACATTAAATATTATTATCTTGGTTACAAAATTACTGAATGCTACTTTAACACTGAATCCAATGGAATATATACACCTCTATCCAACAAGAATTTTGTGTATTGGATTGTACATTCAACCAAATGCACACAAATAGGAGGTTTTCATCCTAACTGGGAGCCTGTGCTGCCACCTAGGCTGCAGCAAGGAACTGGACAGGAAGGTGCATGTGCAAAGCAAGTCAAAAAGAGTTTCTATGATAGAAGTGACAACTTCAGTAAACAACAAGCTTAAGAAAAGTCAGTTGCCAAGTTTTTTAAAACATATACATGATGCTGAACATGTGCAGAAAATTAATTTGTTTGGTAAAAAAAAGTGTTATTTCTGGATAGTTGTATAGCATAGTTCCATTTCCTAGCAACTAAGGGAACCAAACCAGGTCTTTCAAATTCTTACAATCTAACACAAAATTTGTTTGTTTGTTTTTTTTAATCTGCCAGTGTGTGCATATGATTCGCAAATTTTGCAGAACATGAGTTGGGGATGGTTTTTTTTTGGTCAAAACACAACCACTCTGCTTCTGTATACCATTCTCTCTAGAAACAAAATGGCATTGCCATCATACGTCTATACCTTCAACTTGCCACTCAGTTGCTGGAATAAATGCAGTTAGGAGCAACCGGAAGCTGTCAAACATAAGTTTAAACTGAATGTTTTGTGTTGCCATCCATGCTCCTCCTGTGGTTTCAGCTTTGGGCAGAAATTGAAAGCAGAAGTGTGTAGACCTATGCTAGAATGGATAACGTGTACATGCTGCCTGTCACATGGCTGGGGAAAACAGGGTAAACTTCATGGTAACGGACAACCACAACCCTGGAAGGACGTGTTTGTGGGTTGGATTTTATTTTAAAAACTTTTGCCGCCAGAAACCAAGATACATATACACCTGCCAAACTAGCAGCCTGCGATTCAAATTCTACCCACTGTAAAATAAACCCACATTTGGCATGTGGCAGGTGTTAAGTTGGAGCCCTGTGATATCTATGATGTTAGTTCCAATTAATACCACCAGTGGTACCATACATCATAGACTTTTGTGAGCAAAATATTCCTGTAATGGTATATATGTTCACAAATTAAGATGCAATCACATCCAAGAAACTGTACAAAATTTGACCAATGGGCTTGTGCATATTTTCTGTAAATTGTGCAGTTTTGTCCCAATTTATTCTCACAATAACAAATTTAATATAGACTTTAATACTCCCCATCCAGTGGTTGTGTAGATTCTCTGACCGTTGTAGGATATCATTAGCACAGTGCATAGCCCTGAGGTCATGATATCCAACGGAAGTCATAGAATCCACACAATCACTGGACGGGGAGTATTAAAGTCTAATCTATCATGGCTAGATTTGATTTAATTCTAATAATTACTCCCTATGCAGCACTTTTCGCATACTACATGTATAGTAGGCCTACACAGGTCCACCAGCCACCTTGCTGATCTCCAAGTAAAGTGGCTCTTCTTTGCAACCACTGTGCCTAGTGCCAAATTACCTCTCTGAATTTAAGTGTTTGTAAATTAATGCAAGCAGAGAGTTCCATTGATTTTACCAACCTTAGAGCATCACACACACAAATACTGTTGGACTATGAGTAAACACTATGTTTAACTGTAACATCACATTTGGAATCCATTAGGAATGTCAAATAGTGGAAATGGCAGGTCAACTGTTTCAAATGAAAGTTTGCAATTTCGTCAACAGATGGTGCTGCATGTATGCAAACAAAGCGTTTCAGCCTACCTCGAAAAATGCTAACACCCCAAACTGTTTGTTTCAAATTTTCAGCATGGAAACATAAAATTATAGTTTCTTTGGGGCAGATAAATGTTATTCACCCTCATAAAACAAAAACAAAAAAAAGTACATTATGAATTGCTTGATGAAGCCATGGTTAGTGCTGATACTAATACTGGTCAAGGATTAAAATGCAGCCATCTGACTGGCTGTTGCCTGCTGCCCATAATAGAATGTGTTTTTGACATCTATGATGTTAGTTCCATGCAGTCAATGCGACCATTGGTGCCACCAGGATTCCAAACATCCAAGACTTTCGGTTAATTTGCATGACGTTCCTGTAATGGTACATGTGTAGATGGACACAAGTTACGATCTAATGACCAATTGACCATCATCAAAAATCATTTCCCGAAAAGCATTCCTTCCTTCACCTTGAGAAAATAGGTCAAGGTCATGCATATAGTGCAATATCATACACTTTGGTGCACATACTACATAATAACATAGATGGTGCCAACAATATTGAACTTATCCAAGATTTTTATATGCTTCCTAAGTTGAGAGAGTGACATGGGGTTAACCTGAAAACTGAGGACTATATTGCATTCACAAGCAAAAGTTTCAGACACATGGAAGGCTTAATGAACATGAAGGATACTACAAGTTGTGCCACCTGTGATAAGCAGAGCCAAAAAGAAAGTAATTAATGCTAATTACCATATGACAAAAGTGTAATATTGTAAACATATCAGTTTTCTGTAAACACTCTTTTTAAAAATCATAAACCAAGACAAGCTCTGTGGTGCTGTCCTTAAACTAACAAGCTCATGTGAACAAAGAAGTAGACGGTGAATGGTTTGCTTGCTATTCTCTGACCAAAAAAAAAAAAAAAAATATATATATATTGAAGCAGGAGCATTTGAAGGAAATCAGCGGGGGGCCCACTAAAGGTATTTCCCCTCCAAATTCAGGGAGAATCAGCATAACAGTTTTGGAGACAAAGTCGAAAATGTGAATTATCATGGCAAATGCAATCCCCATGAAGTATACATAGTAATTAGTTATGTTATGTTAGCTATCGAAAACCACTGCCAAGACTTCTGTGTCTGGCCAAATCACCTGACACAATTAAGTTAGGTAACTCCCTCGATTTTCCCCAAAAACCTGATGGTCCCAGTGGTGCCATCTCTCGGTTCCTCTTGGACCTGGTGGTGACTCCTGGTGTGCATGCTCCCTTATACTTCCTTCCTCCTCGGGTGCCTAAGTGGCATGCTCGAAAAGAGTTGGGAGCTCTGGAACTTTTGTTCACAAACACTGTTCTAGTGCTTTACGCACATTCTCTTCTGCAGAAAAATCCTTTATAAGCAGTCCAAGACTCTTCAGAGGCAAGGATAGCTTACATTTGATCTGCGGATACCGCTGGAAAACTGGAAGTAAAGCTGGTTTCTTTGGCTTGAAACCAAACTTTCCAAGATGGCAGCTTGACGATCAGATTGCAGAGAAAGGGAGGACAGTGCCCACCAGGCAATCACTGCTTGGCAGCATGCTGTTAATGTTGATCCAGTGACCACTTCTCCTCTCCTTTGTTGGATAAAGGTCAGAAGATGGATTCATGGAGCCACTTTATGGCTGCCTGTGCAACCATGAGCACTGCTTTGGTTGTCGCCAGCAACTTGGCTGTGTTTGCTTTCGTGACAAAACATGCCAGTTCTGTGTTGATTGGGGAGAGGACAAGTGGCTGCTCTACGAGCAGGCATGGAAAAAGAGCAACAAAGCCAGATGTGGGTGGCAAAATCTTGTAGGATATCTTTTGGACTCTGACTCCGTTGAGTCTTCTCCCATGACTCCACTAGAGAAGCGTAGATGAACCCAAGAGGTTCGCTTCCAGGCTAAGGCGGCTGCTGTCTCTACACCTTCATCTGCTCCAGGAGGCACTTTTGTCACATCCAAGTAGACCATCGCAGATGAGCAGCTTACTGCCTCCATGTGGTCAACTCTCACTCAGGAGCTCTCGCAGCAGGCGTACCCATATTTATTTTAGGATGGGTAGGTTCCGTTGAGGGTATGAAACCCAAACCCAATGGAACCTGAATCAACAAGAAAATAGGGGGGTCTCTGTGAGCAGAGGTGCATATCCAAAATGGGAGAAAGAGCCATAATTGAGTTCAAGTATAATTTATGGGGATCTTTGGGAGTGACAATTAAAAACATGGGGCCTTTAGGGTCATTGGTTTGAAAACGAGAGGTCTTTCGGAGTAGAAGTGCATATCCAAAAAGAAACAAGATATGTTTGTAAAACATAGATGCCACTCTCCCTCATTACCCTTGCCCTTGCTACACTTGCCCTCGCTACCCTATTGATAGTGGTAGAAGGGGCACTCGTGACCTTACAAAATTAGTGAAGGTTAATCACACATCAATGTCACATATCTTTATACTTTAACCTTTAAAATGAGGTCAAGGTCATCAATCTTCAAACTTCGCCTAGCCCCAAATATGGACTATAATCCTGTGCAATATAAAAGTCCTAGCTTAAAAACCTCTTCAGTTAATGTGCGGAAACCAAAGTTAACTCAGGTACCACTGTGACCTTGGAAATTAGGTCCAGGTCACCCATCTTCGAACTTCGCCTAGCTTTTGATTAGAATGTTACACCTGTACAGTATCAAAGTCCTAGCTCAAAAACTTCTTTGTGCGGAAACCACAGTTTAACTACAATCTCTCTGTGACCCTGAAAACTGGGTCAAGGTCATCCATCATCAAAATCAACCTAGCCCTTACAGATAACCATAAACCTGTGCAATATAAAAGTTCTAGCTCCAAGGTATAAGTTATCATGCAGAAAGCATGAAACCATATTCAGTAAAGTGGCTCTGTGACCTTTAAAAAGAGGTCAAGGTCATCCATCTTCGAACTTAGCCTAGCTCCAAATATGGACTATTATCCTGTGCAATATAAAATTCCTAGCTTAAAAACCTCTTCAGTTATTGTGCGGAAACCAAATTTAATTCAGGTACCACTGTGACCTTGGAAATTAGGTCAAGGTCACCCATCTTCAAACTTCGCCTAGCTTTTAATTAGAATGATACACCCGTAGAGTAACAAAGTCCTAGCTCAAAAACTTTTTGAGTTATTGTGCGGAAACCACAGTCTAACTACAATCTCTCTGTGACCCTGAAAAATGGGTCAAGGTCACCCATCATCAAAATCAACCTAACCCTTACAGAGAACCATAAACCTGTGCAATATAAAAGTTCTAGCTCCAAGGTATAAGTTATCATGCAGAAAGCATGAAACCATATTCAGTAAAGTGGCTCTGTGACCTTTAAAATGAGGTCAAAGTCATCCATCTTCAAACTTCGCCTAGCCCCAAATATGGACTATAATCATGTGCAATATAAAAGTCCTAGCTTAAAAACCTCTTCAGTTATATTGCGGAAACCAAAGTTAACTCAGGTACCACTGTGACCTTGGAAATTAGGTCAAGGTCACCCATCTTCAAACTTTGCCTAGCTTTTGACTAGAATGATACACTTACACAGTATCAAAGTCCTAGCTCAAAAACTTCTTGAGTTATTGTGCGGAAACCACAGTCTACCGACCGACCGACATGTGCAACGCTATATGCCCCACCTTCTTCGAAGGGGGGCATAATAAAGCGCTGTAAAACAGCTTAAGTACAATTTATGGGGATCTTTGGGAGTGACAATTAAAAACATTGGGCCTTTAGGTTCAATGGTTTGAAAAACAAAGGGGATGGGGGGTGGTCTTTGAGAGCGACAAGTGGTTAAAAAATGGGGGTCTTTCCTGCAGGGCCTACCTGTAATGCTAAGTAGTGGGAGATGGGAGTCCCCCCCCCACCCCTCACCCACCCCATGTGGCAGTTGTGGCTCCTGTGCGAAGTCTTCCCGCTTGCTCGTCCCACCTGGAAAGAGCAGATGCAGGCCTCGATGGAGGCAGCCACGACTCCACAGAACCTGTTAATACCCTACCGGGAGGTGTGGTGATGCAAGACCTGCTTCTGTCACAAGTGGCTGCCCCATTACCTTCAGATGAACTTCTGCTCGATGAGGCTTGGGGAATCCATGCCCCTCTTGTGGTTGCCAAGTCTTTGGACATCGGCACCGATGAGGTAGCTGCAGGTATGTGGCCTTCGAGGGGACAGCAGGGGGCCAACAGTCGGGGGGGGGGGGGGGGCCCTCCAGTCACTTCACCCATCAACTCACTGCGCCTATACCCTGCTGCCCCCCTTGAAGGCCACATACCTGTGGCTGCGATGAGGAGGATGACCTCCTGCTTTTTGATTCATCCGTTGGCAGGGCCAGGCCGTGGGCTTCCAGCCAGCCCTGACATGGGCAGAACCTGCTTTTGCCCCCGTGAATACTACTGCAACTCCCCCCCCCCCCCCCCCCCCCCGGCTTTGAAAACATTAAAGCCTTCATCCAGAGCCTGGTGAATGATGAGGGGGTGGTACCCTCCATTGGAGAAATGGGGGCTGTCATGATGTCATCCCAGGACTTGTCCCAGGAGGATGTGAGTCATAGGCCCCGCATTTCTTTTTTGCTTTTTTTAGCCGAGTTCTGCGACCAGCTATCAGCCAAGATATGAGGCACTCAGGTTCCCATGGAGACCCCGACCGCTGGGTATCTTTGGCAAGGGCGACTCCTCCCCCGGCAAAAAACATTCAGGGGAAGTAGTACTCTGCGCTGGAGCAGTTATATTTCCTCCCATCCTCTCCCGGTGGATTTGGATTGGGAAGAATTTTTATGCTGGGCAGCTGAAGTCCATCTCCCCATCTACCAAGGCCTACAAGAGACTCCATGATGCCAAGGGTTTTGTCCTTGCGGCATCTTATTCTGACATCTTCTTGGTGGATCTCCAGTGCTCTGCCCACATCACCGAAGCAGTGTGGGACTGGCTTGACCAGGCATCATTGCTTGGAACTTCTTTGTCGCAAGCGATTCACCATCAGGTTAAGATGGCCTGTACGCTCCAGGTGAACTTCAGTTTATTACACAGGGACACCCACCTTGAGGGTCAGCAGTTACCTGACCTGATCTTACGCAAAGCGACAATGGGACCCCTGTTCTCCAGCAGCTTGTTTTAAGGGGAGATAGTGGAAGTTGTTCTCTGGATGCAGGGACTTCGGGCCCCCTCCACAGAGCAAACCCAGACCAAGGCATTGACCAACTCTGTTCGGTCACTTTTCTCCTTAGCCACAGCCACCCCAAAGCATGGCTCTCATACCACGCCTACTCATCCTCTGAGGCCAGCCTTAAAAATATTTCTGTTTCCTATAACAGGGCCTTGAAAAATTTGATGAGGCAGGGAGGATTTTTTTTTTTTTATTTTTTTTTTTTTAACTACACATACCTACTACGTATTACTGCAATATGGGCATCATGCCAGTACGGGGACTGATGGACTTAGTATTGATACAAGATAAACAAGATTGCAGGTTGAAAATTTTTTATTAAATCTGTATTAAAGCAAGAGACTCTGCCACAGATGAGGTTGTAGCGGGACAATATACGCTTCAGGCTGGTTTGCTGGCGCTGAGACAGAGTAGCCCTACTGTAAATACACCTCGGCTTGGCTTAAATTGGGGTGGGTCTTTTGCTATTTTAAACATGTACATATACACCGCTTGAAAAAACAAAGGATAACCGTAATTATAAAGTTGTCCTTTTTTAAAAATATCACAGCAGAAAAAAAAGTAAGCTATCAAATACAAATGTGTAGTTTTCATTTTCACTTGACAACAGCAGGGGAGGGGAGGGGTGTATGATGAGGGTTCTGAGAGTAAGTATTACAAGTCATGAACTTACCTGAGACCGCTTTTGTGTGTATGTGCAGGGACGTGGATTAAGAGTTTTATTGCTCCATGGTCAAGTCAGATTTAATCTCGGGCAAGTTAAAATTAATAGGTACTTGCCAGGTCGGGCAACCAATTTTTTTTCGCTGGGAAGTCTATTCCTCAAATTTTCATGACATAGTTACAAGTTGCAGTTGTTTGCAAGGCTGGCTACGGTGGGGGGGGGCGGGAGGGGCGGGGGAGAGAGGGTCTTATCACTTAAAAAATCAGAGCTTTCGCAGCACGTGCGTGGGGCGCCGATAGGTGATAATAGTCGCTAATTGATAAACATTCCAAGTTTAAACAAATACTTGGTCCGCAGTTGTATTCATCGGAACTTGATCTCTGTCAACACAAGCAGACATTTTCACTGTCGTACAGTAGTACATACGATTACGTTACGATAGCAAAGGTATCGGCAGTAATTATTGGTTTGTTGAGCGGCGTCACACAACTCACCGTCAGTGTGATCTGCCCCAACGATGTCAAAGCAGGGTCAAAATACAATAAAATTTGCATGGCGAATTCATCTGCAAATTAACATCAAATGCCATTTATCGGTGGGTTCTAACAGTGTTGGAAAAAATAGGTGCCTTGACGACTTCCAGTCACACGCAAGTGACAGGCCACACAGCCTAACAGGGTAGAGTGGATCTGCGATGAACTGACCCTGTCTCACGGACTTATTTGGGACACATTCGGCTATTCCCGCTATCCCCTACCTTTGCGTATTTGCCTGTGACTCCAAATAAATGTTGAAATTAACACTGGAATCTTTATTTTCGCATGCTGCAATATAAACAAAGCTTCCCGTTTGTGTGTTCCCTCCGTAAATTACGGCAGATTCACACATGTTCACTGGGCGGAAGC
Source organism: Hermodice carunculata (assembly GCA_964020975.1). Taxonomy (NCBI): domain Eukaryota; kingdom Metazoa; phylum Annelida; class Polychaeta; order Eunicida; family Amphinomidae; genus Hermodice; species Hermodice carunculata. Next base: position 82,916,102 of record OZ026616.1, on the reverse strand, counting down.
CATGATGAAAACACTGTAACACGAGCCGTGATTGGCTCATTTTTGCATGTGACTCAGTTGACCAATCGGGTGATGTGTTGTGCATAAGACCACATGGCCAAAGCAGCTGTTTGTGTACAGTTGCAGGAAAGATGTCGACGGTGCGCACACTCAATTTCTGATTTGAAATATTAGAATTTTCGTTTGAATTTGATTTAGGAGCTCACCTTTTATTAGAAGGAACTTGCCAATACTGTATACGCAAATTTACTACGATGTACCGATATCATTCATGGTAGGACCCCAATGGAAATAAGTCACTTAGACTTTATTGGGCAATCCTGGGCAATATAATCCATATTTTATGTTATATCATGACTTTTATTTACTTTATATTTATTTTTACCTTTTGTATGATTTACCTTTGTTACGTTTGTATTATATTGCCAAATAAAATCAATCAATCAATCAGGTACGCAAACGATATGTGTTTACAGAACTGCCACACGGGGCGTGCCGCCGTGCGAGTAGCGTTAAATCAAGCCTGAAAAAAAAAATTTTTTGCACTGTTGAAAAAAATATTCCAACCGCAACGTTTTGCGGACACCGGGCGCGTTATACGAAACAGAAATATTTTCAAGGCTGGCCTGACTTACACTGCCCCTTCGGCATTGGGAGGTCCCAAGAAGAGTGGAAAGGGATCCGAGAAGGGCGAGCGGTTTGGCAAAGCGAAGAAGTCGAGCAAGCCTCAGGGCACCAGTCTCTTGCTTTCCGGACCCCCCAGTCTCAGGACTGCCCTCTACCACTGCACTGGACGTCTCAAGGTGCCTTTGTGATGGTTGTTTTTGTGCCCATCAGACTTAATGGGAGCCCATTACAGACAATTCATTAATCTTGAACACCCTAACACACAGCTATTCACTGCCCTTCAGTAAAGACAGTCGGTATTGTGTCGCGAACCCAAGGTGTTTGTCCCTCCTATACAGAAACCCAAACCGTTGGCGTTTCTGGAGGCCGTAGAAAAACTAGGAGTAAGAACGCCATAGAGTGGGTGAAGGATCCTAGTTCGCCCAGGTTTTACAACCTACTTTGTCCCAAAATACAACGGAGATTGGTGTCCCGTCATCGATCTGTTGACACTGAACACACACTTGGAGGTCCCGTCCTTCAGGATAGAGATCCCTCAGTCGGCGGTGGCAGCCCCAATAATGGGGAGATGTCCTTGGATCTCAAGGACGTATTCTTCCACGTGCCAATTGTGGAGACTTCATGGAAGTATCTGCCGTTCGCACATAATTTCAAGCCAGGTCTATCAGTTCAAGGTGCTCCAATTCAGCTTTGCCACAGCGCATCTGGTGGTACCTGGACAACTGGCTGATTTGGGTGCTATGGCGCCCTAAATTGTCAGCATCACACATAGACCCTTCTGGAGCTTTGCAAATTCTCAAGCCTGATTGTAATCTCTCAAAGTAGCCTAATGTCAGAGCAGATCTTTATCTTTCTCAGCATCTAGTTTGACCTGGTCGCCTACATCTGTCGCTCAGAGGACCGCTGGCACCTCCTTTGGTGGACTGGACATTGTCGACATTCTATGGGCCTACTGCTGGCGATCGTCCATGACTTTCGCCGAGGACTACTTGCCAGACATGATAGTGCTGGAAGGAGAGAGAGAGAGAGAGAGAGAAGAGAGAGAGAGAGAGAGAGAGAGGGGAGAGGGAGAGGGAGAGGAGAGGGAGGGAGAGGGAGAGGGAGAGGGAGAGGGAGGGGAGGGGTGGGGGGGAGGGAGGGGGGAGGGAGGGAGGAGGGAGGGGGGAGGGGGAGGGAGGAGGGAGGGAGAGGAGAGGAGAGGGAGAGGAGAGAGAGAGGAGAGAGAGGAGAGAGAGAGAGGAGAGGAGAGAGAGAGAGAGAGTGAGAGAGGAGAGGAGAGAGTGCGACATGTGATATCTGTGCTGATATTGGACTATACTTTTGAGAGAGAGAAAGAATGTCTGGGTTGGCACCCAGACATAAAAAAGGAAGAAGCAGATGAATCATATGCAAATTAACTCATAATGTCTTTCATTGTACTGGGAGACATATTACATGGACATAATGGTGTCAAACTCTCATGTAACATGTAAATGCATTGATCACCACTTACTCATGTTGAAAAACTTTTAACTGCAATAAACATCAGACACTTTATGACTCTGTAACTTTGCATTTTGAAGTAAATTGATAAGGAATCTTCCCAGAAATATTGATAATGTAATTTAAAACAACTGTTCCTGGATGACTGTGAGAACTGAGGAAATTAAAAGGTGGTGTCACTTTCATTCAAACATGCACTGTGACATGCCTCCTACAATCCTGAAAACTACTGAGAGTGAAGGGAGGGACAGAACCATGGTGATCTGGAAGTACAGCCAGTTGTCTGCTAGAACATCATCTTTTTGGGTAGCTGACTCTGCAGATAATACAGTGCCCCCAACAGAAGTGATCCCTTTTAGTGCAGAGAATGTCTATACCTCTATCTCTACCAAAATGGTGGCTAGACTGCATTCAGCACTCAGCATTCATTAAAATTTGAATTTTGTAAAAGTGTCTTGTATTTGATTTCTGACTAAAATATATTTGTCACACTTGTACTGGTTTTTGTTTTGAGTACAGTGGTACCTGCTATTTAAGACCACCCTTAATACCAGACAAAAGTGGACACAAATGACAGGTGGTCTTTCACTGCAAGTAAGTTAGCAAAGAAATAAAAGGCCAGTATCTTGAAAGGGGGCAATCTTAAAAACTAGTGCAATTGTTTTTTCCAAGATATGGAATTTTATATCTTAAAACACATTTTGGCTCATAATTTCGATTAAATTATAGGCATTGCCACTGGTATCATTAGTAACTTAAACTTTGACCTCCCCCACAATCCCATTGAATTTGGTGAAGATCTGCCACAAATTAAAGATGCTTGCGTGTTCACAAGATTTTCATATTTTGACCCCTATATTACAGGATATAACTTAGATTTTTATACCCCCCCCCCCATAGGTCCTGAAAGTTATATTGGGCTAACTTGAAAACTGTGGCAGTATTGCAGTCAGAAGATTTTCACATTTTGATCTGTATATTACATAATACTACAGGTGGCTCCACCAACATTGATTTCCACAAAGATTTTTATACACTTTACAACTCCTGAACATTATATTGGCCTATCTCAAGAATTGTGGGGTGCACAGCATTCACAAGATGACCCCTATATTCAAACTGGCCATTTGACCTTGGCCTTCAACTCAGATTGAAAAATTGTTATATTGAAAATGTGCTCAACATCCAGCTTTCCATATATGGCCCGTTTGTTCAAATCGGGTAATAACTTTCCGAGTTATTGACAAAAAACAATACACTTGGACAAGCGCCAAACTTAATAATTATTGGGTCACAGTGACCCAAAAAGTAGGTCACCATGTACAGTTCTATGTATTTTGTAATCAGGTGCAATTTTGATCTGGACGCTCAATTCTCTTTGCCATTGATGTCCAAGCTACACCCAGCCATTACAAAATCAACTTTACAAGCAAGGTGATCATACAAAAATATGTCAAGGTCACTGACATTACATAACATACTACCTTTGGCCATGGTCTATATATCCTATAAATTTGGCAAGTCTAATCTTATTACTTTTTCCAATATGGAATTTTACATCTTAAAACATTTTCGTTCATAATTTCCCTCAACTCTAGGTGGTGCCACTACTATCATTAACAACTTAGACTTTGACCTCCCCCACAATCCCACCAAATTTGGTGAAGATCCGCCAAAAATTTAAGATGCTAGAGTGTTCACAAGATTTTCACATTTTGACCCCTATATTATATAATAACGTAGGTGGCACCACCAATATTGAAAGGGGCCTAGATTTTCATACACCCTTTAAGTCCTAAAAATCATGTTGGGCTAACTTGAAAACCTTGGATGGTATCGCGCTAACGAGCAAAAGTATGGGCGGACAGTTGGACGTCTCTAGTATGATACACTTATGCAGAAAACATGACCCATATTCATAAATATCAAACCCAACAGTGACAGCAAAGAGATTCCAGAGTTACCAAAGCGTCAACATTCAAGGGCGGACAGACATGGGCAGTGGCATAAGCTCTGTGACCTTTGGTCAGTAAAGCTAAAAACTGAATATTACTAAAAGTCAGGAAAAGAAAAAGACCAGGCTTAGTTGCCTTTTTTGCAAAAAAGAAGAAAATTGGGATATTAGTCATCTTTATTTGAAAAAGAAAGACGAAACCAAGACCTCATGTTATAAATGCTATGCCTCTTAAATAGAAGGCCCCAAAGCTGACTTCAACTTATTTAAACACACAATGTACATATCTAAATCATTTCAGCTGAGCATATGCACAAAAATTGATTGACACAATAATTTTGAAGAGTCAACTAAAAATGTCTCTTCCAAATTTAGTACTATAAACATATTTATTTAAACTGGATTACCTAATAGTACATATGACTAATCTGGAGGCTCTCCAGTACATAAAGACACAAAATTTTGTTCAAGACGCATCGGACTATTACAGAAGATTAAGGATACACAAAGATATTTACTTATAATATAGTTATTGATGTGCCTGGTAGATTTTGTGCTTGTTCCCAGATGAAATCATTTAAATCCGTACACTGTATGACTTCAGTGGTGTATGTAATATTATTGTCAACCCAAAATTAGCACATTGATAGGGCAGTTGTAGGGCCTGTATTTTTCTGGAAACGGAATGGAATAATGAATTTTTGTCACCTCTGAAACGGAATTTGCTGTTTTGCCTTAATGTGTTTTATATGCAAAGAGAACCACTGAAACGCAATTTGGAAATTTCTGGCTGGTGAAACGGAATTTCTAGTTTTTTGAAACGGAAAAATACAGGCCCTACAGTTGGCATTCAGTGTCTGTCCTGCACAAAAGTAGGGGTGTAAGGATACACTTTGTCATGATATGATACATATTTCGATACAGCACTGATGATACGATACAAAACGATACCATTCAATAGTATCATATGAAATGATAAAAGTAATGAGATGCGGTGTGAAAGATATATTCATTGAAATAAAGAGCTGTTTATTCATATTGTTTGAGATTTTATTGAAATAAACAACTGTAAAACACTGATGGGAATTGCTTATCTTGTTTTTCTAACACATTTAAGTATAGGGAAAACAAAACTAGCAGTATCTTGCTTCTGTGAGTCTCTCTTTCAGATGATTAATATTGTTTAACACACAACAGCAAATAACTTATAGTTATCTGGCTCATGCATTTCACACTGACATGGTCCGACATGGGCTGTGTTATTGGAGATTGATATGGCTTCCTACTTGTGTCTCTTTTCAGCACACACTGACAATGTGTGCTGAGAAAAGACTTACACAAGCAAGAAGCCACATCAATATTGCAGTAACTACATGATATCATATCATATCAGTGTGCAATGTGTGAGCATGGACTTTTTAACCGGTGTGAGCCACATTATTTCAAATTCTCATGAGCCCCGGATCTTTCCAATGCAATGGCACTGATTATGGCATAATCTGCATGTATCGGGCCTCTCAATAGCGATCTCAGACGATTTCGACCACCATATTTCTTTCTCTGTATGCTGGGATATTATGGATTGTTTTCAAAACTGTCTGTTTATGTTGCAGACCTTGGCTTGGGATCATGAAGTCAAGCTTCAAAGCAGCTGAACTAAACGTAAAACTTCACGACTATGACCAGCATGTCAAACAGTGTTAGAAGTATCCACAATGTGCCCGTTACCAATCAGCTATGGCCACATTAAAAAAAATCCTGGTTTATCATCAGTGCCCGCATCATTTTTTTGTGCCGCACCAAATATTATTTTGAAAAAATTATACTTGAAAATATTTTCAGAAAAAATTGCTGGCAAAGCTTCCCTTAATGCCTCTAGCAGTCAGGGCCGATAAAGAGAACTACATTACAATATTCTTGTGACAGCAGTAAGGGACAATTTTTGTGTCACAGCGGCAAACTGGAAAATAATTTGAAAGAAAGGCAAAAAAAAAAAAAAAAAAAAATCCCTTCCTCATCACTCTTCTTCTTTTTTTTTTTTTTTTTGAAAACCACTGATGATAAACTGCGATTTTTTATGTGGCCTAATACCGGTGTGGGCATAAACTCATCAGAACATCTTGTTAACCCAGGACAAACTAGTCATGATGTTACTTTTTGCATTTATGGTATGTAGTTGGAACTTTGGTCCCAGAAATGTGCATTATTCCATTAAATAGGTTGTTCCTGATGAAATGCTGGCTATCCATATTTTACATGTGCCTTATATCTTACTGCCCACCCTGTAAAATAAGTGTTTCTATTGTCAATATTTATAGGGACCAGAAACACTGAGAAGAAGAGATACTTGAACATGGCAGCCAAAATATTCAGCTGAAATAGTTCACAAGAAAATGCCTCTCCAGGTGCTGTGCACGGTGTAGGATTAAACGATGATAAACATGATAAAGTAAGGATACTTAACGTTATTTGGATTATATGCATATTTCTCAACTAAAATTAAAAAGCAGCCGACTTGCACTTTACTGCACTGGTCAGACGCTCAGTCTTCGAACTTTATAATAAACAAATGTTTGATACATGATTTCTCTTGATAACGCTACACTAAAGCATGCAATCAATTACGCACCAAAACTACATACAAACCAATATCTATATCCGTTTTTACAGCCCTATCGACAATAGGAATAAAGAGAAAATAGGTACATAGGCGATAATTGCTGAAGAAGTATTTGCGGTGGCCAATGCAGACGACACATTTTCTCAAGACGTTGCTCCTACTGAACCTTTCATTAAGAGCTCTACATTTTGATTTAAAACAGCAATCAATGGTATATAGTGTTAAAATACAAATAAATGTATTCTAATACTTCATATTTGAAGCATTTATCCCAATGACAGGCACATTTCACTGCATGTGCCTGTCAAAATGAATATACACATCACGTGCCCTCCTACCTGTCATGGCGCCATATTGACTCGCACTGACTTTGAGCATCATGGGAAATTTATATGCGTGTTAGAAAATTGCTTCAAATAATGTCTAAATTATATATGAAAAAATGTTTTCAAATTCTGTTGTCCTCCTCTGGTCCATAATGAAATCAAAGTATGTTATCGCAGTTACAGATAAGGTGGAATTAATTATGATAATCAAGGAAGCTGTCCGTGTAGTGACGTCACTAATTAGGGGCCAAATATAAAAGTATTGTCAGAAGTATTATTCAACAAGTCGTTATATTCTGGCAAAGTTTCTGAAGAATGGGGCCCGCATCCGTACAGGTAAATATCACCATCTTTTATCGTATAATCTGTAGTTTTGAGTTTGGTTAGTTGGTGAAAATTTTGATGGAAAGTGTATTTTTAAACAGGCGTTTTTATTGGGAGCATGGACGTGACCTCGCTATTTTATGTTTTCGCCACATTGCTTCACACACCCCTCCTTTTATTAATGGCGATATCATCTTATTTTTCAGTTTGTCGGAGCCCCATGTGGTCAACACGGAGCTTACACATTTTACAAGGCATTTAAATATTGTAAAAACGGGAAACCAAAAATATTATCACTCGGAGAATTTTTCTTTTTGAAAATATCCGAAGATGCTCCAGTTTGCATTGGGGAACTGCAACTACTTTGGAATGATAAAAATAATGGCCAGATGCTGTGCAGCCTGCGAGTTTATTTCCTGCCTGAACATACCCCTGATGGGCGATTGGAATATCACGGAGAGGTAGAAAAATATTACATATATTACCCATTAAAATATCAAAACGTGTTTTATCTCAAGTTCTTACTTGACTTATTGAAATTTGCGTTATCACTTTTCATGCGTGCTTTCCAGTACATGAATGTTTGTTTACACTCGACTGATTTATACATGAGGGCACAATTTCAGGCTCGCTTTACCCGGTTGCTCTTTATTCCTTTGTTATTCAACACACGAGGTTATTGAATCACGGGTTAAAAATATCACGTAAAAGTACATTGATGTCATTTTGAAAACAATTTATATTAGCCACTTTGATATTTATTTTGATAAAAACAACCTCTTTATCATGTGACACCATTTGATAAAAATTATCTTACAGATTGTTAATTTTGTACCCTGATCCACACAGGTTTAGTTGTATTTACCAGGTCATATATATACATATTTTTATAAAGTGTCACCAAGAATTACAACACTCCTGAGGAAATTTTGTAAATTTAGCTTTAGAGGAAAATATTATTTCTCTGCTTCATGTGAACTTCTAAATGTCAGGAATTTCAATGCGTAGCAATGAAAGCCTCATAAATATGCAAAGCCAGTGAGCCATTGTGCGGAACAAATAAGCTATTTTTCAAGCACAGGTCTTGGGTTTGTGCTATTAATCACATACAACACTTGATCTGGGACTGATTTATTAATAACATGGGCATTTAAAATACAAAACCTGTGGCTGTAAATATTGAACACTTGAAAGCAGAATAAAAGATATTGTTTCAGGGAATGACCTGGCTAAAAGTGGATTGCAATTAACTAGTGTGTGTCACTCCCATTGAAATGCCATTGTGTGCCACTTGTAAAGGCCCATTGAAGATATTCAAAGTGCGACACAGATGAATTTGTAGCTGTAGGCGGCAGTGGAAGATGTAATAGGAGACTTTGTGAACTTCATCACATAATGACCTAGGCACATATAATATATATTTCTTTAAGTCTCTGGATTTATCACAGGTCATAGAATTGTTATTTCTTAAATGATTGTGTTCTTGTACATATTTGGGTTCAATATTTGCAGCTGTTTGGCCTATATTAAGTGCTTTTCATATGTCCTGTAGTTATGAGGAAAGTATTGGAATTCGCAGTGCAGGATAATGTATTCCTGGTGATGTGATGCTAAAAATAGCTACTATTCCATGGCTTATGATGCTATAAGATGAGTGTACGTGTATTTCCCAGTGTGTATTCATAGAAGTTGTTGAACTTAATGCCAGATTTTTTCGTGATGGCAGTTTTAATAATTTACAGACCCTTTATTATTGTTTTTTGTTTATTTCCCTTTGTGTAGTAAATACCAAGTAAATAATAGTGTACTCTAAGGTCAATATGAGTCAGCCATGTTGCAAAGAAGTTAGTTCAGGACTAAATTAGCACATGTGAATAATGTGTGTGTATCATATGTTGCAGTGCAGTAAATTTGTAGTACATTGTTTATTTTCTGCCCAATGGGGCAAGTTGTCCTGTGTTTGCCTAACGTGCTAGGACTATGTGTTTATTTAGTATCTTTAGTGCTCTCTGGAAGTTGCTCTGCCACATTTTATTTTGCATGTACACATTGTTCCATAGCCTTGTATATTATTATCTGGCTCAATAGAGATCTTTTGTATTACCAACAAAAATCACCTTTGAAGAACACTACATGCAGTTGTTTGTAATCACAGTTTGGATCAAACTGACCAATTCCTTTGTCATGGGAATTTGGTCAGCATGAAATGCCTATTTATAATTTCTGGTGAAACCTATGTGAAAAGCTGGAGTCACTCTGTAGGTCAAAGTATACTGCAGTTGAAATGTGTTTTCTTTAAGAGAAAAATGTAATTTCTTCAAACTCATGCCTATTGTCTTGGTCAAAAATTGAAGTGACATAATTATAGCTGCATGCAGACATGCTTAAACTAAATTGTACTAATTGTAATTATTTTGGGGGTTAATTGAAATACATGGAAGTTGGTCATGTGATAGGAGTTAATATATACTGTGAATTCATTTAGTTTTGCTGTGTTCTTATTTTCGCTTATTATGCTGATGCTTCAAAACTATGAAATTAAGAACACAGTGAAAAAAGTTTTTTAACATGGCATTGATTTGAAGTAAAACTAAAATAGTGAATTTAAAGTCTCAGTGAAAGGTCCAAAATGCAAAACCATGAAAAATAAATGTATTCACTGTATTTATGCCCACATCCTGACAAGAGGTCATAAGCGTTAACTCATCAAGGTCAAATTACTTTTTATTCAAATATGAGACCTGTGTTTACACTTTCAAATATCAGAGATGGTGTCCTTCAGACAGACTGATACAAGTATTAGAAAAGATTTTTAAAGATTGTCTTCTTTCTGTACCTGAATCCAAAGTCATTAAAAGTGTTGTAAAGTAGAAAAATTAGAAATTGTAGCCGTTACATGTGTGCTACAAGGGGGATATTATTTCCAGCCATACAACATGAATATTTATTGGACCTGCTGGGTTTTAGCCACATGACTTGCTTGTGAAGTGCATCCTCTGATTCATGGAGGCTTGCTGGTGATGCTTTTGTGTGACCCACTTTAGAAGAAAGAACATGATATTAAGTTGTGCCACTCAGTTCACAAAGAAAAATATTACTGCGTATGGGAAAAAAAAGCTGTGGAATTACCACATACTTAGCATGGGTTTGGCGCTGAATTTTTCATGTACAGTATGATGAGGAAAGCAGCAGTGTAGTCCATGTATGTATGGGGTTGTGCAAGCATTATCTCTTACATGTATGTTCCCATGGGCCAGGTTGATCAGATAACACCTCTCTGGCACACATGTGCAACATTAAATCTCGTGGTGTTGGTTACAGTCTTACTCAAAGGTACACAATACAGTAGAACTATGTCAGTGCACATGTATTTGTACTTCATTAGATGGGTATTACAGGGAGTTTAGACCTGTGGCTATCACATACTGACATGCATGTATACTCTCAGTTTACATTATTGTGGGCAAAAAAAAAAGAGAATTCTATGTGTATGTGAAAGAGGATAAATTTCATTTTCGGAACAAAGAGAAGAAAAAAAACAAGTGAAAAAGATAGATGGCACAGAAATGAAACATTTGTGTACATTTGATAGATTTATCTTTGCTCAGACCAAAAAATAAATTTAAATAATTTTGTTATCTGTAGAATAAAGAAAAATGTTTGGAAGGGAATATCCATATATAAACCTACTTTATATGTACAGTGAAACCTGTTTAAGACTATACCTAGGTATGGATAAAATGTTTGCCTCTTAAAGTGGAGCACTGTATAGTTTAAATTTGTCTCAATAGATTTATTTAACGACGTCACAGCACTTAAGGAATATGGAATAAAGGCCGTTTTTGATTATGGAAAACCAAATAATGTGTATATTTATACTGGTTGTGAAATTAAAAGAAAATTATTGAACATCAAATTATATCTTTTAACCAAAAAGAGCATTATAAAAAATACATTTATGTATACAGTGGTCCCTGTCTTGAGAGGCCAACTGGCTTGAAAGACCACTTTTGGCAGGTCCCTGCTGCAATCATTTCCTTGTTTATTGTACCTCTTTTGAGAGGCCACTTTTGGGCTGCCTTTGGGGTAGCCTCTCAAGACAGGGACTACTATACATACTTGAATCCTTGACGTTATACTGAGTAGGCATAAATATACATGATTTCACATTCTTTTGTTGAATCAGGAGGATAAATATCAGATGTGGAATTATTGTGAAAACTTCATTGAATATCATTCATGAGACTCCCCTGCAGGGTGCTGTTATATCTCTGCATGTAATTTGCTTAAAAAACATAAGTCCACATACTTTCTTTCCCTTTTTTTCAATAATTCATGCTCATCTTATGAAATTTGCAGTTTTAATAATCAGTGAGTGATTCCGTCAAGTAATTATTTGTTAATTTTTACATGCATATATTTGTCAATGGAATAGTATGATAAATTATAAAATGTCAGTTATCTTTAGGCTGCATTGATTGGTACCATTCACAGTAACGCTATTCAGTGAACGTAAATAAATTTCTGCACTATGTGCTTTCCATCTTTTGAAGTGAGATATTGTGTATTGGACATACATGTGACACACCACGAGGGGTCAATGTACATGTACCTGATGAAAAGCTGCACCCAATAATGCATGAACATGAACAGGCCTTGGCTCTTGTATGAAGGGTACTTACCAAACCGGGTATAACAATTCTGAAAAAAAAAAAAGGTCATATCCAGCATATAAGGTCTTAAACTTGTTATTCTAAGTACATGTACACTGTGCCTACACTTAATATTATGAAATATGCTGTAATACACATTCTTTCATTTGCATCACAGGGAAACAATAAAGGGACTATTTCTTAACATAAAATCAGTCAAAATCTTTTTGTCTTGAGAGCCATTGCACTTAGCACCTCTGTACTGTTAGGCGATCCAGGTTAAATAAATATGTTTAAACTAAACTAAAATCTTCTCATTGAAGTTATGTATGGAATTGTTGCTTTGAATGAAGAAATATTTATCTATATTCTGTGCAGAAAAAAAAAGAAAATACATGTACGTGATGTACTTAAATATTTTATGTAATTTTGTTATAATATTCTGGTAGTGTGCACATGGATGCAATCATATTTTAAGTGAATTCAATTTTCCTGTGAATTATACCATAGGTCTATCTGTGTCTTGAAAATATGAATAATTCATGTAGTAATGAGTCATGCTGCCTTTTTTGCTTGGTAAATCAGTGGGACGCTTAGAAAAAGTTTAAAGTAAAATTGATAAAAGTAGTGTGCCTCTACATTATACTTGTAGCATGACTAGGCTCGGAAATCAAGTGCCAGAACTAATGTCTAAAAAGCCCAGGGTATCTTATGGTTTGTAAAATGAATGTTGCTATATAATTTTTTTTTTTCAATAATTCTTTATTCTATTTTTGTACAATACAAAGAAATACAAATACTAGGTATCAAAAAACATAAAAAATCAAGTTACAATCTTAAATAACTGTCTACATATTTGTGGTATCACAAGTCTGTATATATATCAACTTTGAATCAAGAAATATTATTGAAAATAACAAACCACCTTTTCTCAAACGAATCATATTTTCTTTGAGAATACAAAAAAGTTTTCTACTGATATTTTGAACTTGAGGTATGCAAGAAAACTTGCAAATGACACTTGATATTTAGTACACAGTTGTTCATGTATGAAGTGTTTGCCTTGAAGGATACAATTTTTTCGATGTATATTTACAATTAGTTGAATAGCATCCTAAAATAATGATTTCAGCAGATGATATTACCATGTTACCAGGATATAATGAATTCCACCATTCCTCAAAATTGTTCCAGAATAACCTACTATTAGGACACTCCTGAAATCTATGTAAAATTGTATCTTTTTGTAAGCAAGCAACACATAGTTCTGAGTGTACTAACTGCATTTTGATCTTGCTTTGTGGACAACACTGATACTGTAATGTTCTTTGGAAGTGTTTGGGAAATTTCACAAATGAGAGAAGTATACATCAAAAATATTGGTTACCATGATTACCTGTGTTTGGTTTATGTTCATTTAGTTTCAAGCCTACTGCAGTTTTTACAAAAAAATTCCTAGGACTTTCAGTTCTGTATATTGTTTTTAAGAAAAGTGTTCAATAAATTGGCAATAATGAAGATAACAGCAGTACCTGGTACATAAGCTGAATGAAGAATTTAACTCTTTCAGTGCCAAGCACATCTAAACTTAAAACTGAAATTCCACTTGGAACACTACTTTGCTTTCATTTTATTGGAACTAAATGGAATTCAAATCCAAAATAACAGTCTGCTAAAATTTTGCTAAAATCTCGCACAGACGTCAAAGACCCCTGGCTTTTTAAAATTGGATGTGTCCCAAGCATTACCTAACATAACTTTATTGCACTTGAATATAATTAGTGCACTATACATTTTGATTTAATTGAATATGGCTTTGTCTGTATTTCTTATCTTAGAACATACATAGCACATGAGATTTTGATTTATAAGGCATTTGCTACAGTTATAATATGATTTAGTTTGGTAGCAATATTAATTTTTGTTTTCAAAAAAAAAAAAAAAAGTAAAAATAAGATAAAATAAATAAATGAAATAAAAAACACTTTTGGAAAAGGTTACTTGGTATCAAATTGACAAAATACCAGATAACAATAAAGTTGCATGTACTGTTAAGTCAATTTATATATTACCATTTATTTCAACATTTAAGTACATTTTGTCTTAATGAATTATACTTGAGACATCACATAATATTTGCTGAGTTGCTGTAAATGAAATGTTCCGAACTTTTTTGTTACATGTGTCATAATTGACTTTCACCAAATCATCATAGGCTATGTAACTGTCACAAAGTCATTTTTTGCTCCCTGTGCAAAAGCTTGATTTCAGGTAACACTTGGGACACCTCCTATTTTTGGAATGACATAGCCACTTTGGCAGCCCTGCTAACATGTGCATAGAATCGACTAACCTGGTGCTGTCTATGATTCTTTTGCTGAGGAAATGGGCTGCTTATCTGAGAGTATTCTAAATACACTTACATTTGAAAATAACTTTATTGGAAGCTCAAGAATTGCTTCTATGAAATTAACTGCAATTTTGGCCTCAAATGATCTATTATCATCTATAAATTTAATTTTTGTGAAATTATGGTAATATGTAAATGAGTATTGCATTTCTGTTACATTAGGCTCTGAAATAGTAAAACCTGCATTAAAACAGTCTAATACATGTATGTCTTTCATTATAAGACCAAGGAATCTGTATTTTTGAAGTTTTTAAATTGTTCAGTTGCCCAAAAATGTGATTTTTTAACTGGTTATACAATACTCAACTGGCAGCATTTCTGGAACAGGAAAGTTATTGCATTCCAGTTTATGGCATCTTGTTGAACAATTACTAGGCATTGGTTTTGAACAAAGTGTATGATCTATAATGTGCGTCATGAATTGCCATTATCTTGGTAACTGCTTGCTTCATGAGAAAGCTTCATTTGTTTATGCATCACCCCATATGAAATAATAAAATCCTGTGTTGAAGGGCACCTTATGTATTCATGTGATCCCAAAGTTTATAGTACATGTATTGATGTATTTAATTAAGTTATTATATCTCTCTTACTGCCACACACTTTTGAATACAGGCTAATTGATGTACATGTATTCATATGAAGGGTATTCAGATTACAATATTCAGGCCACAGTGAATTATGAAACATGCAAATTTCAAGATCAAAAACAGAAGAGGAACATCAATGTGTGCATGGTACTGAGATTAAGACACTCATCCATTAAACTAATACATGTAACAAAAGAATTTCAAATCTTTATGTATTTCAGTAGATAGGAATCTATTTTAGTTTCTTCACCAGTGATAATTTACCGCAAATTTCAGCTCTGAATCAGTGCATTGAAATGCTCCTGCTCGGGTTAGCTGAAAGGCTCACTTGAATTGGAGAGGTTGGCTATTGTGTGCAAGTGTATGGCCCATAGAAGAAAAGTCAACGGGAATGCTTTGGTTGGCTGCACAACTTTAGAAATCAAGGACATTAGAAATATACAATTTAGTGGAGATTTATTGTAAAGTTGCGATATCTAGGAAGAGGTAGACACATGACCAGTTCTGGCTACCTACATGTGCATCAAGATTGTCTTGATGTAAAAATGAGCTGCATTTCAAAGTATATCTTAACAGGGTAAATTTTAATAGTTTCTTTTTTTTTTGCGGGGGGGGGGGGGGGGATATTTGCATCCACAAAAAGAGCCACTCATATCCCAGGGTACTTTTTGCTACATGTATGTAATGTCATGCATACCATAAATAGTTTCTGTGAGTCTGAATTCCCTCAATTTTTGTGTTGAGTTTGGTGTGGATCCTGCCCTGCATCAGTGCATATATATGATAAAAAAGTTTTTGGTTTGCAAAATTTAAATCGAGATGAATAAGAAAACCTAGAGAAATTAATACAATACTGTAGCCTCTTTATTTATCATTATATTTCTAAATGTATTGCACATTATGTTCATAAAAAGCATACCTCATGCCTTCCAGTGAGCCCCAATAGGTGACCATTAACTTTTTTGGGGGAGTAAAAGATTCGAAAATTTTATTTCATTGTTGTCACTGAATAAATTTAAAAAAAGCCAAAAACTTGTCAAACTCATGTTCATCTGACTCAAGATTTTATTTTGTAATTTTTGAAGTGCCCGGGCATGCAATGGAGTGAATATGGCACATGCCTTAGCGAGACTTCATAAAGAATTTTTAAGCATCCACAGTACATGTATAAATTTCTACACATTTTTTTCTATTTCAGGATGAAGTTCTGGCTGAGACAGATAAAGTTGTATTGAAGATGGAGGACTTGTTAGATTGGATTACAGAAGATGTGTGCTGGCCCATCGGGACCCCAGCCTTCACTGACAAAGATATGGTCAATTCCTCTGATGCTGCTTCCCTCGCCAAGGCCTTTGCAGCCAATAATTGTGGTCTAGCCCTGAAAGATGTAAAGCAAGAGAAGAAACTGATAGGTAAGAGTATACTTTGTGTATCTATAACATACACTGCCATTGATATGCACCCTGCTTTGATATGTTGAAAACTGTGAGATAACAACATTCATCCATTATCCCTTTAGTCCTTTGGTAGGGATCTTAATTGTCTTGTGAAGGTCATCAGGCTCATTGCTTGGTTCCATGGAGTGATGACTGTTCGGGACTCTAAAATTTTTTATTTTTTATTTTTTATTTTTTTTTTTTTTAGGATACATTTTTTTGCTTTTGTTTTTGTAATTTGCATGTTTAGCAAACTGTGGTTTAACTTGTACAATAGTGTAACAGTTTTTATGATGTTTTGCTGCAATTACATGTGAATTGCTTAATCATCATTTTTGCAACTAAAGCTTACAGTGGAGAAGAGTGCTGGAACAATGTCATTCCAAAGCTGGTGTTTTTATGCATATACTTTTCCTGTCACTGTTAATTGATCTATTTATTTCACATTTTCTGGATGGAGCAAAACCATGAAGGTAAAACTGGAATGACAGTGTATTTCAATATAGGTTTGTACATGTACATACACAGACACAAACTTAGCTGTGTACATTGTATCTACACTCTCTGGTTATTGCATGTATTCCAAGGCACATGTACCATGCCTAAATAGCAGCAGGCTAAGCAGCTGGACTGACTGATAGTGCTAAATCAAGGAGGCCTTCCCTGAGGTCAATCTCAAAACTAAAACATTTTATATGCTTATTGAGCACAAAAACCACAGTACTAGGGGCATATATACACAACAATGTTGCACACCCCCCCTCCCCCATCTCCACAGCGATTACTGGGTGGATAGGCATCTTAAATTTAGCCATATTTTGGAAGATCATATGAAACTACGCTTTACTCGTACTGCCATGAGGCCCAGAAAATGTGAGAGAAACTGATTACTAGTTCAACATCAGAACCAGTGGTCCTGGCACTCTTGAGTGAGGGCTCCACATCCCCGCCCCCCACCCCCCCACCCCCACACACACAATAGCAGGACATCCAAAATAGGAAATTGAAAGCTCCGGAAATATTGTCCAAAAAAAAAAAAAGAATATTTAGACATGCAGAAATAAAGCAATCCGCAGTGTACCTCTGTGTTAAATGTCTATGCCTGTAAGACAGTTTCACCATAACCTCATGGTTCCCAGCTTAGAATGAGAAAGCACTGACCAAGGCCTCAAATGACAAAAAGTACTGTCACAGATGACAAAAAGGCCCTTAATTGACACAAGCGTTTACAAGGGGCAATTTATTTATTACCATGGGCACTGTGTTGAGAGACCTCCTATGAGAGATCACATTGTTCGTCCTTAGGCTTGGTCTTTGAAGACAAGTTTCACTGTAAACATACATCATTTAGGTAGAAAGTCAAGTTTGATCATACAGTACAAAAAATAAAATAAATGCTAAGGCAAAATATTTCCAGAAATAGATATACTGATTCTACTTAGATATGCTTGTGCTTTTTATCCGAGGTAGGTATTGTTTACTGATGTTTGTTCTTCATTTGTGATTTTCATGAATGTATGCCTTGCTGGTTAATATTGTGTTTGTCACATGTGGATATACATGTTATTAGGTTATGTTCAAATGCAAATTTAGCACCTTAAGCTTCCGACTGTGACGTCAACAAAAGTATGGAAAGAGAAGAGGCAGTGGTAATGTTTGCTGACCTGGCTTGAATCGTTTAGCGCCAGGTGACACAAAGGTGACCCGGTACACCTCCACATCAAAGGTTGAGGTCCAACAGGTTGACAGGTCGACAATAATGACACACAGAAACCCGACTCCTTTTGTTTCTTTTCAGTATTCTTACAATTCACTTGTTGTAGATGAAAACTGTAGTCTGACCAACAATGAGACAGTTGATTCGAATTACAGGACAGAGTAATAGCCCTGCCAATCTGAATTGATCAGAACCTGTTTAATTTGCATATCTCTTTCTTGCCTGCAGGTAGGTCGGCTAATTAAAAGTGCAAAACTTAAATAGCAAAGGTAATTAGGCTGTTTGTCCAGTGTACCTACATTCCGGTTCTGTTACTCCACTATTATGCCAAACCTCTGTCAGGAAGATGGTGCATATATTTTGTGATTATCTGTTCTTATAACATGAGTGTAAATCAAGTACATGCATATTGCATGATTTAATCGGAGTACTTTATAATAAGCGCAAGTTTATGAATATTGTTTATTATTACACCATCATTCAGTGGGATGAAAGAAACAGCAAACTTTAAAGGCCTCTCTGTAGATAGCTCAGTTCTTTGAATTCTTGGCAGTGTGCCTAATCTGAATGCATTACTGTATTCAATGTCATGCTGGCTGGAGGAAATTATTGACATACCTCACATGTATAGGACCACAATGATTTTCAAGTCTTCTTGTATCCATTTTTTCATGATAACAATAAGGGTTTCTCCATGTCCACATCAAATATTCTTGCATAAAATGTTTGCACAATTTAATTTCTCTTGATTTTTCAATTTATTGATTGATAGTGTGGTATCATAAAAAAGATGAATAACCAGGAAGTAGGCTATCACTTTATAAGTAATGCATTTATCTCCCAGTGTATGTAAATGTAGCGCACTTCATTGAATGGTACAGGATCTGTTGGGCACCCAGTTGATTTTCCATTTGGCAAATAATTTTCATCGCATATATAAACAATTTTTCAAAACAGTTATCTTTTAGTCAGAAAGACACAGGTGGAGAAATATAGAATTCCACATGGCCGTGTCATGGGGAATGGATTTTAGACAACACCACTTTTAAAACCATTCATTGCAAACCTTTGGCGAGTAGTAAACGGTTTGAAACCAGTGCTGTCTAAATCCATTCACTGTGACACGGCCATGTAGATTTTTTTTTCTCCCATAGAGCATTATACTTTATGTTTTTGTCAAAAACCTACTTGGTTTAGCGTGCTTGCAGCAGCCGTTTCGACTCCATTTTGTTCACTTTCAACATTGCATTGCTGAGGTACGTCACTGAAGAAAGAACTTTCAGTTACTCTTTTTTTTATCTTACATAATCTGATTGGCTTAAAAATAAAACAACAACCAATAGAAATATCTTTTTTATATCATTTTGGTCGTAAAATCGTGCCACACATATGTTGGGAACAGTTGTGTTTCCACATGGGTAACTATGGGAGAAAATTCATATTCATGCACCATTGTAGACATAAGAATAGGTACTTTTGTGTTTCTTTCAAGGCTACAAATGTACAGCATAAAATGTAATGAAACTTATTACCCAAGATCCAACTTGGGGGGGGGGGGGGGGCAGGTGAGTGGTGGTGTTTTTAGAATATGTGTATTATTTTTTATGATTAGAGTCTCACCCTGCATGTAATTGTACATGTTGTCATATACACATGTAAATCTATTAGTTAAGGAAGGAAATCTTGTGGCAAAGAATGTGAATTTATAGATTTGATAACTTTCGTTAAAGTACAGTTCTCATGAAAATATCAATACATGTATAATATGAAAAAATATGGATGGAATCATAGCAATATAATTGATGATTATATATATGGGACCCCATATAAACTGATAATTATTGAATGTAAAATAACAGATTGATGATGTCTATCCTGGTGATCTTAGTGGATATATGTGGGGATACTGTCGGGTACTCCATTATGTACACGACATATGAAGCATCAGGATTTTTTTTTTTTTTTCAGTTGGTGAGCTATACTTGGGTTATAGTGTTGGGTGCATACACATAAATCTGACAACTTAAATATTTGTCTCATGTGACACAAATGGGACAAATTACTTTTTTTTTCCAAGATCCAGAGCTTTATGACACAATTTGTTTCAAACTCACCCATAATAACAATAAAAAAATATCACAATGATATTAACATGAAAAACTGTTGAAGTTGCATGTATATTAATAGAACTGAGGTATATGGAGGGTCAGATTACTTATTGATCAAACCCACTTCCTGTGATGTATTTATGAACATGCAGGCCAATTGAATTAAATAGTTTGCTGCATCTTATAAAGCTGTGGTCACTTGAATTATAATGATTCCAGATTCAAATTCCTTGTAAAAAGTACTCATTCCAATAAGCGCACAGTGCCCTTAGGAAAATTTGATTGGAAAATATGCCTAAAAACAAGCAATGGACTAGAATTGAGACTGGAAACTGACCTATATCTATGAAAACTAAGTTTTCTTCTCTGATAAACAAAAATGGGGGTGTGCCCTTATTAAAGTATGAGCTCTTATTGAAATGAATACGGTATTTTAAATATCCAGTAGTATCGTGCTGTAAAACACCACCTGTACTCCCAGCAAAAAATGGTCTGAAAATGCAGGGAAATTGATTTGAGAAAGAGAGCGTCATTAAAGGGTTAAAGAGGTATGCAGTTTATGGCAAGAGGTGGTCTTTAGAGCAGGCACTACTTCATACGTTAACCAGAATCGTTTATTGACCTTTTAGGTTACATTGAGGATTAAGACAAAATATTTTCTGGTTTTATTTAACCCTTTCCCCTTTGAATTAAGACTTAGTTCACAGCTTTCCTGATTCATGCTGTTTTGGTAAATCTTGTCTGGAATTCTTGGTTAATTTTTCAATCATTAACAGTAACATTTATGGAAATCATTGAAGCAGAGGGCAATTTACCTCCAGCTGGTTATGGCCAAAAAGGGTTTAAAAAATCTATTAACACATGTTCATGTATAAATACATGCAAAATTACTATACATGTTCATGGGCATTTAAGGTGATTGTATATAGCTGTCAGTGCCAGAAATTAATTATCATCATTATTTGAAACTTTTTTAAATTGATCTGAGCAAGTGCAGAAGCAGAGGGCAATTTACCTCCAGCTGGTTATGGCCAAAAAGGGTTTAAAAAATCTATTAACACATGTTCATGTATAAATACATGCAAAATTACTATACATGTTCATGGGCATTTAAGGTGATTGTATATAGCTGTCAGTGCCAGAAATTAATTATCATCATTATTTGAAACTTTTTTAAATTGAGTCATGTTCCTTGCATTGTTATATATAGTTGATTTACTAATGATAAGAACATTATTTTGATTACATTTTTTTCACAATTTTTTAAAGAGAGTTAATTCTCTGTGAAACTGAAACTAAGTATCCCCTATTTTCTCATTAAAACTGTTCAGCATTCAGCTTCTTAAAATAATTAAGCATTTGACTTGATATTTAACCATGTCACCAGACTAATTTAATGAAGGTGATGTAGTGATTATTTTGTGGGTTGCACTTGCTTCAGCTAAGAGGAGTGCAATGATTAGGAATCAGCATGCGTGACCTATGGTGTAACTGTTACCATAATCAAATACACCTTGTGTGTTTAACCAGTATGCACACAAACAGTTCCCACAGGGAACAAGGGCATCCTTCACCACAAAACACTTTGGAAATCTGCCTGCCCTGCAGCTCCGTTCTCTTGTAGTCCGTCCTTTGAAAGGACTCGGTGGACTGGAAAATGAAAAATCTTGTTCCCGAATACCAAGAAGTAAAATGCATCTGACACTGATGTGTATTGAAATGTGGAAGAAGAAAGTATCATTTTGCCGTAACTGGTCCTTGATTTATAAATGATGAATATGATCAATATTTTGCTCCCGAAAAAAAATGGCCAAACATCTTGAACATATTGGAATTGTTATAATATAAGGTTAAAAGAGCTTTAAACCAGAAAAAAATGTATACTTTTTTTATGTAACATGTTAGAACTGTTGAACTGCCAATGGTTGACTGATAACACAACACACATTTAATATTGGTGTACAGCCAGAAGGTATTTACTGTAGATGTGTTTATGACCAATTTAACAAGAATTTAACATATATACAGCAGGCGTTAGGAAAGTCTTTGTTCAGTGGACAATATTGATGCAGTAATCTAGTTTCTGTAACTTTTCCCAGTCGATTTCAGGCTGAATCAGCAGCTTTCTGTGGAATGGGTTAGGCACAACAACGGAAAGCTGTTGACCTGGGGGTGGTTATCTTAACAGGTCTCACCCACAATTCTCATTCAAATGGTTTTTCATTACTGTTGAAATTAGTCGAAAACATTAAAGCAGACAACATTTGACCACAGGATGGTTTAAGTAGGAGGGAAGGGTTTCATGAATGACAGGCTGATATAAATTACAAGTCTGGTCTTCCTTCTCTTCGGATATAAACCCAGCTGAAGTTATTTGACAAGCACTATGCAGCCTGGGTAATTTATTGGTAGCCTCAATTAAAAGGGGAGAAAAAACTGAATTATTTGACAAGTGCTACGCAGACTGGATAATTTATTGCTGGCCTGAATTTAAAAAAAAGTATATCTGCATAATTTACACCCTGTATCTTGCGTGTACATTTAATATGCTGGGAACACATGTAGGTGATATTGACCAGCAGTTACAATTTATTCAGGCTTGTATTATTCCACAATTTTAAGTCAGTTGTTGCTAATTAGAACCCCGAGTTTACCATGTACAGCTTAAAAAAGCCAGATGTGGGATGGGTGTGCATGTAATCATGTTACTCAAAATTTTCTTTGCACACGCAAAGGCTATATAGAGGTGCAGTGACCCGTGACTGGAGGCAAGATAAGCGGGTATAAATTGACTAACTGGTAAAGCTGTTCTTTGTTATTCAGACATTCCTACTGAACTGTTGATTTGTCTTTTCAATATCCATTTTTAACAGTTTCTCACACAGATACTGCCAAATTAAAGTGCTTGTGACTTAGGTTTTTCGATTGGGTATGGAAAGATTATTCCATGAGTGCGTAATAATACTATAAAATGATGGAGAGTTTCATGTACAATAACTCAGCCTGTACATGCACAACTATAGAAGTAGTTGTGGTAATCTAGACATTGTTAGACTTTGTTACTTTATCACACAACTGGGACAAAATATTTGCTTTGTGGTCTTTGAATGTATATAAAAGTCCATGCATAGTTCCAGTAAATGTTACAAATTAATTAATTTTTTTGATGTGGAGATGGTCATAAATTAATGAAAAATGAAATAATAAACAGCAAAAAAAGTATATATATATGTAAATAGTATAACACATGGAGCAGGAAATGGACTGATATATAGGTCATGCAACTTAATCTGTGTTTTTATGCTGAACATCAGAAAAGAGCTCTACTGAGCCAATGTGGTTGGCTCCCGCTGTAAGCCTATATGTATATATTTCAATAGGGCTATTCATTATCTTAAAAGTAGCACATTTATTCTGTATGCCACAGTCCTGACAAAAAGCTCATCTGCCAATACATGAAAATTGTCACCGTGACCTTCAGGGATAGTATATTTATATGTGTATATGCACAGTAAATATATTCAGATTAAAAATGTCAGAGAGATGATTACCAAGCTGTTTTTTTCCCTCAGGTGAATTTATTTTTTTCCCAAATTTTCATCATCAGCAATTTAATATGCACTGCACAATTAACAATTTTCCACCTTGTCCACACAAATTTGCAAAATAACTGTAACTGCAGTCAAAAGTATTATTGGTACCATGTATAAGTAACTGAATGTTGATCAAAGGACAAGTGAATAGCCATGAAAAAATTTATAGTACATGTAAATCATTGTTGCCATTTGACATTCAAGTCACAAGAATCACAAATTTATTTTTAAAAAAAACCCTGAAAAATGTAAAGAATACTTCGAGAATAATTCATTTGAGGGGCCGACAGCATTCTGTCATATAAAACTTGCATATATATCAACCTTCTCTGCTTGTATTTCAGTACACACATCCTGTTTGAGACAGGTGAAACATGTTTTGAATTACAGTTTAGAACTAGCTGTGATTACTGGGTGCATTAATGCATGTCAAATGGTGTAACAATAATCGCCAGGTCTGCACAGAGAATTGACAATAAAGCTGCCTGTTTAGACATCAGATTTCTTGAACATATGAAAATTTAAAGCTATTAATATATCTGTCATGATTAATGTATATTTTAAATTATAAAATGGCTACAGGATTTAAAGGAATGTACATTGTGATACTATATATATATTTTGAACAGCACAGGTACTGAAAATGAAAGAGGGGAAATTATGTGGTAAACCGTCACATGTAAGACTTCAATGAGATGCTTGAGAGCACAGTCAGATGGGCAGAAGTAAAATTTTGATGTTTGCCTGTGTGTACCATCAGCAACTGAGTACATGTTTAGTATAGTGTTATTTATGTGAGACACGCACAGAGACAGGCAATATATGTAGGTCAAGGAAATGTGACAAACTTATGCTTTATTATTTTTTTTTCCACCAGGCAAAAGTTTCATTAGCTGTTTTCAGTATTCTTGGGATTGAAATATTTAGAAAATTCTGTACTTGGCAAATTAATTAGCACCACCATTACAGGAGCTAATTGGGGCTGATGAGCCTGTATAGTTATTTAAAGTGGCTACAACAAGAGAGGTAGTGATAATGAGGTGTACTTTTGTGTGGAAGGTGTATGCAGTCCTTCATCTACACAGCAGCTGTCTCACAATGAGCAGGCATTCCGCACAAGGAGGACTAGTACCAGTAATAGCTAAAACATGTTTGACCTTATTATCTAACAAATGTTCAGGGGGGCTGCAGGGGGTGACCCTTAATTTGTTGCTAGTAAAATTCTAATTATGCAGAGTGAAACCCTTTCAAAATTTTGTACACAAATACTAGTATGCCTGCTGTAAAGTTTACTGCCCCCCCCCCCAAAAAAAAAAATTAAAAAGAAAAAAAAAAAGATAAAAATAGAGGAATGAAGTGTCAATGAGACAAAGAAGATAAAATAACTGCAAACATTTTTAATAGTTATGTGTATATGTTGCCAGAAAAATGACTCCTGGCATCCCTCTCATTTATATGCTTTGCCACGTGACTGTTAATAATTATATTTTATATTTAAAATAAAATAATGCAGAATTGCTTGCATTCCAGTTCAACATAATGTGTTTTTTTTCTTCTTCACTTTGTATGGTTATCTGTACATATAATAGGTTTTGTGCTAGGATTTTGAAATTAGTAACCCAAATTTCCCTATTTCCAGAAAGACCTATACAGACATTGAATTTGTTAAATTTCCGCACGAAAACAAAGAATTTTTGGGAAATATTATAGCCATTTACCTCCTTTTTTGGTTGCCATTTTGAGCTTTCAGTGGTTATTTGGCTAGTGCTAGCTCTAACCTGCCATAATATAGCAGGTTAGGTGTAACAACCTATCAACTTTTAACTTTGATTTCGATGACTTGAAATGTGAAAATTCACGCTTTCCCAAGCTAAATACTCTGCTAAATGAAGCTGTGTTGCTCATAATACATCTATATCAAGAAAATTTGGTATATGAAATGCTCACCAAAAAAAAAAAAAATTCACAGTTGTGCTCCTCTAATAAGGTGCTTCAGATTAGATGCCATCCCTCTAAAAAAGTCATATTTCTGTTGCGTTTTAGTCGTTTAGGGTGGCCTAAAAAGGGGGGATTACTGTTCAACTTATGCAGGGCAGTTAAATGTTTTGAGAACCAAGCTATTGGTTTTTGTTTGACAATTTTGCTTCAGATATTTTTGCATGTAAGTTGACAATTAGGGCCCAGCGCATTAGATGTAAGGCACAGATACATGTAGGTACAAATACATCATGATTGTAAAACCCACATTGGCAATGTTTGAGGGTGACTAATTTGCTATCAGCAACCACGTTGAACTGGTCTATTTACCCGCCACTTGCACATGGACTGATGTAGCCTTTCAAAAAATTTTTCACCAATATGGGGAAAAAATGCAAAATGAACAAAGATTTTATCCTACTTAATAATTCATCTTAAAGCCATTTGCTAACTTCTTTAGCCAAACTGATGCAATATTAGCATTTGGTTAATTGGCTAATGGCACAGATGGTTCCTGAATGTACATGTACAGCGCCACCTATGTTTATGTTAATTCCTTGCCTATCTGTAGAATATGTAGCAGTCATAATGTGATGCTTCAGAAAAAGCATTTGATGAATGATGTCCATCTTGTCCCTTAAATAGAGAATAACAAGGATAGAAGGGTCTTTATTCCTTTGTGTAGAGGGCACTTCAGTCAAAAGGGCTAGTGTTGAGTATTCCCATTGCTTTGCATTGTAATTTGCAACTTGGTAATTTCAAAACCACCAAGTGCAGAAATACAAAATCATTTATGGCATATCTAGGTGTATAACATAAATGATTTTGAAAATTACCTTACGTTAGCAGCCAAAGGAACCAGTTTATTCAAGGTTACCTTAACGATCTATCAGGCACACACAACACTAGCCCACAAAATTTTTTTGCCATTGGGTTGTGTATTTGGCTGCACACGCGTGAAATAAATCATTGTGACTGCCCCTATTTCCTAGTGCCAATCAACTGTAAAATAACGAGGTACTTTTTTGTTTTTCCTTTTTATTTTAAGGGAGAATTTCAGACCTGTGTAAAATCCAGACTCCTCAGTTTTAAGAGACATCTGAATAGTTTGAGTAGAGACCACAGCGTGTATATATATAATATGTCCATGGGCCAACAGACCACAGCTTTTTCCATAGTCTATAATTTTAGTTATGAGTAGTCAGTGTCAATTTATGGTAAATTCATTTTCCATATGTGTGTGTGTGCATGTTATATCTCTTGAAATTTTTAATTATGGAAAATATGCATGAAATGATATTTGTGTGGATCACATGCATGTTTATATTTTTTCTATATGATAGGAAGTAAAAATAGTACATGCCAGCATTAGGTCAGATTTATAAAGCAATGTATACACATGTATATTTATATATAACCAGACCATCACATCTGAATGCCAAATCCTGAACAGAACAGAATACTGTGTCTGACTGTTATCATATAAAGATTAGTACAACCCTAATCATCTAGAAGTTTGCATAGATATGGACATTTTGGGGGTTTAGTGTACACATATAATGGCCTACTGTGACCTCTGTGTAGTGTCATATTACACGTTAAATAGGCAAAAGGAAAAAAAAGAAAACATGTACAACTGACATGTTTGTTTATGAGTGTACATGTTGGTGAAGTTTATGGGGATAGGAGACGGGGTGATTACCCCCTCTTCTCCCTCTAGTTGCAGATAGTTTACTTAGTTGGCTGGGTGTTCACACACCATGTCAGTGTGTGCAGCCTGTAATCCACCCATCCCCTTATCTCAGCTATCAAATCAGGAGGCTGTTGTTATGTCATGCATGTAAATATTGCAAACCAAGAGCAATTGATAATTTATGCTCACTGGGTATGTGTGCCATGGGGGTAGCAGATAAAAATATCCTCTGCTCCTTTCATGCCTACAATGATGAAGGTGATTTTGAAAATGAATTAAAAGACATCAATAATTTATGGTTGTTATCATTGATCTGTTTAACTCATTCCACCCTAATGATGCTTTTTCCTGCCAATATCTAAATGTCGTCTGCTAATTGTATTTTACTAATTTAGGGATAATTTTTCAAAATCTTGGCTGAAATTTGCATGGAAGATCATTCCAAATTATATGCCCATGGTCAATAGCTTTCCTTGGTGAGCTCTGGGTGCATTGCACCCAGAGTGCACCAAGGAAAGCTGTTGACTTGATCCTCTATCAGGGTGGAATGAGTTAAACAGGAAATGAAAGCGAAATATAGAAATGTAACGTAACTTATTTTAGTTGCTAGGCAACTGGTGCCAATGGTTGCAAGCTTGAGTGTCGCTCATTCCAAACATAAAATTTATATAATTATAAATGGGAGGAATAACACCTTTGTGATTTATACATGTAATTTAACAGTCAACAAACATATTTTCTAGAAACTTTGAATTTTGGCTTGCATATAAATTTTGCATTTCATATTTGGTTAATTATGTCAAATTATATATCTTCAATTTTGCATTTTAAGTTCATCACAGCAGGGTCAGTTAATAGTACTAGATGTAAATATTTCTGAGAAGAAAAATCTCAGGTACAAGTATTGGAATGTGCAAGTTTGGGATGTTGGCCAAACCAGCTGGCAGATGACCAACAACATGAATCCTTTTGTTCATTTACTGTTAAGAATACATCATGTCAATGCAGAATAAACATAGCCAAACCACCATTGGTTCAAACCGCAACATGCTGTAGATATGAGCATATGTTAATTGTGTCAGGTGGTAATCTTGCATTAGCAGTCTAATACAAAGTGTGATTAACCTTTGACCCCGCTGAGGCTGGTGTCATCTGTTCTGATTGGCTGAGATTTAAAATGCAACAAGAGACCTACATGCAGAAAGCCTGTCTTATTTTAAACTCACATGTGGTTGTGCAGCAAAATTTATTTACAGTGAAGAAAAGGCAAGGACAGTTCCATTGGTATAGTCTGTATAAGATTGCTCCAGAAATGACATGTAGTGCTGTAAAGTACTAAAATAAGAAAATCAAAGAACAAACCAGTAACATTAGATTGACCCATTCCTGGTCATGAGTGATATTGTGACTAGTCAACAGTGAACCAAGTGAATGCATGGGGGACTTACCAAATTAAAGTGGAATAAACTTTCAATTTTGGACCTATCTTTGCACATTAAAAGTATAATTCCATTTTAAAAAATGGCTGAATAGAATATTAAGCCCGATTTTCTGTTTTCTGATGACAACTGGGAAGGGGGGAGGACTTACAAGAACATGGGTGTAGCAGACAGATCTAGGCCTTCAAAATTTGTTGCCAAATCGGGAAATAAAACAGTATTCACTGCAGAATTCAACCAAACTTGTAGAATTCATGTTAAAATAAATCAGCCATTTGCCAAGTTCTTAAGCCAAATGAATGTCTTATGAAATGTTAGCATTTGGCTAATTGGCTAATGGCATCAGCAGTCCCTGGTATAGCTGCACACCTCATTGGACGTAATACGATGTTCATGTATTATTGGATTAGCAGTGGTTCCTGTGATTTAAAGTTTGATTCAAGATAGGAAAACAGGAATATGCAATGTATTTTGTTTGGCATTTTCTTAACTCTAAGTGCCAAATTCAACAGCTTTTCTCTAGAACTTGAGGCATAGTGGTACTTGAATGAAAGGTCTTTTTACGAGGAATACAAATCTGAGATCCTAATGATGATTCAGACTAGTTTGACTTCAGTAAATGAACTTTAGACGTGATTGTCACTGTGAGAGTTAATTTCTAGTTTTCAGTGGACTTATCTGGAGAGTTATCTCTTTTTTTTGGAACAGCAGTGACTACATTTACGTAAATTTATTTGGACAACCAGGCATACTGTTAACTTAACTTCAGATGTCTTTATTTAATTTTACGAAATGCTGTTTTAAGAATGTATGCAGGAGCATGCTGAAGAGCTTTTTTATTTCTGCACACACAATGATAAATACAAACACCTTTTTTTTCACAGTAGAACATGTTTCAGCATAAAACAGTCCTCTTAAGAACATCTTATCTAAAGGTGCATTGAGATGTGTAATAATGTAACCACACAGACAGGGACCATTTTTCTCACAACAACGGACAGGTTACATATTTGAGAATCAGTAAAGGTGTTACTACATGTATGTAGAAGTGGCAACAAAGTAACACTTGGGCATCTGAATTAACTCATTCCACACCATTCATTGATTTTTCCGTATATTTACCTAGATTTAAGACGACAATTGCACATTTAAATTCTCCACGAAAAGAGCTTTCATTCAAGTACCAACATGCCTATAGTCTCAAGTCAGTGGTTCTGGCACTGTGTGGCAAGTCATGTTGCAGCTGTCCTTGTGGCAGCTGCAGCATGACTTGCCAGGTAGTGCCAGAACCACTGACCAAGACCTGTGACCATAGTATGGAATGAGTTAACCCATTCCTGGTCAGAGTATGACTGAGTCAATAGCTTTCCTTGGGGGTTGGGAGCAATGTTCCCAACCCCCAAAGGAAAGCTATTGGCCTAGGACATGCCATCATGAATGTTCTCAGATACAAGTCTCAGCAAAATATTTTCTAGTGACAAGAAATTTAGGGAAGAACTTAAAGGCAGACAACTGTATACATTCAAGTGCTTTTTGGGCTATTTGAATGGGAAATGGTTAAGCTCTCACTTTTTCAAGCTGATGCTAGCAGCAATACATACATATATATATATATATGTATAACTACAACTACTTCTGTTATTTTATCCAGCCAATTTGAAATGTTGAAATACATTGATCATAATACTTCTACATAAAGACAACAATTAAGCCATACATTTATGTA
The DNA here is from genome assembly GCA_964020975.1 of Hermodice carunculata. Lineage (NCBI taxonomy): Eukaryota > Metazoa > Annelida > Polychaeta > Eunicida > Amphinomidae > Hermodice > Hermodice carunculata. The sequence continues at coordinate 82,885,428 of OZ026616.1, read as the reverse complement.
AATAAATTTTTATTTCCTATGTGTACATGTATGTCAGTAGTATAAACACTTTTCATGCTGTAATTGATAACACCCCGTGGTTTTATGAAATGAACTAGGAACCAGAAATGGTTCACAGTGATATCTTTTGACAAAGTAAGCCATACTATTTACACGTGTCTTTTTCAATGGTTCAAAGATCTTTGATTATAGTGGATAGGCAAGGACAAGTTCCCGATTTTACGTGCAGTTTTGATGCGAGGAGTGAAACCTATCCACAAGTAACTGCCACAAAAGTGGTAGCCAAAAGCTATGTTTTTAGATAACTTTGGAAGCAGATGGGGGAAAAAATGAGCAACAGAGAAGCAGGTGCATAATTGTGGACCAAATCACACCTACAATGTGGCTGGGTATCACCATTCAACCGATTTCTTTTCAAGTTTATTGGCCCATATCCATGTCAATAAAAGTAGGAAAAAGTACAGACACTTCTCACACACAATTATTTCTGTATTGCTGAACAGCAACTCATACATACCGTTACCATATATGTCTGTGGATATTGTCACATGAAGGTGCACTTTTGACTGTGTATCTATCAGGAAAATGAGGATAAGGTGTCATGTTGGAATATCACATCATGTGGTGACTCCAAGTACTCTTCATTGAATTTAACCCCTATCATCCAGCGCATATTTTATATATATATATATATATATATATATATATCCTGGAGGAAGTTGTGTGTGTGTATATATATATATTGATGTGCATAGTGACTTTTAGTTTTTACATGATGCTTACTTCCCTGATTTGCTCTTTGTGGACACTCTTCCCATTCATTATATGTTTTCACCCTTTTCTGGTCAGAATAAGACTGGGGTTAGTTAATGAGTTAGTAGTGCATGTTTGACAAAGTGCAACCAACCGGTGATGAGGAAACTGTTTCGGCATTACATCAGGATATGTTTTATCTACAATTTTCAGCTAAAATGTTTTCTATTGTGTAATTTAAGTGACAACATTAAAACAGACAACAGGGTACTTATGGGCGCTTTTAGGTAATTTGAGCTGGGAAGGGCTACAGCTGTCATGGTGTGGGGTCAGCAAAAAAAAAAAAAAAAATTAAATAAATAAATAAATTAACCATTTCAGTGCCAAATTTCGGACTGAGTCAACAAGTTTTGTTTTTTTTCGTGGGGGGGGGGGGGGGAATGCAAAGTGCTCAATGTGTGCGGAGAAAAGCTGTTGACCTGATATATTCTCTCGGAAACTATAGACATATTGGTACTTGAATCAAAGGTCTTTTTATGAAGAATATGAATCTTGGATCCTTGTGATAATTCAGTTTAGTTTGACTTGAATCAGTAGACTTAGGTAGCGCTTGGTACTGAAAGAGTTTAAAACATAAATGAGTAAAAGTGCAGCAAAATAAAGGCACTTCATAGTGTCAAATATTTAAGTTGTTACCCATGGTGCTTTGTTGTTTTTTGGGCCACACTACAAAAGATGCCTTTGTAACAGTAATATTCTTCTATTATGGTTCTCAATCATGACAGGAAAACAGAGGAGGACAATAAAGATCGAATAAGCATGCGCTCAAAGGAAGAGTTCATGTGAGTAAGACTTGACCCTCTCCCACTTGAACTGGCCAAAACTGGCTGGTAATCAAATTAGATCTCCTTCAATGAGTTTGTCCTCAATTTCACCATTTACAAAATATAAATTTGTTGGTGAGGTTCTGTCACAATATTAAAAAGCTTTAGATCAGAGGTTTTCCTGGATGAGGGACAGGGGTAAAGCTACCATCTTGTACCAAGAAAAGCTGTTGACAGTTTTATATCAAGGCATAAAGGGTTAACATCAGATAATTGTTTCCTGGAGGAAATTATTGAAAAAAAATACAATTGGTACAAAAATCAAGGGCCATTCAAAAGTGACCTACATTAATTTAATTCTGCATTAACGTGATCTTATAGATTATCTGAATTGTAGATTATTTGAACCAAGTAGAAAATTGAACCACCGTGGGCTCCATACTGAATGTAGACAGAAAGTGAGCAGATTTCTATTTTCACTGGATTAAAAAAAAATGTGCTTGCTGGTAAGAAAGCTTACAACTATTTAACAGTGAGTCTTCAAAGAAGTATTAGGATATCCGGGACCGATCGAGTGACATGCTTTCTAGTCAGCAATGCTGTCAAACGGTGCACAATTTTGTCTTTGTGAAAGACGCACACAACAAAGGAAACAAATCCCCCCTGATTGAAATATTTTGTTATCAGACTTGTTGAACACAGTATTGACATACACACCAGAAATGATAAACAGATTTGAGGAGCAATATCTGGTTCAACAAAGGCTGCCTGAATATGTACACATGTATGCATACCCATGAACTTGGATAATCTTACCAGACTTCAGCCGATAGGCCCATTTATGGTTTCTGGCAGAATCGGGCACCAGTAAACATACAAAGAGTATCCTATTACCCGAGTCACCAGGCAGACATAAAATCCGAAGACAAAAGAGATTCGTGTGACGTGTAGAGAGGTTGTGTTGTTTTGCCAAATCAGCTTGATCTGAACAAAGGATGGTTTCCTTCCCTTTTCAGCATAAAGTACTTGAAAGATTAAGATTTTCTGTGAAATCACAGAAAAATAAATAAAATCTAGATCAAAATCATGTAGTTCCATTGGCCTCTCCCCACTACATAGTATTAGTTCATGTTTATGATTGAAAAAATTACTGATATCCAAAGGTATCAATTAAATATTGTCAACATAATATTTTATATGTATATATCATAGTGGGTATAAAGTGGAGCTACTTGTGGATGAATATTAAGATACTGTGCATCTTGGCCTTTTTTTTTTTTTAAATACTTCTATTGCAGGTGAACACTGGAAATGGATACACAGAATTGTACTGAGGAAAAAGTATGGTGTTTAGGTAACAGTAAATTAGACTCTGGACCTATTTCTGTGATGAGTAATGAAATCTACACTCTACACGGAACCAGTTGTATATTTCATATGAAGTGATATGCTGACCTGAATGTTAAGTTCCTCTGATATTTACGTACATGTGTCTCTTACAAAGAAATATACCAGAGGTATGTAGACTTAACAAAATAAACAGGCCTTTCATGAGTCATTCTGAACTTTAAAAATAGATGCACTTTAAAACACATTACACTGTATGAACACATATGAATTTATTTTCATTAGATATTTAGTTTCACAAACATTGTGCAAAGCACAAAAATAAAAGTCTTGCGTAATTTATAATGTTCAAACTGTATACCCAGTTTGGTGCCAAGCAAATTTGCCAAAATAATTTGTGTTAGACCACACATTAGATCAAATATCAAATCTTCCAAAATTGATGGACTGTGAAATTAAAGTAAAGGATTGTCCATTATTTTCACTGGAATACAGACAGTACACCAGGTGGGAGTGGGCTCCTAGTGTTGTGCACTTGCAACAGTGTAACAAAATAATGATTAAGGAATCACAAATCTGTGGCTTTGCTGATGGTGACCAGGAAAAAAAAAATAGAAAAGACTTGTGTTGAGAATCCAATAAACATTACTGGTACATCTGCACTCAGAATGAGAACCGAAAGTGAGCCATGCTTTTCCAGACCTGTACCTCTTTCATTGTTAGTGCAGTGAACCCAACCCGGGGGTGGGGGGACGGTGGGGGTGTCATCCTTTTGAAACCCAGGAAGTGCACTGGGGGGGGGGGGGGTTGTTAGTAAGAGAACTCTGTGTGCTCTCTTGAAAATGATGAAAATGTTGATGACACAAAAGAGTTGTTTCTGACTCATAGCTATTTCCATGATAATTACAGTTGTTCTGCTTAAAAAAAAGTTATACAGCTGCTGGTTTGACATGATGCGTGCTCTTGAAATCCTTTGTGACAGAGAGCATGTATTTTGTGTTTATTTTTGTAGCTATTTCCAGCTGTGCCAGCACCTTCCTAGGCTTAATAATGCATTAGCTTCTGTCCTGATGAGACCATCATCTTACTTACCTATAATGCAACCATTCACTCTTTCAGTGCCAATCATGACTTAAGTTAATCTACTTAAGTCAAACTAGTCTGAATTATCATTCGGATCCTAGATTCACATTCCTCATAAAAAGACCTTTCATTCAGGTACCAGTATGCCTATAGTTCCAGAGAAAATATCCCTGGTCAACAGTCTGTCTCAGTGCCAGTTGGGTGCATTGCACTCAATGCGCGCTGAGAAAAGCTGCTGATTCAGTCCAAAATTTGCCACTGAAAGATTCAAGCTAGTACCAGGTTAAAGCTTATTTGTTTTTTGCTGTTATCCATGCTCAGGTCCTCCAAGTTGGAATACATATACCTTTTATCTATCTGTTTGTCTGTCTAATCATCTGTGCCCATCCATCTTTTTATTTATATCGATGTACACAGGGACTACTCTGACCATTAGCCAATTAGCCAATGCTAATTTTTCTTAAATTTGTATAAATAAATGTTAAAATAGCTAAAAGGTTTTAACTGAATGTTTAGAAGGCAACAACAGAATCTTTGATAATTATGCCTATATTTCCAATATTTGGCTTCAGAATTTTGATGTCTAGACCTGCCCCTGTCTATACATACATAAGATTTCAGTAACTTTTCCTTTAAATATATAGATCTGCTTGACAAATATATTTTTCAAAATGCTTTCATTTTGATTATGAATGATGTAGCCCCAGCTGGTTAGCACTTGGTAAATAACAGCTTTCTTAATGCTTGAAAGGTCATACTTTCGGACCAAGTCGACAAATTTCCTTTGGGCACCCTGTGGGTTAAGCATCCAGGATGCCCTGCGGAAGGTTGTTCATGCCATGTTATTGTGGGGGTCAGCACTAAATTTTTACGGAAAATATTTTGAGAAAAGACAATATTTAATAGAACAGATGAAGATGACCTTTGAAATTACCAGTGGGTGCAAACTGGGTTGACTGGGGGAGTCATGAGCAAAGCTGTTGCCATGGTGAGGTCATACATAGCAAAAACGTAAATAGAGCGAGATTAAAATTTGTTGAAGAAGCTAATTCTGAGATCCATCCAGATGCATAAAAGGTAAAAAAAGTCTGTGGTTGGTTTATTTTGTTGCACAAATCTTTGAAAAACTGAAAATAGTTTGAGAGGAAATAATGTAGTCTTCTATTGTGCTGAATTAGTGAAGTTCCTGGAATGTTCTATTGTGGGGAGCCCACGCAGGAAATGTAACAATAAATTATAGCTGTTTGGAATGTCATTCATTAGTTTCATGTCTCATCTCTTCTCATCATATAAAAACAATTACTGTAAATACTCTTTGTCACTTAATTCAATCCCCCCCCCCCCCAAAAAAAAAACAAAAAACAAAAAACAAAACAGGCCAAATACAGCTGTTGGTCAAATGTCATTTGTGTCAATGTTTTTGCTTTCGATTAATTTCAGTGGTAATGAAAAACTGTTCGAATCAGAAATGTAGATGAGATGAGACCTATCAAGACAAAATCACCAAAGTCAACAGCTTTCCTAGGTTGGCATATAGTAGCAAACTTACACCATGAAAAGCTGTTGACTTAGTCTTAATGCTAGGGAGAGAGATTAATGTTTTCCTAGTGTACATGCATATAGCCACAATTTTCTTTCTTTCTTTTTTTCTTTCTTTCTTTCTTTCTTTCTTTCTTTCTTTCTTTCTTTCTTTCTTTCTTTCTTTCTTTCTTTCTTTCTTTCTTTCTTTCTTTCTTTCTTTTTTTTCTTAATGATATGCCTATGTAAAATTTGCCAGATTTGTACTATTTATATGCTGTATGCTATACTGATATTTTACATTGGCACCCACAGTAAAATATATATGTACACTGTATGTATGTATATATGTGTGTGTATATATATATATATATATATGAAATTCATGCCGATTTTTATTCAGCTTTTTTTCATATACTTGATAAAAAGTATGGTTCAAATAGCATGCAATAATTACATGATGGTATTGTTTAATTGAAAGATGCCTTACATTGTGACATTATTACATATATGTACGCAGCTCATTCTGGGAATGGATTTAGCCTTTTTTGCACCCAATGCAGGCCCAAATGTACTGCTCAAAATTTTAGACTTGGCCTTATTTGTAGATACGAAAACTGCAAAGCGTCTCAGTGAGATAAGCATCATGCACCCAATAAATATATTTTTTGTACATGCAAATTAGAAGTTCATCACTACATGTATATATTTCCATGTTCAGAATGAGAAAGGTGTATCCATTGACCTGTGATCTAGATAAATGACAAATATGACTGAGTGTGTTCAGTTGAGAGGCTTATTTAGCTTATTTTGATATTACCAGGTCATATATGGTGACTGACAAACCACACAAAGATCTATTTACAAGCAGAATTTATTTAAGCCTTCCCCTCTTGAATTAAGACTAAATCAAAAGCTTTCCTTGGCATGGGTTGGGCACTAAGTGTTCAACCCATTTCAGGCAAAAAGCTGTTGAAAGTGTTTTCCATTCTAAGGAAAGCTGTTGTCCTAGGGCAAGCATATGACCTTGCTAGGTCTCATCTACAATTCTTTCTCAGTCAAATTGTTTTTCTTTATCGTTGAAATTAGTTGAAAACACAGAAGCAGACAATATTTGACCACCAGCCTTTATTGGCCAGTTTCAGGAGGAAAGGGTTAAGAAAAAAAACACTCCCAAGTTACACAGGAGATAGTTTATCTTTGATGCAAGACTGGGAATAACATTTGAGTGTATTTTAATAATGAGTGAGTTATACAGGATGTGTTCAGTCATATCTGTTGTGGAAAGCACCATACCACAAAAATGTGCGGGCATCCCAGGTTTTATCACAAAAGTTTCAACAACTTAGTTGCATAATTGATTTTTAAACATGGGTAGTTATAGTGCAGTGTGATATTAATTATAAACATTTTTTATGTCCAAACTCCATATGTCTTCAAATTTTGATGTTGATTTATATGTTCAATTGAAATGTTGAGTGATATTTTGAACGTAATGAAATAATCTATTATACAAATTTTGTCCTTGTAGAACATGAACCATTAGAATAACAGGACTATACAGCTCTCTGAGTCACACATGAATGTATCTGTTGATCGATCAATCCGTCCATCCATCCACATACACACATGTAAATATCTTCATTGTGTGTGAAGTGCTAAACTAACACACAGATTCATCACAGTACATTTATATGCAACAGCTGATATTTTACCCCGATATTGGTGCATACATAATTGGACGCCATCATTATGGGTGAACAGGACCTTAGTCAGATGAATTACATTTTGATCTCCCTGTTCTTAATTACACTTCGATTGTACTGGGCTTTGTTCCTTTTATTTTAATTTGGTGTATAATGTCGACGATCAGTTTGTTTCAGACTGGTCTAGTGATATTTATTCATTTTTGCCCTGTTCTTAATTACACTTGGATTGTACTGGGCTTTGTTCCTTTTATTTTAATTTGGTGTATAATGTCGACAATCAGTTTGTTTCAGACTGGTCTAGTGATATTTATTCATTTTTGCCTTTGTGTACATTAGTTACTAATGTACTTTTTTGTTACCTTTTCAAAATATTTTTCAATGTCTATGCTGTCTTTTACACCATCTTAAAAATTGAATTCTACATGGTCAACTTTCATGATGTTCGTGCTCCCTACTTTCATTAACAAATGAAAACATTTTTGTCAAATTTGATATAAAGTAATATTTTGTTCAGCTAGCCATGTCAATATTTGTGACATGATGTAAGGTCTGGGATACTCATATTGCAGTGAGTTGACCCAAATATTGTGTACAATTAACATACTGTATGTAAAAAATTCCAATATAGGAGACCTCCAGTATTGATTTGGTGCTCATGGCACTGTGGTCATTAAACCTGTAAATTAATATACACAGCAAGATAAGGCACGTGTATCTTTCAGGTCACTTGTATCGAAAATATAATTGCTAATTTTGAGTCAGTATCAGTCTTCAATTTATTTTCAAGTATGGACACTTATGCATGAAAAGTTGAATAAAAATGATCTGCTTTGTTCAAAAAACAGATAGGAATCAAGTACATTATTTGTAAAAATATATCTAGGCAAGCGCAGCGTAAAGCAGAGAAAACCACAAATTAATGCTGGCAGCACATGACCTGTAAGCTTGATGAGCATATGTGTGGCTGATAGAGCCCCCAGGCCAGCCTTCTTGCTTCATTCCCTCATACTTATTATAGGGGGGGAGGGAGGCAGGGAAACTGTTAGGGAAGGGGCCACTGTTAATTTCCCCGGTGTCCATCGTCCAGCTAACAACAACAAAATATTTCACCCTGTTGTAAGATAAATGAGCAATACATGTATATTTGATTCTTTATAAATATTTTTTAGAAGCTTGAAATGTGCATGCATAAAGTTCTTTTTAAGTAAATGAATTCTGTTTATTTCCCCCATGCCACCCTTTATTATTACAATTGGTCCCATCAGCGTCACATAATATGCATGTGATGTTTTCCCCATGTTATTTATTACTCACACATATCATTAAACTTATATTCAAACGAAAAAACGAAAACATTGTTGACATATCCCATGGCTGTTCTATCTGATCTTTTACACAGATTGAGGGAAAAATTTGTGGGATATTGAAAGACATGCAGCTGGTGTTAAATTACTTAAAGTGGTGGATGTGCAATCTGGAAGTTGGCGCACAAAGAAAGTGGGTCAGTACTGGGTTTGCCTTCTCATCTCCCAACCCAATCTCAGCCGTCAATATAATTTACTGCCAATCTGGTTCAAATCAAATTTAGGCTGAACCAAATATTTTATTCCCAATATCACAAATTCATAACAACCAACTGCCAAGGAAGAAAAATACACCAAAATCTTTGTATTTTGAATAATATTTTGAAGAAATAAATGCTGTGGACAGAAAAAAAAATGACTTAAAGGAATTTGCTGTGCAAATCTGAACTGCATATGCAATTGAGAGACATGTACTTTCTATTTGCTATGAATAGAACAGTGAATGCATTGAGGTCACACTTGACAGAGCCTGTTGCTTGTAAAGGTTGAAACACAGTATTACATTATGGGCTCAAGTACGTTGTAATTTCAGTGTGGTCTTACCGTGCATGCATTTATTGATTATTAGCAGTAATTTTAATGGTGTAAATGTGCATACATATATTGGTAAAAAAAAAATATATGCAGATAAATTATAAGATTTCAAATGAAATTGTTCAGAAGTTTTGTTGACATATGGTCTCTGGTGTTTTATTGTGTCCGGGATGATGCATAATTACATCCATACACATAAGACTTAATCGCATACATTATGCAGGTATTCGAGGTGAATAGATCAAGTAAAGTATAGCAGTAGAATATGTATGTACAAATTGTAGGCTGTCATCTGTGTTAATATACATGAAGAATTTGATTAAAATATTGGTTTGAATTATATCATAGGATTTCAGTACATTAAATTGCCACAGTTTGACCTATTTTTTACATTTGATTGAACTTGGACATTATGTTGTGCAGTGCAAATTTTTATTATATGTATAAACCAATCATAAATATTTGTATTTATATTATATATATATATATATATATATATATATATATATATATATATATATATATATATATATATATATATATATGGAAAAGCAATGTGTCAATACTATGCATAAATTCATATTTGATGGAACATTTTTATGTCTCAAGTAAGGAAGTTAAATAAAATGTTGGTAATGATGGAAATATTTTATAGGTCATAAGCATATTTATTATTCAAGCCAACTGCTGTACAATATTGGAAACCTATTTTGGGGAGATAGGGCCTCTATGTCTGATGCGTTTGTGCTCAGATACTTAGGAGGTGGAGTATATATTTAGAGACAGTCTGTCTATATTTAGAATTCCCATATTTTACTTTATTTTATTTTTTTTTTTAGGGAAGATACTTATGTGCTATTGCTGTTTAGCTATTTATTATATTGCATAACAACGAAAGCAAACAAGCAAATAACGGACAACAAAATGAACATAAGGTGTGTAGGCATTGTCCATATTTTTATTTACAGGTCAGTTGACTTACTCAGGCAAAACTTCCAAAACCCTTGAGTTATGTGCATGATAAAGAAAAAAAAAACATATTGCAATATGTGTAGAGTGAAATATCTGACTAGTATTTATTACCCATTCAAATGAAGTTTATACATAATTCATGCAATAAATATACATTACTATTACAGATAACCTAAGTTTCAGTTTGTTTGACCTGTTGCGGGATTCTATATTTGATAGTCTATTACAGGATAATATGAGACAATTTCTGTGCTGAGGCAAAACGACAGGGGCAAGGAGAAAGGACAAGAGCTAGGGCAGGAAAAGATTACTGGTTCAACATGCACACAGTGAGAGGGGCCATTCAGTGCCGTTACATAAGATTATGTTGATTTATAGGAGGCAGTGCCTGAGGCACAGTTGGTATGCAAATGAGCACACTGATATTAGTACTCCATGCTGGCTCACTGCAATTTGTGGGCTAGAGGAGTCCATACCTCTTTATGACATCAGCTTCCATGCATGCTTTAAAATAATTACCAGAAGATTTCTGCTGCTTCAGATCCTAGAGGACTCACCGACAGTTCAGATTCCTCTAACATTAATGTATGTTCACATCCTATCATCACAAATGGAAAATTACAAGTACTTTTAAGTAAAATGTAGGTGTAAAAAATCATATTTATAAATTGGACAAGAGGAACTTCATGTTTTTGGAAGTTCTGACGCATTTATTGATGGTTGAGTATGACCAGGTTGGCAGAAGCCTTGAGGAATAAGATTTAGGTTTTACGTACCTCATCAGTCAACATGCATCAGGTCCAGGCTAGCAAGACAGCTCAGCACCTTTCCATTTATTGCCTGGAAAAGTTTTATGGAGGAATTTGGGCATATATATATATATATATATATATATATATATATGTATATGTATATAATTGATGGAAAGTAGCCCATATAGTGCTAATATTAAATGACTGACACAATGAATAAGTTTTCATGAGACAATGGCAAAAAAGGTACATTCATAGATAACCCTTTGTGCCAAATAAAAACTCAATAGGAAATTGTTTTGTGTGTGTGTGTGTATCTAGTAGAAAAAAAAATGCAATATTTGTGATTACCGGTATTCTTCCATTTAATGTATTTTGTTTATCTTTTAAAACTTAATAAAGTTTGTACACAAAAACATTTTGGTTATAATGTTGTACCAGTATGAATAATATACATTTGCATGGAAAAAGTCCATACACAATTTGATGACTGTATAACCTCAAAATAAGGACCCTAAATGTGTCCAGCATGTGTACATAATTACAGACTACGTCACTGAAAGTGCTGTTACAAGGTTTTATCATCACAACCAAAAAGGCCTGGAGGCACACCAGACTCAAGAGACACCTGGTGGTAGAGCTACAAACAAAGTCAAACATAAACAATCAGGATATCCGGGAGCTGGTGGTCACAGGTCATTCTGTACCACTGCTCAAGTCATTATTCACACTCAACAGTTTCCAGAAGTTTCCAGGAAATACTATGACAAAGTACTTTCATACTGACGCTGTTTGAATAAAAAAGAAAAAGAAAAATGGAGGGAAATCAGAGCTAATGTTATGTTGCTGTTGTGATGAAAAAAGTCTTAATTGTGTTTTGGTTTGTCTAATAATATACCGTGATATATAAACCCCAAATGATAAAGGTCTAGTCATCTTATTGGTTGGATTTTTTTTTTTTTAATTTAAAATGCAAGAAAAATTGGTACTTGTATAGTCAATTTAAATACATCATTGAGTGATTAAGTTATAATGCTGAATAACTTTGCATAATTATACTTGTTGTTTAAAATGAAAATAATTGGTCCATTGCTGCAGGCACCTGTCACTCCCACAGATTTCTCAAAGTTACAGTGTTTGGCTTAAATGGATGGTGCAGCACGTGTTTCATGTGATGTCATTTTGGACAGCCACATGACCAAAATCATGCATAGGACAGTTGCTGCATTTGTTAATATGTCACGGGTACATACCATGGTCCTTAATAAAATATAAAACTTTCAAGTTTATCAAATTATTTTTTGATCAAAGTGATTTCTTCATCAGTAGTTTCATTTGTGGTGGTTTGCATTGTGTTAATTGTTAAGTGTTGAAAACAGAATTTGATACCACTTTTTTAAAATACTTGTACTGTAACTATGATTTTTCACTACAGTGACATTTCAGAAATATATATTATGTACCTTTTTGCACCAGCATTGCTGTCTCATATTTTAAGATTAAAAGAGGAGCAACTAGAAGTCCCACCTTTTAACTGTATCTTGCTCTCAGCTAGACAAATATCAAATTAAAATGATGATGATGATGATGATGATGATGATGATGATGATGGTATGATGATGATGATGATGATGATGATGATGATGATGATGATGATGATGATGATGATGATGATGATGATGATGATGGTGGGTGAAGTTTCAAGGCATTATCTCTGGAGACTTGAATCAATAGCTTTCCCATGTGCACTGTGTAGAGATTGATCAGGGATAAGCTATTGACCAATTGTGGTGTGCTATTCGTGATGACATAAAAAAAAGCAGGGGACAGTTACATGAGGCGCTTTGTTGGAAAATGAATAGGAAAATGTTGCATGTGATATATAGCCATTATCTCACTCATGGTTCAGGTCAAAGTAAAGAAGGTGTGTCAAACACACTGGTCTGTGTGGCAGCAGCACCTGCTTTCTGTCATGGAGGACCCCCCCCCCCTTTTTTTTTTTTTTTTTGAACCAGTGACTGAAAGTTTGTTTGGCTCCCAGATGTCCCCTCCTGTAACAGGTGATTACCAGGGTAAGTTATCTGTTGTGCCATCTAACAGTGACATGTTTCATTAAAACTGAAGCAGAATTTCTGCTCTTTATGTTTCATTTCAGGACTTTTTTAACAACTATCTTACATTGCCAAATAGGTCCAGGACATGGCTATACATTTTGAGTATCAAAAGCATATTTCTTGAGGACATTGGGACTAAAAGGCAGTCAAGTGACATGAAAAATGGGTTGATCTGAAGCCATGCTGAGGAGAGACTAATGTCTTGATGTTGTTTATTCCAGAAGGCAAGGGCGTGGAAGCCAGTGCAGTGACAATTGTCAGCTTTCCTCAGTACTGCCGCTACAGAACTGTCCTCAAACGACTAGAAAACGTTACTGATAAATGGCTGAAAAATGCTCTAGTGAGTGCCATAGGAGGGTTCACAGTCAACAAGAAAAATGCACGAGTTCTGTTCTGCAGAGACACATTTGAGCATCCAGAACTACAATGTCATGAACTTAGGCAAGATCACTTAGGTAAGTGTTTTAGATTATACTGGCATCCCATTGACTCTTGCCTCTTTAAACCAGCCAACCCATTAACCATTTCCCCCTCAAACTAGCCAACCCAGTAACCCTTTCCCCCTTCATCCAGCCAACCCAGTAACCCTTTCCTCATTAAGCCGGCCAACCCAGTGACTCTTTCCCCCTAAAGCCAGCTAGCACATTAACCCTTTCCCCTTAAGCCAGCCAAAACTGGCAAACGGTTGAAAGTCATCTCCTTGAGTAGTTTGGACTAATTTCAATGGGAATGAAGAACCATTTGAATGACAGTTGGTGGTGAAACCTATCAAGATGACATTTTCCAGGTCAACAGTTTTCATAGGTGTGTATTAGGTGCTCAAACTAATGCCAAGGAAAGCTGTTGACTCAGTCTTAATTCAAGCATATAGGGTTTATATTAATAATATCCTCCGTACTGGTATTTTAAGAGTCATGAAAGTTGGGGCTTTCTTTCACGTGGTGCAAATCTAGAATTCTACAGCAGTATCAAAAATAAGGAACTTTGCCTGGAAATTGTATATGTGAACTACAAGTCAAATTACCAGTGTATGTTGTTCTTACAAATTTTACATGTTCACTGTAAGATTCATTTGATTATAGTTGCTCATTTGTAGACAAGAGAATGTTTTGCCTTATTTCTAATACAGTGGTGGCTGTGTTGAAAGACCACCCTGCCTTGAGAGACCAGCCTTTGCAGACATGAGAGAGAGTGAGTGAGTGAGAGACAGAGAGAGAGAATCAAGTGTCACCATGTCACTTCATCAAAAAATACAGTTGTGGTGTACATGTATTTGATGTATTGTGAAGCATTGCCCCGGATTTATAGAAAGTAAATATTTTGTATACCTGTACTTGATTAACACACACACATAAGGAAGAGCAACTTGCAGGTAAGTACACAAGTGTAGCCTTATCTGTCTTCTTCTTTTGTTTGTCTGTCTTATTCTTCACTTTGTGTAATATTTTTTACCTCTGGTACAGTGTTTTTATTAGGTTCCTGGTGTACTTTTGTGGTTGGCAGTTCTAGGTCACTGGCAGCTATAGTCACAGTTCTTTGTCTGGTGGTACTTCTTTTTTTATTTTATTTTTTTACGTATCAGGTCTTTGTGATCGTGCTCATTTTCATAGTATAAGACCTGGTGTGCAAGGCAGTATTGTTTATTTTGTCTGTCTGTGATATGTACATCATCTGTCACTATTTACATGTGATTGAAAGTGGTGCAAGTAATTGTAATTGAAATCTATTGGATCTATTCATTAAGTATTTTCAGGAGTTATGTCTATTCTGCCACTAAAAGAAAAAAGTTAAAATTGAAATATTCCCAGGTGTCATTGGCCAAGCTGCCCTCCTTCAATGATGAAACCTTGTCAACTCACTCCAGTAGCTGACACTAATTTTATTGTTAAAAATGCTTGTTTGAAAACTCTGCTTTGTGAATTGTTATTTTGTGGTTTCAAGCACACTTAAATAAAGTAACTTTGGTGTCAGTATGTTTTAGACAGTTGTTCAACAACACCGTCAGTCCATTAAATTCCAAATTTAATATCAGACTGGAGAAAGCCAAGTGCGTGTAAAAAGATGGACCTGTTTATGTGTATGGTCGCCTCTTGCACTGTTATGCATGTACAAGGGATACAGTTCAAAAAGCTTCGAAAAAATTGTGCTTTTCACATTACACTTTTCAAAGTGGCAACATGGAGCAGTATCTTCAGTTATAACTAGAAGTGTGCTCTCACATCAAAGTGTATAGAGCTATTTATTCCAGATGTGAAGATTTTTAACTCTTCTGATGCCAATCACGTCTAAATTTGATCTACCATTTTTAAAGTCAAGCTAGTCTGAATTATCATTAGGATCTCAGATTCGTATTCCTTGTAAAAAGACCTTTCATTCAAGTACCAGCATGCCTATAGTTCCAGAGAAAATATCCCAATTCAACAGCTTTTCTTAGAGTGCATTGGGCGCAGTTCACCCAATGCGCATTGGGAAAAGCTGTTGACTCAGTCCCAAATTTGCCACTTGAAGAGTTAGCAATTTTGAGAGAGGGGGAGAGGTTTGTGAGTTTATTTTCAAAATTAAAATTGCTGTGGGTTTTCAGAGTTTCCTGACTGTTCCTCGTCTCTTAGTGTGGAGCTAACCCAATGCCACCTTGGAAAGTTATTATTGTTAAGGCCATACATCCAGTGGCACGTAGATTCCAAATACATGTATGTGTGACCTTTGTAAAACCAAATGGAAATAGTGAAGTTATGTTGATGGTAACTGTTAGAATAAGTTTTAATGGTTACTGAAAATGCAAAATAAAGATAGTGTAGTTGTTAGCAGACTATGTGGACATCAAATTGAAATGTTTTTGCATGAAGATTACGGGGCTATCACTGGCAACTGTTTGCCCTATTATCATTGTTCACGTTTGGCACCAGGGGCACTTCAAACATTGAACTGAAATGCAGTTCATTGTTGGGCTTGCATTTGGAATGTGAGAGCTTGACACATGTACCTATGAGATTATAATAAGTTTAGAATATTCAGCATCAGTTTTGCTTTTGTTAAGTAAGAAAAGTTTATGGTGGAAGGCAATTAAAGCAAAAATTGGATATTACAGTAAATTTCCCCATTATCCAACAGAGGCAAATACTTATGATACCGTTAACACTTGAAAGTTCAGTATTGAAATAAAATCTTAAATCACAGAAATAATATTGTAAATTTCATAAACCAAGTTGGCTTAAAGTAGTTAAACATATAGAGCCAAAAATCTAACATCTGTAAGCCTATGGCTAAGTGGCTAATGCACAGCGACGGCCCAGGTATTACTCTCGCATTGTGGTTGTGAACTGATTAATTTTTTTGTGTTCTTTTTTCTTAAGGTTTTGCTTTCCATTGTTTTTTTTTTTTTAAATAAACGATGAATGTGAAGCTTGTACATTTTTAGCTCTGCTCACCTAAGGTCGCAGGGCTCATACGATCTCTCATGTCTGTCTGTATGTTCATCTATCTGTAAAATTTTCCTTGTGAACACGATATATACAGTGCACAGTTTTCAATTTAACCCCATACAACTGTCAGGACATGAAGGGCATAAAAATCTCAGTTGAGTTTGATTTTGGTGGCACCACCTACATTATGTAATATGTGGGTCAAAATGTGAAAATCTTGTGACCACTCTAGCATCCTTAATTTTATAAGGATCTTCATGAAATTTTTAGTGGGATTGTGGAGGAGGTCAAAATCTCAGTTGCCTATGATACTAGTGGCACCACCTATAATTTGACAAAATATGACCCACTATATGTTGCAAGATATAAAATTATGTATCTTGAAAAAAAATTGAGTTAGACTTGCAAAATAGGATTGATAGATTATGTCCAATGCTAATGTTTTTTGTACATGGTGACCTTGACCTATTTTTGTAATGTCGCCAGGCCTGTAAAGTTGGAAGAGGTGATTTTGTAATGGCGGGGTGTAGCTTGGGCATCAGTGGCAAAGAGAAATATGTGTCCAGATCAAAATTACACTTGAGTACATTGTACACAAAACTTTATTTGGTGTGGCCTACTTTTTGGGTCACCATAATCTAATGATTATGAAGTTCCGTACTTGTTCAAGTTTCATTGTTATGCTTTGGTAACTTGAAAAGTTATAACTCAATTTGAACAAACAAACTGTGTATTGAAAGGTGGAAGCAGAGAGGACATTTTGAGCGTAACCATTTTTAATCCAAGGTGAAGTTGAGCAGCATTTGGCCACTTGGAACATTGGGGTCATGCGTGAAAATCTTGTGAATGCTCTGCACCCCACAGTTTTTGAGTTAGGCCCATCTAATTTCAATGACTTATGAAGTGTATGAAAATCTACATTGATTTGATTCTGGTGGCACCACCTACAGTATTACATGTATGTAATATATGGGTCAAAATGTGAAAATCGTGTGACCAGTTTAGCATCCTTAATTTCTTATGGATCCTCATGATCATGTAGATTCCAAATTTGTATGACCTCTCATGAAATTATGAACCAAAATATACTGAACAAGATAAAATTGAAAACCTAAAAAAATAATTAAGGTAGACAGTCCAAATTCATAGGTTATATAGATTACAGGGTTCATACAGGTCCTTGAAATCCTTGAAAGTACTTGAATTTACTACCTGCTTTTGCAAGGCCTTGAAAACCTTGAAAATCAATGTTTTTGCAATAAAGTCCTTGAAGAGTACTTGAATTTGAAATGTCAAATAATGCACCTTCCTCCAAAAGTTAGGTTAGCTCTATCACTTCCTCCCGTGTCACTATAGAAACCTCCAAAAATGGACAGCAAGACACAAAAAAGAAAATCGATCAAGTTGGAAAGTCCTTGAATTTTGGTAAAAAAGGTCCTGGAAAGTCCTGGAAAAGTCCTTGAATTTGAAAGCTGCCAAGCTGTATGAACCCTGGATTATATCCAACACTATTTCTTTGAGAATATAGATGAGTGTGACCTATAATATATAGGTCAAAATGCTTGTAAGGTTGAGAGAAATGATTTGGTGAGAGCAGTGTGTAGCTTTGACATCAGTGAAGCAAAGAGTGTATCTGCCAGATCAATATTTCTCTTGAATTTTGCATTCCCAATAAAACTATTAATGTAGTAATTTACCCAACCTGCTCTTGTTTTGTTTCCGGTATTTACATCACATATATTGTAATACATTACAAGTGAGCAGAGCACTAGGCCCATGGGCCTCTTGTTTGGGGACTGCAATTTCTGAAGATCATAGTCAACATTGAGTTTATGCATATATTTAAAAATTTCATTTGAGACAGTAATTCCAGTTTGCATTGATTTGTTTTTCAGACACATCAGATTGACATTTTTCTGTTGTCAACATTTCGAGTAGTACATACATGTACATGTAACTATATATTTTCCATTTGTTTACATCATTATGTTGTCGTCCAGGCACATGTTTTCATGCCAAATGTTGACATGTTTGGTGGTGCAAGGTTCAATATTAACATGACAATAAATTGTGAACTTCCAGTTTTGATCTCTATAAATAAGCCTATGCCATATATATATATATATATATATATATATATATATATATATATATGGCATAGGCTTATTTATAGATGCCATGGCATAGGATCATTGTATTTGATGTCAGTCTTATTGCAAGAATACAACTTTAAAAGTGAACTTTTTTCCCTGCGGCATTTTGCAGTGAAGGTAATTAATTAAAACTAATCTCATATCAATCTGCCAATATATCATACCTGAAGGAAAGTTTGACATAATTGTATTTTCGGCATCTTGACCTTGAGGCAGGGAACAATGTTTTGGGCAGACACATCTGGCACGCTTCGGTTATTTTAGAGGTTTGCAATGAGCTTCCTGTCTACTGTTGTTAAAATGATAGAAGTGCACACTTTTATGGTGGGGTTGTCAGAAGGTGAAAGTATATACATGTAGAATCTCATATATTTCGTTGTCTGCACATTACAAATTTACCTTCTGTCAAATTCTTTCCTGCTCAAAGTATCCATATGGCAAACAGAATCTGTATATAATGTTTGTACTGAATTTCTGTCTCATAGACAGAAAAATTTTGAAATTAGAATTGTAAGTTAATTATATATTCAGATTAGACATCCATGTTCAACATTTTGGCATGTTGTAGTTTGGGTGCATAATGCCTTACCTCTGCCAAATAATGTTGAGAGTCAGCCTACATGTATGTGGCCAGGAAAGGGTTTAGACCATGTCTTTTTTTCTGCTACAAGTGGTCTCTGGTGATAGGTGGTTTGTCAAATCTCAGGATATATGGTCTACAGAGAGTTTGTCCTTAGAGCTGATCTTTAATGTTGTATACGTTTTTCATTGGTGTTTAATAATAATTATGAATCCCCCCTGTGAGGGGATGCGTTTCATGTTTAGTCCCGCCATCTCAGCCGCTGTTGCCGCATACATTGTATCTTATTTTCCTTATATAGCTCTCCCCTCTTTACCTTTTGCCACCTAATTTGGTACAGGTAATCTATTGGTCTGGAAAATCTTTCCCATATAATAATATATACCCTTGAGTTCAAAGGTCAAGGTCAAATTGTTGTGGCATTTTTCTGCTGACTGAACAATTTTCACATATTGGCTTATGCCTTCTCAATGGTGCATTGTATTCCCTGGATTGCTGTTGAACTTTAATAAGAAATGGGCTTTCAATTTGTATGGTTTACCTCAAACCAGAGTGACCTTGAAAGGTCAAACTGCATACATTCCTGTTGATTACTTAGGAAGTCAATGGGGATTGCAATGCTTATTCACATTTTCAGTTTCATCCCAAAACAATTGGCCAGATTCACTTCAAACTTGGTGGGGATGTACATAGGGTAGGTATCTACCAACTATCATCAAATGGTCATTCCTCCAATGCTTTTTGGATTTTTTATGTGCGTTTTTTTTTTTTTGGTAATGTTTGCTTTCTTATTTTTTACCATGTAAGTCAATGGGATCTGTGATGGTAGTTCACAATTTTACTTCGTAAAAACTGTAAGCCAGATTCACTTGAATCTTTTGGTACAGGTACTCCATGGATTTTGGTAATTTTTTTCATAGGATTGAAGATGACCTTCAGGTCATAGGTCATAGGTCAAGGTCACAATGTCTTGCAAAATAAAATGGTTTTCCTGCCACATCTTCAAATGGGTATGATTGAAGTCCATCAAACCTAGTGGCTATTTACCCAGGTGAGACTTTCCTTAAACTTGCTCAGAGGTGACCTTGAGGTCAACGCTCAAGGTCATAGAGCATGTCAACGGAAATTAAGTTTAAAGTTTCCCTGCACTTTGCAAAGATTTGGTTATGAGTGACCTTGAGGTCAAAGGTGACTGTCACAGCTGTTGGGGATGCATTATGTTTTCACATGAAAAGCTCAGCTTCTAGTTATCACTGGGGGTTGGAGGAGGCATCGGACCACAAGAAATGGTTAGGTGACTAATTAAGCATATGAAAAGCCTAGCTGACTGGAGAGACAGGTGAACTTTAGAAAGGCAAGAATTTACATCACAATTTCATTTAGCTTTTCTGCAGTATTATTTATAATTATGTGATTTGTGGTAACAGGTGAAAATTTGGTTGTTATAAAAAAAATAAGCCCTCAAGTTACAGAACTTGAAGAAGTAGACTTGTTTTCAGTTCTGGTCACAGAGCTCATGGGATCACTCATGTCTTTGTATCTATCCATCCATCTGTCTATAAACTTTTGCTTGTGAATGGGATACAGTCAACATTTTTCAAGTTAGCCCCATGTCACTTTCAGGACATGTAAAGAAATGGTGTGGGAATCTAGGTTGAGTTCGGTGTTGGTGTCATCACCTGTGGTACTATGTAATATTTTGCCAATATTGGACAATTTTCAGAATATTGTTTTTTTGAAATGTTTTTCATAAATCATCTCAAAATCTGGTGGGAATGTTGAACAGGCAAAAAGATAAAAAGGTAACAAAATCAGTGACTCCTGTTACAGTATTACGAAAGAAATGAACAAAAAGGTGTTTAAAACATCAAATTCATTATGTTGAGAAAGATGATAAGGCTAATGATATCTAATGTACCACAAACTTGACCTACATTCTCAAGGTCACAGAGGGAATATATGTCAGGAAATGAATTTTGTGCATGGTTATTTTGTCTGAACTTGTCCACATAACCCTTTCGCGGATAGCCTTGCACATGTTTATTTGGTATGAAAGTGACTTCCACCGCACAGGATGCTGGGATGCGAAGAGGCGCAAGCTGCAGAGTTGCCTGTCTAAAACGCTGTGTTGCTAGCATTTGGAAATGGACTGTAGCTCAACAGAGAGCATACAAAGATCATAGAAATATAATATTAAATGGCTTTAATATATATACTCTCGAAGGGTTAGCTTTTCTGGCTGATTGTTTAGCTTTGAAGTGGAAAAAATAGCGATGCAACTTTCCCAACTTTCATGCATTTAGCATGTAATAGATAGGGAATGTGGTCCCTGACCGCATGGTGTCTCTACCAGTGCCCCCTTCCTCTCTGGGAGCAGATACGGGCAAACTCGTCAATTTTGGCATCTGCGTAATGCGTTATGTGTCAAAATACCATTACAGAAATATTGTACAGACAAAAGTCTATGACATGGAGTCATGGTGGTCCCACTGTATTAAGTAGTATCCTAGGCGTGAAAAATACATTAAAATGATTATCTTGCTGATGAATTCAGGTGCAACTTCTAAATTTACACCAAATATGCATTGGGCCAGTGGTTACATTTTTTAAAGTTTTGAATGACCTTGACATAATTTTCAAGCTTGTTAAGGACATAGTAAAGGATGCATACACAATTCTACATTTTGAGAAATGAAGGCTGGCAATACCAAATATATGATAAATATGTTTCATATTTGGAAGTTAGATATTGCTTAGGGATAGTTCAACATTATCATCATTTTTGAATTAGTACTTAGGGTACTAAATTTCATGACCCCCTCCCTCCCCCCAAATTAGTACTTTAAAAAGATGATTTTCCACCCCAAATCATATCAAAATTGCACAAAAGAGGCCAAAAATTGACCATCATTTTCCATATCCTGTGAAAGTGTACAGACCCATTTAACCCCCTCCCCCTTGCGTACTGTAAGTACTAATTCAAAAATGATGAAAATGTTGAACCATCCCTTAATATGGGTGACTTTGTCCTACTTTCTCAAGGTCACAGAGGAATACATCTCAAGAAATAGTTTTTTTTATTGGTCATTACATCTGAACTTTGGCACATATATCAATATACCATCACAGGAATATTATGCAGACAAAAAGCTATGATGTGGAGTCATGGTGGCACAACTGGTGGTATTCAGTGGAACTAGCAGCCTGGGCATTAAAAGTACATCAAATATGCAGTAGGCTAATGGTCAAACTTATGTAAAATTTTGGGTGACCTATTATTGAGGCCATTAAAGATGGAGTAAAAGACACCAAATGTGACATTTTGAGAAATTAGATGGCTCACAGTAACAGTACCAAATTTACATAAAAGCATATAATACATGAAGTTTGATATTTCATAATGTGGCTCTGACCTTGACCTAATTTTTCAAAGTCATGGAGGGAGTGCATGTCAGGAAATGATTTTATTATGATGCCCATGACATAATAATATTGATAAAACTGCAAAACGTATGCCAAATATGCATTAGACCAGTGGTCAAATTTTGTGATATATTGTGTGACTTTTGAGCACGTAAGAAGGGTACGCTGAATTCAATATGTTGCTGAAGAATAATGGGAGCAATAGCAAGTGTACCACCAATGTGTGTTCATTTGCAAATTGTATGTTGTATCATATGAATGACTTTTACTTATTTCTCAGGGTCATGGAGAGAGTGCTTTTCAGGAAATGAATTTTTGGTAATGGTTATCAGATTATATGTCAGCAGAACATTGGGCTTCTGGGCCTATTGTTGATTTAGGATTAAATAACGGGTTGTGGAAAATCTAAATTGCACAAATAAAATACATCAGAATTTGTCTTATGTATGTGTAAGCGGTGTCACTTCGATAGCCAGCCCAACAGTGTCATGAATGTGGTGTTACCGGGTACTTGTACTATCATGTTGTTTTTGCTGAACTAAAATTAAATTTTGGTTGTGTAAAATCTGTACTGTGAAAATCAAATGTACATCAAAACGGAAAAAAACCTTTTACATGAATCCTGTTATTTACACATCTCATCAAATTGTGGAAATCATTCTTCACAGGAAACCTCAGTGTTTGTAATTCATGGGAATCAGTGTTTTTTTCAATACGAAAAGGGCAGGTATTTTTGCCGAAGTGTACACCAGTCTTTTTTAAGAAATGAACCTTCTTCACTTATAGGTGCCATATAATTAATGGTGTAAGTCAAATAAAAATGCTTTGTCTTATGGGGTATCTGTAAGTTAATTGTGCAGAAAGATGGAAGGGATATCTTGTTTTTCACATGTTTATTAAAGTCCTTATTTAGGAATTTAATGTCCTTTCAATTGCATACATCTACAGCTGATTGCCCCTTGGATGACGGGCATTTTCAATGATGTCACATAACGACATCATGTAAAAGTGCCCCTCATCAAGTTGAAATCACACAACAGTGTCTTACATTTCCATTCAAGAAACATGGTAAGGTACTTTAATATTTATGTGTTGATGGTTTATCTCATTGTTCTTGTGAAAGAAATAATTTGGACATGCTGGGGGGGGGGGCATTAGTAAGGTACAGATTTTAGGCCTACATTTACCAGCACAAGCCAAACCAGTCTTCATGTCGTTACTCTGGTACTGTAGTAGAAGGTTGCTTTGATTGCATATGCACAAGTTCACAAAAATGCGAAAGGGTTAAATTAGACACTGAGAAGTTCCAGTCTGTCATAAAGACTTTAAACCCCTGGCGATGGAATGAACAGTTTCTTTAGCAAGCATGGGGCACATTGCCTCAAACCCTTGCCAAGGACAATTCCAAGTATTTTCTAGGAGAGTGGTACCTGTGCATTGAGACTGTCCTTACTACCAGCAAGAGGTTGTCTAATATTGTAGGTGGTTTAAAAAAAGGCAAACTTATCTTAGAAATAAGCCGACAGCTGTGAGAAAAAGCAGCCTTAAAAAGCTACACAATCACTCACAAGAAGACAGTCTTTAAAACGGATATCACTGTAATTAGATATTTAGCCACAGATATTGAAGCCAAAAATATGCTACAGTGGGGGGCTGTTTTGGGTGATTTTAGTAAGGTATGGATTTGGGGATGGATTTACCTGTTGCATTCTGCATACTATCATATATTTTACATGATCAATATCAGTTTGAGCCTATGCTGGTTGCATGTCTCATCAGGGGTGGATGCAGAATTTTTCCAGGGTGCGTCTGGGGTTATGCTATCCCCCCCCCCCCCAAAATAAGCACTGTAAATTGGAGCATTGTGGTGTATCCTGGGGGACATCAAAGCCCATTTGCAGGGGCATTTTTTTAAGCATCCAAAGGAGATCATCCCCCCCCCTGCTTTTTGTGCTCAGAAATAAATTCATTCTCACAGATTGATAACCAGTGATATATTCATTGCAGTTAAATAAATAAATCAATGGAATGGGATTTTCATATCTACCAATGGAAGCACAGGATTGGTTGATAATGTGTCAGTGTTTTTTTTTTTGTTTTGTTTTTTCTTTTTGTTAATTGTTAAGCTGGCACTAGAAATTTTACCACTAGCCAATTTGGCTAAAGCAACATAAGCTTTTCGCCCAAATGGTGACTATGTCAACCAAAGCTATCTGCAAAATTCTACATTTGAAGATTATACTTCATAATAAAATAAGGGGTCAAGTTCATGGCCCTTGAGTTGAAAACAAAGATATTTTTGTGCGCAATCACCTGGTCATAGTATATTACATGTATTCACAAACTACACAGTTTGAGGTAGTGTTTGGAAGCATCATTAATCATCAGTGACATGATTACTTCTCCTCCCCCACCCCCACCCCCCACCCCATGCCCTCAGCCCAAACATTTTACTTAACTCTTTCAGTGTCAAGTTTTGGACTGAGTCAGCAGCTTTTCTCGGCACACATTGGGTGCATACCAATGCACGCCAAGAAAAGCTGTTGACCTGGGGTATTCTCTCAAAAACTTTAGGCATACTGGTACTTGAATGAAAGTTTTATTTTACAAGGAATACGATTCTGGGATCCTAATGGTAATTCAGACTTGCCTGACTAGAGTAGATTGACTTTAGACGTGATTGGGATTGAAAGAGTTAAAATGTAGATGAGAGCCATCAGGAGACCAGGCACAAAATCACCAGTGAGAGCAGTTGACTCAGTCCTAGTCTGAATGGAAAAGAGTTAAAATGGATCAAGATCTGCAAGATATATTTTTGACTGACTAATATGGCACAAAGCCAAGAAGGGTATTGTGGTAACCATAAACAAGGGATTGTCTCTCGCATTATTTTCTGACGGACATACACCTATAAGGCAGCTATGTGAATGTACATATGATCAAGGACAGGAAGGGACCACTCTGTAGTTGGTTATAGTCACTCTGGAGTCCAGAATGTGCATGTACAGTGAAACCTCATTATAACGACACCATCTGTCCCCTGAAATTGTGTCACATAACTGAATATGTCAGATAAATGAATCACATAACATAGAAAATGTACTTTTTGTTCCTTAAAATGTGTGTCGTTAAGTGAATATGTCGGAGATCTGAGTGTCATTGTAATGAGTTTTGACTGTACATGTACATGTACATGTTAAAAATAGAAGGGAGGAAATGTCGGCAAGCAGCCCAGCAGGTGCAAACCTTGCAGATTTATGAGTGTATAATTCAGATGTATCAGTGTGCCGGGCCTGCAGTCTCGTTAATCCATCAGCTCAGAATGGAACAGAAAGTGTGCAGATAATTTTGTGTTGCATGCTTTAGAAGTTGTATTGTGCTTTTACTTTTGGTTTACCTCAGGGAGGGACCCATTATGTTTTGGGATCATTGATTCAGTCCATCTGTCCGTTTCAATCAGTCCATCCATCATTTGTTTGTGAACACAATGCCTCCATATTTACACACTGCCTGAAACTTAACTTGACCTCATTTGTACCTTGACACCGTTTCTGGACTTTATTACGTCATGGTAAGTGTGACCTTACTTTTAAGGTCACAGGACCCATGGATGTATTTGCAAAAGTAGGCTCGCTGGTCAATGCTTTACACTGAAGTGCCTCTTTTTAACTGTTTCAGTGCCAATCACATCTAAAGTCAATCTATTAAAGTCAAAGTAGTCTGAATTATCATTAGGATCTCAGATTTGTATTCCATGTAAAAAGACCTTTCATTCAAGAACCAGTGTGCCTATAGCTCCAGAGAAAATATCCCTGGTGAACAGCTTTTCTCAGTGGGCATTGGGCACCGAGTAAAGCTGTTGACTCAGTTAAAAATTTGGCACTTATATAGTTAATATTAATGACATATGTACAACAAAAATCAATATATATTAAAAAAAATATTGTTTGAGCTTATTTCCCCATGTTATGTACCGCTCAATTAACACATAAAGTGTTAATTTGAAGAAATTGCATAGTTTAACCACTTTAGGAAATGTCCCTATATATTTTCACAGTCCCTATTCAGGGCTGTTGGAGCAACTATTCTGTTGTTCTAATTCTAATAAGCCACAGATAAGCTCTGGTTGACCCATAGAGTCACCAACTTTCAAGAGTTTCCTTGTAAGAAAGACTCCTGTTTTCAAAGAAAAATCAAAATGCTTTGAGACAAACATCACATCTAGCAGGAATATGTATGTCAAGCCACCATTGAAACATAACAATAGCACATGTTTTACAGACCAACATGCCTATCCCTCTGTATAAAATAGGCAAACGCAGTTATTTCTGTTCGGTTTCCTAACTGATGAGGAGAAGATATCTCCGAAATTTGCCATACGTCAACACCAAAAAGCCTCCTCCACCTTCGGCCTTTGTCCTGTCAGATTTGCTTAAAAATCGATATAACTTGTGAAGCACCTAACTCTTACTGAAATTAATGGTTTATACAATAAAAAATCTCCTATCACGTCCTTGTATGATAATTGAGGACTTTCCCCCACAGGTGGAGACACTGTGCCCAGTTACTTTCTCACTTCACTTCAGAATAATGATAGCTGCATGTACCAGCACAAATATGCACAGGTTCTCTTCATATATATTCTAATAGTCAGCATCTGTGTGTACCACATAAATATTTAGATTTTACCTTTAAGTCAAATATCATACTGATAAACATGTCACATGTTGAGCCTTGGTAATTCAAACATTAAGTGCACATGTATTGAGAACCATAGTCAAATCTCCCTATCAAAAATTAGAGATTTGTTTGGATTCAACAAAGTAGTTGACCCAAAATCTTTTGCCCAGCACTGATTAAGTTGCTAGGACAATACCAGTTGGCACTCAAACTTTTGTAATAACTGATAGCACAGGAAAAGTCTTAAATGTTCTTAGATTTATACATGCTAATTATTATGGTCTGACAAAGGGTGTTGGGCATAGGTTAAAACTTTTTGTTATGATACACAACTTTTGAGTTATTTTGCTATGTTTGAGTGACAATCATTGAGCAAATAAGGAACAGTATTTTAACCATTCCCCCTTGAATTAAGACTCAGCAACAGCTTTCCTCCCAACCCATGCCACAGAAAGCTGATGACCTGGGGCATGTGATCTTGATAGGTCTCTTCTGCTTTCATTAGTGTTGAAATTAGAGAAAACACTGAAGCAGACGACATTTGACCCAGCCAGTTCTGGCTAGTTTAATGGGGAAAGGGCTAGTATGTAATACATGTATATGTGTCGGTTATGCTGCTGCTTTGGCCTGTACATACAAGGAGGTTGTCATGGTTACAGGCAGATTCCTTTATCAATCAAACGTGGTAAAAATATGTTTCTTTGGCCAAGCTAGGGGAATGGATAAAATTAACTGTGTGTAAAGTCATGGTCACGTTCCTCAAACCCATACTGAATTTGATATATTGAGTGGCCCTATATGTTTTCAGGACTTGATTTGTGTTATTTGTCCCATGGCAGTTTTTGTCTAAAATTGGTAGGCAAGTAGTAGCTTAAAACATTGTTACTTGTCCTGCCTTTACTCATTCCATACTATGGTCACAGGCATTGGTAAGTGGTTCTGTCACTGCCTGGCAAGTCATGCAGCAGCTGCCACAAGGGCAGCTGCAACATGACTTGCCAGGCAGTGCCAGAACCACTGACATTAGACTATAGGCATATTGGTACTTGAACAAAAGCTCTTTTCATGAAGAATTTAAATATGCAATTGTCATCTTAAATCTAGGTAAATATATGGAAAAATCAGGGAGTGGTATTGAATGAGTTAATGTCAGTCACAGGTTTTGGACTACATTATTTTTATGGCCAGAAGTGTTAGTTACACAGTCGATGGTCCCTAGGCATGCTCTTATCAAGGCAGCTGCTTACAGTCTCTGTTGCCTGGTGACAAGGTCAGAGATTTTGGTAGCAAATTAATATCCTGTATAGAAACTATATCCAAAATATTGAAAATAAAGCTTTGGTTGAATGCCTTGAATGTAAAAACTGTGATTATTTACACAAATTAAAATAAGCACATTCATCTACTAACCATATCTGCTAGTTTACATGGATGTAGTTGCCAAGAGATCGAATAAGTAACTTTAGGTCGTGATCATAGATATATCAGTGCAGTGAAACCTATTTTGAGAGACCACTCTTAGGGCAGGCTAAAAAGTGGTCACATAAGGCAGGTGGTCTCTCAATGGAAGTGCGATAACATGGGAGAGATAACAAAAGGGACTTTGGAAATATAGCCATAAATGGCAGGTGGTCTTTCCTTACAGTGGTCTTTATAAACAGGTTTCACTGTATTCACATCTCTGCCTGGGACAGAGTGATTGTTACAACAGGTGCTTGCTATATAGAGGCTTGGGGGTGGCTGGCTGTGACATTGATACCAATGTACAGTGGGCAAACACTGCATGAAACAACGCCACCTCACCCCTCAGAGAAGTTACCAGCAGATACATCTTAATGGTTCCTGGTTGCCATCTCCTGATGATAAATGTTGGGGGGTGAGTCTGTGCATCAAGTTGATCGCAGCTTTTAGCCTTTGCTATGTATCTGTTTTCCCTGAATGTTTGTCATGTATGATTCCTAACATATAAAGGACAGAACTCAAGCTGCAGCGGCTGTTTAAACCAAACATGTGTTTGGTAGAAATATATGCTATATCAGATTGTCTAGTCTTTGAAATATGATGATAGTCAAGCCATTAATTCTGATCACTAACTTTGGTGAGGGGAAATTGGAATTTCGTGGTCTTGTTGCTGAACATCAGCATGTAAATGGTATACGTAATCATGATATATTGATGTTTAGAACAAGTGGAATGAATAAGTCATGTATTTGTTTTTGAATTCAAAGGGAGTGCTAAAAATTTAGTGATACCTATTCATATGTGTGAAAATGATGTAATTTGAATGTCCCATCAACTCTCCCCACATAAATCTAGGGTTTGACTAATTACGTGGCATTATAACCATTCCATAGATAATGTGTCATTCAGTGGAACTTAAAATGGATAAAATAGGAAATTAACCCTTTCCCCCTTCAACCGGCCAAAATCGGCTGGTGTTTAAATGTCGTCTGCTTCAATGTTTTCAACTAATTTCAACAGTAATGAAAAACAATTTGACTGAGAATTGCAGATGAGACCTATCAAGATCACGTGCCCTAAGTCAACAGCTTTCCTTGGCATGGGTTTGGCACTTAGTGCCCAACCCACTCCAAGGAAAGCTGTTGACTCAGTCTCAATTCAAGGGGGAAAGGGTTAAGTAACAACAATATGTCAAGACAATTTTACTAATAACATGAAGAAATGTGTTGGGAAAAAATCTCATAAAGTGCCTAACGGCAGTATCTCCAATTAAGATCATCTCTCCAAAAAGACCATTTCTATATTAAAACCATTTTTAGTCCCTTAGATGGTCTTAATGGTGAGTGTATGTGTATATGTATATGTATATGTATGTATATGTGTATGTGTATGTGTGTATATATATATATATATATATATATATATTTATATGTACAGTGGTACCTGTTCCAAAGACCAGCTAATGTTTCAGTGGCTGCATAGCGTTTTCAGACCACCCTTTCATGACAAAAGTTTATTTCTCTTATGAATTTGCTTGTATTTTAAGTACATGTGCAATAAGAGGTGACTTTTTGCTGGCAGTAGACTGTCTTAAATAGCAGGCACCTCTGTACATATACATACCTGTCAACTCTCCCCTGACATCTGGTGGGAGTCTCCCACTTTTTGTCCTCATTTTTAGACTTTTTTGGTGTGATTTTAGCCAATTTTAGAGAATCTTCCTCCATAAAAATCCATTTATTTCATCTTGATTCTTTGTTAAAAATAAAAGCTTACCCATAGGAAGACAGTCTCTGTAATTCTTATCATAGAATGTTGACAGGTGTGTGTGTGTGTGTCTGTGTGTAATATTGCTGACATTTTTTATACCAAGAAGAATTTGTTTATGTACAATCTCGCTCAGCTTGAATCATGATTTTATGTAGCCTCATACTTAGACCCTTTACACAGAAGTACATGTATCCCATGGAACTGTTTTGGCCCTTAAAAAGGGATGGTGGGATTGTGTATGCATTAGTCACGCTGTGTGTGCATAGCATTGCACAGTTCATGTCAGATGTACCTCTTTATTTGTAAGTACCCATCTGCAGTAATGACAGGCAGCAAACAACCACTTTGCTCTTTATTTATCACATTTATATCCTGTAATGTGATAAAATTGGTGCAAGAGTTGTGAAAGGATGAAATATTGTCTTTAATATTAGTAAAATGCCATGTGTATGTAGAATGTGTCTTTGAAATGATTGGTTAATTCACTGTAATATTTGTACTTTTTTTTATTACTCATTAATAATTTTGAGACATAGAAAAAACTGGAAGTCACATTTGGAACACTTTATAAAAAGTATACGTAACCGATGAAAAAAAAACTTTTGCAGATATCCTTGTAGAAAAAGTTATATGCAATGGTGCTTTTGTTATGTGTGCTGTAGGTTGAACTCGCGTGCTCGTAACCCCATGACAAGACAAATTAAGTTCCCCTTCCAGCCACATTCATCTTGATATATGAGGCGTGATATCTTTCCAAACAGGAGTACCATTGTGAAAAATATCTCCATCTTTATATATAATATGGGTTTTTTTATAACATTTATGTCAGGCCAGAATGTGTTTAGTCCATTATGTTTGTCAGTTTGAAAATGCACATTAATAACACAGTACAGCCATCCTTTAAAAAATGCTTGTAATAGTTAACACACAGGGACAGAGTCTGGCCTTTGGGGGGTGGGGGGTGAACTGCCTAATGTGTATAAATAACTGTATTTGCCATGCTCGACAGGGGTTGTGATGTTTGGAGATTCAGTCAACCAGCAGCACTTGCAAGCTTTGTTATAAGGCCGCTATTGGTTTATGAGGCATTTTCCTGAACACATTTTAACTTATTCCATACCAGTCCCTGATTTTTGCGTATATTTAGCTAGATTTAAGACGACAATTGCATATTTAAATTCTTCATGAAAAGAGCTTTCATTCAAGTACCAACATGCCTATAGTTTTAACCCTTTCCCCCTTGAATTGACACTTGAGTCAACAACTTCCCTTGGCATGAGTTGGGCACTAAGTGCCCAACTCATGCCAAGGAAAGTTGTTGACCTGGAGCATGTGATCTTGATAGGGTTCATCTACAATTCTCAGTCAAAATTCTTTGTCATTACTGTTGAATTTAGTTGAAAACACTGAAGCAGACGACATTTGACCACCAGCTGGTTTCGGCCGGTATGAGGGGGAAAGGGTTAAGTTGTTGGTTCTGGCATTGCCTGTCACCATAGTATGGAAGGAGTTAAGCTTGCATCACCTATCTCTTGCATTATAACTTGTCTAAAATCCAGGGGGGCATGTATAAAAAAACTGGTTGTGAATTTTAGAATTTTGCAGTGCAGAGCACACTCGCACACAAGTGTAACGAACTCACTGATTTAGTACAGTCAACAAACTAATAGATATAGTGAACTTTTAATCATAGTAACATGATGAAATGTGCATGATATTTCAAGTCTCTTTGCAGTTCAGAGGCAACAGTATTCTGAATACTTGTAATCTGCATATCATTTATAAGCTGTGAAAATATATAAACAATTTTTCACAAATAATACAATGTACAGCTATGTTTGTTTTCATGAGCACCGGTTTCAGTTCAGAATATGTTCGGTTAGTGCTGATGTTCACAAATTGGTACATATGACCCTGGATTCATATATAAAGTGAAATAAAGTACACATTTGTTGAAAGCTAACAAACTGGAGATTCTGTTAATCACAATTTTATAATGTCAGTTGATGGCAGTGTTTGTGTAATGATTACACAAAAGATCATTATAGTTTACAACAAATATTGATTCAGCGCATTCGAGTTTGAAGATGTAGGTACCTCAAAACTGCAGTAAACTTAAGTTTATGCGATAAATAAAAAAAGTATGTCTCAGATCTTTAATTCTTTAACCCTTTCCCCCTTGAATTAAGACTGAGTCAACAGCTTTCCTAAGTGCCCAACCCATGCCACGGAAAGCTGCTGACCTGGGGCATGTGATCTTGATAAGTCACATGTACTTTTCTCAGTCAAATTGTTTTTCATAACTGTTGAAATTAGTTGAAAACACTGAAGCAGACGACATTTGACCACCAGCCGGTTTTGGCCGGTTTCAGGGGGAAAAGTTAAGTGCCAAATTTTGCCTAGAAAAGTTGTTGACCTGGGATTTTTTCTCTGTAACTAGGGCATGCTGGGACTTGAATGGAAAGGTCTTTCTTTTTATGAGGAATATGAATTTGAGATCTGAAGAAAATGTAGAAAGCTGCATTGAAAATTAATATAAAAGATTTGAAAGAATGAGGATCAGTTATCTACGCTTTTATAATATTGCTGTGCAAACACTGATTCAAAAGAAACATCACCAAAATTCTACAGCATGAATCTTTAGTTTATGTGCTATTCAAAAATGAATACATGTACTTAATTGTACTTTTTAAGCAAATTTACAGTGTTATACATGTATATAGAAAAGAATCAGTCAGCGCTGATAATGTATATCCTTACAGTGAACTCGTTTCATGTTCAATTGTGTCCCTGTTGTAAAGGACTACCACCCTAGGGCACATTAGGTAGGTCATGATACATTGTAAGCTGCAGCCAAGGTATATGAAAATGAGAGGATAAGATAACAAAAATTGCACCATTCTGCCAGTGGCAGGTCTGGAAATTTGTGATTTTTGGGGCAGGGCCAGTAAAATTCTGCTGCAAGCAAAATCATAAAGCATAATGATGAATATGGCTGTAGTCAGTGAAAGAGACATCTTCAGATGGCACAAATTTTGAACAGGATCATAACAATGGTGTAATGTGAGGGTGGGGATACAGTGAAACCCTCAGTAAAGACCATGTTGTCATGGCCAGGAGATACCATCTTAAACACAGTTGTCTCTGTCTTGCAAAACTACTCCAGTGAGAGCCCACCTTCCTTAAAAGACCACCTTTTCAGGATACTTGGCTAATGTTTAATACTTTCATGTAATTTATACCTCCTATGAAAGACCACCTGTCTGGAAAGACCACAATTTGGATATCCCTAGAGGTGATCTTTCAAAGCAGGTTTCACTGTATATACAAGTCTTGTAAATCTTTCAGTGCCCATGGCGACTGAAGTCTAACTACTTAAAACAAACGACACTGAATTATAATAAGGGTGCTAGGTTCATGTTCATTGTGAAAAGACATTTCATTCCAGTACCAGCATGCCTGGAGTTACAGAGAATATATAGTCCAGGTCAACAGCTTTCCTCTGTGTGCTTTGGGTGCATTCCATTGCACCCAAAGTGTACCAAGGAAAGCTGTTGACTCAGTTCAAAATGTGGCATTGAAAGAGTTAAATAATACTGTGAATACATTTATTTTCACAGGCATTTATTTTCACGATTTTTGCATTTTGGACCTTTCACTGAAACTTTAAATTCACTATTTTTGTTATAATTCCTATCAATGCCATGTTAAAAATATGTATCACTGGGTTCTTATTTTCACGGTTTGGAAGCATCAGCGAAATAAGCAAAAATAAGAACACGGCAAAATTAAATGAATTCACAGTATATATATATATATATATATATATATATATATATATATATAAACAATTTTCATCATGCACAAAAACAAATCAGCAATGCTGCGTGAGTGACAAAGCTTTCATTGAGAAACATAATTTATGTATTGAAACAAAAGTAAAGGGGGGGGGGGGGTGAGGTGGGATGGGTGCCCAGCTGATATCAGTGACACAAAGTTTAACTGTTTCATGAATCCCATAGTTTGCTCTGACAAAATCAATCCATTGGCCTTCCCTCTCATAAGGTCAACGTTAATGCAGACAGCGTGTAGCCTTCTTAAGGGAGTGGCCTTGGTGTGTCTGTGTGGGGTTGGCACAAAGGGGATATAAGGTTAATGCTACACTTTCCACCTAAGGATGAATGGAACCTTATGAGGACAGTTCCACTGTGCTATGCATCATCAGGTTATTTTTTGGCTGGACAGGAGGAGTTTATAGCTAGGAGGGAACCCTGAACATTATAAATGTTCTAAGGTGATGGAATAATTGGGAGTAAATAAAGTGGAAATGTGTGTAATCAAAAATGTCTTCTATGGTTTTTTCAGTTGGTATTGAACACATGGCCACTTGTTGTTTGGGTCTTATCAGTGATAACAAACCATTGTACTACATGTATATATAAACAACTAAAGAAGAAGAAGGTTATATTCTTGCAACTATATGTATTTATGAAAGGTATCCACCATTGATTAAACTTGTATCCGATGTTTCTTTTTCCAGCTCCAAATCTGAAAGGTAGGCCAAGGAAAAAGCGCCACCGGTTACGAAGAGATCCCAACTTAGAATCAGACTCAAATGACTCCGATCCTAGTCCATTTAGAAAAGAGAAATCCACCTGGAATGGCAGGGTAAGTTGTCGTTAGACTTTGTCAAAATTGATGACAGGAAAGCTGAGCAAGTGTGAAGACTTACAGAGTTGTTGCTAATAGCATGCTGACAAAATCCACATCCCAACCTCCCTTCAGATTGGCCTGCCTATCCCATGGATGACCAATCACATGATTATGCCACTGTACCCGTTAACTGGTAGGTCATGCTTGTCTCGAGGTGGGGATGGGGGCACTATGAAAATTAAACTGTTACATTTATAGATATTTCTTTAATGTCTGCTTAGCAGCCAGAAATCTTGCAGTTGTAAACAGGCATTTTGAAAGGATGTGCTCAGAACTAATGGAAATCAAATACTAGGTGTCACTAGTAAACTGCTTTTGGCAGCGCGCACACAGCTGCCGCCAGTTGAACCAGTCCTCTTAGTAGGTATGTGAGCAATTTCTAATGAATTGATTCAATTAGAAGATACAAGGCTACAAAAATTAAAGAAATTATTTGCTATGAACAACGTCAAAACATTGGGCTTTTTACAACTTCTTTGTTTTGGCTGAAAGAGGAAAATAATGAATCAACAATAATTCCTTGCATCTTTTGCTATCTTTTTTGTTACAATTTTATGTGTCTCCTCAATATGTCACCTTTCAACCTGCTGTTTGGGTGCAATATAAAGACAGGTTTTATGGAATATTCAGTTTGTGCAGACTATTTATAAGTGAAGCCTATTCAGCACCTGTGTCCTATGAACAGCCCATTTGCTGTGGGTTAAACCAGGCCAAGCTGAGAAAGTCAATTTCACCCAGATGTTGCAGGTCAACCAAATTACTGTTCATGTCGTGAGGTGCTGCCATCTGTGTACAAATTTAGAACTAACTGGCTTGTTCAATTGTTGGAGTGATCATGAGGATTTTATGAACCCACAGAAAGCAAAACAAGAAGAAGGAACACTGCATCATGCCATGTAATATCCAGTAACAGTGTCCATCCATATATATATATACAGTAAAACCTCCCTATACCGAACACCATTGGGACCGGTAAAAAGTGTTCGGTATAGTGAAGTGTTCAGTATTGGGAGGTTTGATAACATTGAAAGTATATATTTGGGACCGAGAAATGGTGGTCAGTATAGAGAGGTGTTCGGTATAAGGAGGTGTTTGGTTAGAGAGGTTTTACTGTATATGATTTTGTTTACTGATGACCTGGGAACACATACAAACAAGCAGGGCCATAGCAGTATTATCATGGCGAGCAAAGGCCTCAGGTTCAATTGGACAGTGGTTGAAATTGTTTTCCAATAATTAGTTGTTGTTGTTGTTTTTTTTGGGGGGGGTGGTCATACTTTATTTTTAGAGAGTTACTCAGTTACAGAATCATCACTTATCTTCCATGAGGCCTTTGTAAAAGTACAGATGAAGATACAAAATGTTTAGAACCAAACAAAAATAAAGTAACTAACTATAACAATGCAATAATCCAGGTCACATCAATAACAAATCATAAAAGACATGCAAATGTTGCAAAATCAAATATCAAGACATTCTGAACTTCTCCTTAATGAAATCAGGTGAGACATATCTTTTCTTATATATAGAAATACATGGAGATTCTCTCACATTATATTTATATAAGCTATTTGAAGTGGAATAGGAACACAATGTTTAACTCATTCCACCCTAATAATGTTTCTTCTCGGTAATATCTAAATGTCATCTGGTACTTATATTTTGCTAATTTAGGGATTATTTTTGAAAATTTTGGATGAAACTTGCATGGAAAGTCATTCCAAATTATATACCCATGATCAACAGCTTTCCTTGGTGTGCTCTGGGTGCCAAGGAAAGCTGTTGACTTGGTCTTCTGTCGGGGTGGAATGAGTTAATGTAGTTGAATCTGTGGGCCAAGAAATCAGCAGCTTGATTTGCTAGTAAACAGGCTAGAACACTGCATTGATATAATGTGTAGCTTGGTTAATCCAGCCCCACTCAAGTTGCTCAGTAGCGTCCAGATGTAAATTGACATCAGTTTTCGTGTTCTTCTTTTAATTTCATGTGAATGGAAACAGTCTTTTGTGAAAATGGCAATGAGATCACTCATGAGGCCAGACCCCGAGTCCATAATTAGCCTTTCTCAGTATTTGTTTGTTTTGTTTTTTTTGACCAACAAAAGGTTAATGTTACACCCCCACCCCGCTTCCACCCTGCTTTGTTTGAAAAGTATGACAAGTAGCCAGGCAACATTGGAAGCTGCTGGTGTCTCCTATGGACCTGGTGTCTCTTGTGTGACCTGGTGTCTCCTATGGACCTGGTGTCTCCTGTGTGACCTGGTGTCTTTTGTGTGACCTAGTGTCTCCTATGGACCTGGTGTCTCCTGTGGGACCTGGTGTCTCCTGTGGGACCTGGTGTCTCTTGTGTGACCTAGTGTCTCCTGTGTGACCTGGTGTCTCCTGTGTGACCTGGTGTCTCCTGTGTGACCTGGTGTCTCCTATGGACCTGGTTTGTGTGGACTTCAGTTGAAACAAAGCATCAATAGCTTGGTTAATATTTTATTTCTTCTGTTTGGAACATATTTTGGGTCTTTAATGACACAAGTAACATATCATGGAGAGTTTGAAATCGTACAATGTGACAATATTTTGCATACTATTTGGAATTTACACCCAGATTTAAGCTAGTCTGATCATTATACTTAAGTCCAAAATCTGCAAGCTTCTTACTTGTACTTACTTCTTTACTGTCCAAGCCAAGAGTCATAGTCAATACAGTTCTAGTCACGATCAATAAAAATTCATAAGATGTGCTGACCTTGTAATGTTCTCAAAGTTAAAAAATAAAAACAACAAGAAGAGGAATACACCTGGTGACAACATTGCAACATGTGGACAACCTTGTGCAAAATTGAAAATTCCTGACTGTCTGACAAATACTGGTGCAAGTAATTTAGTACACTGGCAAAAATCTTCTGTCAAATAACAAGCCCTGCATAACAAGGTCCTATACTTAGTCATCAAAAGAAATTGACTGGTCATAGGTCAAAACCAATGAAAAACTGCTTTTAAAAAAAAAAAAAAACATGATTCTGCACTCGTAATCAAGGCCATGGCTGCTCATGAGCCCAGGTGAATGCCAGGCCTGTCATGTTGTGCCCTAAAACCACATCTTTAACGAGTGGGACTGTTGGGACTGCAAGCGAAGAGAAAAAGCCACTGTCAGAAATCATGTGTGATGGCTCATTTACCTGTCTTCTATGATGTACAATTTTTTGACAGCTTGCGATTTAACCCTTTCCTCCTTGAATTGACACTTGTGCCCAACTCATGCCAAGGAATGTTGCTGACCTGGGGCATGTGATCTTGTTAGTAAAAATTGTTTTTCGTCACTGTTGAAATTGGTTGAAAACACTGAAGTAGACATTTATAGGTAGGGTTTTATAAAGACAGTATTTATTTGACTTTTAAATGAAGTACATATCACTTGTTCAACATTACCGTAAGGTTATCATATCATAGTTAGCTACTCACAACACAATACTGCCAATTAGATTTCGACCTGAGGGCAATTTCTGATAAAGTTTACTTTCATTGTTAAAAGAATGTGTACGCACACAAGGTTTTGTGTCATAAATACATTTTCGTGCCTACAGATTTTGGATGGTCAGTCTGAACATCTCATTTACTCTTGGTGTAGTGATGTTGCTGAAAAAAGGAAAATAGTGTAATAATTTTGTGTGTAGTGGGGCAGGGCTTACTGACCACTCCTCATAGCAACCATTTCCATAAAGACCACTAGTGCAACCAAAATAAATCTTATTCAAATGCATGATAGGCACTTCCTGCACTTACAGGCACCCTATTTAACCCTGTCATTTTGAGAAATTGAATTAAAACTCACTGTGAAAGCTAGGTCATTTTGTCTGCATTTACATCCCAAATTTAGTGGACTTTATCGCCGCTTTTAAGCGTACACATTCACATCTGCATAGATGGACATTTAGTATGTTTAGGAGATTCTTCTGTAAGCAAGCAAAAGCAAGACTATGGGATTCCAAAACAGTGCTTGTATTTCTTTGCTGTGTAGAGTACATGTACATGTATGTGAGGTTTAGTCTGTTCAACAGGCAAATACCTGTATGTGTACATGTACTTACATGAACATTCACATACAGTCCTCTTGATGAACCCAGTGAAATACATGGTGAAGGTGAAAATTGTATATGCAAGTCACTACTGGTGAAACTGTGTATGCCAATAAATTGAAGAGTTTGATTGCAATATGAGTTTGGATATTTTCAGGTCCTTACCAAGACGCATACATGTACGCTACAAAATCCTAGTTTATTATTATGAAAAGTACAGGTGTTAATTCTGATGAACCCACTGCCAATTTATTGACATGCAGCTTTTTCCCATTGTAAATTACCAACAAGCATTTGATATCAGAAATGGTCATCTGCCTCTCTTTGTTTCCATAGGGATAATATGTGGTCAGTTGATAGCTCCCCCTGGGGGCATTCTGGACTGGTTGCTGAGGAAAGGCAAAGGAATCTATTGACTGAGTCTCTGGAGGACTATTAACCCTTTCCCCCTTAAATTAAAACTGAGTCAACAGCTTTCCTTGGCATGGGTTGGGCACTAAGTGCCCAACCCTTGCCCCAGGTCACCTGTGTGACCTGGGGCATGTGATCCTTATAGGCCTCATCTCCAATTCTCAGTCAAAATTGTTTTTCGTCACTTTTGAAATTAGTTAAGAATGCTGAAGCAGACAACATTTGACCACCAGCTGGTATTGGCTGGTTTAAGGGGGAAAGGGTTAAATGTAATCAAATAAAAATGAAAAATTGCTTTGTTGTACAGGACATATATTTCAGATTTCAAGTAAACTCATTATAATTACTCACTCTCAGAATTCCAAGAAGTCTTGCATGTAATTTTGTAAGCTGTATAATGGTTATACAGTAGTCCCTCTTTTGAAAGACCACTCCTTTGGGAGACCATAATTGTCAGGTCTCTCTGTAGTACTTTTCATGTTATTTATACCTCCTTTGAGGGACCACCTGCTTTATGTGGTAGCCTTTTGGATGGCACTAGGGGCGGTCTCTCAAATGAGGGACTACTGTACATGATTGTATAGTTTGTGTTTTCAAAATAATTATCTTGACATGGAGATGTGCTGCTCTTTAGCAGCACTAGCCGTCAGGTAGATATTAGGCAAGGGAATCTATCAACTGAGTCTCTGGGGGATTACTAAATGCAATAAAATGAAAATGAAAAATTGCCTTATACAGGACATTTATTTCAGATTTCAAGTAAACAAATTACCAATGCTCACTCTCAGAATAGGAAAGATCAGAATAAGCTCTAGGGTATGTATTCCCCATAATACACAACTGAAAACACAAACGTTTGGAGGGCTAGAGCTGTGTATTCCCATTAATTTGTATGTTAAAGCAACTGTGAATAAACAAGTCACATACCTGTATGTACCTGTGGTTATATGATTTTTGTGAGGTATTTAGTTATGCATCTAGATTTACTGTCTGAAATTTGGTGTTTCTATGTGCAGTACTTTTCAAGTTATTGAGTTGCAAATTACAGTGTAAAGTAATGGGAATACACAACCCTCTCCCTCCACTGACTGCAGTGCCCTCTTTTAGGCAGTTCTTGAACCTTCTGTTCATGCCCTTGCCTATTCCAAGAAGTCTTGCATGTAATTTTGTAAGCCAGATAATGGTTATACATGATTGTATAGATTATGTTGACATGGAGATGTGCAGCTCTTAAGCAGCACCACCTGTCAGGTAGATAATATGGTTTAAGCATACTTTATTCCCAAAGAATAGTATTGGGGAGTAGGGTCAAACCCATGTGAACCCCTCTTGCTGAGAAAGGATGGATAGACAAGACAGACGTGACAAGACAGATCTTTCTGCAGTACTCTGCCAGAATCACTACACCAGTAGTTGGGGAGCACTGCGCAAAGTTAATAGATGTACAATGACACCACATCAGAACAAGACAGATAGTGGGGCTTACTTCAAAATAATCGAATAATAGATAATTATTGTTACCAGTACACCATAAGTGAATTTTCTAGATTATGTAATGGCACTATGATCAAAGCATTTAGTTTTTGTAATGTGTTCTTGAACAGCCTCAAATTTTTTTTTTTTTTTAAACATACAGTCTGATGCTGCAAATAATATAGTTTTCATGGTAAAGCATGCTTAAGTTGCTGCCACCATATGAAGCTGGTTCCTTTGGTTCACAAATTTTGGACATGCAGAAAAATAGGGTCTTTACTCCCTGTTGGCAACTACATTTGGAAGAGTCTGTTACCCCAATATTAAATAAGTGAGCATTTAGCAGACTGTGGTCTATTCTTAATCTCACATGGTAGATAATATAACTACTGCAGCCTGAGTTGATGAACAGAGAACTGGTGTTTGCCACCAAAGCAGACCAGGCTTTAGTTATCTCCTCTGCATTTGGTAACTGCCCTGGAACCACAAGATTTTATTTATAGTGGGAGTAATTAAAGTGTAGTAACCCTTCACATGCACTGATAAACCAATTAGGGAGCTGCTGCTGCTGCTGCTGCTGCTGCTGCTGCTGCTGCTGCTGCTGCTGATGATGATGATGATGATGATGATGATGATGATGATGATGATCATCATCATCATCATCATCATCATCATCATCATCATCATCATCATCATCATCATCATTGCCGCCGCCTTGGTAATTGGCATTATGTGTGTCCTGTTGCACTGCAGTCTGTTACCATGGTAAGTGAAGTTATTTAAACTGATGTGGTATTTTTTGACACCAAAAGAAAAACTAGCAGAGTTATACACTTTTGTTCCCAGTCTCTCACTTAGCACAACATTTAGAGACCAATCCGCCAATGGGCCTGCCGGTATTTTATTTTGACCCAAACATTGATATCAAAAAAAAAAAAAAAAAAAGAAAAGAAAAAATAACCCAAACAAAAACAGTAATGATACAGGCCACACTTTTGTTGTTGTTATGTCTCCTGGCTTCTTTCGTAAAGACTGTGAACAAATCCATCAACACTTTCACATTCACATCATTTCTGTCTAAATGTCTGATTAGTAACCATGGTAACCAGAGTTGTCAACACATGAAAAACAAAATTCAGAAATAGGGAAATCTAGAAATATCATGACGCATGCATCTCCATGTGAGGAAACCTTGCAGCCAAAGGGAATACATGATGGACATCACTTCTCTTACCCCCCCCCCCCCCAAAAAAAAAAAGAGAGAGAAGAAAAAGCTATTTGGTACATGTACATTCTGTTGGATTTTAAGGCAATTTTCAAGCGATTTTGGATAATTATGTTCATCCTGAGATCTGGGAAATTGTTAACCTTTGGATCTTTGTTACTGAAAATTGGTATCTGCTCCAAAATGTTCGTTTCACATGGATATTTCTCAAAAACGAATTCTCTGACTTTAATCAAATAAAAAGTTGGCATACTCAAAAAATTCTCTAGAGCCAAAACATACAGTATCAGGGATTTTCTAAGAAATGATTAGTTCTTTTTTAAATGCATGTCACAAATGAAGAGTCCCACAAACTATCAATTTCACAAAAAAAGCCTTAGTACAACAGCTTTGAATTTTATGTTCCATGGTTAGTGCAGACTGATCCTGCAAAACATGCTGTCGATTGAATATATAGTTTTATGATATATTGGATTGGCAGTTTTGGAGAAGATTTTTTAAACATTTTGCCAAAAAATGAACAAATTTATTTTAAAAATCCAAAAAATCACTGGAGCATAATCATTTAAACAAACTTGGCAAAGATCTACCCAATGTACATTGGCACCAAGTTTAAAGTAAATGTGACTGGTGGTTGTGGAGAAGTTGAAAATGTCGATTGTGAACAGATGATGGGTGACAGCTTTCTTCAAGCTCAGCTGACAGACAAGTCAGCTGAGCTAAAAGTTGGTAAGGTTACATATGCA
Organism: Hermodice carunculata; assembly: GCA_964020975.1. Taxonomy (NCBI): domain Eukaryota; kingdom Metazoa; phylum Annelida; class Polychaeta; order Eunicida; family Amphinomidae; genus Hermodice; species Hermodice carunculata. The sequence continues at coordinate 82,842,332 of OZ026616.1, read as the reverse complement.
TGCATGCCAGCATTGCGATTGTTACAATAGAGGCAGCAAAAAATCTGACATATAGGCTTATATCTCTGTAATGATGGATCACCAGTCCATGGTTACCATGGTTACTATAAACAGTAATAGGAAAGAACCTGTGGGGTTTCTTTTGGTGTTGTGTGTTTTGACCTTGAGTGACCTTGAAAGTTCAACTATGGTAGTGGCTTGGTAATGGTTGATCCTGTCTCTTGTCATCTAAATATGACTCCAGAACTATTTAAGTGAAGCCTTTCATGTTGCAAATAGTGATGATGGTCTCAAAAAAGACGACTTAGATATTTTGAAAGTCATGGTTCCACTTTCGTCTTTGCATCCAAGGTGAGCTGGGCACAGGACACTAGAAAATAACCTTCTTTACCAGTTTTTGTTAAGTTTTTTCTAGGTGTTTTACCAGTTTAATGCAAATTTTTGGTCAGATTTTCAACAGATTTTGCATAGAATGCCAGTTTTAGTCCAGTTTATGGTCAGTTTTTCAATTCAATTTTGGTTGACCAGTCAAAACTGGCAAAGACTGGCATTTCTGACAAAAAAGCTTGATAAAAACAGCAGAAGAACCTGATTTGGTTGAAATCCAGGCCTTTTACAGTTTCAGACCAAAAACTGGCAAGAAAGCTTACAAAAACTGGAGAAAAAGCTGATTTTATTCAAAGCCAGACCTTTGCCAGTTTCTGACCAAAAACTGGCAAAAATACTTCACAAAACTGGTTGGAAAACCTGATCTGGTTAAAATTTCAGATCTTTGCCAGTTTCTGACCAAAAACAAGCAAGAAATCTGACAGTTGCAGTATTTACCCAGGTGGGCAACTAGCCAAAAGCTGGCGAGAATCTGGCAAGAAACTGGCAAACATAAATTGATTTAATTGAAAACTGTTGTAAAGCTGGGAGAAAACTGGTGAAAGACTGGCAGCAAAATGGCAGAAACTGGATTCAAGGTCACTCAAGGTCAAAATTAACAACACCAAGTGAAACCCCATGGGCACTTTCCTATCAATGTTTATTACATGTAGTAAGCATGGGCCTGGGTGCCACCATAACCAAGATATTAGCTACCAATATATCAATTTGACCTTTCAAGGTCATCAGCTAACAAAGAAGAATCAAATGACCTAAAGCTATTAAAAGACACTTTTACATGGTAAGGACTCTATACCACAGAAATATCAGAAAGTGAAGCATAATAAATATGGAAAAATGGGACAAAAACTCTTCTGAGATCTTTAAGGAACATCACTAATTAACTAACAAGGGAGAATAATTAGCCATACAAAGCTATCATAAGGCACGTCTACCAGGTAATGACTACAAGCCATGAAAATTTCAGATTGCTAAGTATAAGATTTTCCAGAAATGTACCTATACAATCAAACAAAAGTTTTTATGTTTTTGAAGGAAAAAAAGAGTGTAAATTCAAAATCCAAAAGCTGGTTTTTGATATTTTCACACTCAGTTTTTCAATAAGTGCATATCAGTAACTTTACCATTCTTTAGTATCCAATTTCCTTTCTCGTTTGCTGGATATTCTTCAAATTCAATATATACATCGCCTCCAATCTTGATGTATGAACCTGAATGAAAAGGCCAAACTTTTCTTGGGTCTTGTGCCAATCAAGCTAGTAGCAGACACGACAGACGACAGTGAATACAAAAATGAATGTCCAGCCTCACTCAAATAACCTAGCAACAGTACATCTTTATTTTTTGCGCAGATTTTGCATGGAAAATGTTTGAATTCATTAACAGAGTTATGCTACATAGAAACTGAACATAAAATATTGTAAGTATTACTTGAAAGTACTTTGCCTATAAGTTTTTTTGTCAGAAAAGGATAATTATCTGCCAGGTATTGCTAGATTTGTGTCAGTTTTTTGTCAGAAATGTCAGTTTTTATCCAAAGTTAGGTCAGTTTCTTGCCAGCTTTTCACTGGATATACACTCTGAAAGGGCTGTCACAGTTTTGTACTTTAAGAATCGCAAGAGCAAGGTATCGTGATGCAACTTCCCTAACAAAAATTCAAGAAATGGTGCAGAGCCCTACATCTGCTTCTTTCTCCATCAAGAAAGATTAAAGTGACTAGTGGATGGTTTCTCTTGACATATTGTGCCCATATTTTGCCAGGCAAAGCTTTTGGCTCAGTCTCTAGAGGGTTAAATGTATTCAATTTGGTGTTAAAAGTGTTAATCTGATAAAACATTTCAGACCGATTATGGTACAATAAGTTGAGGTGTCCAGATCATTGTTGTGCTGTAGGTAATCTCAGTCAATATGTTTCTGGGGAACACTTAGTAACAGACACATGCTAACCCATTCCTGGTCAGAGTACAACTGAGTCATCAGCTTTCCTTGTTGTGGGTTGGGTGCATGGTACCCAACCTGCACCTAGGAAAGCTATTGACCTAGGGCAAGCATCAAGAGTGGTCTTCCAATCAAATCTTGGAAAACTTTTTTTGTAGTAACGAGAAATTTAAGCAAAAACGATATGTGAGCCAAAAAAGAGCAGACAACAATTGACATCCAGGTGGTGTAGGGCAAGTTGAGCAGGAAAGGGTTAATTTGAAACCACTACCAGCTTCCTGTCATTTCAAATTCCCTGAATGTGGAAGGGAGTAGCGACAAGAACTCCCATGTCTACCAGCACCACATGTGGGGAACCCATTTGATGGTCTGTGACCCTGAGGTAATTGCATGTTTTGATTGCTCAGCTGGAGACATATTTTACCTGTGGCTGCCACCGTGTGAATTTCTGACTTGATCATGGCATGTCCAGCAAAATTATCAGCAACACAGAATTAACCCAAGGTTAAGATTGTCATATTCATGTTAATTATAAGTATTACAGTAACCACACAGCATCATCACATTCCGTTTGCATGTATATTGAAATATCTTGCTGTTTTTGAGGGTCGTCAGAGGAGATTAGTGATAATTCACTGAGTCATCCTTGTAATATGTACGTGTGTGTGTACATGAGTTCATGTGTTTGAACGTGTGTGAGCTCATTCCACTAATGACACTTTAGCTCCATTATTTGAATAATTATCAGTTTGTGTGTAGATTACATGTGTTGTTTCTTTTTACTCTGTTCCCTACTAGGACACAAAATTTTAATGTATGAATTTAATATATTCTCATAACGTCAGCATAAGTAGCCTTTGGCTAGTGTCCTTTGTATTTTATTCTGAGGGTAACTAAAGATATGTCTATGTCTATGTGCACAGTGGGCTCTGTAGCTTTTAACCAGGGCAGGGCACTTTAATCAAAAAAGGGCACTTGTTAACATGGGTACAGACTACATAAGGGCACCTCGAAACTAAGCTTCTGGAAAAAAGGCACACTTTTAAAGTCAAACTCAAGAAATTCTTAACAACTGCATCCAAGTTAAGGTGAATATCCTGCTTTTTACATATCTTCTGAGTTCAGTTTCTATTTTATGTCCTCAGAAATGAAGACAATTGCTCCAGTTCATCAAGGCATGATGTATATATCAGAAAAAAAGGAAGGGAGCAAAATATACCAGAAAAAAAAATTTATCTTATCAGCAAATCATTCCTTGCCTGCAACAATATTTTTTTCATGCGCCTATGTCAAAACCAATAAATTGAAGTTGGAAAGGCACCTCAATCTATTATAGTTTTGAAACTATTCAAGATTTAAATTTTGTGTATTTGCCTAATTTGCAAAAATCAAAATGTTACAACTTTGGTTCATGATTCATTGGATGTGGCTATCTCACAAAACTACCAAATTGAAGTTGGATTGGCACCACTATTTATAGTAGTTTGGAAATATTCAACTTTTAAATGTTTCAAGTGCTTCTAATTAGTGTAATTTAAAATGCTACAGTTTTTGTTCACTGTCCTTTAGATTGGCAGTTGTCACAAACCTGTATGTACTACATTAAATTTTGTATCTATCTGTGATAGGTTAAAAAATAGGGGGCTTTTAAAATTTTATTTGCCCCCAATTTGCATAATTTTTAACACCGTGACTGTTCCAAACAGTAGGCACAACTTCACTACTAGGCCTATCACCATGCCAAGTTTGGTACTTTTCAGAACAATAATGTCCAAAAAAAACCTGAGCACAAAGTTCACGCAGAAATAAATGATGAATGAAGGAAGGAAGGAAGAAAGAAAGAATAAAGTATTTGAGGAAAAACAAGAAGTCTGTGTTCAGATTGAGACTTAAAAAGGAAGGGTAAATTTTCCTTCAATTTTAAGCTGCAGAGAATGTGTGTGTGTGTGTGTGTGTGTGTGTGTATGTATGTGTGTGTGTGTGTGTGTGTGTGTGTGTGTGTGTGTGTTGTGTGTGTGTAATTCTCTATACCCTGGTGGCATATTTTGATCACTGCTGAATTAAACATTCTTTCTGCACTGGCCAAATGTTCCGAGTGCAGTGGCACTTATCCTTGTACATTTACGACACTGGGTATTACTTGTAGTCATGCCATTGTGGGGGTCCCAGTCTTGAGAGACAACTGTGTTGTCGGAACATCAGTGTGTCATATTTCAAGAAGGGACAATTATCAGCAAAATAAATTAACTCATTCCATACTATGGTCACAGGCCTTGGTCAGTGGTTCTGGCACTGCTGCAAGGGCAGCTGCAGCATGACTTGCCAGGCAGTGCCAGAACCACTGACTTAAGACTATAGGCATGTTGGTACTTGAACAAAAGCTCTTTTCATGAAGAATTTAAATATGCAATTGCCATCTTAAATCTTGGTAAATACACGTTAATATCAGGGACTGGTATGGAATGAGTTAAGCATGAGGCTACTGACTTCTGGTGTGATTTTGGTGAGATAGGGTACTTTTCCTGTTTACAGCACATCTTCCTGTTTTCAGTCCGTAAGAAGCTTGTTTTGATGGGAGACTAGACCACATCCCCCTTGCACCATACATAACTTACAGTTTTAACTCTGAATTGGATGTGAACATGTATGTTTTTCTGTGGCAGGATGTGCAAAGACCCAGAGAATTCATATACGAATTGTGACGTTGTATAGATGACTGATAGATTACGCTGCAAATAGCCAGCTTCCGGTACAAAATGCCTCAAAAGGTGTGAAATACACAATCAGACATGAGCAGTGTCAACACTTTATCTTCCTGCCTGCCTCCATTCCTATCAAAATTTTGGTGTTAAAACATTTTAAACTACATGCAGTATGTAAGTCATTTAACACACATACATGTACATATGCTTTATGTTGGCTAATTTCTGTGCTTCTTTCCTTTGAATTATATTTCTTCAGTTTTGTTATTGTGAACATAAGCATAAAACATAATTCTGACCTTGGTAGCTTGTAAAGGGTAACTATATCAATTATCTCTAAATTTTTGTGTAGGAAAAGCCAACAGAATCGAGGAGAAAGATAATCAAGACAGAAAAGGGTGGAATTCTTGAACCCGGAGAAGAGGAATTCTTAAGGTCGCTCCATGACTACATGAGGAGGAGACATTCTCCAATCGAGAGAATACCATCCCTGGGATTTAAACAACGTAAGTGTCAGTGTGTAAAACAAGGACAATCAGGGTTTGCACAGGTCCTTGAAAGTTCTTGAATTTGCTATATTCATTTTCAAGACCTTCAAAATTCAAGTTTTTGGACAAACATCCTGGAAAAGTTTTTGAATTTTATTTTTTAAGCATCAACCAAGTTCTAGTATGTCACCAAAGATATGAAATTATTTCCCAAAGTTCTTGCATATATGAACTTGAATCACATTTTGATTGAATATTCTCCTGTCATTTTTCCTTTGAAATAGCTGGTAAATGCCTTTTTGTCAAAATGTAACACAGTAAATTACAAAGTATCTTTTTGCCTATAACCCCCCCCCCCCTTTTAACCCATAATGGGCTTGGCTTGGCAGTTCTCATCAAATTGGGTGTAACCAACCATGTGCATCCTGCATTTATGTAAAGATACAATGTATCAGTCAGGTAGGTAGCAGTGTTCATCACCTTCCAAGAAAAGATGGTAAGGAAACTAGTATCCCAGTGTCATCTGTTCAAAATGAAAGGAACACATTTAGATTCAAACAGTTGCAAAAATGACTTTCAGTAGGATCCATACATAGGCCTGTTTCTTGTAGGTCTGCTGCAAGAACTTGTTTTCTTAGATTAAAAAAAAATGCAAATTACATAAGTATCTGTTAGATGTTTAAGCTCAGCATGCACCAGAATCCATAATTTAAACCACAAATTTCGCAAATTTCGGGGGTAAGTACCCTTCAGTGTGAGTGATATTTGAGCTGTCCTATCATGCAAGATTTGTAAGCTTCATGTCATGGAATTCATGATATTAAAGTAAATGGATGTAATTAACCCTTTCCCCCTTAAACCGGCCAAATCCGGCTGGTGGTCAAATGTTGTCTGCTTCAGCGTTTTCAACTGATTTCAACAGCAATGAAAAACAATTTGACTGAGAATTGAAGATGTGACCTGTCAAGACAACATGACCCAGGTCAACAGCTTTCCTCGGCATGGGTTGGGCACTTAGTGCCCAACCCATGCTGAGGAAAGCTGTTGACTCAGTCTTAATATAAGGGGGAAAGGGTTAAGGAAGGTAAATTTTATGTTTTATTAGAACAAATAGTTTGTTCATTCATGTCACAGAATTTATGATTTTAAAGTAAATAAATGCAAATAAGGAAGTCTAAATCTTATTTAAAAAAAAAACAATGGTGTAAGGTATACTATTTGGATATGTGCATGTATATTAATTGTAATGTACAAATATTTTAGATTTATGTGTAGTTTTACAAGCTTATGCTTCAATATAACACAGCAATAAGTGGGAAAACAGCAACCACACGAGTCCTTGAATTATGTAAATAAAGTCTCAAAAAGCCCTGGAAAAGTCCTTGAATTTGATATTTGCCAGCCTGTATGAACCCCAGACAATCCTGCATAGTACCAGCCCATTCCTGTTGCAATCTGATTGAAGAACCATGGGATACAAACCCTTTTGTGCTCATGAAAGACTGATTCAGTTGCTTATTGTGGCATGAATTGGGTGCATTGAACCCAACCTGCACCATGGAAAGCTAATGATGTGGGGCATGCCATCCTGACAGGTCTAATCTACAGTTCTCAGCAAAAAAATGCTTTCTATTTACCCTTTCCCCCTTAAACTGGCCAAAACTGGCTGGTGGTCAAATGTGGTCTGCTTGAGTGTATTCAACTAATTCCAACAGTAGTGAAAAACAATTTGGCTGAGAATTGTAGCTGAGACCTATCAAGATTTCATGGCCCAGACAACAGATTTCCTTGGCATGGGATGGGCACTGAGTGCCCAACCCATGCCAAGGAAAATTGTTGACTCAGGGGGAAAGGGTTAACATAAAATTCAGATGAAACTTTAAAGCAGGGGCCAGTATGAGTGGGAAAAAGTTAACCCATTCCCGGTCAGAGTACAACTGAGTCAGTTACTTTCCGCGGTGTGGGTTGGGGACGTTTGCACCCTACCCATGCTGGGAAAGCTATTGACCTAGGGTGTGCCCTCATGAATGGTCTTACATAGAAATCTCAGCAGAATGGTTTTGCAGTAACAAAATAATTAATTAAAAATTTACATTTGGCAATTTGAGTGGTAAAAAGACACTCTTGAGACAGCGCAACTGCAAAAGCAGCTTGTGGTCTGCTGGACTCTCAGTTAAGCCATTTGCAGCATCCACATGACTGTCTTGAAGGGATTGTGCCAAGTGGGCAAACATGCAGGCATCACATGAACAGGTGACATGTTTGTATACCATATTATTTCTTTGGGACCAGACCAAAACTTGGCACTGAAAGAGTTAATATGATTAACCTCCCAAAATTACTTCAAAATATTGAAAATTTGTTGCAGTGATGAGTTTTATATGGTTATCCATTCTGTATATGTGTGATTGTATATAGGACAATCCATATTTCATTGATTGATTCCATGACCGTCTCAGTTAGGTGTCAATACTGATACTAGGGTAATTATTTTTTATTTTCAGTTGATCTGTACTACTTCTACAAGTATGCACAGAAACTAGGGGGTTATGAACAAGTAAGTGTTACATGCTGGGATTGTCAACGAATGTCGTGGACCACATTGACAAGTGTTTCATGCTGATGTGAGGAGAGAGGTCATCGTTGATACCTTGAGCTACAAGTTTAAAGATAATTTTTTCTCACTGGGGGCAACAAATTTGGAAATTAAGCAACAAAGTTTAATGGTTGAAATATATTGCATTGGAGACCTTGAATGGATGTACTGTCAATTCACTTAATGTTTAGACTATTTTTAGCTCAGCTGACTTGTCAGTCAGCTGACATTTTAGTATGGATGGGCATCCCTTAGCCATCTGTCCATCCACCCATAATCCATTGTCTGTACACAATTACATTTTGAGTTCTTCCCAAAAATTGTCAGTCAAACTTGGTAAGGATGTACCTTGGATGGATCTCTACCAAGTACCTTCAATTAGTCATGCTCCAGCATCTTCTAAGATTTTTTATGATTTTTTGGGTTCATTTTTAGGCAAAATCTTTAAAAATCTTCTCCAAAATCACTTGGTCAGTTGCTTTGAAATTGCATGAGGGCACTTCCAAAGAAACCTAGACCTTAACCCGTAAAGTGCTAATCACTGCATGAGTCGTTTTCTCATTACCATGAAACATATAATGGTTAAAAGATTCAAATTGCTCATGAAGATACCTTTCATTAAAATATACCAGCAAGCCTAATCTAAAGCAAAAAGGAGTCTTAGTCAACAGGTTTCCCGGGGAAGCTTTGTATGCAATGCATGCAAAGTGTCCCAAGAAGCTGTTGACTCAGTCTTAAATAAGCGCTTTAAGGGTATATTTGTGCAATACATGTAGGTGGTACTGGGAATTTTTTAAAACTTTTTCTTTTGAGGAAGTTTTGTTTGTTTTTGCTATTTATTTACTTCTCCAAAATCATCAGTCAGATTGAGCTGAAACTTGGTGGAAATGTTCCTTGTGGTCAAACTTGTTTTCCCCACTAGGTGGATATATACTTTATCTCTGACTTTTGAGGCATTTTTGAATTAGGGTTCCTATCAGTTGATGCATACAATGCACATTCCTGTTTAGTATGTAAGTCAGTAAGGATTGGAATGGTAATTTACATTTTTGGCTTCTTTTCAATAATCATGGACCAGATTCACTTCATCCTTGGTGGGTATGTACCTTGAGCAGGTCTTTGTACTGGCAGGATTTCATTTGGTATTGTTAATTTTGACCATGAGTGAGGAAAAATCAAAATATTGGCTTATATCTCAGTGATGGTGGATCCTGGGATCGTGGCTACATGTAAACACTATAGGAAAAATACCTTTGGGGTTTCATTTGCTTTTGTTGAGTTTGGCCTTGAAAGGTCCACCTGACATATTGGCTGATATCGTGGTAATAGTGGTGCTTGTCACTTTTTGTTTCAAATTGATGAGATGTGAACTGTGTGAGTGAAGACTTGAATATTGCAAACAGTGATGAGGGTCTTATAGAAAGGTGACCTTGATATTCTGAAAGTCACTGGAGCACTTCAGTCTGCATGCAAGTTCAACTGAGCATATAACTCTCACAGTCCTCTTGTTTATAAGATATACCCAGTTGATTTTGGCACATTTGTATTTGTTTTGTATTTGTGTCTTTTTGCCCAGAACCACTTCCTAGTAGTCAATATCCTATTCCGCAGTTCGAACTCTTTACTCTCCATAAGCTAACCTGTCCCTGTCTAACCTGTATATATATGAAATTACTATTATCTATATTGCACACGTTCCTCTGTAAAATTTTGACATAGGCTGTATCAGCCCAAATAAATTAAAGGGTCTTCAGCGGGTAACTACTCAACATGTTTCGGAGCCTTTTACCCGTACACGTCTCTCTGAGTAGCGGCTCCTTGCCTAAGCTAAATATTCAGCAAAGACAACCCACATAATAATGAATAAATATGAACGTGGCAATTGATGAATTAGCTAAATATGTGAAGTTTTGCTTGTAAATGCAGAGCTTCATATCAAAGAAGAATACCTGTCAAACAAACCATAATTACCAAATTTTCATAGCACAGGTTCAGATAAGAACAATTTGACTTACCCCTGAACCAAAATGTACCCTTTCTAGCTGGACAGCTTTTCCTAGTTAAACCATCCGCCAATGTTTAACTGAAGTGGAAACAAGCTGGGGCATTATATTCAGTCCCATTGATTGTAAAATAAACAGTTGCAGCTGGACCACCTGTACAGACCAAGGAAAATCCTAACAAGGACTGCAACAATGTACATCCTGTACCAGAGATGTAAAACAAACTCCATGATGACACCTACTCCTCAAACAATTAAGCTCTATTTAACTGCCAACCCTGAGTCAATGTGTCAACTTAATGTGTCAGGTTTGTGACACTTGAGAAAATACTGTCAATTTTGAGTAATTTTTTAATAGTGAGTAAATGTGCATTTAGGCATGTCAGAAAAGAATGGAAGTCATTAGCATTTATGCCAAAAACATGCTATCAAAACAATTTTTCTTAACAGGATTTTAAGTACAATTAGGCAAGCATGCAACTGTCGTAGGCCGCTTCTTGCTACCTGTAGCCCCTGGGGGTTTACCTAACAGAAAACATGTAAGCCTAAAATGTCTGATAGTGAATATTAAAACAGAAAGATGCCAAAAGATAAAGTTAAGTAGCAAAACAGACAAGTCTAAAAACTGTTGATTATTGTAGCCAGACTTTCTAATAATCTTTGGATGTTAACAGTAGAATTATAGGGCAAGTCAGAAAAGAATGGAAGTCTTTTGTATTTATGTCAAAAGAATGCATGAAAATATTAACCAGATATCAAGTACAATTAGGCAAGCTTGTAACTGTCCTAGGCCGCTTCTTGCTACCTGTAGCCCCTGGGGGTTTACCTAACAGAAAACAAGCTAGCCTAAAATGTCCGAAAGGTGAACGTTTAAACATAATGGTGTCAAAAGATGAAATTAAGTAGCAAAACAGGCAAGTCTAAAATCTCTAAAATTATTGAAGCCAAACTTTCTAACCATCTCGGGATATTTACAGCAAAATTTGTAGAAATATTTGATCAAAAGTACACCTTTGAATCCTCTTGACTCAAGTTTATTGTAAATAAATTTGGTTCTTGATGCAAAGTCCTGAAATTTAGAACAAATACGACCAAATCTCAAAATTTGTGACAAAAATGTATTATATCCCATAGTATCGGAAATATTACTGTCCGGGAAAGGATAATTAACTACTTCAAAGTTAAACTCATCTATTTTGTGATAGACTTTAATACAAAACCTGTCATTAGTGACCTGAATATCCAAGTCCAAAAACACATCTCTGAAACCATCTGAATTGTTACCCTCCAAAGGGATATCTTTTGGGTAAATTTCTTTAGCAATTTCACTGAAATTTTGTACATTTACACAAGCAATGTCATCAATATATCTTGCATTGTTTGATAATTTTGTAGCCATTTGAAAGTCCTTTTTCATCAATTTATTCATATACTTAAATTCAAGCCAGGTTAAATATAAATCTGCCAGTAAAGGGGAGCAGTTGCTACCCATTGGAATGTCTTTTATTTGTTGAAAAACCAGTGGTCCGCATTGAACAAAAGTATTATCCAAGAGAAATTTTATAGCATCTATCAAAGTTTCAACAGTGTAAGATTTAACGTTACTTTTTGAATATTTATTGTGTGACCAGTATGCTTTCTTTGTATATGAATTAATATTTATGTATGGTTTACCATTATGTTTAAACATTTTGCTAATTAATTCTGAAAGTGAACTTTTGACTTCATCTATGGGTAGATTTGTGTACAGTGTAGAAAAATCAAAACATTTGATATTATTTGCCTTTGCATCTTTGATTTTAGATACAAACTCGGAAGAATTGTTAATACTCCAAAAACAATTTATTTCACAGTTTCTAGAAATTGCATTACAGTATTTACGAGAATGATTCCTAATTGCAGTCAAACACAATGTTACTTCTTTTGATAATTGCTTTGTAGTACATTTTGAAGCACCAGCTATGAATCTAGATTTAAAAGGGTTTTTATGTAATTTGGGTATGCAGAACAAAAGTGGAATAGAGGAGTCCTCTTCAGAAATTTTGATATTAAAATTCCTTTTCATCTCATCTTTATGTGCATCAATCAAATTATCAATGGATTGTTTGTGTAATTTATAAACGTCATTTCCTCTTATGTCTGAAATATTGTTTATACCAAGTTCCTTTTTCAAAACATCCAGATAATATTTTTTGCAGATGATCCCAAAATTGTTACCTGCCTTATCTATGTTAGTGACTACAAATCTATCTTGTAGTTCTTTGACTGCTTTAGAAACTTTAGGCTGTTTTAGATTAACCATATTGAAATTCTTAATGTGGGATTTGTAACGATAAATTCTATTTCTAAAGACTCTTTTCAAGTTTGATAACCATCCTTCAAATTTCTGAAATTCCAGTTTTTCTTTCTTTGCCCATTTCCTACAGTAGGAGTCGAGTGCATCACATGTATCCTGAAAAATACTGTCAATATTCAACTTGGGACATATCCGAAATTTTGTACCTTTTTTCATTATTTCTTTTAAACCTGAATTTTGTATTATATCCAAGTTACCTGTAAATACATGTTTGTGGTGTGCATCAACAAAATTAGAATATTTACTATTAGACATACAGTCACAATTTTGATTTGCTGCGATATCCTCAAGAGTAATTGAAGCCAGAAATTTTTTATAATTCATGATACTTTGTCCAATATTGTTGCCATATTTATAGGAAATGATGGGGGGATCTTTTATTTTGCATTCCTTGGGAATCATGTTATGAACAAATTTCAATTTGAAAAGGGACTGAATGTTTATTGAGTCAATGATTTTGTGTTTGAAAGGAATGCTGCAAAACATTTGATCTAATTTTTTCTTATTAGAATCTGGTTTCCGAATAGTTGTTGTGTAAGCATACACAATTTCACAAAAATTTTGCGGAAATGTGTGTTCTGAATCAGTGAGACCCAAATATTCATTAGTTCTTGTTATGTCTCTATAGTGGGGACTAGACTCCAAGAGGCTTATAGTGGGGACTAGAGACTCCAATGAGCCAATAGTGTGGATTATACACTCCAAGAGTTGTGTCTTTTTGCCCAGAACCACTTCCTAGTAGTCATTACCCTATTCCGCAGTCCGAACTCTTTACCCTCCATAGGCTAACCTGTCCCTATCTTATATTTTTATTGTATCCCCAAGTTGGGGATACAAATAAAAGTACATCGAAATAAAATTGTACATTGAAATAATATTCAAGCAATATGAACATAAAAAAAACCTCTGCATAAGTTATGCCATATAAAAATGCACAAAGGTTTGGCAGACAAGCACCGTTATAATATAATTTTGCACTCTTATGAAATAAGTCATTAAGAACTCATTTAGATGTCAAGTTGTAACCTATATACATATGGAATTACTGTTGTCCATATTGCACATGTTCCTCTGTCAAATTTTGACGTAGGCTGTATCAGCCCAAGTGAAAATTTAAAAAACCCAGTAGTAAATTGTTTCAACTGGTCAATTCTACAACAGTTTTTGCGGATGGTCTGACTAAGGAGCCTATAGTGGGGACTATAGACCTCAAGGAGCCTATAGTGGGGACTGTAGACTCCAAGGAGCCTATAGTGGGGACTACAGACTCCAAGGAGCCTATAGTGGGGACTACAGACTCCAAGGAGCCTATAGTGGGGACTATAGACTCCAAGGAGCCTATAGTGGGTACTGTAGACTCCAAGGAGCCTATAGTGGGTACTGTAGACTCCAAGAGGCTTATAGTGGGGTCTGTAGACTCCAAGGAGCCTATAGTGGGGTCTATAGACTCCAAAGAGCCTATAGTGGGTACTGTAGACTCCAAGGAGCCTATAGTGGGGACTATAGACTCCAAGGAGCCTATAGTGGGGACTAGACTCCAAGAGGCTTATAGTGGGGACTAGAGACTCCAATGAGCCAATAGTGTGGATTATACACTCCAAGAGGCCTGTAGCAGGGACTATAGACTCCAAGAGGCCTATAGTGGGGACTAGAGACTCCAAGGAGCCTATAGTGGGTACTGTAGACTCCAAGGAGCCTATAGTGGGGACTAGAGACTCCAAGGAGCCTATAGTGGGGACTATAGACTCCTTGGTGTGACCATTGTAACAAGTGATACTACCAGACTGTTAATGTAGCATGTGTACTCCCCACTGTGTTGACAACAGTGTGTCAGTCTGTTGTTTGTTTTTCCATTTCAGATCACACAGAAAAGATTGTGGAAGCACATATATGACCAGCTGGGGGGTAACCCTGGCAGTACCAGTGCTGCCACCTGTACACGGAGACATTATGAAAGGTTGGCATCTAAATGTACCTTATTGTATAGTTGGACTGCAGGCACTTTGATGTTCCCCAGAAGTTACAACTTGATACCCAAATGGCCCCTTGCCTAATAAGTGTGATAGTAAGTGAATAAGTAAAGGGGCATGGCTCAAGGCAGGGGTCATTTGGATCACAAGTTGTAACTTCTGAGGAACATCAGACTACTGGATTGAATCCAGGTTAAAAAGAGCCAACAACATAGATTATGGACATATTTTGATAATATGATGGAACAAAACAAACACAATTCTCCACAGTGAGTTCATGTCATTGCAATTGCATGATTCTCTTATATAACGTAATATGCCACACACCATATTGTAGAGTGTTGTAGGGGGGTATGGTGAATGTTGTCTTTTGTGCACCTCCAGGATAAAACGAGAGAACCAATAATGCATTTCTTTTGCTTTAGACACAAGTTCTGATAGACATGGATTGGTGAAATTGCCCTGACCTTGCAGCTTTGCATTGGGGTAACTGGACCATGTCTCAAAAGTATTGAAGACCCATGTTGTCTTTTTCATGGTATTCTTGCTTTGTTGTTCCATTTGAAGCTGTCTGATATCGGCTTTTTTGACAGGTTTTCAAAATCGACTGGGTTTCTCATCCAGCAAGTCAGAATCATGCTTATTAATGGTCTCAATACACCGTTCTCCCGGCTCCATTTCTCTCTCCTCACACAAGAACAGGTTGAAGTCACCCACTTAGTACTCCATGTTACCATCAAATAACTCCAGTGTTTGACTGAGAATAAGTTTGTTCATAGAGTGATCCATTTCTGCCATGTTGGCAACCTGTGACAGTTGTAAGTCATCAATTTCATGCCAAGTTGACGAATTGGCCATTATACCTGCTCCCACTAACAAGCTGTTCTTGTGCCTTAACTCCTTGTGTCTTGACCACATTAAAAATTTGGCTGGTTACCCTGTTTTCCAACCAATATACAGTTGTACGTGCTGTACTGCAGTGGATATATTAACCCTTTTTATTATGCCCCCTCCTATTCAAAACATAGGAGGGGCATGTAGAAATCACTTTTTCGGTGTGTCCTTCCATCTGCATTTTGTGTCCGGGCTATAATCCCTATAATTTAGAGTCGGGCCTTTTCAGCAAGGTCAGTCAAGTTTCGGGAACCACACATATATTTTTGTTAGGCCTAAGGTAACTTGGACATTTGTTGAAACATGTTTAAAATGGATGTTCTTTCCCCTTTTATACATTACGTCCTTTGACATCAGTTTGATTTGATCCCTGGGCACAGCCATAGGCACTTGTTGTAATGTAAAAAAACTAAAGTAGTTATGCGAAGTCCATAATGTAACAACAAGTTATATGGGTCATAAATACAAATCAATGTTTAATCAAATGCAGCATTCTTTGGCAGTCTCTGAAGAGTTCTGTCAAAGTGAAACATGTCAGACTAAATAGGCAAAGTCTTTCAAGGCATCAAGATTGTTATTATTAACCACTTTGACCTGTGTCGGGTCTTCTTGTTAGTGTTCAAGATACATGTAACTGATTTTTAAAAGCAGTTTGTCAAGTCAATTGACCATTTGTTGCAGAAATTTCAGTTAAATGCTAGTGAAATTTGCATTGAAAAAGTGATCCTTACCAAAGTGTTATGGTACCCAACAAAAATGTAATTCCAGCACAGTGATGGTGGAGATTGAGGTTGGAAGTGTAGTCACATTCAATCTTCAAATGTATATGTTGTTTAGTTGTTAACATTAATGCTGGCATGATTGCAACAACATACATTGTAATTATTCTTACTCAAGCTGAAGAAAAAATTGAAAAGTACCAAAGAATCAGGAGGCACGCATGATGTTACAACCAAAGCCCAGAGTGTGCGTCCACAAGAGAAAGCAATTTGTTTGAGAGTGCTGTCATTTATTGTACAATCGGGCATGACTCTTGCAGATTACTGCTGCCATATGAACGCTACCAGAACGGAGAGGAGCACAAGCCACTGCCAGTAACCAACCGAGCCAAGAAGTCCCAACTCCTGCTGAAAGGCAGGCCTCAGACTGATGAAGGAAGACCATTAACTACTTCAGAGGAAGATGCTGATCCACATGAAAACCATCTCCAGGCTGGACAGGGGGAGAGCCGACGTGTTCCAGCTGCGAAAAAGGTGAGGTTGACTGAGTCAGTACCAGGGATATTTCCTCAGGTTGACTTCACTTGAATTTGATAAAAATTGCAAATTCAGATTGTTCACATAAAGAGCTTTTGTCCAAGTACTGACATGCCTCGTCAAGTGTCACTGGTTTGTACATTGCATAGCAAGTTGTGATCCAGCTTACACCAGGAAAGGTGGGGCATGTCCTGCCCACAGGCAATGCCAAAACCACCTGGCCCAAGACTCTTAACACAGTAGAATGTATCAAAATTTTTGGGAGAAAGTCTCATGAAAATTGGTCGAACTTTTTTATCCTTTCCAAGTTGCATTGCTGGCATGCACTCAACTAACAACCCCCTGCACCCCAGAGAGACAAACAGAAACAAAAAACAAAAAAAGCCCGGCAAAATGTATGTGATATACTTTTACAAATTCAGAAAATCCAGAGGGAACTAACGTGGTTAAACTTGTCAAATGTCTACATTGGTTTCTGCCTTTTTCATGCTAAGGGAGTGGATTCATTAAGAATGGGAAATGTTAATTGATTAATCGCAATTAGACCGAAGAAATTCTAACAAATACATGTAACTTACTAAACCTGTCCTTTGTTGAATGGGAGAGGTACACAGCAGATGGCAGCACCAGGTAATTATACCTGGTATCTAACTGTTACAGATACATGTACTGCCATCTGGGAGATAAACAAAATTAGATTTTCCTTTTGGTCGGCGGTTTCCAACAGGAAGTGGTGTGTCATGACATTGTTCCCTGTGTACCTTCCCCATTGAGACTGGATCAACAGCTTTTCCTCAGCATAGCCCAGGAAGTTGTGATCCCTGCCAAGGAAGGCTGCATGTAACTTGTGCTGTAGGATATCTGTGTTTGAGCGCTACCATTAAGTGAATGTTGTGTTTATTACCTGCAGAAACAGACAGCTTGTTAAAACAAATAGAAGCCCAGGGCTTTTTCTGGCACTAATTGTTTTGTTTAGCCAAATGCTAAACTAATACTGACTTCCATTTGTTATGATGGGCTATCATGGTATAATCTGCAGTAAATTGGCACTTATTTTAGGAGCTGATACCTTACAGAAGTAGGCTGCAAAACTAGAATGTCTGATTAAGACCCGGAGGTGCATTAGTTTTTAATATTTTTTCTCATTTGTATATTTCTGGAACCAAGAACTCGAAAAATTTAATTGGCCACTACTGATGCCAGGAGGAAGTCACATTTGGTTTTGGTATCTGATTATTCTGTTTTATATGATATGGTCAATTTTTTTCTTGTGTATATGTGTGTTTTCATACATTAATATATATATATATATATATATATATATATATATATATATATATATATATATATATATGTAAATTATACAAATGTGTACATATATCAAACAAAAGACAAAATTAAGCAAATCAAATAATAAAAACATTACGTACGCTTAAAATAGATATGAATTAACCCTTAAAGTGCTAATCACTGCTATAGTTGCTTTTTCATTACCATTAAACATATGATGGTTAAAAGATTGTAATTCCTCATGAAGCTATATTTCATTCAAATACCAGCAAGCCTTGTCTGAAGCAAAAAGTAGTCTTAGTCAACAGCTCTCCTCCGGACACTTTGCGCGCAATGTAAGTAAGTGTCCCGAGGAAAGCTGTTGAATCAATCTAAATCAGCATTTTAAGAGTAAATATATATAAATATATATATATATATATATATGTATATGTATAGTGCTGATGATTTTCTGTTTTCACAGAAAATCTGACGGAATCGCGGAATGAGTAATAAAAAACTGATAAGTAATTTTCCTGCTGAATTTAACGGAAATAGGTAAAAATTTCCCAGTAAAATAAACAAATCAATGAAAGCAACACAAAAAGTAGAAAAATCAGCACATTTCCTCTTTTAAAACACTAAAATTAAAGCTCTAAACCATTTCCGTTCTACAAATATGCTTTTACCAGGGCGCTGCCATTAATCTTGCAACTCGATACTCTCCTGTGAACTTGAGTTTCAGTAGGAAAGATCCGGAAAACATCCAAATGGTGATAGGGCATGGTGCCCAGGAAAGCTTGTGTCTCATTTAATTGAACTTGGATACTTGGACATTCAGTGCGCTTTTTCTCCGCCACTGAAAGTGAGCATTGTGTGTCTCCTGGGAAGCAGGGGACAAAAAGCAAAGTGTGGTGGTCTCATTTCAAAGCATGCTCTTTAGAGCAAGTGAGCAAGTTCTTACTGCACTTTTAAATGAAGCGTTTTAATATATTTTATTTATATCACTGTGATTGCATATATCTATATTTCTCTCCTGTTGAGAGTGGAGATGTTAATCAATAATATATATATATATATATATATATATATATATATATATATATATATATATATATATATATATATATATATATATATATATATATACACACATATATATATATACATATGTATATATATACATATATATATATATATATATATATATATACCCATCCATATATATATATATATATATATATATGTATATATGGCATTGAATCATTTGAGCCCTGTACATACTTTGTATCCAATATTTGTCGCTTAAAATGGAGCGATCGATCAAAAAAGATTAAGGGTTGCAAGTCAGTTTACACTAGCTTTGCCCAAAATGCCTCTCAGCCTTCAAAGTGCTATTGGAATGCAGACATAATTATGTGTCTAGTAGAATGGGATGAGTGAGCCCTGGCTGGAAGAATTGTAACTGATAGACCTGTTGTGTAGAAAACACATGTCCGTGTGGCTTATACACAGTCTGGGTCTTTTCCATTTACTGAAATAGTGTAGGTTTAATGTATTAAGCAAATGAATTATTAAAATATTAAGATTAAACAAGATGTGCTGCAAGAGAGAGAGAGAGAGAGAGAGAGAGAGACATTGTGATATGATAACCTGCAAACTTCATTAGAAAGTTCAGATAAACTCATATATTGAATTAAATCCAATAATTTATTTTGCCATTGAAATGCCAATTATATACACGCCATGTTTTAGGGGAAACCATATTTACTTTCAAAGAGCTGTGAATTAACTTAATCTCACAGTACATACATTTTTGCTTATTTCACTGGTGGTGCAAATCACAAAAATGTATACAAAGTGACATAGTATTTTACTGTGCGTTAAATGCTATTAAGTATGTTCAAAATAGTGAAAGTAACATTTCAAATAAATGCCTGAAATGCAAAAAACCAAGACAATTTTCTACATGTGAAAATAAGGACATTTATACTCTGTGTTAAAGCTAGAGCTTTAATATTGCACATAATCAGGTTGCTGTATTTGCTGTAGCTAGGAGATGAAAGATATATTTTCGTGACCTGTTCTATTCCATAGTCCCAAGCTATATAAGTTAAGTTGGTCTGAGGATATTGTTGTGAACTCAAAAACCATTTCAGTGGCAATTTGTTGACATTTTTGTTTGTCACAAGCCTAGCTGTGTATATGATTGTGTTTACATATGCCACATAAGCATGATTCTTCTGAACGATTTTCACATTAGTGTCATTAAATACTTTATCATATGTTGCATCAGGGGGCTTTGTGGTTGTTTCCAGTTTCCTACAAACTAATGTTATGGGAGCATGACTGGAAAGTGGAGTCAGTTGATGACGTGACATGAATCAGGCAGCTGGTCTGACACTAACTTTGCAGCTTGAGCTGTGCAAAACCTCAGGCCTTGCTTAACTCACTCCATACCAGTCCCTGATTTTTTCATATATTTACCGAGATTTAAGATGACAATTGCATATTTAAATTCTTCATGAAAAGAGCTATTGTTCAAGTACCAACATGCCTATAGTCTTAAGTCAGTGGTTCTGGCACTGCCTGGCAAGTCATGCTGCAGCTCCCACAAGGGCAGCTGCAGCATGACTTGCCGGGCAGTGCCAGAACCAGTGACCAAGGCCTTTGACCATAGTATGGAATGAGTTAACTCTTTCGGTGCCTCATTTTGGACTGAGTCAACGACTTTCCTCGCCCGCTTTGGGCACACTGCACCGAAGGCGGGGTGAGGAAAGCTGTCAATGTGGACTGTTATATTCTAGACACCTTGAATGAAAGGTCCTTTTACAAGGAACATTAATCTGAAACCCTTATTATAAATCAAAGAAGTTAATTTTAAGTAGTTTGACTTAAGTCACAGTTGGCACTGAAAGAGTTAATTTGTTTGTTGACTGTGATCAACATTTAGGAATCACTTATGTTGCCTGCTGTTGGTAGGAATGCTTCATACCTGTTCACATGCATGGCATTCCCTTGGACCCAAAGATTTTGAGTCAAATAATCTTTTTTTTTTTCAGGGATTTCCAATGTTTTGTCAATGTATTTGTCCCGAGAACAAGTTCATTTAAACTTGAAGCTACTCGCGTCCTATTATCTAATTCACTTTTCCTTCTAGTTGAAACATAACCAAAATGTTAGATTGCCTGCTTTAGAAGTTCTTTTCAATTTTAAAGGCTGCGATTGGAATTTAACTTGTCCTAGGAAATGGGATATGTGATTTCCTAGGTTTTGTTTTCTATTTTTGCTCTGTGTCCCTGGCCCATCTAAATATTTATGGTATTTCCCAAAAATTAAATCATGGGGTGAATTTTGTATAATATATTTAACCACATCTAACTGTGCTTGGCATGAATTTCAATGCTCATGCAGTTGAAATGCAACTGTAAAACTGGTTTAGTTTAATGTGGTTCCAGTTTGCACTTGAACTAAATGTATAGTTGAACACTGAAACAAAAAGAAAGAGACCAAAAATATGGTTTTATAATTATTGACAACTTAAAATTGTATCTTGTAATTTTTAATAAAAGAAGGGGCCACAAAGTCTGTAGACCAGCTGCTTTCTTTACGCCCCAGTGCAAAGAAAACATTTCTTGCTTAATACTAATCTTGATGAAGCCCCAGGAGTATAACTGTTACCTGTCCTGGATTTCAGCGTCTGAAGGCCGACCCAGCTTTCCTGGCAAAGGAAAAGAAGTGGGACGAGCTGAGGCGACAGAACGCACTGAAGCGTGACAAGGTACATGTATGTACTGCAGCAGAGACGTAGCAAACCGTCATTGTAAATGAAGGTTCAAGGCAGCAGATTGTCTTGATGATGAAGTCCGAAGCCCTTAGGCTGCTAAGCATGTTCGCATGATTCTATTAAAATAAAAAGAAAATAGAATGATAGCACAGTCACAGATGATCTTGAGATAACATTACTGATGTTTGATTGAATCACAAAAATTAAATAAGAAGGAATTGACTGCAGGTGCCAAGACATCACATGACCATGTACGAGAACACTGTATGCATGTGTAAGCACAGTCAGCCTTGTTGGTCGTCGGGACATGATTGACGTGGTACTTTGATGGTAAAGATCACAATAAACAATTTTATGTTTATACAGCTGAATACACAGCCCAATACACATTTTAGGCTAAAGGTGTGTATTGCTAGTATATTGCATTTAAGAGTAACCTTTAATAGTGTGACACTTTTGCAGCTGAGATAATTAGATTAATAAACATTTAGCCACACACCAGCATTTACCTTGAAAAACGAGTCTTTACTCAGCTGAGTACATAGCCCAATGCACATTTTTTAAGGCTAAAGGTGTGCATGGTGTTGTTATATCTCATGTAATAGTAACCTTTATTGATGCAGCCAATTTTGCAGCTCAGATAATTAGATTGATAAACATTTTATCTGCACACCAAGATCTGCCTTGAAAAATGGATGTTTCTCCTCACAGTGGCTAGGTATTGAGTTGCAAGTTACAATGGTAAATAGGAATGCACAAACCTAAGCCCCCTGACTCAGGCGCCCTCACAGGACAGGGACAAGAACTTTCTCTTCTTGCGGTTCCCTGTTGTGTCATTTTTAGCGATCTGATGCGAGGAAAGAAATGCAAAGTACTTCTGTCCCAGGAATGTAGACATGGTAGAGACAAAATACATTCTGTTCGCAAAGTAGCAGAAAACGCAGATGAACATTACACTGCCTGATCAATTGATAAGAGATGAAATGTCAGTGTTATCCCCAGAGAAAAATTAAAGCTTTGCCACTTTACAGGTGTTTAAATGTTGATCTCTGCCCAGCTGCTCTATCAAGGCAATTTTCACCTAAAAGCCAAATTTTTATGCAATTTCTCACAAAATGTAACTTTATGGGGAGCTTTTTAGCTCAGCTGACCATAGGTCGCAGATCACTCATGTCCCTTTGTCCGTCATTCCGTCCATAAACAATAGTTTGTCAACATGACAGTTTCTGCAATTTTAAAGTCAGCCCCTTAAAATACTTGGACATATTCTGTGAATAAAAACCTTGGTTCCTTTCGCTATTGGTGGGACCTTCTAGTGGATTATGTAATGTAGGAGCCAATAAGTGAAAAAAAACCCTTACAATAGGAGACATTCATATTTAACTGCGATCCCGCTCACTTCCTGTGTTGCCAGGGCAACAAACTGATGCTTCCACCATGATCAGGGCAGATTTGTATTATATACTACATAAACATCCATAAATAACACCTTTTCAACCAAAAGAGAGCCCATTTCTAATTATTTTAGGCGTCCTTTATGTTTCAAATATATGTTGATACATTTTCTTAGGATTATTGTGTGTTTGAGTAGTTCATTTTGTTGAGAAAGTACTTTTGACCATGCTAAATACATGGATCTGCCCTGATGCAGGTGGCTCCCTCTTTTGCTCAATAGGTGTTAGAGTAGGACCGCATTTAGATATGAATACATCCTATGCTCTCGTGTGTTCGATTTTCAGTGGATCCTTGTGATATTTAGTGCAAATATTCTGGAGAATATTATGTCAAATCTGAACAACACTAGTGGTGCCACCTATTTGTGAATAAGAAATATAAGTTGTTATTTGGTGAAATTTATGAAATTATTATCTTGAAAAATTTTAAGACCAATTTCTTGAAATGGATAATGTGTATCGTGTGGAGGTTGAGTATTGCATGATATGGGTAACCTTGACCTACTTTCCGAAGTTCCCTGTGGGAATGCATTTGAGGAAATTTTTTTTTTTTTTGTGATGGTCATTACATCTGTATAATTTGTGGACATATATCCATGTGCCATCACTGGAACATGATACCCACACTCAAAAGTCTATGGCATGGAGTCATAGTGGCACCACTGGTGGCAACTATTGGAACTAGCATCATAGGTGTCAAAAACATATTAAATTCATTGTTTTACTGATAAATTGAGATGGAATTGCAAAGTTGACACCAAATATGCATTAGGCCAATGGTCAAATTTTGTAATATGTTGTGTGACCTTGACTTAATTTCAAGGTCTTTTAGCACTTGAGGAAAGGACACTAAATTCAATATGTTGATAAAGAATAAGGCAAATCATACCAAATGTACCAGTATAATTGTGTATCATGTGGAAATTTGATGTAGCAGCATATGGATGACTACCATTAACTTCTCCAGGTCATGGCAGGAATGCATTTCAGGAAATGTTCTTTAAGTTCAGCTGACTTGTCACTCAGCTGAACTTATAGGATGGTCTGTCGTCCGTTCACCATTCACCTTTTACAACTTTTCCAAAACTGTCAGCTAGATTCACTTCAAATTTGGTGGGGATATACCTTTAGTGTGTCCCTACCAAGTTTGTACAAATTGTCATGGTCCAGTGATACTTTGATTATTTTTCATGAATTTTTTTGTTCATTTTTTTACATAATCTTTAAAAATCTCCTTCTCTGAAACCAATGGGCCAATTGCATTGTAATTGCATAGGGACATTTCTGGGTACCCTTAGACCTTGATTTATTCAACAGGGGATGAGGCAATTTTTTGTTCTAGTTTTGCATGAATTTTTGTGTGTTTTTGCTATTTTCGACTTCTCCAAAACTGTCACTTAGATTGTGCTGAAACTTGGTGTTAATGTTTTTTATGGAAGGGTCACACAAATTTGTCCACTAGGTGGCATTCCTATGGGTCCCTGATTTTTATAAATTTTTCAATTTGGACACTTATCTGTCTATGCATACGTAAGTCAATGGGGAATGTAATAATATGTCACCTTTTTGATTTCTCCAAAGCCATGAGCCAGATTCACTTAAAACTTGAGTGGGTCTGTGTCCAAAATAGCTCAACTGGTCACGCTCCATTGATTTCTGGATTTGATATGAATTATTTTTGTCATCAGATTATATGTCAGCAGAGCACTAGATCCATGGGCCTCTTGTTAAGCTGAATAGTTATGTTGATTGCTTTATGGGATTTTACTTAACTTCATGGTGCTGATGAGCAGTAAATTTCTGGGCCAACCCTGACTGCATTCAGTCACGGGAAGGGGGGGGGGGGTTGTGTGTAAAATAATTGTTTCAAAACATGCTGGATTTTGCACTCATGAGAAGTGTAAATCTGATATACATGTACTTTAGTGTACGTAAGGGTTTAGGTAAGAACTTATGGCCCCTTCTTGCTGGATGTCAGATAACAAAATGTAACAGTGTTTGGAATTTTGAATTAAATTAAATTTGAGTGTCCTTGAATGATGCATATATTGAAATATTTATCACCAAGGAACTACAGTGGTCAGACTGCACATGACACATATTTCCTACATCATGTGGCATGTCTGAACTTGCAGCAACCTCAGCAGTATTCTGTGTACTGAGTAAACCTGGAAACCTACTGAGCACATGAAGAATTCTATTCACTTTGCAGGTGACAAATTTTTAGAGCACAAACAATCATGTAATTCCAATTTAATTGGCCAGACTTACGACGTCATCTTTCCTTCTTAATGTTGTTCTATCATATATGCCCCACCAACATTCCTGGCACTTAGTTGCATAGCATTTTCACATGTAAAACTCCACTGATTTTTCAGCATGAACTTGAAGCAATTTTCATTGGAAAATTTACCCATGGATTAAGTTAAAGAAAATTTTACCCATGAATTGAGTAAAAGGCAGAGCTCTTGAAACAAACCTAATACCTCAAGATGTACATGCATACAAGCCAGTGACTGGATCAATTATAACCGACTTATCACTGCAGTCGACCAGTGTCTGATTCAGTGCACATAAGAAATGTTTTGGGAGGTAAATTGCATTTGGTTGTATTTCTAAAAACTTGTCACTTCAGGATGGAGGCTTTCTTTGTACCTTGCCCAGTCCTATCGCAGTAATGATCTCATCTGTTAACACAATAGCAGTTTTCCGGGGTTTTTTGTTTGTTTTTTTTTTTCGTGTGGGTGTGTGTGTGGTACTTTTATATACCAACATCATGTCCACTGTGGGGCAATTGGCCTTTGATAGGCAACATTTGAATTTGCTCAAGCCTTGCCAAGTCAGTGTTTTATATTGTAGGACCTGCTTGTATTAAACAAGATGTACTCTCTAAAATCTTCTGTGAGAGGGCCACAACGAACAAATATTACTTTCATCAAATTGGGATGAAACAGGAAGATGGGAGTAAGGACATCCTTGGATTCCTTTCTGTGACAGACACATGCGTTGCTTTGGGAAACTTTTGAAGGTCAACACGATTTCCTTAAAGGCAGCTGTAAAAATGTCAAAATTAGGTACAGTGTGAAGGTTGCCCCCAATGAAGTGCCCCCACATCTTTGTTTTTTCTACTGACAGTTTTGTGACCTTGCAGTTAATAACCCCACGAAGCAATGCACATGGTCTTTTCTGAGCAAAAATAAATGGCATAAAATTATGTAAAAATTTCAAAGAGAATGTGGGTCAAGCCAACACCACAGATCTTTACTGCTGGAAGTTATTTAGAGAGGTTTGCAAAGCCCTGCAAATATGTTGATTGACCGCATGGCAAGGACACACTGCACCAGGTAAAAGTCATGATGAGTCCAGGTATCTTTATTGATAAATTCATAAAAAATATTTTGTTTTTGTAAACCTTTAGACATGTTCATTTATATCTCAGTGTTGAGCCTCCATCTCATTAAGCACCTACCAATTACTCTGAAGACTGATCAAAATCTCAAACAAAAAATTGTGGTACAATATATATTGTACTTTCAGAATGTAGGTGCCCAGTTCCAGTGCAACAGCAGCAACAGCATTATTATTATTATTATTGTTATTATTATTATTATTATTATTATTATTATTATTATTATTATTATTATTATTATCTTTGTATACAGAAGGAATATTACATCTAGTGGCATCTTAGTTGATCAACTGAGCATATAATAATCTGGTCATGTGATGGTCACTACATGCTGTCTGCTTCAATAGCGACAATTTTTAGGGAAGCCATCAAAAGTTCAATGGTTACAAATAAACGAAAGTAATTTCGTTTTGGGTCAGACCCCCTCCTCCCCCTGAAACTAAACTCTACTTTACATTGAAACTTCGATTTCCCAGAATGTATACTGTAGTGGTCACAAATTACATAGGGTTTTGCCACTAGAAAAAGGTCATATTGTGGTGTATGTATTTAGGATGGCTTTTAAAGATTGGGATTACTACCATTCTACAACATGAAGACAGGACTTAATCCCTGGATGAATAATTGATATTGAATAATTTTGAACAACCCGTTAAAACTGGTGCTCGATCATCGCGGAAACATTTTTTTTCCTGTTTGCAAGTTAAAATTTTGATATTTTTTGCTTACATCGATTTTGTGCAATAGAAAACTAAATGGACTTTTAACCCCCTCCCCTCTAACTAAATTAGGTTCGTTTTTTATCGCACATCGATCTTTTGATGGCTTCCCTTAGCTCTGCTGACCTAAGGCTGCAGAGCATATGCGTCTGCCCTTGTCTGTCCATCCGTCCATTAACTTTTGCTCATTAGCGCGATACCATCCACAGTTTTCAAGTTAACCCCTTATAATTTTTAGGACTTACAGGGTGTATGAAAATATAGGTCCCCTTCGATATTGGTGGTGCCACCTACAGTATTATATAATATGTGGGTGGAAATATGAAAATCTTGCGAATGCTCTAGCATCTTTAATTTTTAATCGATCTTCGTAAAATGTGGTGGTATTATGGGGGAGGTCAAAGTCTAAATTGCTAGTGATGCTAGTAGAGCCACCTATAATTTGATGGAAATTATCAGGCCAAATGTGTTTTAAGATATAAAAATTCCTTATCTGGAAAAGTAATTGGTCTAGACTTTTTTATAGCCATGGTCTGTGTTATTTTGTCACCATAGCATAGGTAGCCTCCAGGTTAGCGGATTTTAAATCCTTAGTTGGAATTATCTTGACTTCCTTGTATTTACTTGTTACTATAACTGGTTTTGATGTGTATTTATTTCAACTGAATAGTTTTACACCTAGTGTGATAGAACAGTCATGATGTAATGCTATTGCTGTGTTACAAGTCATATAAATCATTTGAGAGTCTTAGTCTGAGTCTGGGGAATGGCAGGAAATATTCAGGGAAAATGTGGTCCAGGTTTGATGTACATGCATATGGGTGAATATGTATGGGTGACTAGAAGTAATATCTCCCTAAATTGAATGTCTTGAAAGTTTTATGTGATAAACACTAGAGATCCTAGGCCAAATTCTATCCTCTCCCTGTCCATTTTTGTCATTGGCTATTTCTAGCATGTTACCTTAGAAATATTGAAAATTCATCTTTATTTTTATTTTTGCCAGAAGACATTTAATGGGTAATTTTTGAAATGTGATCTTTGTGCAGTCACTAGTTTAAGCCTAAGATGCACTTGGTGTTCGTGCAAAGTGATCTTTGTGGTATCTTGATTGAGACATATTAAAAACAACCAATGGTATGTGACATTCATATTAGCTGCAGTACTACTGGCCCATATGAACCAAGAAATACCCATATTTACAGGCATTATGGCATATCCCTGTATCAAATATGGCAAGATACGTTCTTGCCAAACTAGCAACCTACATAAAATTGAATGTTTACACTGTCAGGTTATGCTCTCCAATCACAAAACTGGGCTTGGTATACTATACAAACAGGTGTAACAATGCTGCCTCCTCTGTGAAGGTCTGAACAAAAAAAATAAAATAAATGAGAATAAATAAAATAAAATAAAGGAAAAGAAAGTACAAAAACACAATGTAATGTCTCTATGCTCCATATCCAATCCAGTTATCCCCTGTGTCTAAATTTATACTTTAAGGTCATGAAGGGAGGTGACTAAATGACCTTTGTATGCAAATTAATACAGGTTGTATGTGAAAATTACTTGTTGCACCAAAAAAGATGCCAATCCACATAGAAGAGTTGTAACAATACATGAAATACAGTCCTTCTTTGGAGAGATTCGTACAAGAGATCAGATACATAGGTAAATGCATTTAATGCTGTACTTCTTCATGGTCTCATAATATGTATAGATTACTGCTATTGAGAAAGTGCCTTCTCTATGAGACCACTTTTGAAGTTGCCCTGGGTGGCATCTCAAAGGAGGGAACATTGCACCAGAGCCTGAAGAAATTTGAAAGTGAATAGTTTTTACCTCAGCTGACTTGTCAGTCAGCTGATGTTTTTTGAGGGTCCGTCTTCCGTCGTCCGTCCGTCGTCCACAATTCACATTTTCAACTTCTTCTCAAAAACCATCAGCCAGATTCACTTCAAACTTGGTGGAAATGTGCCTTGGGTGGGTCTCTACCAAGTTTGTTCAAATGGTCACAGTCCAGTGATTTTTGGATTTTTAATGAATTTTTTTGTTCTTTTTTGGGTAAATCTTAAAAAATCTTCTCCGAAACCGCTCACCCAATTGCTTTGATATCACACAGGAACACTCCCTGGGACTCCTAGTTCTTAATTCGTACACCAGGTGGCGCTGTAATTTTTTCCTATTTTTTTATGAATTTTTGTGTGTTATAGCTATTTTCGACTTCTTCTCCAGAACCGTCACTCAGATTAAGCTGAAACATGGTGGATATGTTCCTTGTAGAAGGGTCAAACAAAGTTATTAACTATGTGGGAATGCTGCTGATTCCTGATTTTTAACGATTTTTTTAATTCGGGTACTTGTCGGTCAATGCAGCTTTCCTAGCTATTGATTACTATGGAAGTCAATGGGCATTCTAATGCTAATTCGCATTTTCTACTTTTTCTCCAAAGCCGTTATCCAGATTAACTTCAAACTTTGTGGCAATGTACCTTGGGTAGGTTTCTACCAATTTTGTTCAAATGTTCATGATCCAGTGATTTTTGGATTTTTAATGAATTTTTTTGTTCTTTTTTTTTGACAAATCTTAAAAAATCTTCTTCTCCGAAATTGCGTGCCCAATTGCTTTGATATCGTACATAGACACTCCCGGGGACACCTAGTTCCCAATTTGTTCACCAGGTGGCGCTGCAATTTTTTAAGGAAATTTTTTGTACATTGTTTTGCTATTTTTCACTTGTTGTCAGAACGGTCCCTCAGATTAAGCTGAAATGTGATGGATATGTTGTTGTGGAAGGGTCAAACAGTTGTTTATTAGGTGGCTCTGCTTTGGATTCCTGATTTTTAAGGATTTTCAATTTGGGTACTTATCATTCGATGCAGTTTTCCTATTGATTACTATGTAAGTCAATGGGCATTCTAATGCTAATTCACAGGACAACTGATACGAAATTTACTGTTTACTTGATAACTTGAGATCTGTTTTGAGTTAGCTACACATGTTAATTACTCTGTATGAAGGTCATGCTGAGACAGTACATGAATGACTTTGACCTCGTTTGTGGGGTCACAGTGCAACATACATGAATTTTACTCTTCATTATAACTTGAGAGCTACTTTAACTTTGATGTTGCACATGTAAGTGTTCTTCTATAAAGTTCTGACTTACTCAGAACATGGTGTCCTTGATCCTTTCCCAAGTTCATAGAGCTGCAAGTGTGATGAATGTCAAGATCAGCTGAGGCATGGGCTGTTCACACAGCCCTCTGTTTTAAACTGGCTTGTGTGTTGATATATATGACATTATTTGCTATATTATTTTTCAGTTACGACAACTTGGGGTTACATCGATAAGAAAAACAGTAAAACGAGAGCTTGCCATGGTAGCCAAGCGTAACTTGGAGTCAGATCACATCTTTTCAGCCAATCAGAAACAAATCCTGGTGGAATCAACCAATCACATCACAGAGCAATGCCTTGACTTATCACGGCCTTCCAAAGTGAAGACAGAACCAAGTGAAGGTGCACACAAGACTGTTTTTCAAGGACATGCTCTGGTAGATGGACCTCAAGACTTAACAAAGAAATCCAGCCCCAACAATGTATGTCAGGAAAAAAATAGTATTCAAAGACCCAGCATGCGGCCTGGAATTATGGCACCTCTCAAAAATCGCAAAATGGGTCCCAGGACAGTTGCAGGTCCAGCAGCTGTATATACACTGCCCAATATGCCACATGGCATGGTACCTGTGAATAGTGGTGGCAGGGTGTTCAAAGGGCTTCCCGCAGTTGAAACTAAGGACTTACATGCAAAATCTATGACGCCCTCTGGTGTTCAGCAGGCACATCACAATCATCAAACAAGCCCTAAGGAAGTAGCCAATCATCGACCATCTGTCATTCAACATACTCACCAGGGACCAATCTTAAGCCCTTACCATGCACCACATTCCTTATATGGACCAGCACATTCCCCCTATGGATCAGCACATTCCAGCCTGGCTGGGGCCAAGCGTCCATATACTT
The DNA here is from genome assembly GCA_964020975.1 of Hermodice carunculata. Taxonomy (NCBI): domain Eukaryota; kingdom Metazoa; phylum Annelida; class Polychaeta; order Eunicida; family Amphinomidae; genus Hermodice; species Hermodice carunculata. Next base: position 82,811,074 of record OZ026616.1, on the reverse strand, counting down.
ACACACAGCATCCACACTACTATGGTGTTCGTAGTCCCCCCGGGAACTTCAGACCACAGGCCGTTGGAGCTCAAGGTGCAAGCCCATATCATGAGACAATGAAACGACCCAGGTTATTAGCCCCTAACATGCAGTATAGCATGTACCAAGGGAAATCCTACACTACTCATCCAAGAGATGCCAATCATATGCACTCAAGAAGTAGTGATTACTACAGTGATGAACAACCTACCGACCTGAGCATTAAGAAGAAACCCCAGGATAAAAATGATTCTGACGATTCTGGCAGTAAAAATGCACACATATCTATGGATTGTGAAGGTCCAGTGGACCTAGTAGTGAGTCGTAATAAACAGACAGGGTGTAGTGCTGAGATAGCAGAACAAAAGTCACGTGAAGTGCCCTCGCCAGCAGGATCTCTCGGTGGTGCCAGGGGTTCTATAACCCAGGGGCTTACCAATCGTGAATTTACCCCCAGCCCTGCTCGAAGTACACCCACTGCCGATAAAGTAGACAGGAATAATGAAGTGGGGGAGCAGAGGCCTCAGTCTGGGGGACACCAGAAGGCAGCACCAGCTCACAATAACGCAGTCATCTTGAAGGTAAGAATGGCAACAATGGTTACACACTCTCAGTTATTTTCCACACCGTAGTAGGTTTGCTTTTTAGGCAGGGAAGCATTTCTGTTGTATTCGCTGTTTCCATGGTTACTGTACACATCATATTTCAGGGAAAGATCTAGACTTCAAAAATCGGTAGCCAAAATTGGAAATACAGGCATAATTTTCAAAAATTTTGTGGTAAAAAGACCTTTCATTCAAGTACCAGCATGCGTCTAGTTCCCAAGGAAATATCACAGGTCAATAGCTTTACCTGGGATATTTCCTGTGGAACTAGAGGCATGCTGGTACTTGAATGAAAGGTCTTTTTTACGAGGAATAGGAATCTGGTATCCTGACAATAATTCAGACTAGTTTGACCTAAGTAGATTGACTTAAGTCACGAGTGGCACTGAAAGACTTAAACATGAAGTTTGTAAGCGGTCATAGAAATCATTTGGAAGAATATGGTAATTTCAACATCTATGTCTCTAAGCTAAGCAAGCAAGGGAGTCTTTGCACTTGAGATTTTGATCTACTGGTATAGGTTACATTGACTTGACTAGCCAGTTCTGCATAATGTTTACATGTTTTGCTTTTGCATATATTTCATAGAAAAGCTGGCTTTCAATCAAACTTTTACCATTTACATGTAGCTGTACAACAAAATATTCTTTAAAATTTATGTAACATTTAAAAAGAAAAACCAAGCAAACTGACAAAAGAATGGTCTTCACATTTTCTTTTTTTTTTTAATTTTCACCCTATGATTTCATTCAAGTTTGGTGAAGAAGGGCTTCCAAAAATGTCTTTGGCATATCTAATGTTACGAAGGGAAACTTTTTGTTTTACAGAAGGCAGAGAGCAGCCAGTCTTTGGTGATCCCAGAGTACAAGTCACACCTGCATCCGGCGTTCCCGCAGCACATGTTCGGGCCTCATCACGCCATAGCCTCTGGGTTTGTGGCCCCACATCTGCTTCCATCATCGGCTTTTGAGGCACAAATTGCATACAAGGATCTCATGCCAGCTAATGTGTTCCATCATCCACGGCCATTTATCATACCCCCCAATCAGCTCTATCCTCATCTTTATGGAGACAAGGCACCAAAAGCAGCCCAAAAATGACAGCATACAGCAAGTGTATAAGATAGGGATAATATAAGGTCTTCACAATATTTGTGTCATGGTATTTTTAGCTCTAACACTGGGAGATACTTACTATCATCAGTTTTCATTCTTGTTTATGCACAAAGATTTTTCCAAACTGAATTTTGTTTCTGTTCAGGTTTGAGTATTTGTCACTAAACCAAGGTATGGGTTCTGAGAGAAGTACCAGTATTTTGTTTGCACATAATTTTTTGTGTTGTTGAAAAGTAAATCAGAGCAATTACGGTATAAATTAAAGAAGCAGCATAGTACATCATCAGTTCAAGCACCTCTCCAGTCCCCCACCACACTGTGTCTGATACAGCCAGTGCCTGCATTAGCATCCTGTACAAGTAAAACGTAAACTGATTAGCATCCCCATTATTGAAAATTGGCAATACATTTTGAGTTTCAAAGCACAATGCTAAACCAGTAGTTCTGAGCTCTGAATGCTAGTGAGTGCAGTAAGCGTACAATGTTTGAATCAGTGGTGGTTTCCACTGGTCATTAGGATCACCTGACCCAGTTATCTGATACCTGATTGGTATCCACTGGTCATGAGGATCACCTGACCCTGGCATCTGATACCTGATTGGTATTCTCCACCAGTCATGAGGATCACCTGACCCTGCCATCTGGTACCTGATTTGTATTCTCCACTGGTCATGAGGATCACCTGACCCTGCCATCTAATACCTGATTGGTATTCTCCACTGGCCATGAGAATCACCTGACCCTGCCATCAGATACCTGATTGGTATTCTCCACCGGTCATGAGGATCACCTGACCTGATTGGTATTCTCCACCTAATTCCATTTAATTTTGACAGAAACATGTTCAAACTGTAGGCTTCCAGCTTCAACACTTCAACACATTAACTACTGGGCTTTTATCAGGAGCATCAGGGTACATGATATTTTTGGCAAAGCTGAATGACCAGTAAGTGTTGAAGTCTGACAGCTTCCATACGTATGGTAATTTCAACCTTATATAGACTGCATTATTTGGTTGTTATTGTTGTCAATAATGTTTTAACCAATAAAAGATAAAAATCCATGAAGCATCACCATTTGTATAGAATTTCTTAAGACCCATCAAAGGTACATCACTACCAAGCTTGATGTAAATCTGGCCAGATTGTTTAAGTTACAACCTTTAAAAGAAATTTATGTGGGACAGTTCCCTGTTACAACTTTCAGGATTGGGCAAAACAGGGATGATTGCACAATTATTATTCAAGGGAGTGCATCTTTCTCCCAAATTCCAAAAACCAGAACACACAAAATATACTTTATATGCAAATCACAGTAAGAAAAATACATCAGACAACTTGAAAAATTTGTTCCATATCCAGGTTTTGGAGGTCCCAGTAGTCTCATTTTCATTTGTAAAGGACCAATCAAATAATTATGCAAAACCATCACATCTGGCTGTTCTGTCTTGTGGACACGTCCCCCAAATGTAAGAGGTATAATGATGCAATGACAAGAGAGCCCAGCATGAAGAATGACAGCCATTATATGTCTGGGATGCAGCTCCTAGCAGATGAAATGCTGAAGATAAAACCTGTTCAAGAAAAAATGAAAAATTCAGAAATGAGTGGAGTGATCTCATTTGAATAACCTCAGCAGAGATTCACTCAAGGTACATCTGCACTACCTTATATTTGAAATGAATGACAGTTTGAGTGCAGAAGCAAAAAACATGAATTACCATTATATCTCCATGGACTTGCTTAGTTATATCAACAGGAATGTGTGCATTAACCAAGAAGTACCCTAACTGAAAAAGTAGTGAAAGTCAGTGATCCAAAGCAACACCACTTAGTGAACATCTGTCTTTGAACCTCGCACAAGATGCATTTCCACCAAAACACACAAAATTTCATTAAAAGAAATTTCAGCACAACTTGTCAACAAACGTAGATCTCAGGGTACCCAGAGGTGTCCCCATGTAAGCTCAAAGCAGTTGGCCAAATGGTATTGGAGAAGAATGACCAAAAAGAAAGAAGTCAGTAAAAAAAATCCAAAAATCACTGGACCATGACCTTTCGACAAACTTGGCAGACACATGCCCAAGTTAGATCCCTGTCAAGGTTGAAGAGGATCAGACCTATGGTTTCTGAGCATTTAAAAAATGGAAATTGTTGATGGATGGACAGGTGATGGATGCAGGCCCAGATTAACCCTCTCAGTGCCTATCCCTTCTAAAGTCGAACTAGTCTGAACTATCATTAGGATCTCAGATTTGTATTGCTCATAAAAAGATCTTTCATTCAAGTACCAGCTTGCCTATAGTTCCAGAAAAAATATCCCAGGTCGACAGCATTTCTCGGCACGCATTACGCCCAATACGAGCCGAGAAAAGCTGTTGATTCAGTCCAAAATTTGGCGCTTAAAGAGCTAAATAAAATTTTAATTTGATGAAATTCCCAGAAGGGGATTCCCATCAAAGTCATGCTCACATCATGCACTGACTCAATTTATGTAATTTTAGCACATTCCCTAATAAGGACATGCCCCCAATTTTCATCCAGACCTTGAATCAGGTTTTAACATGTTAAGCATATTTTTGAAATATCATAAAGGTACAGGTTCGGCCCTGAAAATTATTCCTGATACACTGTGTTTTTTTAGACCAACATCTACATGCACAGGTATGTGGTTCAATTATAATAAATTCATTGTACTGGAAAATACCAGTAAGATATTAATACTGCTGGCCTTCTTGTCTACTGTATACCAAGCAGGTGATTCTATTTGGAAATAAAGTACATGCCCAGTCACCTCTTTTGATAAGCCAATTCAGGGGGGGGGGTGTATGCTGAACAAAAGCCAGGAGGGGTGCTTATGAGTAAATGGAACAGCTGCACAGAAAGCCTGTATGTTTGGTAAATTTGGTAAATATGGTTTGAGCATCCTGAGGTGAATGTTGAATTCCCAATTGGAAGTGATGGGTTGTACCATGAAACATTGCCATAAAATGTCACTGTGTATTTTGATCATATTAGGATGATGTGAAATGGTCACAAGGGGGAGGGGGAGGTAGTTAAATTGCATATCATTATCCATTATATGGATCAAAACTTCAAACCATACTTTTGTTTCTGTGAAACCAAGTATGTGAAAGCTCACATGAGTGAATGAAGGTTTTTACATATTCATGTTTGAATATGCCAAGTGTGGACCATGATGCAATTTGATCCTTCACATATGGTCTTGATCCAACAAGTGCGCCATGTCATTTGTCATATGTACAGTCACATTCTTCATTATTATTGCAATTATAGTAGCTAAATCTTAGGTCCATTTTGTCTCACTTCTTCAGAGTGTTTGTCACAAATGTATGATAGTTTTACATGAATTAGGTATCTCTTTGTTTACCAACATTTTGTACTGTTTTAATTACTTTGTTTACCAATGCAGTTCATGAAAATTCTTACAATTTACTATCACTACAGCACTCCAGCAGTACAAAAGTGCAATATATATAGAGATGCATGAACACTATTCATTACACAAGACCCCCATGTACAAAGACTGATTTCATAAAGTAATCTGCAGATGATGCTCATTTGTTTAGCATTTAGACTCAGATATGAAAGAAAATAAAGAATACACCAGTTGTATATTTAATTCTATAATAGAGGACATTTTTTTTTTTTTGCAGAGTATAAATTCATTGAACATTTGTTGAGGCATGTTAACTCTAAAGTATTGGAAAAGAGAGTCTGTATCTTAATGGATAATTGATACAGATTTCAATTGAGATGATGACACTGAGCAAAGAAGTTTAGAAGAATTGGTTGCCACGGAAACAGACCATCATCCTCTACTGTCATGTCAGGTGAATAGAGCATGTTGCCTGTAGGTGGCACTGCAAATAACCCCCCCCCCGTACCCACCTGTTGGAGGTGGACTCACCTGAAAAAGGGGGGGGGGGGTAAACAAAAGCTGTTGCATTCATTGGTTAAAAATGTCAAGTGGCACAAGAAGCAAGTGCTGCCACCGTGCAGAATAGTGTATCTAACATGCCTTTATAGAGAAAGCAGAGCTGTATCTGCAATAGTTGGATATGGCAAAGAATACTAATTAGGTTGATCAGTTTTAAGGGGCAAAGTTTGTCTTGCATCATCATGTTTCGAGTTGTTGGTGCTTTTGTTGACTTTTGTGAACATGCTGTCTGGATTAATTTGGCAAGGTCAGTTTTGAGTATCTGGCATTTGCTATGGTACACAGCTGTTGATCAATACTTCCATATTATCCCTTTTAAGTGCCTGGGGCAGTCAGGCAATGTAATTAAAATGAGCTCCAACTGTAGACCGAACTTTGGAAAATTTTAGCTGTATTAAGTGGTAAATCATCATGATGAAATATCAATAATTTTCCAATATTTGAGACCTTTGTGCCAGAAAATGTACAAGCCTTAAGCAGAAGTTATTCCAAGTTGAGTGATAGTGACGTTACCACCAGAAGAATATTAACCTTTTCCCCCTTGAATTGGCACTTGGGTCAACAACTTTCCATGGCATGAGTTGGGCACTAAGTGCCAAACTCATGCCAAGGAAAGTTGTTGACCTGGGGCATGTGATCTTGATAGGGCTCATCTGCAATTCTCAGACAAAATTGTTTTTCATTACTGTTGAAATTAGTTGAAAACAGTGAAGCAGATGACATTTTACCACCAGCCGGTTTTGGCAGGTTTAAGGGGGAAAGGGTTAAATGTATTGCTGATATCAAGCCAGGTTTGGGAAATGAAGATACAAGCAACATATTAAATTCATATATCATGACTGGTCATAGCAAATTTGACTTGAAGTTCATATGTATGTGAGTAGAAAAATGTTAATTTTTGACATTAATTGAAATGCCCATAAAACGCATCAACCATTCAACCATACATTATCTGTGTTATGTTCATTCTTTCTGCCTTCTGCTAATGAAGTAAAGACGTGTACATAAATATGGTAACATGAGGGAATGCGAATACATTGGGGTAGCAGACAGGTCAAAGGTGAACAAGTTGAAGGTCTGAATCAATGTTGAGTGTGTGTATATAATATCAGTGTGTGTTGGGTGTATGTAGGTATATATTTGGACCGAGTGTGAATATGGGATACCTCTGTCAAAGGTAACTGTGGGAGGAGTGTAGGTTAACTCATTCCATACTATGGTCACAGGCCTTGGTCAATGGTTTTGGCACTGCATGGTAAGCCATGCAGCAGCTGCCCTTGTGGCAGCTGCAGCATGACTTGCCAGGCAGTGCCAGAACCACTGACTTAAGACTGAAGGCATGTTGGAACTTGAATGAAAGCTCTTTTCATGAAGAATTTAAATATGCGACTGGTGCCAAAGGTTGCAGGTTCGAGTCCCAAAAATAAAATACAATAGTCATCTTAAATCTAGGTAAATATACGTTAATATCAGGGACTGGTATGGAATGAGTTAACGCACTATGGGCATCCATGAAAAGTGAATACAGTTACCTACAACTGAGACAAGGTCAGATTTATACCACAGGGTATGAGACCGGTAATAGATAAATATAGGAAACTGGGTCCGAGCTTAATACAATAGGTTGAAAGACCAATGTTGTAAATGATGGGACATGTCACAGGATTGTGTATAACAGCTTGTATTTGTGTGGGTGGGTAGGACACAGCGGAAAATGTGATGGAAACCAAGTCAGCCTTAGTGTGGACCCATAACTTTCACACGGATTGCAAAACAGGCCAAGCTTATAATAATTACTTGGCATGGCACAGATGTAGTATAATATACTTTCCTACCTAATTATGAAATGGAGGAAACAAAAGGGCTCATAGAAAACCATGCACAGTCAAAGAGGTAAGAGCTCTTTCCACTTGCTTCCCCAGCCATGAATCAAAACTGGGCCACAGAGCTGAAAGGCTAGCATGTTACCGCTTGGCCAACAAAGTCACCCTTTATGTCCCGTGCTAGTTGAACCCTTTGCTAGTCAAAATAAGACTGAGTCAATAGCTTGCCTCAGCATGGGACTGGCGTATTGCTCCCAAACCACACAGAAGAAAGCTATTAACATGGGGCATGCCAGCATGTTAGATATTCTCTCCAATTTTGAACAAAACTGATTCCTGTTAACATGAAGTTTAAGTAAAAAGAATAACACCCAGGCCCTTTTTGTGTGATTTGAGTGGAAAAGGGTTAACTTAAAATTTCCAATCACAGACACAGGTTTTGTATATAAGTGATAGCTACGATCCAAAATGACCACTATGGACCTCAAAGAAATAATATATAACTTTTCAAAATACTTTGCTTTCAGGAAATCGTTCTAGAATGGGCAGCTAATTTGATTGTACAAATTTACCCCCCTCTTGAGAGCAATCTGGATGCACTAACAGATCAGAGAATAATATTCAAATACAGTGGTCCCCCTCTTATAAGCCCCCCCTTGAAGAGAGGCCATCTCCTCTACAAAGGCCTCTTCTCCATGCAAGTATGGCATTTTAATTGTAAATTACCCCTCAAGAGAGGCCACCCCTCTTATAAGGCCACTTGTCCTGTGCTTTTGGGGTGGCCTTATAAGAGGGGCACCACTGTACATGTGCATGTATGCAAGAATTCTATGGTGTACTAATGTTTATGTGTAGTTGTCAGTTTAATTATTTAAAATGCCATGTGACCACCATAGTGTATAAATGCTCAGGAAAGCCAGCCTCAGCTGCCATGGGGGCAGCACATGTGATGCTCAGACTGCCTGGTACAGCCATTTCACAGTAGGTGAAAGCCACAGCCACTGGCCCTCAAAAACTGCCCACATGCCAACATGTCTTAAGACTGTCTGTTTAGTTTTGGAATAAAAATGTGTGCTCAAGGCCTTAGGTTTTGAACAAGGATTTTACTAGAGGCGTATCAGTATGACACATGGGTGCCTTATGGCAGCTGTCTTGAAGGAAAGTATGTGTCCAAAGTAGATGCAAATATGTGAGAAAGTCTGCCAAAATTTGCTCAGAAGGACCATTAGTCCAACTATCTCTAAATGATGTTAAGTTTATATAATTACCAGCCATGTGTAAAAGATTGTTTTCTCCCAAGAGACAAAACTGCTTGCTGATCTAGTACTGTTCAAACTTAATCAACTTAAAATGGTATCACATATCATTTGAATCTTGTATTAATACTTCCTTACATTATGTAGCCACCCTCCAGTTGGCTGATGATCCCACTGGCCCTTGTAAACATTTGGCCAGGGCAGAATGTATTGTATTATCATTATTATTATTTTGTAGGTCGCATAATTTGCGAAAGAATGAAGATATGTACACGAGTTCATTTAATTATCAAAGGTTATGTTTGCATGACAAAGAGTGGCCACTGTACAATGTTTTCATTCTGTCAAATTTTGAATCGTTTTACATGCATTTGTACTTTAAAAAATAAATAAATTTGCTAACCACCCGAAAATTTTATATCATTATTTAATTGTTCAAATGGTCATGCTTCAATGATTTTTGGACTTTTTTGATGGATTGTTTGTTCAATTTTTTGGCAAAATCTCTGAAAATCGTCTCCAAAACGGCCTTGCCAATTTGTTTGAAATTGCATAGGGACTCTTCTGAGGACTCCTGGACCTTAATTTGTTCATAGACCTCGATATATTGCGGGGTCAATATATCGAGGTCTATGATTTGTTCCACAAGTGGTACTGTGACTTTTTTTCATAATCTTGCATTTTAGTTAATGTGCCATCTCAACTTATGCCAGTGCTCTTTGTCAGTCATTTGTTATCTGTTTACAAGTCACATCTTAGTTTAAACATTATCTATTTAATCTGGATAGCCCTTTTAAACTTCTCAAAAACCCCTGCCAGATTCATTCAAACTTGGTGGCAATATACCTTGGGTGGGTCTCTACCAAGTTTGTTCAAATGGTCCAATAATTTTTGGATTTTATTTATAATTTTTTTATTCTTTTTGGGGGCAAATTTTAGACCGGTCACCCAATTGCTTTTATGTCACGAAGAACACTCTAAGGGACTCCTAGTTCTTAATTGTTCACCAGGCGGAGCTGGAATATGTGTCTGTTTTTAGCTCTGCTAAGCAAAGATCACAGGGCTTGTGCTACTGCTCATGTCTTTTTTGTCTGTCAGTCCAACCTCTTGCCTGTTAACACGATACTGTCCACAGTTCTCAAGATATCCCAATATAGCTTTCAGGACTTCATAGGGTGTATATATTTTATGTTTGGAATGAGCAGGACTCAAACCTGCAACCTTTGGCACCAGTTACCTAGCTGAAATGGGAAATCCACATATCTGCTCAACCAAATCCCCATTCTCAAAAAAGAATGGTTCAATTGAGGTAGTTATGTGTGAGTGCCATATCAACACGATTATGCAGTATAAGCACTGAGTCGGCATTTATTTCCAAAATCAGGTACTTAAATCCACCAGCATTAAGGAAATGCCTAAAAGATATATTTTATGTTCGGAACAAGTGGGACTCCAAACCTGCAACCTTTGGCACCAGTCATATGAAAATCTAGGTCCGTTTTGGTATTGGTGGTGCCACCTAGAGTATTATGCAATATAGGGGTCAAAATATGAAAATATTGTGAACACTCTAGCATCTTTAAATTTTTGGCAGATCTTCATGGAATTTGGTGGGATTGTGGGGGAGCTCAAAGTCTAAGTTGCTAAAGATACTATTGGCACCACCTATAATTTGACGAAAATTATGAGACAATGTGTTTTAAGATGTAAAACTCCATATCTGGAAAAGTTATCAGATTAGATTTGTCAAATTTATAGGATATATAGACCATGTCCAATGCTAGAATGTTATGCAATATTAATGAGCTTGACCTATTTTTTGTGAGGTCACCATACCTGTAAAGTGGAAAGAGGTGATTTTGTAATGGCAGGGTGTAGCTTGAACATCAAGGGCAAAGATCTGAGCCTCCAGATCAGTATTTGTTTGATTACATTGTACATAAAACTGTACTTGGTGACATACTTTTTGGGTCACCATGAACCAGTAATTATGGAGTTTGTTGCTTGTCCAAATTTATTAATTTTTTTAATTACTCAAAAAGTTATTACCTGATTTGAACAAACAGACCATGTATGGAAAGCTGGATGTGGGGTGCATATTTTGAATGCTAACAATTTTTTATCCAAGTTGAAGGTCAAGGTCAAATAAACAGTTTGAATATAGGGGCCATCTCATGAATGCTCTGCACCCCACAATTTTTTAATTAAGCCCATGTTACATCTAGAACTTATAAAGTGTATGAAAATCCTCATCAAGACCAATGTTGGTGGTACCACCTATAGTATTATGTAATATACAGGTCAAAATGTGAAAATTTTGTCACCAGTTCAACATCCTTAATTTTTGATGAATCTTCTTGAAATTTAGTGGGATTGTAGAAGAGGTCAAAATTTTGGTTGGTTATTATATAAGTGGTGCCACCTAAAATTTGACGGAAATTATGAGTTAAGATGTCTTGAAGGATACAAAATTCCATATCTCAAAAAAGATATATATAAATTATTTAGATAAGCCAAATTCATAGAAAATATAGATCATGTTCAATGTTCAATATTCATCACAATTGGAGTCGCATGCCCAAGTAACAAGTCACAACTGGACCTATCATTTGTCACATTCAAATACAAAGCACACATTTGGTCATGACCCATACTCTGTCAAAGTCATCAGATCATTTCATTTGATACACATCTATCTTGCTGCACAGCTTCCCATATAAATTTGCTTAAGAAATCATATTTAAAAATATCTCTCCTTGTCTCCTTCTGTTTACCTACCACTCTATCATTTCGCCCTACATATGACAGCAGAGCACAAGGCCCATGTTCACATTTTGTTTTTGTTCACATTTTATTTTTACATATTTGCGAAAAAAGAACACCGACAAAGCATCAATTAATGCCTTGAGCGGTCAGTGCCTCTGGCACTGATCAAGAGAATTATAGTTTTGCAGGGGGGGGGGGGGGGGGAGACATCTCTCTCATTACTTTTTTGGTGAACCTCTGATGATAAACGGGGATATTTTTAATGTGGCCTTACCCACGTATGGCTATGCAAAATAGAAAAAAAGGGAGTTGAGCGGTATTTAAGTACACTGCAAAACACTCGAGAATTCCACTGCAGGCAACTCGTATTCCGTTTCTGAAGAGTTTAATAATCATTCAATAAAATGATGTGAAAGCGGATAAAACAAGCCAGCAAAATTTCAATGTACGCAAGACATTATGTGTGCGTAAGCCGGCCATGAATAAGCAACGATACTGTCAGAATTAATTTAATTTCACTATGTTCTTATTTTCGCTCCTTTCGCTAATGCTTCAAAACCGTGAAATACAGATTACAGTGAAAAGGTTTTCAACGTGGCATTGATAAGGGACAAATGAATAAAACGGTGAGTTGAATGTCTCAGTGAAAGGTCCAAAATGCAATAACAGTGAAAATAATCAGTACCCTTGAAAATAAATGTACTCACAGCAGGCCTAGTGAACAAACAATGAGACCTCGTGCCTATCACTTTTAGATCGAATACTATCGTGTGCAAACTTGGGCATATATTTGATTTTTACAGCCCACCTCATTCACTTCAAAACGGCCCCCACCAAAGTGTGTATGATTTGCAAGGGTATCTGATCGTGTCGCATTTGGATTTGCAACTAACGATGATAACTGCTTCAGTCACAACTGAGCGGGTACATTAAGGAGCCATGCCACTCGTCACGCTTACCGACATTTGACGTTAGGGGTTGGGGGGTGGCAGGGTCATCATCCATTGACGTCAATTTGCTCAAAGCGTGACAAAGAATTTGAAAGTGAGAAAAAAAAAACCAGAAAACGAAGCGAGTTCCAGGTAGACCGATATTGCAATATGCACACAAAATACAGATGTTGCCACATCACCATCCGTTTATAGGCTTAGTTCTTATGCTATTGACACATTTATAGAATCTGTTCCACTGAGCTTTTATATTATTAACTTTATTATAGATATATGCCAACTGTGTCTTTGAAACTGGAACAGGGTCTCGATTTATCCTGCACTTTTGAGAAAACAATTTGAATGAATGTTGTGAAGAGGGTTGAAGAAAATAATTAACCCTGAGTCAAACAGCTTTCCTTGGTGTACTCTCAGCATTGAACATCCCGGATGTGCCCAGCTAAGCTGTTGATTAATATATAAAATGACGATTCAAGGGTTTGAAAAACAATAAACACTTTGACCAATATGTCCAACTTTTATTTGTTTCAATCAAGCTGGGATAAATGGTCTTGGATTCACGCATTCTATGCATTCCACGCGCCTGTACACAAGCCAAGATTTCAGAAAGGAGTGTAGGTGTACTTTGTCCAGGTCCCAAATGCTCAGTGTAAAAATGTTAAACAATTAGGGGGGCCCTGTTAGGGTTTTAGGATTATTGGATTTTTGACCCTTTTTAGAGGGATTATTGGATTTTTTGTACTTCAAAATGGGGATTATTGGACTTTTCTTCTATTTTAGGATTTAAAGATTACTGAAATTTTAAAATATTTTAGGATTTGTTACAATTTTATAAAGGATTTTTGTTTTTATTTTGTTTGAGTCGAAACTTTTGGATTATTGGATTTTTAGGACCCCTTACACTATAACAGGGCCCCATTAAGTGTACAGATGTATTTTAACACAGTAACAAAACTTTAAACCACATCTTTTTCGCTGCTATAATCACCTTTAGTAGTGAAGATAGGTAATACCCATGAATTTGATATTCAAGCTCTACGTGGTAAGACCTTTCACTCAAGTATCAGCATACGTAGTCTAAATTCAGTTTCAGAAATCATGGTCTCAGTCAACAACTTTTCTCGGTGCACTTTGTGTGCAGTGCGCAAAGTGTGCTAGGGCAAGCTGTTGACTGGGTCCAAAACGAATGAGAAATTTGCCTTTTTTGTTCATGTGGGTAAATTATATATTAGGTTTTTCTTTCTAGTAAAGTTTAAGATATTTAAATTAAAGTCTGCTAAGACCTTCCTACACCCTCTCTTAATAGTGCACAGAGACTTTTATTATTGTTTTAATTGTGAAGGCCTTCATAGACTGTTTTCGCCGATAAATGCTTAGCCTATACAGCCAGCTGCAAATGTATACATGCGTTTAAAGTTGTGCGATGGTTTGGGAATGACGCTTTGCTGTACTTAACTTCAAAGTCCTATTTTTTGGTAGGCTTACTTATACTCAGCTAAAGCACACCTATATGCCCAACGTTTGCTCTCTGGCTAGGCCAGAGACAAAACCCACGATCGCATCACAAAGATGATATTGGAGGTGAAAGGTTGCTCAATATAAATAAATAATGATTGAGAAAATATATAAACTGGATGTCGGGCTTCATAATGAATAGGCCGAAGAGCAAGTTCAATAGAATTAGAAGACCAGTCGTAGGCCTGTGTAATTAATAGGTCAAGTACCGGTATAATGGTCTAGAGCAGACTCGTGATGTACAAGGAAAAGATACAGTTGCGTGTCACGGAGGTTCAATTTTGACGTTAAGGGGAGGGGTGGGAGTGTCAAAAGGCCTGACGTCAAATGCCGTTAAGCGTGACAAATGACAAGGCCCCTAAAGTTAAGACAGTAAGTCTTTTTTTGGGGGGGGGGGGGGTGCTCCAGGGAAACCAGCCCATTGTTATTGTTGGCGGTTGTTACTGGGGTCAACAACCACCAACAGTAACAATGGGTTGGGTTCCCTGGAGGCTGGAGCTAAGGGGAAGGGGGGGGGGGGCATTTATAGCCGTGCCCACCTACTTACACGGTAGTGTAATAAGTGTGGATGAAACCTGTCCAAAACCACATCATCCTCTTCACATAGTTTATATTTTGTGATTGTATTTGTAGCTTGTGTCAAAATATGAGTTTCTTACAAATTTGAAATAAACTTGAACCAAAGTAATATGTTTGATGCATTGTGTTTCAATGGCTCTGCAAACGAACTACCGTCATGGCATTTAAAGATAAAGGGACATAGTTCTCTGTTATAGTAGGCCTATCACTGATTCACGTCTGGTTTAACGTGTAGCACATATAAGTGTCAATCCGTTATTTACAACAGTAATTTAAGATATTAAATGAGTATAGTAGAGTCTGTATTTGATATTGTGTGAATAAGTTTACTAGCTTTTTTGCGCAAGAACATCGTTTCTTGGCTCGGGACATTCGTATGGATGTACGAAGAGGAAGTCAGTTTGTACAGAGCGTTCTCACCTTGAATTACAACGCTGTATTCGAGTCTGGACGAGTCTATTTCAGTTGAAAAGGGGAAGTTGTTTTTTACTGTTATCGCAGTTTTCGACCACATTTATCGTTTTTTATGATATAATTGACATCATCAGATTCATTTTTTTTCCAATTCAACACATTTAGCATTTGCTCAAAAAGAAATCACAACACATGTCAGTTTCACTTTGTTCACACCAGTCAGCCAGTGCTAGACGCTGACCTGCTTCCTGGGAAGTACAGAGTGGAGAGGTCATCACGCTGCTTCAATCCTCATAGTGCGGAGTTGCCAGAATTTATCCATGGCAATTCTTGAATTATGCAAGTTGTATTTCAGCTTCGCGGCCCACATAAGAAAGTTCGTAATACGAGACATTCACATTAATTTCCCCCCCACCAAAACACGGGCTTATAACGACTGTCATTCACAGAGGACACTCGGGCATATCACTGCCACAGACAGGGCTGGATTCCCATTTCTAACAAAATTAGTGTCTTTCAGAAAAATTGAATTCTACAAGTATCAAAGTCCTATTCATTTAGTGCTTCCTTAATTGGTAACGAGAATAAATTTTCATGCACCTGTAGGCCTACTTAGTATTTTTAATTTCCAAATTATTAGTAATGGGAGGTGGGATGGGGGTGGGGGTGGGGGTGGGAGTGGATAGTTCCAAAATTTTTGATGCTGTGTGCGGCTCCACCTTTCAAAACCCACCATTTGTTAGGGCATTTTACAAAAATTATACTTATGTTAGAGATTTGTTTAACCGAAACAGAAAATATGGTCCCAAATTGACGAGAAAAGTGCTCCCGGTAGAAGTTAGGGAAATTCTCCCGAATTTTGGTCCGTAAAAGAGAAAAATTACCTTTTTAGGAGAACGTTTGGCAAAATACTGTACCTTTGTAAGGGAAATATCGCTGAAAAGAGGTGCTTTCAGAGTGACACATACCTAGTATCGTCAGTAATGGAAATAAGCCCCTTGGTAATAACATATCCGACTTCCTTGCAAAGGCAACGGCCCGTATCTTGCAAGGCGGACTGTGGTGACGAAGGGCAAAAAAGCAACCAGCTGGGCCTAACTGTTATGCAGTTGTGACGTGAAATTAATATGCATGCTCGTACTGAAAATAATCGGGCCTAGAAAAAAATGTGTTTGCGACTGCGCGACCTACCCGGCAAAAAGTTGAAAAAGTCTATTATCATCCCGTTTAATAGAGGACTGGCAATTTCAGGGAAACCCAAATGGAGCCCCAATGTAGGCCTACGCGCTGCAATTTGCCTGTTGGTATTTCTGCTAGCCATGGGGCTCCCTTTGTGATGTCGCATATTACCAAATCAACAAGTGCACAGTGATCCAAAGGATAGATTTTCCCCGTCACAATATACAGAAGAAAGCTATACAATGTATGCAGCATGTCTGGATGCACAAAAACTGATATGTTCTTAAGCATTGTGACCTTGAAAACAGGTCAAGGTCAAATACAATACATGGCGCACATGTCCTTGGTATGATGCATCTCTGGTATAAATTTCACTATTCTATCTCTAAGGGTTCTAGAGATATGCTGCCACACACACGAAAATGGATATGTTCTTGGGCCAAAAACACTACACACTGGCACTGCTTATGGGCGTGGTATGATGCATATCTGGTATAACTTTCATTATTCTATAATAATAATAATAATAATAATAATAATAATAATAATAATAATAATAATAATAATAATAATAATAATAATTTATCAGGAAAACTTCCCCTTTACGGGGGGGGGGGGGGCACCAACGGAACGGAGAAAATTCCATATCTTATTGCTCTAGAGATATGCTGTTGGCCAGCCGGCGGACGGACGGACGGAACCGGCCCCTATTCCTACTAATTCTGTGTCCCCCTATGCCACCTTTGGTGGCGGGGGACAATTAACTGGAATTGCAATCAAATAAAGTACATCTCTCACTGTCTTTTCCCCATCAGAGTTAATCCAACGAGGAATTGTCATGCAGACAAAAACGATTTGAAGCCATTCGATATATTTGAAATGTGAAAGTCTAGTGTCGTTAGGCCTATTTAATTAAAATGCAAGGGTGTCTGACACTGATATAGGCCTATGTTTTAAATCATTCAACCACTACAGTATACAATATATTGAAAAAGATTTAAAATTAATTGCCTCCTTTAAAAGTTTGTTTGGATTATCAAAAAGATGTTGTGCTAGGGGGATTTTTGTCAATAATAATGTTTTTTTATAGTTTTAAAGAATTTATCAGAAAAGCATGAAATAATTTTTGGAATAGAATATTTGATCTCAGATAACTCAACTATAACAAGTATATCAAATCACATTGTGTTCAAGGGATTCATAGTTAACATAATAATAATGGTAATAATAATAATAATAATAATAATAATAATAATAATAATAATAATAATAATAATAATAATAATAATAATAATAATAATAAACTACCTACTTACCTACCCACCTTACTTTTTTCCAAAACTGCAACAGGAAACACATTTTTAGGCCTCACTAACGCTACTGTTGTAGTACTTGCCTGGTCAGGACTTAGCAGAATATAAATGCTAATATCATTTAACATAATGGTCTTATTTTCCTCAATAAAGTTTCCACCTGTAACATGGGTCTTTGACTCGTGATCGCTTTTTTGCACAGATATCTTATTTAATGTTGGGCCGTTTTAGCAAGTGGGGAAATAAGTGTCAAAACAAGGCGGCCACCGGCGCTGGTAGTCATCCCCATTGCAAAGTTAATTAATTGTCCATGAGATACCTCCTTCATTTTCTGTGAGGCTCTCTGCCACTGGCTGACTGTTGTCAGCACTGTGAAACTGACGTGTTCTGGTTTCTTCTTGAGAAATTCCTTTGTCTCCCCCCCATTTTTGGCAGCAGGTCTGTGCAGTTCAAATAGGCGAACGACCGTTTGCCCTGGTAACTCGGAGTACGGACACCTAGAACCTAACGAAATATTGCGATAACCATCACCGAAAAAGCTTGGCCATGCAGCTTTGCCTTTTCCCGGGCTCAAGTTAATCCTCAAGACAATTTGAAATAAAATGCTGTGTTTGAGTTCACTTCACTGCAAAAGAACGGCACACGTTGGGCAGCTTTTCTGTTAACTTACAACTAGTTGATGGTTGCTGAGAACGACCACTGTTTTTGTTTGTTTGTTTGTTTTTTTCGTGTGTTTTGTTTTTGTTTTTTGTTTGTTTGTTTTTTTATTTTTCTTGGGGGAGGGTGTCAAATGGGTGGTCGATTGTGGGGTAATTTTGTAGGTAGATGGTCGCGAGATGCAGGTGGTTGTTCACGTCAGGTCATTTAACAATTCCAACGCGTCCGTGCAAAGGAAACTGGTCGTTTTTACCAGGTGGTCGCCCTTACCAGGCGTCGGTGGATTTAATTACGAGATATTCATGCACAGTCTACAGCTATCGTTTCCTTGGTGAAGTGCCTATTTATCAAATGTTGCCACAAAATCCAGGCACATTCTTCACATAGTAATATGATTTACATACACGCTTTTAATTCACGCAACGCTAAGTTAGAAGTTAAAGCCTGGACTCAAAGGTCTATTTCCTGATCATTGTGTTTGGGTTAAGTTTGCATATGTCGTCAAATGGCCATGATGAGGGCGTATTACGAGTTTTATGGGTTGTACTTCGACTTCTGATTCATGGGCATGCATAGATGCACTAATCTACACTATTCTACAAAGTATAACACAATACAAGTTTGTGTTGGAGATGGAATCCTTTATAATTATAAACATTAGATAAAACATAATTTCCAATAAATATTTACACTGTATGAAACTATCAACTTTAGTCAGATTTATGATGAAACATTTGTATATTGGATGTGTAACCATGGCCATGAAGCTGTGGGCCAAACCGTGCCCCATGAAACTGTGGGCCAATCCAACATTTCAATACGCTATGCATGTGCAGGCATCACAATTCATATTCCTTCGCACCACAAAAAAAAAAAAAAAAAAAAAAAAAACGGATATGCTAAGCTTGTAAAAATTAATTTTGTCAACTGTAGGCCTACCCGGAAAAAGCGTAAAGGAACTTACATCGAGATACAATTGACAATTACCAAAGAGTAGTGGCAGGAGGAGGGAGGAGGCGGGAAACGCAAATATTTGTGAGGAATTTAAGGAAATCAGCGTACAGATGGCGGAAGGCTTGATAAATTACTGTATATGTGAGCTGCTGAGAATCTCGAAAACTGTTAGACTTCTGCCAAAAAACTTCACAAGTCTTCACCTTATGAAGATGAGAATTTGAATGATTAAAACTGAATTTGGACGCCTTTGATCCGATCGCCCTCCGTCGCTCCTGATTGGTCGAAGGATCATGTGACCGGTGATTGTGCCTACGCATTCTGTTACGTAAGCATTCTCCAGAAGACAAGGCCACAAACCTATGTACCCACAAAAACAATTAAGGCACTTAATTACCCATTTATTGAAGCGTTGCGTACTTACAGAGATGTGCCTGAAGTGAATTTCATAAAGCATCGGGACATCGCATGGCCCCGTCTTGTTATATTGAGGTCCAAAAATTAGTTATTGACTCATTGATCTACTGACAACATAATTTATACCTGATCGTAAAAACATGAAACAGTTACCAAAGGCTAATGAAATTATAAAAGAATTGTCATTAGAAAGTAACTTTGAACAGAAGATGGTGGGCGAAATGAAGGTAGTCTTAAAATGGGTGAGTGGTCAGTCCATTTATAGTTTTTTTTCAATATTTAATTTTTGAATTTATTTATTACGTTTATTGCGCCACCTGTCCAATACAAGACCGCGCGAATAAGCAGAGAGCCACAGAAATATTAATATTAGCTGTCTGTGATTCTTTAATTTGTTGCCTGGATTTCTTACAGCTAATCACAGGCCTGACGGTTCTGTCGCTGTAAAACGAATGCTGGACTTAGCGCTGTAGATGCTTCGTTAATTTATTATTAATTTTGTTTTCTTATCAGGGCCATCCTTGAAAAACAGCGTTTGCAAACTCAAAAAGAAAAAAAAGAAAGAAAAAGAAAAGAAAAGAAAATTGAATAGTATCATTGTAGCCTGTACAGCATGAATACCTTCTAAATAAAATCCACTTTCATATATTTCCAACAAGAAATACAAAAAAAAAACAAAAACAAAAAAAAAAAAAAACAAAAAAAAAAAAAAAAAATGCAGGTAAATGTAATCGGTTCCAACTTGAACGCTGCAAGTGCAATTTAAGACAACGCACTCGCCTGGAAAGTGTAATATTGATCTGTTAAGCAGGCAACTGTCTGGTCAACAACATGAAATTATCCTCGCTTAAGGGCCATGTCACTAGTCACACTTTACAGCATTTGACGTTTTGGGCTGGGCTGGCGGGCGGGGGGAGGGGGGAGGGGCACCACCTATTGACATTAACTTGCTCAAAGCGTACGTCGCAAAGATAATGAAAAAAAAAAAAAGAAAAGCTTGGGAGTTCCAGGTTGTGTAATTAATTTCACATATGTGCAATAGAATTTCACATATAGGTGCAAAAGAATTTCACATATGCCAAAACAATTCACATAAGGCAGGTAACAATTTTGGAATCATCTGCAAAAGATATTATCTGGATGTTTTGAAAAATGAACTTGGTATAAACAATATTTCAGACATAAGAAGAAGCGATGTATGTTATACAAACAATCTCTTGATAATTTGATAGATACTCATACAGATGAGATGAAAAGGAATTTTAATATCATAATTTCTGAACAGGACTCCTCTATTCCACTTTTGTTCTGGATACCCAAATAACATAAAAATCCTTTTAAATCTAGATTCATATCTGGTGCTTCAAAATGTACAATGAAACAATTTTCAAAGGAAGTATCATTGTGTTTGACTGCAATTAGGAATCATTTCCGTAAATACTATAACGTAATTTCTAGAAACTGTGAAATAAATTGCTTTTGGAGTATTAGCAACTCTTCCGACTTTGTATCTAAATCAAAAATTTGAAATATCAAATATTTTGAATTTTCTACACTGTACACAAATCTACCCTAACATGAAGTCAAAACATCTCTTTCAGAATTAACAAGCAAAAAGTTTAAAAATAATGGTAAACCATACATAAATATTAAAATATTAAATTAAATATATACAAAGAAAGCACTTGGTCACAAAATAAATATTCAAAAAGTAACGTTAAATCTTACACAGTTGAGACTTTGATAGATGCTATAAAATTTCAGTTGGATAATACTTGGTAATGCGGACCATTGTTTTTTAAACAAATAAAAGGCATTCCAATGGGTACTAGCTGTTCCCCTTTACACGCATATTTATATTTAAGCTGGCTGGATGTAAGTATATGGATAACTTGATGAAAAAGGACTTTCAAAAGGGAAAAAATTTATCAAACAAGTCAACATATATTGATAACATTGCTTGTGTAAATGTTCAAACGTTCAGTAAAATTGCTAAACAAAATTACCCAAAAGATATCCGTTTGGAATGTAACAATTCAGGTGGTTTTAGAGATGTGTTTCTGCACTTGGAAATACGGGTCACTAATAACAGGTTTTGTATTAAATCCTTTCACAAAATAGATGAGTTTAACTTTGAAGTAGTTAACTATCCTTTCCATGGAGAGTAATATTTCGGAAACTATTGGATATAATACATTTTTGTCACAAATTTTGAGATTTGGTCATGTTTGTTCTAAATTTCAGGACTTTGCATCCAGAATCAAATTTATTTACAATAGACTTTAGGTTGCTTGATGAAGGCGTCCAGAAAGCCCTAGCCGATATCGTGGGGGAAAGTCGTAGAGGCAAAAATTCGAAGCCCATGAGAAACGCATACAGTGTCTGGAGAAGAAAATTGTGGAGTTACAAACAGAGATTGATGCCCAAGAACAATACTCCAGACGTTACTGTCTCCGGGTGAGAAATGACTGGAAAGAAACACAGAATGAAGATACGGAGAAACTAGTTTGAAGCTTGTTCCTAGATGTAATGCGCACGGATGTCAACATCAACAACACTGATAGGACCCATCGCGTGGGCCGTCCGCAACGAGAGCCAAGAGCAATAATAGTTAAATTCACGAACTATGGAGCGCGCAAAAAGATCTACAAATCCAGAATGATGCTGAAGAATGCTGGTCAGAAAGGCCGTAATGTCTTTATAAACGAGGACCTGACCAAATATCGCCACAAAATTGCGACCAAAGCCAGAGGCATGAAGAAAGCTAAGGAAATTAAAGATACATGGACTATTGATGGAAACATATTTGTTCGTACTGGCCCTGACACCGTAAAACAAGTACATCGTCTGGAGGATTTGGCAGCTTTGTCCAACCAGCTACCTGCACCTAACACAAATCCCTAATTTTGCGAAACCGCAAGCAGCTCCGATCGTGTCAGCAGAACGATGTTGGTTGTTACCTGTACACCCCATAACTATCACTGATTGTTCAGTGTTCAAGCGTGACCACATGGAAATCACAAACAACGTACATTTTGCACACATTGTGTTATGTATTTTCTTTTTCACAGCAACAAGCTTGATCATCCAAGCACAACTAATTCCATCCACAAGAAACTTTGTCAGCGCACCCAATGTTATTCCACAAACATGTGGGATTCTTGTTGACTATCAAATATTTCTTTCAGTTAACGTTATGACCAGGAAATCTGCGTCGAGTTGCAGTGCCTGTAATTGTCTAGTCACCTTTGGACATATTTTCCTCATTTCTAGCTTTCTACCAGGAGTTATGTATCGTAGCGCCGACTTACCGGGAACTGTGACACTCTTACTTTACTTGTTTACAATCTTGTTTTCTTGGTTATGTGTAATCCTAATGTTTTCATATTTTCAACTTTCAAACCTCCTTGTTTGCATGTATTTGTATCTATTGTGTTGCTTTGAACATGGCAGGTATAATTTGAAACGATCTCCACGCAGTGTACAAACATATGTAAACAAAAACAATGCCAAATATGTTGTTTCTGTATTATTCTTGAATCAAAATATGTATTCAGTAGGTATTTCTCCCATACTACACTTGTTCCTTATGGACACTGGTATAACGTAATGAGCAGTGACTCCCAAGCAGTATCCCCCTGGAGAACACCTATATCTTCAATCTCGACAGACGATCCAAGTGGCATAGTTGGTTATCCTCCTCCGAATCAAAACGGGATTTATCTGACTGTGTTACATTTAAATGTACGTAGTTTGAAAAACAAAGTGTAGGACCTAGCCACATTCTCTCATGAATACGATGTTATTGCGTGTAAAGAAACGTGGTTAAACGACTCAATAGAAAATTATGAGATGAGAATTCTGGGCTTTCAAGACCCTCTGAGAAATGACAGCAGTAATAATGTAGGAGGTGGTGTCTATATTTATCTCAGCGAAAATGTAACCGGGAAGAGACTTAGAGGATCCGCTCCTCGAGAGTGTCTGGTGTGAAATATCTTCATTAAAACACGATGAAATGTTACTTGGTGTATTTTGCAGAACCCCTAGTGAACATGCTGATTTTAAAAATAAGTTTGAAGTAAATATTGATTTAGCAAAGGACGCAAATATACCTCATATTGTAGTCACTGGTGATTTAAATGATGATATATTACAATATAGAAAAAGTAAGTTATATTCTATTTTAGAGAGTAGAAATTTTTCCCAGTTAGTAACAGAACCTACACGGGTCTCATCTCATAGTTCACAATGTGTTCATATTTTTGCAGTTACAAATCCTGATTTAATCAAAGTCGCTGGTACAGTAGATTTAAGTTTAAGCGACCACTTCGCTGTGTTTTGTTCAATTTCTTTCAAAGTGAATAAGCAAAATCCTTATTTCACACAGGTCTGGCGTTTTGAACGCGGTGATTTCAACGGTTTAAACGAAAAGCTGGGAAACATAGAATGGGAGAAGGAGTTCGAAAATTTACGTGTGTCTGATATGGTAATATAATGGTAAAATATATTCTTAGACACGGCAAAAGATTTTATTCCATATGAAACGGTGAAAGTTCGACCTGGTGACCCCCCTTGGCTCTCCGGCGAAGCTTATGCGGAAGCGAGACCGACTTCGTCGGAGGGCAAACGCTGCGGAGAAAGCAAACAATAGTGGTTATCCCGCATTGTGGGCCAAGTATAGGACAGCACGTAATGTCACTGGTCAGAAATTAAGGGTAGTAAAACTCAAGTATAAACAGTCGTTAACCGACAAGGTACAGGCGAGTAACTACAATGATACAAAACTGTGGTGGAAAATTGTCAAAGAATTGTTTTCAAATGGTCAGGGATCATCACAGATTCCTCCCATTAAGGATGGTGACAATGTCATTAATGATGACGAAAAAAAGGCTGAATTATTTTATAACTACTTCGCCCAAGAGTGTACGGTAGACTACCACGGGAGTGAAGTTCCCGATGTTGATTATCCCCTTGTTTCCTTATTGAACAACATACATGTTGACGCCGACTTAGTAAAAGACTGTGTCCTGCAACTAAATGCCTCGAAGGCCAGTGGACCAGACAACATCAGTCCTCGCCTTCTAAAATCATGTGCTGCATCAATTGCTAAGCCACTTAGTATTATTTTTAATAAATCCTTACAGTCATCTATTTACGCTGACCAGTGGAAAGATGCAAACGTAAACCCTTTGTATAAGAAGGACTCCAAACAAATAGTAAAGAATTTTCGATCTATTTCATCATTAGATATTGCTGGAAAGTTGTTCGAAAAATGCGTATTTAAGTCGTTATTTAATCATTGTATGGACAATAATATACTGACTAGATTTCAATCGGCCTATCAACCAGGCGATTCACCTATTTTAAAATTATTAGAAACGTATGACATCATCTTAGAGGCGATGGACGAGGGTAAAGATATATACTTTGTTTTCCTTGATGTAGCAAAAGCTTTCGATAGAGTGTGGCACAAAGGCCTTTTGCGCAAACTACACGCTATTGGTATGAGAGGTACTGTGCTGAAGTCATTTGATAGTTATTTGTCTAAGAGACGACAGAGAGTTATTATAAAAGGCCAATCATCAACTTGGAGATATGTAAATGCCGGTGTCCCACAAGGCTCGATCTTGGGCCTATTGCTATTTTCAATATACATCAACAATTTAGCATACATAGTGGAATCTAACATTCATAGTTTTGCTGATGATACATCCCTCTTCTTTATCTCAGAGAGAGATTTCCCAGAATTAAGCCAGGTAACCCTAAATGGTGACATGTCAGCCAACTGTATGTGGGCAAAGCAATGGTTCATTGACTTAAATGAATAAAAAAACGTTTCCATGCCATGTTCTCGCTCTCGTGCAACCATATCTTACCACTTTATGTTAATGGTCATAAAGTTTCTGGAGTTCAAAATCAAAAACGTCTGGGTAACACCTTATCCAAGGACGGGTCATGGAGTAACCACATTGATAATCTTTATGTTAGAGCTATGAAAAGGGTAGACTGTCTCAGGGGCATGAAATATATACTTGACAGGAAACAACTGGAAAAATTGTATTTTACTTTTATTAGACCCGTCCTTGAATATGGCGACATCTTGTGGGACATCTGCACAAAAGCCTGCTGCGATAATCTGGAATGAGTGCAACACGCGGCAGCCAAAATAGTTGTTGGTGCACCCCAAAATGTTAGTACCCAGTCACTTTTACAACAAAATAAAATGGCAACCCTTACACATTAGACGTGAGCGCCATAAACTCATTCATATGTACAAAATTCTCAATGGCCTTGCGCCAAATTATTTGTTAGCGAGAGTCCCCTTAGTTCAGGAACATAGGTATGCTTCAAGACATTCCAATGACATCCCGCAGATATTCGCCTTGTCTGAATTACGCCGACTTTCATTTTTTCGGAGTGTTATCACTATTTGGAATAGCCTAGATCCCGTAGTGCAAAATTCTCAGTCAGTGTCCTATTTCAAGAAAAAACTCCAGGAAGACGACTCATTTGCCCCAGCTTACTACTGTGGCGGAACCAGAAAGGCCCAAATTCATCATGCCAGACTAAGAATGTTGTTTATTAAACTGTGACATGTACAAATGTAATTTAGTCGCAAGTGATCTGTGTTCTTGCAGAGAATCTCCGGAAACCGTGTCTCATTATTTCATGCATTGTAAATTATATCCCACACAGAGGAGTTTGAGTCATTAAGTACATTTATAAACAGAGTAGTAACGGTACCACTTTTATTGCACGGAGATAAGAGTCAAAAGTTCCACTGGAACAAATGCTTATTCACTAAAAAAAGCCATCCATGGACAATTATGATGATAATAATCAACACTTCCAATACATTGTTCTGGTTTGGCCATAGTCAGCTGCCAGATTGGATGACTCCAACTCCTTATTTGGGTTTTATAAGGAGGCAGGTAAGTCCAATAAGGCACAAGGTGATTTTGAAGTACTCATTTGCCACCAAGGCCATGAAATCCATATTTCCCTTATTAATTAAGCACGCTATATAATCGTATCTCTAACGATTATCATGGCCATGTAAGTGAACCCATAAACACATGTATCTATATATATATATATATATATATATACACAAATTAAACATGTATCATCATCAATGTTTAATGAGATGAGCATGATACATTTCAGTATGTGAGTACTTATTCCAAAATCATTTCTAGTATCAACTCATCAATCAAAGCAATACAGCAACAGCACAAAGGGTTCTCTCTTTTCACGGGTGATTAAATAGGCACATTGGGTGTCTTAAGTACCAGTTATCTTAACACTTATTCTACTATAAAGATTTAAAGATGGCTTGGATATAAGGTGAAATGCCAGTGCACACCCCCAGAGCAAATTTTGTAAACTTTGAAGCCACTCCCATCAGGCATTCCCAAGGTCCATGTGGCGGCTAACCCTTAGGAGAGGAGGAAAGCACCAGTATTCCCCCACTGCCAAGACCATAGGATTCATATTATTTCTGTTTCTGCAGCTTGCAGTGGTTCATTTGTAGGTTTCGTTCCCATAGTCCAGTAGTGCAATTAGTTGTCAAAAATGGGTAAAGGTAAGTGGGGTGCTGTGGCAGGGATGGGCTCGTTAGCACTGGAGAGGACTGTTCCGGTGATGTTAGAGCTGGTTCTGCCCTAGTTTTCACTCTAGAGTGAAGCCAGCTAACAAAAAACTCCCGTTTTTGCCAAGCAATATATCCTATCACAATTAGAAGGGCAGCTAGGACTATTAGAGTAAGTAAGAGACCAACTGATAGTTTGCTACCATGCTGAGCCCAATTGAAGGAGGGAGGTGGTAGAGAGAGAGGAGATAGGTCTGTGAGTAAGGTTGGAGTTTGCTTATCAAAATGAGGTTGGTTCAGTAGTGATAGAGCTTGTTCTTCAGGTATGGTATTTGTTAAATTCAAGATACTGGTAGCCAAAACCTGTAATGCCTTTACAGACACATGGCCAATGCATTCTATAATACCCATAGAGTGACCCCTCTTCCCAGAACTATGCACCCAGAGGGCACAGGAAATAAATAGGTGCCTGCACGATAATACATTGTGCAAACTACAATACTATTAATATCTTGCCTACCTGGCCTGATAAACATTGTAGTCATAAGGTATGCCCATTTATACCTTCCACCTTGGCTACTGGATTCAAATTATTTGTTCTCCATCAGTACACACACTTCAATTAGCAAATGAAGTCGGCCATAATCCTGAAATTGAGCTTGCTGCAAAGCCATATTCCCTATTTTTTTTACAAACACAAACTTGGTAAATATAGCACTATGTGGAAGAGAAATGCTAACTCCAGTCTCTATAAAGCAATTTGATTAATCATTACTGTCCTTCAGAGTCAGACCATCCTGCAGGTCTGGAGAAGCTCCTTCACCCTGCTACTGCAAAGATTCTATCTGGGCACCAGCACTTGGGCATGTCCCTGCCATTCTGAGCTGTGTTGGCCATTGCAGACATCATGTATGGTAGTGGTTTCTCTCTGCACAGGCTCCATGCTCCTCCTTTGGCTCGATCTCTGACTGAACCGAGGCTGCCATTCCAGTTGAAGTGCCTGAGACCAGAGCTGGAGTTGAATTCAACATTACCGTCACCAACGCTGCCCTGCTAGGATCCTGATCACCCTCCATAACACCAGACTGTAGTGTTTCCTCAGCTTGTATGTCATGGTAATTGTGAACTTCGCCATGCGTTCTTATCACTTCCCTAATCCCCTGCATTATCCTTCTTTGGACCCCTTTTTGCTCTGAAGACAGCACTTGTTCCACCCAGTGGATCAACTTTGATACAAATTCATCCATGTTCACAAGGGACTTTGTGAAAATGCAACAATGCCCAATCAAAGTCTGTGTGCTTACCACATATGAAATTCTATGTACTGACATAAGACTGCCATGGGTCTCTTAATTCACCCTGTTCTTGAAGGGCCAGCTATTGTGTGTTTGTTGTGCCTGGAATGTTGTCTGCACAGCCTTAAAGTCATTCAATGGGCCCACTAAGTTGGTATCATCGCCTCCCATTGCTCCGCATTCACTGTGGTGTGAGTTCATCTTAGTAAACAAATTGATGGCAATGTCCAATAAAGTAGAATGAAAATTAAAATCCTGGCAAGCTCGCCACTGTATCTCCGGTCTTGGAGATTTTACTCTTGTAAAGAAATTAAAAGCGGACCTGTTCACTTGTAGTGGAGACGCTCAGATGATCACTGTTCTCACTGTGAAATAATCACATCCATTCAGTTGGTTGGCTAGATGGTAAAAGCTCACTTTATTCATGTAGCATACACGTCTTATTACCTTGCAGGGCAGCCCAGATGCACAAACAAGTTGATGACAAATCCATACACAGCCTAACACTAATCGAGACTTTCAGTCGCCGGTGTACCTTTGAACATATTGTAATTATTGGGTAAGACATCTTTAGCAGAGATTTAGAAACATATCACTGGTACTTGCTTAATGACTTATTGGCTTCCTAATGACTTTTGGTTCCAAGCAGAGATCTAGAAATATACAATGGTATTTACGGAATGACTAAACGACTCTTTTATGAGTTTCTGATGATAGTTGATGGGCCTCTACCACTTAATGATGTTTGGCCAAGTGGCAGAGAGAGAGGGTCTGATTATCTCCTTTAATTACTTGCGTGCTTGGTTACAAACCAGATTGGCACTGACCAAACCTAACACTTACTGGAAGCTCAGCAAGTATTAACCCTTAAGTAGCTCATATTCAGAATAACTATAACAATTAATGTTCAATTCCTTCATAATTAACAAACCTTTACATAAATTGGTGAATTTATTAATGTTCCTCAAATAAACCATTTATGGGCATCTGTGGCAACCCCCCCCCTGTTTAATTGGTCAATAAAACCTTGGGGATTTTACAAAATGTTACAAATTGGCAGAATACTTCACCGCAACGATGCTACGTTTGTTCATCATGAATGATGTCCTGACACGCGATGGCGGGCAAGACTGATTGATTTTGAAACATCGTCACTAGTTTTTTGGGTCTTTTCGATTATAATTTGAAGAATATAAATAGGTTATGGCCGCTTAGGATAAGCTGTTTTAAGAAGTGAACAAAATGAATGAGTTAATCTGTTGTGTTATGCTCCGTGCAGTGGGACTGTGAGGCCGATGGAAGGGACGTGGTGAGGCACTGAGGGCAAACCATGCTGCACCGTCTGTGTGGTGAAGAAAGTGCACAAATCAGAATACAGTAGTCCCTCTTTTGAGTGACCACCCAAAGTGCAGACCAAAAAGCGGCCGTATAATGCAGGTGGTGTCTCATTGTAGGAAACCCACACTCGCGACCTCAACAGCTCAAATCTTGGGTTGCCTTTCCCTGGTGGTAGCAAAGTATGCAAATTTCTGCCACCACCAGGTCATCATGATCGATTACATATGCTTTGAAAAGAAATCGCCATTTATTAAATTTAACAATTACAACCCTTAAAATATCTTTATTTCAATAAAGAACTCTGGGCTGGGTGCTGAAAGATGTGTGTTGCGACCGGGGTCGTAACTTGAAAATATTTCCCAGTCATGAGTTTTGTCTTTCCTATTATGATCAATGGGCCTGATGCATCACCCTGTATGGAGTTTTTGCTTGCAAAGTAATGAGTTTAGACTGTCGTAAAAAATTTTTGACGGCATAACGCACTGCCTTTACTTTATTCTACACGTTCCATGGAGCCTAACTCATCGTAATTCACAAGTTATGGGTCAAAATAAGACTTGGCATTTTCCCACTGCCACCACGTGTGTTTTGGGCACCATGTTCATCTCGATCTGAACCATGGGAAAAATAGATCAACCCACTTCGTCAGTGTCGGTCACTTAGTCATGCAGGCAAGCACGTGTTTGATCGGGGTTTTGATCCAGCGAAAGTTATTATCATTCATTTTATAGAATATTCTATGATAAAACAACGTTCAATTAGAAATGAGAACACTAAATAATATTTCAGTGGCTTTGCGCTCATCTGCCATGGTTAGGTTAGGTTTCGCCTGCAAAAAAGTGATGACCACGTGGGTTGTTGATCTCCTGGAAAACGACGAAGATTTTTCGGGACATTTCCGGAGAGCCTCGGCAACCTTCGTCGTGTATTTGGATTTGAAGCATTTCAAGATGGATGGTGTGAACGATCATGAATGTGAGCGATCAAGTTCCCATCACAAGTAAATTTCTGCCGATCGTTATGAAGTTTAGTTCTGAAAACAATCCATAACATCCCAGCATACAGAGAAAGAAGTATAGTGGCCGAAATCCTCTTAGATCTGTCATGGAGAAGCTCGATACATGCGGAGTATGCCACATTCACTGCCATTATAAAAATGCAAATAAATGGAAAGATCCTACGCTCGTAATAATTTGAAATAGGGAGGGACAGATACAGATTGATCAAATTAAAAACTTGTTGAAGGAAATTTACTGTAGAAAGAAATCCTTTATTGTTTGCACTAACTGAATTCGACAAGATTCATGTCAATTTTATAACAATGGGGAGTTTTGTTAGCCGACTTGTGGCGTAGTGGCCGGATATGGCTCAAATTTGGGGGGGGGGGGGGGCAGGAATACCCCCTCTGGATCACGGTCACAGTTAGTTCTAAGGCCCTTATCACAGATCACAGTAAATTCATAAGCCCATAATACAATCACAGTAATGTCAATCATCAAAATCTTAATCACATTTATCGACAAAATAATAAGGACGATGCTATTTTCACCGTACGGTGAGAATAGCGTTTGGTCTATTTTCACCGTGCGGTGGGAATAGAGTTTGGATGGAGTTTTGTCTATTTTTACCGTACGGTGAGGATAGCTTTTTGTCTATTTTCACCGTACGGTGAGGACAAGGTTTGGTCTATTTTCACCGTATGGGGATAATGGTACAGTTTGGTATATTTTCACGGTGAAGATAGAGGCGGCTCTATTTTCACCATCTGGAAATTGAAATTAAGAGCCTTTTTCGCAAATTTATGGTTTTGGCTTGTCGCATAGAATTGAGGCAAATTAGATTGGAGAAGTGCTTACTTTAGGGAGATAGCTAGCTTTATAGTCAACAGGAAACGGGACCATAGCAACGTGCCCACTTACGGAGGGTTTACTGTAAAGCAATTACCCTGGCACTGTGACAGCATTAAATGTTTGGTGTTTAACATCTCAAATTAATGTATATTACTCTACACACCCATCAGTCTTTCATTTTTGTTGCTTAGTGGATTTCTTTTTAATGCGATCCTTACCTAAGTCATAACAAGATAGATCTATAATTAAGTTACCCTTAAGTTCCGTTACTTCCATCTGTGACAATATTAAAAAGTTCCTACTTTGTCTTGTTACCTAAGTTTTAGCCTTTTCACATAAAAATACAGTGTTGGCTCTATAAAAACTATTAGATAATAAAAGCTGAAATAACACCTCAACAGATCTCATTATAAACCATGCTCAAACTGGGATCTTAGGCCGTTTTATCATTTCAGCAAACGTTTTTGTTCCAGTTCTCTTTGTGTGCAATATCATGACACAATGCTTTTCCAAAACATTCTTCCCTGGTTGACGTCTTTTCATCGCCGTACGTCAGAAATAGAGCAGCCCCTATTTCCACCATACCATGAATATAGACCAAACTCTATCATCACCGTACGGTGAAAATAGACAAAACACTATTCTCACCGTACGGTGAAAATAGACAAAACGCTATTCTCACAGTACGGTGAAAATAGTCACTCCGATACAATAATCACAATCACAGATCACGGCAAAATGTAAAAGTACAAATTACTACTATCTCATTTGACGTGTATTTACCTTGATAAATTTACTCCGTAAGAAAAATCTTTTTACTCCGTCACAACTCACAAATACACCCAATAACGAATAACGAAATAGGCATCCCTCCATTTGTGTTATGTGGTCGCCAAATCTGTTCGTTTGGCATGGTCGCTGGTCGTGTTTAACAGGTGGTCGTTCATATTGTGAAGGTCATATCAGGTTAGCTCAAAGTGTTTAATGTACTCTCTCTCTTATAAATAATTAGCATCTAGATCAGTTGGTTGACAAGTTGAACTACGTCTGATTACAAATGAAAAAAAAATTAAAACTGTTACAGGAAAACAGATATACTTACAGTTACCTTTCGGAATTTCAACATGATTCCCCCCTCTCTCTCCCTGTGTGTGTCTCTCTCTCTCTTTTCATCAAACCTAATTCTTTCTCTGATAAAGGTAGAAGAATTTTACAATAATCAGGAATGTTTTACATTTTGACCTATTGAACTTTATAGAACCACGAGTTAGATGTACATTATGCTTGGCTGACTTACAGATGACTTACAATGGCATACTACAATTTTGGAATTCTAAACTATTACCCTAATAATTGACTTGTTAGATGACTTGTAGGATTCTATGCTTTCTGGAACATTTAAATTTCCTTTCAAAAATACTTCTGGAAACCAACTTGAAATGTGACTGCTATCCTTACAATTTTTGGCTATTGTAATGCATTTTTGACTACGTTTTAATGGTTTGAGGCCCAATGTCACTTGCTTCTGGCTGATGTTTAACATTTGAACCAATGTACTTACTATATTTGCAAATTCAAACACTTTTCGTTTTGAAATACTCTTAGTTTATCTCCTTTAAAACAACATCATGTCTTTAACTACATGCCTAAAACACATCAAATTATATAATCATGTTGTTTGGATTCTTGTTGATGGGTCATTTTACGCCTAGGGGGCTTTTCTGATGGATTGATGTTGGAGTTAGTGTCACTTTGTGGACTTATATGGATGATGATCATTGTTGAGATGGTGGTTGCAAGTAGTACCTTTTTAAACACTGAATTTTATTGACATTTTCAACAAATTAAGAACCTCCGCTTACAAATTCTCTGATGTGCTGCAAATTTTGGTCCCTTTTCATAAATTGTACGGTCCTGTATGCGCATGAATGATGCACCTGTTCAAGCCAATTTACTGAAATAGGCCTATAATTTCAAACAAAACTTTTTGCATTCTGTCATGTTAAAACTAGATATGGCTTTTTCGACCCTATGGACCTTTACACTTACGTTTTGGTCTCTTTGGGTATATACGAACTATAAATTTATGTGTTTCAGCTATACATACCAAGCAACATTGCCTTTGGTCGGAATTGACTTGGATTTGTTTCATTAGGACTACGGTTTGGATATGGTAATGACAATGTCTAAATAAGAGGTAAATTATTTAAGAAAAACAACTGGTGACCGAATATGGTCATTCAAACCAGGTGGTCCCTTATAGAAGGGGGCGTTCAAGACACGGAGAGACCCATATTATATGGGTTAGGGCCATGGTAATGGATGCCATCGGAATATTTCAGTCAATTTGCGTATACAGTGTTGGCAAGAAACGGTGTTCTTAATTCAAATTCAAATGAAAAATAAATTTCAAATTAGAAATTGGTCTCCTTGTAATCATGGAACGTCGAGGCCTCATTTCTTATATTTTTTAAAATTATTTTGTGTGTGTTTTTGCTATTTTTGTCTCCTCCAGAATCGTCACTTAGATTAAGCTGAAACGTGTTGGGTATGTTCCTTGTGGAAGGGTTAAACAAAGTTGTTCACTAGATGGCACTGCTGTGGATTCCTGAATTTATTTATTTTTTTCAATTCGGGTATTTATCTGTCAATGCAGGTTTGCTATTGATTACTATGTTTTATTTTTTTTGGGGGGGGGGGCATTCTAATGGTAATTCACATTTTTGACTTCTTTGACAAAACCATCAACCAGATTGACTTCAAACTTGGAGGCAATGTACCTTGGGTGGGTTTCTACAATGTTTGACCAAATGGTCACGCTTCAGTGATTTTTGGATTTTTTAATGAAATTTTTGATTCTTTTTTTGGACAAAATCTTCTTCACCACAACTGCTCACCCAATTGCTTTGGTAATACATAAGAAAACACCTAGGGACTCCTAGTTCTTAATTTGTTCATCAGGTGGCGCTGCAATTTTGTTTCAATTTTTTTATAATTTTTTGTGTGTTTTCGTTACTTGTGACTTCTTCCCCAGAACCGCCTCTTAGATTCAGTGGAAATTTTGTGGATATGTTCCTTTTGAAAGGGTCAAGCAAAGATGTACACTAGGTAGCACTGCTTCGGTTTCCTGAGTTTTATTGATTTTTTTTTTCAGTTCAGGTTCTTATTGTTAAATGCACCTTTTCTATTGCTTACTATGCAAGTCAGTGGACATTCTAATGGTAATTCACATTTTGGACTTCTCTGAAGAAACTAGGAGGCAACTTTACTTAAAACTTGGTGGCAATGTACCTTGGGAGGGTCATCTACCAAGTTTGTTCAAATGGTTACGCTCCAGTGATTTTTGGATTTTTTTTATGATATAAAAAAAATCTTTAAAAAGGTTTAATACGAAAGTTTTACATGGGGATTTCTTGTAATGTGTGTAACTTAAACAATTTTGGCCAGATTTGTGCCAAACTTGGTAGGGGTGTACGATTTATAAGTGTCTACCTATTTTGTGCAAGTGGTCATACTACAGTGATGTTTGGACCTTGACCCCAAAGTCACAGGACAACTGACACAAAATTTACTATTCAACTGATAACTTCAGATCTGTTTTGAGTTAGGACTTTGATGCTGCACATGTTAATGTTTCTCTATGAAGGTCATGCTTAGACAGTACATGAGTGACATTGACCTCGTTTCTGGGGTCACAATGCAACATTCACGAATTTTACTCTTCACTATAAGTTGAGAAATACTTGAACTGGGACGTTGCACATGTTAGTGATCTTCTGAAAAAAGGTCAGACTTACTCAGTGCATGGGTGGCCTTGATCCTATCCCAAGTTCACAGAACTGCAAGTGTGATGAACGTCTAGGTCGGCTGAGGATGGGCTGTTCGCATAGCCCTCTTATTAAAGATTTTTTAATTTTTGGTTCTTTTGGGGGCAAATCTTAAAAACTTTTCTTTTCTAAAACTGCTCACCCGATTGGATTTTTTATGAATTTTTCGGTTTTTTTAAAAATCTTCTCTTTTGAAACCGCTCACTCGATTGCTTTGATATCACACAGCAACACTCTTACGGACCCCTGGTTCTGTATTGTTCACCAAGTAGCGCTGTCAGTATTTTTCATTTTTTATGTTTTTGTGTTTGATTGCTATTTTCGACTTCTTTTACAGAAACGTCACTCAGAATAAGCTGAATGCTGGTGGATATGTTCTTTGTGGACGGGTAAAACAAAACAGTTCACTAGGTGGCAATGCTGTGGATTACTGATTTTTCACCATTTTCTAAATTTGGGTACTTACCGGTTAATGTTCCTTTCCTATTGATTACTGTGTACGTCAATGGGTATTCTAATGCTAATTCAAATTTTGACCTCTTTATACGAAATCGTCATTCAGATTCCCTTTAAACTTGGTGGCAATGTACCTTGGATGAGGTCTCTAGCAGATTTGTTTAAATGGACAATTTTGAAATTCTTTGTTCTCTTTTGGGGCAATTCTTAGAAAATGGCAAGAGTATATGTACATGTCAGCTGAGTACAGCACTGTCATAGTCCTCTTGTTTTATAAACTAGTTAAAGCAGAAGCAAAGAAGTGGTCATTATTTTTATAAAATACATTCAACAAAACGTTCTAGTTACACCTGAACAGTCTTTCCTTCAATTATTTCAACTTGCTCAACAGCCCTACAGGCCTGTATGTGCTTTCCCCCTGCATTTAGGCCACCAGGCCTTGTTCAATTTTTGTTTCAATGAATGAAGTGAGAACACTAAATTAGTTATTCTAAAATCATTGCTGGGGTCTTCCAACCTAGTTAGACTTACATCAGAGCTTTTTACCTGTGCCTGTGGAATGTCTTTGATGAGGTCTCCATGGCTGAAATGTCACTGGCTTGTGGACTTCCTGTTAAAGGCAAAAGATAAAAATAGCCCAGCCCATCCCTGTGCATCTTTTTTACTACGTACGTGAGACGTAGTGCACAAAGGTACCACCTGCAACGGACTGCCAGACGTCTCGACAGTTTCGTAAGAGGGCGGGGCAATTGAAGTAACAAAAAAACAAAAACAAAACAACAGCAAGGGACCATTGGCACCATGTGAGGAGATAATGTTTACAACTGCCGGTAACAACTCATGAGTTGACCCCCTTTGCTATTTGTCATTTCAAGCTATTGTCCATGATCACAA
This sequence comes from Hermodice carunculata, assembly GCA_964020975.1. Lineage (NCBI taxonomy): Eukaryota > Metazoa > Annelida > Polychaeta > Eunicida > Amphinomidae > Hermodice > Hermodice carunculata. The sequence goes on along the minus strand of OZ026616.1, from coordinate 82,774,299 downwards.
GTTTCATGGCTGCCACCAGACTGAAATTGTTTACATGGTATTTGACTTAAAAAATATTTAATTCAATTGGATTGCCCAGGTAGCACACTACGGTACTAATGTATGGGCTCTTTCAAAACATACAGCGTACACACAGTATATATATAGTGCGCACAAGACAATACAATAACAATGTTACTATAATGTCAATGCAGTGCTCACCCACTACAAGTATACCAGATAATATGATAAAATATAATATAAAAACCAAACTTAATACACTGACTTCCAGTTTGCAGAAAAGTGCTGTACTGCATCAAAATTTGTACACTAAGTTTATCAGAAATATCTTTATTACCATGGATCATGTAACTAAGGAGAATCAGAGGCGATGTGAACTATTAATGTGGGATTAACTCCAGGTGCCTAAATGTTGCAAACAGTTTTTAAGAGATGTGTTCTAGGGGCTGCATAATTAAAGAAAAAGTAAGAGACGTTTTCACAAGGGTCGTGATAATCACAGGTGGGAAATGGAACAACATTTATCTTGTGAACATGAGAGTAAAGCCGAGAGTAACCAAGACAGAGTTGCCAGTGGCAAATAGCAGAGAAACTGTTTCCATATGCAAATTAGTGCGGCACAATGTCCACAGATAGGAGAAGACTTTTAAGGTTAGATTTGAATTGCTTTAAGATTCTGATTGGCGGATGTCAAGTGGTGGGGCATTTCAAAGACGAATGGTCGATGGAACAAATGCATTACCATAACGCCTAGTCTCCAAACTAATTTTTTCTTAAGTTAGAACGATTTCTCATATTAAAATTAACTGGATGTCGTATGACACGGGCAACTAAGTCAGATAGATACGTTGGCGTTAGGTTATGCAACATTTTGTAGAATAAGACTAGTTTAAAGAACTTGCGCCAGGTGGCCAATGTTTTGACATCCAAGTTCACTGAGTAAGATATATTGAGGAGTGTGCTGCATTGCATATACATGTGCATATTCTTGCTGCTTGGTGTTGAACAGATTCGACAGAATTTGATAGCATGTTGAAGCAATCGTCAATATTGCATAGCCATATTCGAGAATTTGGACGGATCATGGTTTATATAATTTAATTACTGCTTTCCGGGATAGTTTATATGTCAGTCTGTGGAGAGCTATGGTGTCGCTATAATGTCATTTACTTGATTTATTTATAACACGATTGATGTGGTCATTCCATTTTAGACTTCCTGAGATGGTGGCTCCTGAACGAGTGTGGTGGGTCCAGGGGCATAGGCAGGATTTTGGATTGACGGTAGAAATGATATAAATATACATAAATGATATAAATGTTAAATATATCGTGGGTATAAACTGACAACAAACTGATGACATTCCTGTTCTGGAGATGCAGAGCTAATCAAAATTATTTATTATAGCATCACCAATTTTAAGTAATAAATTAGGCACATTCTGAGAACAGCCACAGAACCCTTACCTTGTGTTGGGGGTCACAGGCCAGTTCGACGTCCTGGGCCAAGGTCAGTACTTTCCCCCAGCTTGGGCAGCTGCTGGGCAAGAGTTATCTTTACTGAATACAGGGCTCCTGTCTGGAGTTAAAAAAACAGGACAACCACTATGCTGTGAGAAACAGCAAAGCCTGAGAGTGCAATAAACCCTCATATGAGTTCTCATCAGCCCAGTGGAAGGGCCATGCAGCCAGACAGAACAAGACCCCTACCGAGAGGTAAATGGACACGCCGCATAGCTTACGGTTTCTGCTGCTGACTCAATTGAGTTTTTAATTGGAAGCAAGAATGCCTGGTTGAAAGACTGATCCAACATCCTGATTTTGTGATGTTCTATGTTCATGTACGAATAACCATAGGCAAAACATGTTTTTGTTTTGCTTATGTCATACTGTGCAAATTAGTTGCAATTGTATATTAAACGGTACTATACATTGCTAATTTTTTGTACATTTATTATTTTAAGACTTTTTGCATTCAACTGAAATTTAAAAAAGAACTTGAACAATTTTTGCGAGAATTCCTATGGTATGGGGCATTAGTGAAAATGACAACACAGTAATATTAAGTTAATTTACATGGTACAAGTCCCGATTATCTTGCACTCATGGAACTGTACTGAAAAATGGATGATAATAACATGTAGTGAAAATCTGACTGCATCATCATCATCATCATCATCATCATCATCATCATCATCATCATCATCATCATCATCATCATCATCATCATCATCATCATGTGAAATAAATGAAATCTCAGTGCAATACATAAGAGCCAATATTTAAGGTTTAAGTGTTATGTTCTTCAAAACTGTTAAATACAATATATGGAAGAAATAATATTTTTGTTGTTAAAAATTATGGATATTTAAAATAATTCCAATGTCAGATTGGTCTTTTAATTGCAGAAGTGGGTTCACTGACCAGTAGCACATCATTAGGCCTTTCCGTGTTCACTATAAAAGTAGTCCTTGTTATTTTGTTTCCCTGTTTTTAGAAATTGATATTTTCTCAAATAAAATCGTAAACTTTGTCAGACTTGAATCACAGATATTTCGGGTCTTTACAGTTCCATAGTGATTAGGAATTTAAACTGCAGTCTTTGATCTGTTAAAAACAATAATGATTACGGACTGCACTGTGGCTTATATTATTAAGCCGTAACATATGGTTTAGCCACCAACAAAATTTTGGACCATTTTATAATGATCACATACAAAGATTCTTTTGCTGTGTTCGGCTAAACCACACGGAACACGGTAACAATGAAATAGTATCTTGTCATGCTAGTTAATAAAGTTTTGTTTTGATTCATGTTCTTTCTTTTTCTTTTTTCTTCTATTGGTCCAAGTTAGACCTTTTTGCTAAAAACGGGGGTGGGGTGGTGGTGGTGGGGGTAAGTCCAAACCCTTTGAATCCCCCTGGCTATGCCCTGGGAGTCGCTTCTGGTATGGGGGTATCATGAAAGAAGAGCCCGGGACGGTTTTGTTTGTTGCGTTTGGTCGAGAATAATACAGCAATTGATTTTGTGACATTAAATGTTACTTTCCAAATTGTACCTCATACAGACATTTTGTGGATATCAAAATGGATTCTACTCGCTGAAACAAAGGGATCATAGATAATATCTAAAGTACTAGTATCATCTGCGAAAAGTTTAATATCACATGACATATTGTCGATTGTGTCATTGATATACACTAGAAACAGTAACGAGCCTAGGATTGGGCCCTATGGGACACCAGAGGACCAGACCACCAAAGGTCACACTCTGAAAGCAATTAGAGAGGTAACTTCCCATTAGTTCAACAAGTGAATTAGAAATTCTTAACTGTCTTAATCTGAATAGAAGACATTCGTGCCAGACACGGTCAAAGGCTTTAGAAATTTCAAGATCATCCTTGATTCATGGTTCATTTCTGGGCCGTTATAAATATCATGCGTTATTTTAATTCACTGGTTTATGATGGAATCGTTTTGTTTGAAGCCAGAATATTTTGGTGGGAGTAGCCCTTTAGTTACAAGCAAACTCATATAAGGGATTATGAATTAACTGTTCGAATACTTTAGAAACATTACACAGAAGAGAGATCCCTCAGTTATTGTCTTTCACTTGTGTCCAGGGATCCGGAAAATAAGACGCGGAAAGAACCAGATTGTACAATTTGGTAAGCCACTGACATAGAGCTGGAGCAGTGTGTTGAAAGAGAATATTCCCTACACCATCAGGATCTGATGCGGAACTAATCTTAAGTGACTGTAATATTTTTAACAATGGTTTTATCAACCTGAAACATGGGTAATCTAGCTTCGGTCCGATAAGCAAAGTCAGACAAGAACCTCACATAGGAACAGTACAATCTGTCGTAAACTAAAATATAAGTTCAACAAGAATGTAATGAATAACACCGCAGCTAAGATAAACAAAGGCCTAATGGTGACATGGAAGTCTGAAGCGTGAATTATAATTTTGAATAGACAATAACATACATAAAAAGATCCAATTGCAACCCTGAATTGTTGTATGCAAATACCTGTCATAGTACATCGGGATAAAAACGTTTAGTTTTCCAAGATTGACAAATGTTGTGGAATAAGGCTAATATGGAGGGGTCTAGTTTTCCGAGATTGACAAATGTTGTGGAATAAAGCTAATATGGAGGGGTTTCTGTACCTCCAATACAAATACAAAATAATTGCACCTGAAAAGAGGTTAAAATTGTGATTAAAAAAAAAAAAGTTGACCTTGTCCTGAGCATGGAAAGAATGGGTGCCTGTAATAATGCCATAACAACACATAAAGAAATAAGGTACACATAAAGCATTGGATATGAAAAAATAGTGAAATCATGTAACATTCGTGGGATGCTCAACACAAATTTATCACAAATGGAACGATAATCCATATATGTAACAGATATGTAAGGATTCAAAATTGTGACATCGAACAGACTGGAAAAGATGATCATACAAGTCGCACAAGATGTCTGTGTTTCAGTGATAGATGGATCTATGATAGGGACATAATTTTACCCATCGTGCTAAATTACATTGACATAGGCCATCTATCTAAATATGGCCAAGTCAAGTTTAAACACACACACAGACACAGACACAGACACTGACACACACACAAACGCTAGGTAACTTGAAGCATCAGCACATGTTAATGTTTATAAACACGCTATTATGCTTACTGCAATAGTCCGTTAAGTCACGTCATGCAACACAAGGTTCGATTGCAGGACAATCACAAAGCCAAAGAAGGAATGATAGTCAGTAGAGACAGGGTTGACACCAGGAATTCAGTGACCGGCCTTCTTGTTAGGTGACGAAGGTCTTACGGTTTCCACGCGAACTTGTGAAGTATACTTGTCGAAATCGCTGGCTTCAACGAAAGATCTGCACTACTTGACCACCATCAGTGTTACCCCCTGCACCATTTCTTCTGAGAAACATTCTGCCACCCTTGGTGTAGCAAGATTTAATCCTGTCATCTCGTCTTGAGGCACGAGCTCTGTACATGATGTTGGACCTTTTTTTAGTCAAATTCACGGAAATAAATGTATGTTTGTCACACGGTCTATTCGTGTATATCTTCTGCCTTGCTTTGTAAGACGTGAATTTGACAATGATGTGTGAGCTATCGATATCATTTATCGTAAGCCCCACCCCCATTTTTTCGGCACTTTTATACCAACTCGTCAGAATCCTCATCCTCAGACTCTTTTTCTTTATTCCATATCCTGAGACAAGTACAACTACTGCTCTGTATAGCAGAATGTTGGGCACTTTCTGTGCCACTTATCTTGAACTTAAGATGTTTTATCTCGGACTCTAAGCTCTCTGTATGGGCTAAGACTTTTGTCCCAGCGGTTTTCACCTTAGTGTTAATGACAGCGTCAAGTTTATTGTCTATCACAGGGGATATTATCTTGCCTAGTACTGCCATTATCCTGTTATTAGTAAGGATCGCTAGGGAATCTACAACAGCATCAACTTTTCTGGCTTTGCTTGTGACTTTTACTCGATGGGGACTCTTAAGGACGTTTTACACCAGAACCATGCTCAAAAGATTGATCTTCACCATTGGCGTCATTGCTGACATTGGTAGTGACCAGACGTTCTAGTTGCTGGACTTGTTGACACGAGGAATACATTGTCACAGTGGCGGGATGTATGAACAAAGAGTAATATTACAAACTCACTCAAATATAGTCAATCGCCAAGCCCGGCAGTTCCAGTAAGACTTCTTCTTGGTCACCACATCATTAGATACACATATTCAAAAGTTGGTGAAAGTAGATGATGAATCTCCACAGTAAATCACTCAAAAAGACGAGAAATCGTTGAAAGGTATTTTTTCTTTGCTATTATTTTGGGGTAATCAGAGCTTATGCAAGGTAAATTGTTCATTTCATGACTAACATAATTATATTCCAAACCTTAATCAAAATATGAATTATGCAAAGAGCTATAAACTTTGTTAACCTACAAAATGACTGAATCATCATTTCCAATATTTTGTAGGATGCACTTTTATTTGTTGATACATTCTGGACTATCAAAGGTAAAGTTAAGGGCAAATTATATTGACTCGTTCAGTGCTACATTTTGGACTGAATCAACAGCTTTCTTTGGTGCGTTTTTGCTGGCACTTCAATAAAAGGTCTTTTTACATGGAACATGAATCTAGTACCCATATTATAATTTAGAGTTGTGCGTTTAAAGTAGTTTGACTTTACTTGGCATGACAGAGTCATTCTGGCCGACATAATCTTGAACTAGGCCATAGTGACAGGACTATGGAACAGGAACAAACCAAAGTAATGAAACCACATGTGAAGGAGAACATGAGTGGTTGTCACAGTACCAGAGGGCCATCAATAGAGAAGGAAAAATATAAGAGGTTCTAAGCCCACATTATTTGCAGAGAGGGAGAGTTCAAGGGTTGTGTCAACCTAGTGCAACGCAACTTACAAATATCATTTACATACCGAGCACAAAAGCCACCTGTGGCCCACTGGTGGCACATTGGTGGCACGCCGACAGTGGCTGTCGTATTTCGATTCGCTTGCCATCTGCTGGCAGCATTCAACTATCGGAACTGCTACTTCTGCAGTTTTTAAAACATTAATTTCAACTACTGAACATATTTTACTGCTTGTTGCAATTTCTTAAATGCAATTCAGATGTTCAGATCCTTTTTGATGGGTATTATATGATATATTTCCAGCTAACATGTGAATAGTGGAATGAATAGCAAAAGAACTTATATTTCGGATCTTTTTCCTGCTTCGAGTTTTTTTGGAAGTTACCTACATTATTAACACTACAAAATTGTAAAAAGACAACTTCTTCATGGTAAAGCCTATTTACTGTGTACATTCTGATTTTTGTGTACCTGGGGCTATCTTGAGAAACCTTTTCACAAAGGACGAAACAGATGCGGATGTTCAAATACAGGTCAGCAGGTACCTTAAAGGAGCCAAAGACCGCGATGGCAGACGCAAAAACAGAGAAAAATCCAACACCTGTACAGGACATTCAAAGGACCCTGCTGGGCTCGTGCTGTTCTGATTAATGGGCTATTTTATTTGTCCCGATAATTGTGTGTTTGCACATATGTCCTGATAGGAATTTAAGTCTGGTATACCTTGACAGCATTTCTTGTAGTGTTTTCATAGGGTGCAATGCCTAAAATGAATTTAATTTTGTACAGGTACCACTGTTTTCCAAAAATATTTTATATTTCTATACGAATTGAAACGCTAAAAATTGTTTTTGTTTTGCCAAACTGAATAAATCATTTGTATCTTCACAGGAAAGAGTTGGTTCAGCTTTGGAAATATTTAATCTTGAGGAGTGTAGTATAGTTATTGTCAGTTAAGTTATATGTAGATAGTTTTACTGAAACATCATGCTGATGGTGTGTGTTTCAATTTGAAAGCGATGTTATTTCCATTTTAACAATAGTTTATACACTTAATCGTGTGCACATGATTGTTTCATGGACATATGGCTGTAGATTAAGGTTGGAAACTGCACCAAATAGGCTTATGGCATTATACCTATCAGGAAAGATCATACATGTCACAGAATAGACTTTAAAAAGTGCACTTGGATATGTTTCTCAATGTGTATTACTTTGTGCCAACATTTTATCTGTGTAATGCATTTGTAATGTATGAGCATAGTTATATTCAGAAAATATGAATCATTTATTATGTGTGAATGTTCCAATTTTGATGTTTCTGATCTGTGCTATAACTTTTCGATTGAGCTTGTAGCATTAGTTTATGGCTTACTGCAGAACACACTGCAAATAAAAAAAAACACAGGTTCCAAGTTTTATATGTTTGTTCCTATTCCTGAGATACAGATGTTTGAGGTCAGAATGATGATACATCAAAGGAAAGCTTCTTTAATCTAAATTCTGGTGACTATAAATAGCACAGAATTTTGAACATCTGAGGCATCCTTTTTTATTTATTGCATAAACGTAACCTCACTGCAGGTTTGAGGTCACTATTTTCAAAATTAAATGAGCTGAAGCAATATTCGTGGTGAATTATAATGATTATTTTTGTACTTGTTATGTAAACATTACCACCAACAAACAAACAATTGTATATTAACAGCATCTTTCGTTTGTTAGCTTTCAGGAAGTGTGTCTCCCTTCAAGGTCGTAGGTGACAATTTGTGAAAGTCTAACCTATTTAACAGCCTTCATAATGTGACAGGAAAAGTGAAATGAATTTACTCAAAAAGTGTTAAGTTGTAAAATTCTTGAGGAGAAAAAATGCTAGCATATGACTCTTAAACATTATCATGTACAATGTACATCACTTGTAAATAAACATATATGTTTATTGTTGTAATTGTGCTGGGTCCCCAGAGCAGCAAACTGCATGTTCAATGACAATATCTCACACGGCGTAGTACCCGGTATGTCTTTTCCCTTTATTGTGGGACTACCAAATTTTCGGAAATGATACCCATTTAATATGAAAATTGTGCTCTCTCTCTCTCTCTCTCTCTCTCTCTCTCTCTGTCTCTGTCTGTCTGCCTGTCTGTCTGTCTGTCTGTCTCTCTCTCTCTCTCTCTCTCTCTCTCTCTCTCTCTCTGGATGCATGTTCTGTGGCCGTGAGAATTTTGAGGTAGCAATATTAATGTGAAGGATGTTTCACTTTGCTTACTGAATTTATAGTAAGCTTATAGATTGAAGAACATTTCATTGCCGGATACAAAAATCATCCAAGAATGATATTGCTTATCCTTATAATTAGCAATATTTGCAAGCAATAATAAATTGCCCATAAAGATTTTTCTCTTTCTCCTATGTCTGAAGCTTATCCTGAATGGGTTATCCTGTATGGATATTGAAGACAAGGTTTTATTTATAATCGATCATTTGGTTTGTCACTCCTTGGCTTGAAGTAGTAGAAAAACCGATGAGAGGCCAGGGTGCTTTGAATAAAATACCAACTCCTCCCACTTTTAAGATGGCGTCGTTTTCAAAACTTATTAGTCCGATAAAACTGCCACTTGGCACGTATTTGTCCTTTTTAGACACAGCCTCGTGAAAACACGAAAATCCAACAACTCTTGGGCCACCCATACTGGGTTCTGTATATCTCCCCCTCCCCCGCTGCCATAAAAATAAAATAAACCCTGTAGACAGCAAATGAACAATGGTGGCCTGCTACCAGAGAACCCCAAGAGGTCCACCAGTGGCCACTTGTCGGTGGACCACCAGAAAACCAATGAGCAAAACAGGTGGCCACTGAGGGCTGCCACTGGGGGGACCACTGGAGGTGCCACAGGTGGACTGCTGGAAGACCATCAGTGGCTTGCAGGCTGGGTAACTGAAACTGTAAAGTTATTACAGTTTACTTTAACCCTTTTACTGGCTTGTATCTCTATGGAGCTGGCCAAACATGTTCCTCAAAGAGTCTGTAATTCTATACAATAGTCTGTACTTCTAGACAGGAACTCATACGTGTCAATACATAAAGGTACACCAACACAGTACTTTCGATGTGCAAAATCATAGAAAAATACATTTAATTTTCTAATCCCCATAAAATCTCTTAGAAAACTTTTATTTACATGAATTACATGTATAAACTACAGGCAATTCAATATAAAGCATTGATTGATGGGTCAACATTTTCACAAACTTGGTTCCTGTGAGCTTGAAAATAAGGTCAAGGTCACCAAAATGCGACAAAATCAAGAAATAGTGTCAAGGTAGAATAAATTCAATCTGAGTGTCCGGTGGCCAGGAAAATTGTGAGATACCGTGATCACAAATATGGTATTAATGATGAGCAATTTCGCACATAAACTGCTCCTGTGGCCCTCAAAATGAGATAAAGATATGGTTTGAATGTCTGAAGTTATCATGTTTACAATCAAATGATGGATGCATAGAACCAGGGATGGAACTGCTGGAAGAACTACAGGTGGAGCCACGGATAGACAGACAACCCTGAAAGCATAATTGCATCCCCAAGGTTGGGGTGGGTGGATGGACACATAAAACATATTCTGGAGTGTTAAAGTTGCCACCCGAAAGCGTTTTGTGTGGAGATCTGTAGTACCAGGCACATTGTGAGAGCTATGTGTACACAGGGCAGCTAAATGGATAAAGATACAAACTAGAAATATGTACCTGCAAGAAATTTCTGTACTGAGAATGTATAGTCTGGTGCATTCATAAAGAACACATGGAACACATCTATTATTTTGCTGCCAAGCCACCAAAGTGGCTATGTTGGCAACCTATCTGTAGTCTGTCATAACATTATCACATAAGGAGACAAAAGAAAAGAATGACCACTGTATGCTTGCACCACAATGAATAAGCCTGCCAATAAAGCAAATCTATTGGCCTTTTTTTCTGCATTTTCCTACCAGAAATTATGTTTCATGCACCTATAGTGACATTTAAATGTGAATACATAATAGAAATTATGCCTTGTTTACTTAATCTATCTATAAATTACTACCTGCCAACTGTGGGAAGCGGTTTTTACGGACACCACATTGAATATCAAACAAAAAGTTATGATGTTTAAAATACTGGTAAATCTAGTTGTCTATGACTTTATAAAAAATTTTAGATATTGCCAGCAACACTGAAATAGGTCTATAATCCTCCATCAGAGAGGAATTACCCTGTTTGAAAATGGCTAACACTTTAGCAAGTTTCAATGTGTCATGAAAAATCCCAGTGGAGAGCAACTGATTTGTTATCAACGTAGGTGATTCTGACACTTCCGTTTTCACTTGTTTTAATACATTCATCGAAAACCTATCATGAGCATAGCTATGCTTTCCTTTTAATGAGTCAATAATGTCATTCACTGTTTCTTCTGTGACAAGACTAAAGACAAAACGATTGGTATCATGAGCAAATTGAAAACTGTTCTCCCATCACACACTGTGTAAACAATTTACAATGCTTTAATTCTATAATGGTCTTTTAACATGGGGATGTAAACTTGAAATACTAGTTGGACTTACGAATTATGAAAAAGGCCATTCAAATAATAAACCAAAGTAAATTTTATGCTCATACAGATCCCAGTCTTAAGTCGAGACATTTATTAAAATTAGAAGATATATACAAATTACAACCCCTAAACTTTTATTTTTCATAATCTTTGAATTTTTTTAATTTTTGAATTCTAAATCATTACCTCAATAAATGACTTATTAGATGACTTGTGGGATTTTATGCTTTCTTAAACATTTAAATTTCCTTTCAAAAATACTTCGAGATACCATACTTGAAAAGTGACTGCTGTGTTTACAAATTATGCCTATTGTAATGCAATTTTTGACTACGGTTTTATGTTTTGAGGCCTGATGCCACTTGTTTCTGGCTTATGTTTAACACTTGAGCCAATACCTGCCAACTCTGACAATGTATTGACTTTCCACCACTATATTTGCACATTCAAACACTTTTCTTTTATAAATACTCTTAGTTTATCTCCTTTAAAACAACATCCTGCCTTTAACAACATGTCTAAAACATATTGAATTGTATAAGCATGTTGTTTGGATTCTTGTTGATGGTCATTTTAGGCCTAGGGGGCTTTTCTGATTGAGTGATGTTGGTATTAGTGTCACTTTGTGGACTTATATGGATGATGAGATTTGTTGAGATGGTGGTTGCAACTAGTACCCTTTTAAATGCTGAATTTTATTGACATTTTCAACAAATTAGGGACCTGTGCTTGCAAATTCTCTGATGTGCTGCAAATATTGGTCCCTTTTCATGAATTGTATGGTCCTATATGCACATGAATGATGCACCTGTTCAAGCCAATTTACTGAAATAGGCCTATAATTTTAAACAAAACTTTTTGCATTCTGTCATGTTAAAACTAGACATGGCTTTTTTGACCCTATGGACCTTTGCACATACGTTTTGGTGTATTTTGGGTAAATACGAATTATAAATTTATGTGATTCAGCCATACATACCAAGGAACGTTGCCTTTGGTCGGAATTGACTTGGATTACTTTAATTAGGACTACGGCTTGGATATGGTAATGACACTGTCTAGTTTGAATCTAAATCTTAATCTGAATCATGGTAAATGAAGATCAGATGCTATTGGAGTCAACGTCAAGTCAATGCTGCAACCGTTGAATCAGAATATGGGCAGATGGATGCATTGCAGTTGGCGATAGTTTTGCACCTGCTCTGAGTCTTTTACATACCTGCATTGGAGCAGCAATGGCGTCATTAGATAATACAGCACAAAATATGCAATGTTGTCCATTCAAGCGTTATGGCAGGATAGGGCTCCTTAGACAGGATTTAATGATGTCCTTTACTCCACTTTTATTTCAACTTTTGTGATGTATGCAAAGTTTGCATCAGGGCAACTAAGAACAGATTGCTTTTTGTAATAAGGCCATGGGATAATGAACTGATGGTTGCCCAGGTCATTCAGACACAAATATAAGTAACATCACCTGCATCTCCTGTCCATCAAAGCAAAATACAGTATTGGACCACCATAGCTTTCGCAAATAGTATCTGTGGCACTGGTACCTCAAAAAATCCTATAAAATCAGCACAAGTCAAGAAAATGAAAGCCCACCTCTGACACAGATGACGTATGTGTCATCTGCAGGTGAAAGTATGGTGTCACAGGGAGTCCAAGAATTACTTAAAAGTTGCTTGAGATAAGTTCAGATAGTGATGTCATGATAGTTTTTGCAAAGGATATGGCATTATTGATGATGAGTTACACACTTGCCTTGGTTATTTACCTTGAACAGTAATAACCCAGGGGAGAATTTATTAATGATTATCCTTGATAGAAAATTCACTTCCAATTAAGGTGGCCTTTTGAACTTAACTTGACAGACCAATTGATCAACCAACTTGTAACTGCAAACCAAACTGTGTATTACATTGGGATCAAACCCTTGCATGGTCATTGGAGGACATTAGCATACTCTATGATTAACATCTATAACATATACTGGAATTTCATCATGATTTTAATAGAGTAAATTGGGTTGTCAATCAATGATCGGAATGCTGTTGAGTCAAAGATACACATTCAAGATGATCAAGATCATGAGCAGTTCAATAATAATGCCACAACACATGTTTCTAAACACAGTACCGTTGTTAATAGGCAACTTGTAACCTGTTGCCTGCAATAGATGTTAATTGTATCAGCCTATTAATTTGAAGCCCAGCGTTACTGGACATGATGTGTATAATTCTGTGTACTGCTGTTTTTTTTACTTGTTAAATGATAAAGACCAAGCTTTGAGAAGTAGTAATTGATACATGTAAATAATGCATGTTTACCAACCTTTTAGGTCTTTATGCAAACCTGTCAATATATTGATACATTGTTGCCACATAGTTCGGAATTCAGTTTCAAAATTGAACTTAAGTGTTAGTTTATAAATGATAAATATGGGTTGAAAATGGAAACACTATGCCTGGAGTCGATGTTAAGTGTTCATAACTTGCATTGCTTGGAGACTAGTTGTCTGTCATGTGATGTGCTGATATGAATGTGATGAGACCTCCACCTACAGTGTTTGTTGAATGTAAACAGGGATGTGTATTGGACATCCATGCGAGTCTCCCTACATGCCTTTCTTTGATGATGAAATAATTGCTTGCTGCTTTTCCATTCCTTTCCGGTGATGTTAACTTTTTATAGTAAATCAATGCAGTTTGAAAATAAGCATTGCTGGACATATTAGACAGTGTCATTACCATATCCAAACCGTAGTCCTAACAAAACAAATCCAAGTCAATTCCGACCAAAGGCAATGTTCCTTGGTATGTATAGCTGAAACATATCAATTTATAGTTCGTATTTACCCAAAAGAGACCAAAACGTAAGTGCAAAGGTCCATAGGGGGAAAAAACTTTACTTAGTTTTCACATGACAGAATGCTAAAAGTTTTGTTTGAAATTATAGGCCTATTTCAGTAAATTGGCTTGAACATTTGCATCATTCATGCATATACAGGACCATACAATTTATGAAAAGGGACCAAAATTTGCAGCACATCAGAGAATTTGTAAGTGGAGGTTCTTAACTTGTTGAAAATGTCAATAAAATTCAGTATTTAAAAAGGTACTACTTGCAACCACAATCTCAACAATGATCATCATCCATACAAGTCCACAAAGCGACACCAACACCAACATCAATCCATCAGAAAAGCCCTCTAGGCCTAAAATGACCATCAATAAGAATCTAAACAACATGATTATATAATTCGATGTGTTTTAGGCATGTAGTTAAAGACATGATGTTGTTTTAAAGGAGATAAACTAAGAGTATTTCAAAAGGAAAAGTGTTTGAATTACCAAATATAGTAAGTACATTGGTTCAAATGTTTAACATTAGCCAGAAGTAAGTGACATTAGGCCTCAAATCATTAAAACGTCGTCAAAAATGCATTACAATAGTCAAAATTTGTAAGGATAGCAGTCACGTTTCAAGTTGGTTTCCAGAAGTATTTTTGAAAGGACATTTAAATGTTCAAGGAAGCATATAATCCCACAAGTCATCTAATAAGTCAATTATTAGGGTAATAATTTAGAATTCCAAAAATGTAGTATGCCATTGCAAGTCATCTGTAAGTCAGCCAAGCTTAATGTACATCTAACTCGTGGTTCTATAAAGTTCAAAGGGTCAAATTGTAAAACAGTCCTAATTATTGTAAAATTCTACTACATTTATCAGAGAAAGAATTCGGTTTTATGAAGAGAGAGAGAGAGACAGAGAGACAGGGAGGGATCATTTGAAATTCTAAAGGTAACTGTAAGTATAACTGTTTTCCTGTAACAGTTTTAAATTTTTTCATTTATAATCATGTATTCTGCCAGTTGATACCCCTAGGGCCAAGATACATAGGATATTAAAGATACTAGCTGCGGGGAGTAGGATACTAGCTGCTGAGAGCAATAACCTAAGTCAATGACACTATAAAAACCTGGAATTGTAGCCAGATATACCTTTTTGGACAAATGTGTGCAAAACAAGCTCCAATCTTTTGCAACTTCTGTTCTACATAGTGACAGCTACAGAAACATCTAACTTGGGATTATAGTCACCAGCTTGATTAAAGAAAAAAAAACAACAAAGCACTCCAGCTGGTCGCGTACTTTTTCATACATCAAGTTTCGGGAAATAATGTAGTGGTAGTATTGCCAAGAGAACTGTAGGCAAGACCAAGGTCACCAAAATGCTTCACGGCAGGCATGGTAACCCTTTTTGGAAGGTTGAAGCCAATAGGAACACACTAACAGGCTGGCAAATGGGGTGAGCTGGACATTCAACCATGGGGAATGAAAGACACAGGAAATTTCTGCAAATGTATTACCTGTGGCAGCAACAAGCCCTCCAAAACAATGTACAATTCCCCAGCTGCAATCAACAGGAAATAGTTCGGCAGGGCATTAGAAGGTACAGAATGGAATAATCCAAATTAACACTTTGCTGCCATGCATAATATATAGCATTTCCTCCTCCAGTGCTGATGATTCTGGTGATGTTTTGTGAAAATTATGAACATTGGACTTTCACTTACATTTGTTTATCTCATTCAAGATTGTAAAATATAGTGATAAAATAACCAGAACCATTGGAACTATGTCAATTCATACACCGGATTTCGTTTTGTACTAAGACACGACAGTAAATTATAATATCATATGCCAGTCCCATAGAAACCACAATTCCTAGAAAACGAAACCATTCCAAATCTGTTGATCAATTATGTTATGTTAATGAAAAAATAATAGGACAAGCATTCCAGTTTGACCATCTGGAAATATTTGCATAAATAGCGTTGGTGTATTTTAACACATATACTCTCTCCATCTGACTAGTTATGCAGGAAATGTGTTTTACAGAAAAGCCCCTGGGAGAAATTCTGAAGAATGGTTTCTTGCATGGGTTATATGAGGCCCTTCAAAGCATACCAATATAAGAAAAATGGCATCAGTATATAAGGACATTGAGGTTATTCGGAGCAAAAATCAAAGTCGAACTTAAAGTAGGCTTGGATGACTTGTCATTTTCCCTAAACCCCTTTCAAGAATTGAAATGCGACCCTAGGCTTTGTGGAAAAAGCCCCAAAGGTAATTTTAGACTCAGTCACCATCTGTCTTTCCTAGCAGGTGACTCAATTAAGTACTACAACAGTGATTAAGAAGCCAAAGTTAAATGATTTAGTTAAGTGTGGCTTTCGAATTAAGCGGCAGATAGGTATAGATGTGGAAATTAGTTCAGCAGATCTAAAAGACACCTACAGAATAATTTTCCGGTGCTGTGATGACCTCTATCTGGTAGTCTTTACCTTGGATGGAAAAGGACAAAAATAAATTTGTTGCACTGTGTAGACTTTTTGGCGTACCGAATACAAATGAAAGGAAAACACTTCCTTGCGCATGTTTAACGTTTGAGCCTGAGAGATTGACACTAAAGACCACTTCCTTGCAACGTTCAACACTTCAGGCTGAGAGACTGACACTAAAGATCACTTCCTTGCAAATGTTTAATGTTTTAGGCTGAGAGATTGACACCAAAGATCACTTTCTTGCACACTTTTAAAGTCTATGCTAAGACATTGACACTAAAGACCATTTCCTTGCACACATTCAACGTTTTAGGCTGAGAGATTGACATTAAAGACCATTTCCCTTGCACGCATTTAACGTTTTAGGCTGAAAGATTGACACTAAAGACCAAACAGGTCAGATACCAGCATGATGAGCTGCTACAAGCAGGAGCAGCCTGCAAGAGGCACTGAACACTAGATATTGCTGAGGGATACATGTGCACAGTTTATGAGACCATTTGATTATTTATGTAGAGGGTATGGGTGCACCTTCTTCCTTCATTTCAGCCATTAATTACAAGCATCAGATAGCCTTACAAGTTTATAAACAAACATCCTTCTGGTGAAGAAATTGTTTAAAGTGGAGTTTTTCTTACCAATCTTACACAATAGTTCAGAATACATTACCCACTTTCATAAATTCCAACCCAACAATGACAACAAAATTAAATACAGCAAGAGGCAAATCACCGAAACTTCAACATTCAGTTTTCAATACCAATGTAAAGTTTCACTCCTGACTTGAGACAGGCAGTCACCCATAAAAGGCAACTGGTGGTTTTAAAACCTTCCTCTCAACCTTTGAAGTGATCTTCATTAACTACAAACTTTAGGTTTTCCCACAACATATAAGCCTTACCACTAAAAACCCAAAATTGATCCCTTGCCAAGAATAAAAGGAGACTTGGTAAGTCTGCCAGTTTTTGGTGTTCCTGACTTGGCAGTCACTTGAGCTGACAGCAAAGGGAGAAAGTAGGGAAGGCTACTGGAGGTGGTGGCAGGTTTTTACTTTAATATTTGAATGATACCAGTGGGCAATATTTTTGTGCTCTCATACAGCTGCTAGCATCTCCATGGGAAGCGTACATTTAGGTTGGGTTGCTGTGGGTCTGTTGCATGCAGACCTTAGATTTGTCTTCCAGCATAGTAATGAAAGTCCCACCTTCAAATTGACACGACAGTAATATGTGTGTGTTCCAAGCCTGGCAGGTACATATAAATGAATGAACTATTATCTCATAAGAATGAAATGAGAATTATTAGATAGATGCCAGGTGTCCGTGGTCTTCAGGCCTTACTGGAGTGGTATTGGTGATGTTGGAGTGAGGAGAATGTGGGAACACTTAATTTGAGATATATGGATGGATGTTACTAGCTCCAAGATGGTACTGCTATAATATTATCCTGCCATACAAGGGGAGGAGGGAGGAGGAGAAACCGATGACTTTGGCCTCATGAACTAGGAAAGCCAGCACACCAAATGTGTGTACAGCCATCACACATATCACAGGTTAAATTTCTAATTTTTTTTTCATATTTCTTTTATACAGGAGGTACATGTATTCTTAACCCATCTGGGTTTTCTGTATAGGGCAGGACTAGGGTGTATATCACCGGATAATTGAAGACACATAGTTAATAAGGCACCAGGACAATTATGTGACTTGGATGTGCGGTGACCTATTTACATGCATGTAACCTGACACAGTACTGGACATGTTTATTCACTGCCACAAAGCATTGTGTCCATAACTGTAGGTCTAAGCTGTATTGTAGGATAAAAGTTCAAAAAACGATCCTGTGGGAGTTCATAAATGAAACCTGGTGGTTCCAGAACCTCCCTTAGCAAAAAGCATAACAAAATATAACAAATATCAGAGCCAAAACCACACCATCCAAGCCAGCTGTCATCTTGGAATGAACATGAAGACTTTTCACATGACTGTTCTAAGCCACACAAACATAGTCGAAATAAGGCTGGAATAGGGCTGAACACAGACGTCTCCTTGCTCTAGTGCTCAGCCCTAGTCCTTGCCTTTACAAAAATTGAATTTAGAGGTGATTTTATTCAAAACTGACTCTGCATGAAGTTCTCTAAAGCATTCTGGTCGAGTAGCATTCTCAGATATTTGACCTTAGAGGATGATTTTATTTCTTGATCATTGCATGTGATTTTGAGAGACTAAACTTCCTTACTTTTAGGCATGTCCGTCACATATATCAAGAATAACAGAGGGTCAAGTAAGGAACCTTGTGGCATGTCACAAGTGACTGTATTTGCTTTAGAAGTAGCACCATTGTAATGCACCACCTTTGAGCCATCAGATGAATAGGAAAAAACCAAGCAAGCAATGCAGAGTAGAGACTAATAGTTATAAGCCTTCGATACAGTTTACTGTGTCAGCAAGACCATGCATGTGTAAAGACCTTTAATCCATCAAAGGAATAAGACAACATTCTGTTGAGGGGTGGGGTCTGAAGCCAGACTGATAATCATAAAGATTATTAGATTTAGACAGATATGAATCCAGTTGAGAGTAAACAATCTTTTCCAGAATTTTTAGGAGATGCACAATATTGATACAGGCCTATAATTACCTGGATCATTTTGACAGTTTCTTGTGTGAGCAAATAATTTTAGCTGACTTCAGTTCTTTCGGGTCAGAGCCAGTTGAAAGGGAGAGATTGACAATATACGATAGAGGAAGCGCAAAAATGTCTTTACCCTCCTTCAAAAAATTAGCTTGAATATTGTTTGGCTCAGTAGACTTTCATTTGAGTTTGCCTAACAATTTCTGGATGTCTTATTTTTGTATATTGTTGAAATAAAAGGAATACACTTGAACTCCTTTAGATTGATAGAAATTAGGAACATGATCACTATCAAGGGGTTTAGAGGTGGTGGGCAACTTCTCCACTGATACTGAAGCAATATCAGTGAGAAATTATTAAACCGCTGGGTCATTCAAGAGTTTTCGAAGACTGTATTGTTATTCTTCTGGAGGTACATTCTAGGATTTTCTTGTTTTGCTATTTGCGTAACCACGAAGTTTAAGATACTTCCATAGTTTTTTAAGATTGCCAAGATTTTCTTTGACTTTATCCTCAATATGGTTATTTTTCGCTATCCCAGTTTGGATGACACCTGGTTGAGTGACATTCTGGATATCAGACACTAAGATGAGATCTATAGCAGATTAAGATAGAGGCGTGATCCTAGTAGCATCCACAATCAACAGGGGCGAGCAAAAACAGAAGCTTCTACTGCTCACCTGTAGAGGGCGTTTCAGTCATTCAGGGCTAGAGTTCTGTATTCCCATTATTTTTCATTGTAATTTACAGGTTAATATCTTTAAAACCACTCCTTGCAAAAACAGCAAAATTTGTATATTTCATGTTCGGAACGAGCGGGACTCGAACCTACAACCTTTGGCACCAGTCGCCTAGCTGAAATGGGAAACGCACATATCCACTCGACCAAATCCCCATTCCTAAAAAAGAATGGTTCAATGGAGGTAGTTATGTGCGAGTGCCATATCAACATGGTATATAATGCAGTATATTTATTGAGTCTGTACATAATAGCTGAAATGTTCACATAAATTTTATTCTTGCAGCTACAACAGTAGTCTTTTAATTTGAAGTTAATTTAACACGCAATCCAATGGGCATACACATATCTGGCTCTGACGAATTCTGTGTGTTAGATTGTGCATTCAGCTGAATACACAGATAATTGATAATTGTGACCACTCCTACTGTTGAAAGTCCAAAATTTTACAAAAGTCTTTAAAAGCAAGGAGTAGACCATGTAATAAAGCACCTTGGTTTTAAAGATTTACATTACAAGCATATCTGTGATACCCTTAGTTTGTCATTCCATCCAAATTTACTCTTCAGAGCCGCCCAGTCTTGGGATTGCTGGGAACCACAATAGAAATAAGTCTTCATGACTTTATTGTATATATATCCCAGGTAGTCATCATTGCATGAAGGCTTGGATGATTCACCTGTTTTTCTTTTTACACAAAGCTCCTGTTTAAAAATGTCTTACTTCTTTTGTTTTTACACTGTATATTTATATTTTATGGTGATTAACTGAATAAAGTCAAATCAAATAAAATCATGACAGAAAGGGCCATTTATTATAGATTGGTCAATGTTTGTTTGTAGTGCATGACGTATTGCCGATCATGTTGGTAGTATGGCGAGATCATCCAGTTAGGCCCACTGGTTGTTGTTGGACGAACTGCCTGGGACCCTTGCACTATTAGACACTGTGTCTTCTCTGATATAGAATAGACTTTAGGCGATCGAGCAAATAACTGAACATATGATGCTGAGATCACCTTAATGAGCATGTGATGCATTAGTTTTCAAGCTCATACATAGGCAATCATCGACAGTCCAGTGACATTGACGATATGGACAATGATTTACCATTGCTTATCATTTGAAATTAATAGGCAACTCCGTCAACAGGATGCCATTTCATGCATAAATGTGGGTCTTTATTAATTTGAACTGGCGTTGATTACAAACAGTGTGTTGCTTGAGAGTGAGAAGCCCTCTTCAGGATTGTGAAGACATTGACAGATAGCGTAGTGCCTTTAGGTAGCCAGTTTCATAGTATGATTATAAGCCTGGATTGTCCCTGCTTCAAACCAGGGAAACCCTCTGGATGATGGTCGTTGGGCTTGGTTGAGCACAATGACCATTTCATTGGTCGTCTTTGAACCCTTGGAAAATTTCTAACATCATTTTGGCGCGATATTGGAAGCTGTCTGTCCTCTCTTTGTGGCAGAAACGTTTTGCCTCCTATTTAATCCATCATAGTAACTTACGGTCTTGCTTTCAAACCATGGGAGCCCTTTGAGAGATGGTTGTTGGGCTCTGGGGGTCGTCTGTTTATGAGACAGCCCCGTGTGAGCCCTTGGAAAATTTATAATATGATTTTGGCCTTATATTCGCAGCTGTCTGTCCTTTCTTTGTGGCACAGGCGTTTTGCCTCCTGTTTAATCCAATATGGTGGCTCACGAGCTGATGGGATGCTCTTCACCCTTCCCAGCTCCTCAACTCCACAGCAGTAAGTTTAGTAGCGTAGGCTATAGAGGTCATTACCACTTTCTGTCCTTTGGTGATGTATCCAGTTAGGTAGGCAATAGAGGTCATTACTACTTTCTGGTCTTTGGTGGTGTATCCCAGATGCTTCATACTGCCACCACTTTATGTGGGTAACTAAATACGCACACATTGATGTATATATATATGTATACAGTGGAACCTGTCTTAAGGAGCCCATCCACAGGACCTGCAAAAATGTTCCTTTAGCACAGGTGGTCCCTTAGCAGAGGTAGGCTCATACTTAGGTCCCACTGTATATATGCAGTAAAACTCTCATGTGGGAGCACCTCTCTGCAGTCGGCACATTCTTACAATGGGCACTTTTCTTTGATAACGTTTGATTTTCCCTACTACCTACATATTAATGGAACATCTCTGCTCCCTACTATGAGCAGCGAGCACCCTAAATATATACTTCTGCTACAGTGGGCACTTTTTACCAGGAAAAAAGAAAAATACTACAGCTATTTGGATTATTTTCTTCACAAACCATCACTTTTGCACTAGTGCTCATCCCCTTTGCCAGGTTCTTCACCCAACACAGTGTAATCTCCTGACTATATCAAACAGTTCAGTATAGGCCAGCATGTATATTCAAAGCATAACAGCCTTTTGATTTAACAGTGATTCCTTTGACACTTTGTCGACTAACACCAGAATTAAGTACCAAAGGGGAATGACTTCATAGGTGACTTGTCTGAAACAGTACGCCTGTGGTTGAGCGCCACCTGAGTGATTTGCTGAAGGTTACTTTGATGCTCAACATTTTAACCTATGAGATGAGAACTGTTCTTCATATGTAGTCTGTGAACAGCATCAGATCAGTTCAGTTTGTACTCCTGCCAGTCAAGGTAACAGCAAAAAGGTCTCCAGCTTTCATGAAACCCAGAAACGTTCTTGCACTGAGTCAGCATTACCTTGCAGAAGTATAAAATTCAAATAACTTGAGTAATTCACAGACAACTGTTGCACAGTGTTGCATATATAAAGGAACCATGGGCAACATTCGTAAAAGAAAAGCATACATCATGTCAGCTCTTGAAGAATGTCTATCTTTTGTGTTGTGTACTTGTCCAAACTACAGGTAACTGGTAATCTGTCTACCGACAGTGGCCAACCCTCTGTGTAGTGGGCGCCTCCTTACAGCGGGCACATTTCTCCTGTCCCAAGGTTGCCCGCTGTATAGACGTTTATATATATGTATATATATATATATATATATATATATATATATATATGTGTGTGTGTGTGTGTGTGTGTGTGTGTGTGTGTGTGTGTGTGTGTGTGTGTGTGTGTGTTTGTGTGTATGTGTTTGTGTGTGTGTGTGTTATGGAACGCCGTTTCTTGGTTCTTTCATATTCAGAATATATTTCAATAATTTTCGTATTTCAAAAATGTTTTACTTTGGGTAAAATCTTTAAAAAAGTGAAATTGCACATGGACGCTACTGGGAAATTAATCTTAATTTGTTCATTGTACAACAGGTGTCGCTGCGAGTTTTAACATATTTGTGTGTGTTTTTGTTACTTTTGATTTTTTTAGTTTAAACCCACACTCACATTGTTCAGAGACTTGTTGAAGTGTTAAACTAAGTTGTTTAGTTGATGGTGATACTCTAGTCCTATTTTTTTTAATGCTATTTTCAATTCGGGTACATGTCGGTGAATTCACATACTCCCATTGATTACTAAGTAAGATTAAGGAGAAATGGAAATTTACATTTTCTACTTCTTTTCCAACTCACTTCAAATATGTTGGCTATGTACCTTGGGTTCGTCTTTATCGCGTTTTTTCAAATGGTCACGTCCCAATGATTGTTAGCTTTTTTTATCGTTTTTGTTATGTTGTTTTGATAAAATCTATATCACCAAACCACTTGGCCACTTTCTTTGATGTACACTTCTGATGATCTTTAGACCATAATTCACCAGGTGGCAGTTTAATTTTTGTTCTATATGTTACAAATTCTAGGGTGGGGGCGGGTGCTTCGTTGATGTTTTTATGTTTTTTGTTTCAAAACCGTGCGTTGAATTCCCTTAAAACGTTGTGGGACTGTACCTGGACTCGATCTCTACCAAACTTGGGCAATACATCGTGCTGCTGTCATTTTCTGATTTCAAATAAATTATCAACATGAGGCAAAATAGGTGAGTGTACATGTGCATGTTGGCATTGTTACTATAGGGATTGCAGGAAATCTGACGTATTTGTTTTTATCTTGGTATTAGTGGATCCTGGGCTCATGGTTACTATAAAACAGTACCAGGAAAGTACCAATAGGGTTTCTCTTGGTGTAAAATTGAGAACCTTGAAAGTTAAAAACACTCTTTTGTGTTATATGCCGTATTTCTTCGTGATGGTGGATAATGTCACTTATTATTAAAAATGTTGACCCCTGAACTGTAGGAGGAGTGCAGACTTATACGGGTAACATTGATTTAGGTTATAACAAAGGTGACGTTGATATTATTCCGAAGTTCGCAGGACCGCTTCAGCATGTGCATCCAAGGTGAGTTGAACACAGGACTGTACAGTCGTCTTGTTTATGTAAAACCCCAACAGAGGGATGGCACGATTCCGATAAAAAGTGTGTAACTATATTTTGGGGGAGTGTATCTCTTTTCTTAAATTTAAGAAATGTGTACTGGGAAATACATGAAAACTGAAGGCCTCTGAGTACAGATAAAATACAGCAAAATAGGTAAATGTTGATTGGCTTCAGGTCTTTAAAGCAGAGATGAAAATCTGACTAGCAAATAATGTTTGGGAATTTATTTAATATACATAGTGGTGGCAAAAAGAGAGTAATAGCAAGGAAATCATCTAGAATGAACAATGTACCTTTGCCAGCCTCAAATATTTCCTCATTGACATTATTAATAGGTCCTTATTTCCATGAGTGAAATATTGTAGTATTGTAACAAGATAACAGAAGCTCTATTTTATTTTTGTAGTCACTTTATTGTCACAAAAATACAAAGCAATGTAAAATAAACTAGCTTGATATATTGTGAGGGAAGGATTAGCACCTGGTTTGAAGTATAAGACATATAGCCTTCAAGAGAATATATATGTGTATATATATATATATATATATATATATATATATATATATATATATATATATATATATATATATATATATATATACATGCATATATACATACATACTTATATGTATATATGTGTGTGCGTGCATGTGTGCATGCACGTGTGTGTGTAAACTGACAAAATAATTTGGTCTGAAATGAAAAGCCAGAAAAGCTTTCTTAATTCGTTCATGAATTGGTATTTTGATGTTCCTTAAAAAATATCTAATGATAAATCGTCCACAGACAAATGGATGATGACAGAAAGGGAATTCATTCTGAAGGTCTTTATTGTAATAGTCTCAGGTTATACTGATTTTTATATAAGGATTCATAATGTTTTCGTGGTCCATGGGAACGGGATCAGCTAGATAAATTAAGAACATAATTTTGGAACATTTTATAGAAAATAATTTTGAAGTATATCCTTTTCACACCCAAAGTCTGCCAGCTCAGTTCTGACAGCCAGCATGCAAATGGAGCATGTCGTGATGCTTCTGTACAGATTGTTACAGCTTTACATGCAACATATCCCAAGGATTTGGCTATATCAGCAGTGCATTTGCCATTGGTTACATACTCACATTCTGGTATTCTGCGAACCACAGTAGTACACAGTCCATCAGATCTTTTCTAGAAAGTTAATATTTAATTCACACTGCAATTTTAGTCATTTATTTGCATTCTAATGATGCGAGTGATGTGGGCATCATATTTAAGTTCAATGATTTCTACATGCGGTGATGTTTCCAGCACAGGGTTCCCATTTAGGTCTAATGAGGGATGGTGTACTTTATAACGTTTGAAAGAGTAACACAATAATAGATTTTACAGCATTAAAGGACAACTCCAGATGGCAGTCTTGTTGTGGTCAGTATTGATCCTGTTTGCTGAAACATGTGGCTCATATAGAACTTCTAGAATACTGGGATCATCACCAAATATTTTTGTATTGAAACATGTCCTACTAATGTTCACTCAAAACAAAAGTGGGATGTGTAATAGGTTGGACAAGTATCTTTTTAACAAACCTAAAATGGGTTTGTGGATGCCAGGTTGTATCAGTGGGAATAAATTACTATGCTAGAAATGCCCCAAAACTTTACAATTACCGACAAATTCCACTCATCCCTCTTTGTCCCTTCCAGGCCATTACACATAGCATTAGAAGCTTATATTTATATGTGATTAACAGCAGGATCGTTGGCTTTAAATATAGCAACATTACATTTTCATAAATGATATCAGGAGCACATAATTGGGTACATTTTTGGAACAGTTTAATTTTGCATGAAGTCATCTGGTTCTCATGATGGCGATGTGTTTGCAAGTAGAAAATGAATTGGTGGCAAATTGCTTCCGAACAGGATTATATTCAACTCTAAAGTATGGGTAATGCACCTTCCTCACCAGGAAAATATATTTTCCAGCTTATTTCATCTGCATCACATGAGAAATTAAATCTGGCAAGGGTACATTGAAAAGTGGGTAAAATTCAATACTGCTAGTGTGCATGTACCCCGATTCTTCTTTCCTCCTTAGGCAACATTTCTGGGTTGCTCTAGATGTTGGGAGCTTTGTTCACTTTTGTCTGGAAACTAATTTAGTGCTGTGTTCACTACCTCTACTGCGGCAATAGTTTTATGAGCTCCTCTGGTCTCTTGCGAGATATGGATGGCTTACATTTGAACTGCTGATGCTCTGAGAATTGTGGAAGTAGGGCTGGTCTAGGCTTGAAACCACTTTTTACCAAGATGGTGTCTAGTAGGTAGAATCACAGACAGAGGGAGGACAGCGGCATACAGGCAATCACTGCTTACCAGTGTACTCTGAGTGTTGAGCTGGAAACCATTTCACTTTCACCCTTGTTGGGTAGAGGGCAGAACCTGGACTCACGGAATCATTTCATGGCAGCCTTGGATTACCATGAGCACTGTTACAGTTGTCACTTGCAGCTCAGCCACATGTATTCTCGTTTCACTTTCACCCTTGTTGGGTAGAGGGCAGAACCTGGACTCACGGAATCATTTCATGGCAGCCTTGGATTACCATGAGCACTGTTACAGTTGTCACTTGCAGCTCAGCCACATGTATTCTCGTGAGTTTACATGCATGTTTTGTGCCAGGTGTGGAGAGGACAAGTAGCTGCTCTATGAGCAGTTTAAGAGAAACTCTGAGAAGGTGAAGTGTAGGAGTGCTGCCAATGGCAGGCCATTAAGTCTGACTCTGCTGAGTCTTCACCCCAGCAATGCCACTAGACAAATGGAAGCGATCTTGTGAGACTCGACCAGAGGCTAGACCACACCTGAGGAGATGACAGAAGGTTTCTTGGCTGCTGATCCAAGACTCCCGGCAGTCTTAGTGACAATGGCTAAAAGCAACAGTTACTAATTGATCTGATCTGCAACTTTCCAACCCTTCTATGCCAGCTGCTTTGAATCCCCATTTGAAGAGGCAGGCAGAGCACTGCCTGGATCTCCTGGCCACGACATTCTGGCCTGAGTGGTCAGAGCCCAAAGCAGCCCCGCTGAAGCTATGAAGGGTGCCTATGGGCCCCTGTCCATGCATCCAGGAACCCCAGCCAATTCCCCAAGCTCCTGGATTTGGGACCTTGGGTCAAATATCCAGGTATCTCATAGCACTGGAACCTCTGCCAATTCCCTGAGCTCCTGGATTCTGGACCTCAGGTCAAACATCAGGGTATCTTGGAGCACCAGAGACAGTATGTAAGTCTGTGGTGGTATCTAGGTTTAGTGACCCATTTAGTTCTATGGTTGTGGCCCCTATCGTGACTCAAGTGCCAACTCTAGTGCCTCCAACCCCTGTGCTAGTTTTGCTCTCCCTAAGCAGCTGGTGCTCCCACAGTGCTCTTATTTTGAGCCAGATACCCTGCCTCCCTCCATGGAGAGGCAAGTGGAACATGAGCTTCATAAAGAGCGATAGTTGTGGATAGAGATTTCTTCTTCATTTATCCTTGCCAGTACTCCCACCATGTCAGATTTGGCTGTTTCAGATGAATAGCTTGATACCCCCATTCTGAGCCAGCACTCATAGATCCACAGGCTATGGAGTACTTGCAGCTCCAGCAAGTGCCCTCTCACCAGCAAACCTCTGGGTTAGTGGCAGCTGTGGCTCTCATCCCAAGCTTTCTGGAAGTTCCACTCTGTTTCCCTTTGTGGGAAAAGCAGGTGGGGGCTGCAGAGGAGGCAGTGATGGACGTGCTGCATGAGGCTTTGAAAGGTATGAGTCCAATGCCTGGTGCGGAGGCTTCAGACATCAACACATGGGAGGAGGAGCTGCTGCTTTTGGATTCATCTGGTAGTAAGCCCAGGTCACCGGCTCACAGCCTGTGGCAACAATGATGTTACTCTGCTTCACAGAGCCCTGTAGCATCCCTGCCGCAGGTGGAACCCAATTCTGTCCCCATGGACACTACTCTGGCACCACCTCAGAGCATCTGGCAGGTCAAAGCTCCCATTCAGAGCCTAGTGGGCAACCCAGCTTTGGTTGTTCAGCTGAAGTAGAGGAAACAGGCGGTTGTGATGTGCTGCTCAGACCTGTCATTGAGAGACGTACAAGATAGGTCCCCTAATTTCTTTCTCACCCTTTATTGCTGAGTTTTATAACCAGGTGACAACCAGGAATCCCGACACCAAGGTTCTCATGGCACTGCTGACATCTGCCTATCTGACCAGTTGTCCCCCAGCAGGATGTCCAGGGGAAATGGTATTCTGTACCAGAGTAGATCTACTTGTC
Organism: Hermodice carunculata; assembly: GCA_964020975.1. NCBI lineage: Eukaryota > Metazoa > Annelida > Polychaeta > Eunicida > Amphinomidae > Hermodice > Hermodice carunculata. The sequence goes on along the minus strand of OZ026616.1, from coordinate 82,745,918 downwards.
CCAGTCACTTCCATTGGATTTAGATTGGGAGGACTATGCTGTGGCACTGCAGGCCATTTCTGCATCTTTAGACACCTTCAGAAGACTAGAGCAGAATGCTAGAGAAAAATACGATAAATTTATGTCGACCTGTATGGGATTCGAACCCACTACCTTCGGCACACTTGCCTAGCCAAATGTAAAGTCGAACACGCTGACCTCTGGGCCATCAGGGCAACCCCAAAAAAGGCTGACAGAGGACCCAGGGTGATGTTATAGCAGGTGTGGCTTGCACATTGACACGGTAGGGCACTTCCACTGGCTCTGTCCTCATAGTGTCCTACTCATGGCACTGCTGACATCTGCCTATCTGAGCAGTTGTCCCCCAGCAGGATGTCCAGGGGAAATGGTATTCTGTACCAGAGTAGAACTACTTGTCCCAGTCACTTCTATCGGATTTAGATTGGGAGGACTATGCTGTGGCACTGCAGGCCATTTCTGCATCTTTAGACACCTTCAGAAGACTAGAGCAGAATGCTAGAGGCTCTGTCCTCATAGTGTCCTACTCACGCGTCTAATTGTCAGCTCTGAGGGGTCCCTCTTGGACAACCTCCAGCACTCAGTGCAGATCTCACAGATAGTTTGGAACTGGCCTGGTCAGGGGGCCACACTCACAACTTCATTGTTGCGACTATCGACCACCACATCAGGATGGCCTGCACTCTAGAGGTGAACTTGCGTTTGGCATGCAGGGACACATATCTCCAGGGTTAGAAGTTGTATGATCCAATCTACCATGCTGTGGAGAGGAGAGATGGCAGACCTTGTTCAAGGAGTTCAGGACTTTCAGGCCCACTCTGCTGAACAGACCAGGATGAAGGCTTTGACCAACTCCATTTGGTTGCTTTCCTCCCTAGGCACCACAGCTCCAAAGCATGGCATCCAGACCACAGCAGCTTGTCCCCCTACCCAAGCTACCTGTCAGGTACTGCAAGAGCCTATGAAGAGAGGCAAGTGATACAGAAAGGGCAAGAAGGCTGGTAAAGGGAAGAAGCTGGGGAAGCCTCAGGGCTCCTGAAACTTCTGGACCTAACCATCTCAGGGTTGCCCTCTGCCATTGGTACAGACATCTCAGAGTGTCCAGTCTGTGGCTGCCTTTTTGCTTTTGACTCACAGTGGGAACCTATCACAGATGATTTGTTCATCTTGAATACCCTGACACTCGGCTACTCAGTGCCTATGGGCAAGGGCAGTCCTCCTTTATGCCACAAACCCAAGTGGTTCTCATCAACCCATCCCCAAAGGAGCCCAAAGCATCTGCATTCCTAGATAGGGTGTTAAAGGTACAGAGCAAAAATACCATAGAGTGGGTGGAAGATCCTGGGTCACCCGGGTCCTACTCTTCCTAGTCCCAAAGCAGGATGGATGTTGGTGTGCAGTGATAGACCGACCTCCCCACTTCCACTCATCACTTGATGTCCACTGACCAATCACAAGGAGGAAGGGAGAATAGGAGGGCATGTGCACTGGAAGTTCCCCCCCCCCCCCTTCCCCACGTTCCACAGGAACCAAGTGATAGCCCCACCAGGAGCGACAGTTCTTTTCAGAGCCATTCAGTCCCAACCCTATTGTGTTGTGTGTTTAGGCTTGACACAGAGGTCCAGGCAATGGTGGTCTTAAGGTAAGTATACTCACTTATTCACCAGGACCAAGAGATCTTTTCAGAGCTATTCAGTTCCAACCCTATTGTGTCGGGTGTTTTAGGTTAGACATGGAGGTCTGAGCAATGGTGGTCAAGAGGTATGTATAGTCACTAATAGCGAAAATACCAAAAAATTTCACGTATCAGTGAAACAAAGTCATTTTCAGCAAACAGTTCATTCTAGTTTGGATTTAGTACAGAATGTACCATAGTGATTGACCACGCACATGGAAATGTTTATGTTTTGTGTTGTTGCTTCGTTTACAAACACCCCCATCCATTGACGGGAAAAAATCCAGTGATTCTATGATGGCATATGTAGGCTAAAATTAGATCTGCCTGCTTTTACTTTTTTTTGGGGGGGGGGGGTGCCTATGAGTATATGGGCATACAATACTCAATGCCATTTAGATACACGTAGGATACCTCAAGCTTGAAGAATACTTTATATGCTTATCCTTGGTAACAAAACTTCGTTTACCATACTTTGCATGAGTCGTTAATAGACAGTACTCGGGATATGCAGCTCAACCTTTAAAGTTCTGTCAAAGTTTAACAATATGAATTTTTTATCAATGCCATGAGGACTCAGATAAGGGCAAAACAGATATGTCACCAGTGTCACAACCATATGGAACAGTTGATTCGTGTCCGATTATACATATTCCTACTGTTGGTCCTGCGGGGAACGTTGTTAATGTATGTAAATGTGGCCAATTATATCTCAATAGCAAATTAAACATGGTGCATATAAGCTATTTCAAGAAAGTCTGTGCACTCTTGCATTAACATCCTAATTGAACCAGACATGTACATGAGAATGATTACAAAAGAAACAAATTGCAACGAAAAGCGTTTTCCCACAACTTACTTATAAGAGATCCAGGGACTGAAATTTGGACCCCGTAGGGTCTGTTTGGTGACGAAAGGGCCAGTGCAATGATCTACTCCTGTTTGGTAGACAGACAAAAAATTCGCGATAATTTGAGACTGGGGTTTGAAAGGATACCACATGGTTTCTACTTAAATACCCGCACGAAAACACCAATCAGGGAAACGACGGGGTTTTGATTCTGATGATTAAATACACATTGCGATTATGGCTTCCACCTGTGACAACCATCCACGTGAAATGCATCTATATGATTTTGAATCTTAGGGAAGCGAATGAATATTAAAGGCCTAGTACGCTTGCTGAATTTAACGTGTGCTTCTTAACTGCAGCCATTGTTTTTGTGAAGACTATGATTGGTGTGCCAGAGGTTTATTAACCTCTAAACCGTTCCTGAGCTGATCATACATATATCAACATGGTCTCTTTCTCCCTTGACGTTTTCTTCAAAACTATGAAAGGAAGCACGAATTGAAAAGACAGAAGATAATGATAGGAGGAGATATGCAGAGCTACAAGTCTTTTTAATCACTGTTGCCGAAAAAGGGTTAATATACTCGAGCTCTTTAGCTGTAACCAAGCTTTGGAATCCACAGAATGTCACAATGCATGTTATCATCTGATTTAAGTTAACTCTAACTTGGCCACCATTAAAGGTCAAGTGCCCCGATTGAGTTTCACCTGGTGCGATAAACTCCCGTTGAACGCCGTTAAAGCTCCGTCCAACGAAAACACGAATCTGAGAGCCTTCCTGTCACAAGTTGATTCAGAATTTGTGAGGAAAGAGCAACACGCACAAACAAAGTCAAATACTTTAAGTTACCGGTGGTTATTGATAAATTTTGCCCGGGAATGTGTTAAGTGACTTGTCATAAATGGTAAATTCTTCTAACGACGTGTCGTTGGTGAGGCCGACAGCGGAGAACCCCGGGAAATTGTTGGGCAGAACATTTAAGCCACTGCACCTTCACCTGCAAAGCATTTGAATGATTCACAGGGGACTTTGCATTTTGTTCTAAATATGTAAATGTTGTAAGGAGAACATTTTTGAAAATTTAACTACACGCCAAACGCAATTTGGTGCCGGTGCCATCACACTGCAACGGCTGAGGTAGCACAGTCTGGCCAAAGGGGACACACACTTGGTCGTTGGTAGGTGATGTTCACATTAGTTTCCGTGGAATGCATTAGCTTTTTTAGCACAATGCCACTTTTTAGTTAAATATATCTGCATTGTAATTTGAGATTTATTATATGCTCGTTACGTTCTAAAGTTTTTAATCACTATGAATGAAACAGAAAAGTGCCATACGTGATGAATATTTTGGGTAAAATATTTTCACTTCTCGCCCACACAAGGAAAGCTATTAGCAAACACACGTTCGTGTGATTAATTTTAAATAATAAGAATTGCTTGTATTTGGGACAAAAATATAATGAGTAACACATTAGGTTGTCATCATGACGAAGGCAGAAACAATACTCTGGAGTGCACTACTTAATGATCCAATGGCACTGGTTGTGGCCATACCTGGTGTAAACGTGTTCAGCTCAAACTACAAAAAGAGTGGTGACGCTACAAGATACACCTGGTTAAGAAATAATATAATTTTATTGCATTTTCTTGACTTAAATACAAATGCCTTTCATTCTTTTCTGACTTGCCGTACAAAATTTGCTGTTAATATCCAAAGATTATTAGAAAGTTAGGCTGCAATAATTTTACAGATTTTAGACTTGCCTGTTTTGCTACTTCATATCTTTTTTCATCATCTGTTTTAATATTCACTTTCAGATATTTTTATGCTTACATGTTTTCTGTCAGGCTAAAACCCTCAGGGACTATCGGTGGCAAGCAGCGGCGGACGACAGTCGCAAGTTTGCCTAATTATACTTAAAATCTAGTGAAAAAATTATCTTTTGATAACATGTTTTTGATTAAAATGTTAATGACTTTCATTCTTTGCTTACACCCTTGAGTACACATTTACTCAATATCAAAACATTACTCAAATTTGACAGTATTTACTCAAGGTCACAAACCTGACCCATTATGTTGAAACATTGACTCAGGTTTGGGAACGAAATAGAGCTTTATTGTTTGGAGACTTTCAAAGTGAGGAGCAGGTGCCATCATGGGGTTTGTGTAACATTTCTGGTGCAGGATGTTCATTGTTGCAGTACTTATTAGGATTTCCCTCAGTCTGTACAGGTCGTCTAGCTGCAATTGTTCATTTTACAATCACTGGGACTGAATATAATGCCCTAGTTTGTTTCTACTTCAGTTATACACTGGCAGGTAGTTTAACTAAGATAAGCTATCCAACTAGAAAGGGTACATACTGGTTCAGGGGTAAATCAAATTGTTTATATCAGAACTTGTACTATACAAATTTAATAGTTATGTTTGGCTTAACAGGTATTCTTCATTCATAATGAAGCTCTGCATTTTAAGCAAAACTTCACGTATTCAGCTAATTCATCATTTGCCACGTTCGTTTTTTTATTATTATGTCGCTTGTCTTTCCTGTATATTTCGCATAGACAGGGAGCCGCTCCTTCAGAGAGACATGTACGGGTATATGCTCCGAAACATGTTTTGAGTAGTTACCCACTGAAGACCCCCTTATTTATTTGGGCTAATACAGCCTATGTCAAAATTCTACAGAAGAACGTACGCAATTTGGAAAATAGTAAATTCATGTGTATATAGGCCAGGCAGTGACAGGTTAGCTTCTGGAGAGTAAAGATTTCGGACTGCGGAATAGGTAATGACTACTAGGAAGTAGCTCTAGGTAAACAGACACAAATACAAAATGTTTGTTTTTCCAACAGACTAGGTTATCAGATGGCTTCGTAATGATACTCTTTGCAACAATTACTATTTTTTATTTCTAAAAAAAAAATCATTTTCCAATGGAGGGAATATAAGATGTGAGTCCCTACCAAGTTTGTTCTATTGGTGGCACAACGATGATTTTTGAGTTTTTGTGATTTTTTTCTTCATTTTTAAGGAAATAATCTTTCTCTGAAACTGATTTCTTGAAAATTACAAAGACAATCCTTGGCACTTTAAGTTCTTAGTTTGTTTGACCAGGTGTCCCTGCTATTTTTCTATTTTCCAAACTTTTTGTCCTTTACGCATAGTGGATGGATTTAATTCAAAGGTCGTGATACTCTGCCTCAGGTAAACCGCAACTATTGATGCAAACTGGAAGGGGCTGCATAAGTTTTTTTTTTTTTTTTTTTTTTTTTTTATCTTTTTTCTTGCAGGAATAAGCAACATGTCGAATGGTGGAATTCTTGTACTGTATCTGAATAAAAGCAAGTTAAAATATGTTTCTGTTTTTCACTCCAGTTTTTTTTTTTTTTTTTTTTTGGCCGCGCGTCCCCGGGTCCCGAATATTCAACATAGTTTATTTGCGGGTCCCGGACCCTTCCTTTTTTCCCCCAAGTCAATGCACTATTACAAAGAGCATAATTAAACAGAACACTGGGCATTGAGACGTGGCTACATAAAATCAAATTATACTAAATTCAAATCAGAACACACGGCTAATTAAAGATACCAAGCGGTGTGTCATAAAACCGAAACCGTTGCAGTTGTCATGATGAATGAGATGGCTCAAAGAGTCAGTGGCGCCATCTGGCATCACTGATCACTGAGACCATACCCAGAGCCCCTCAACTGTTTGACCATAAATAATACTTAGTGGTGTGTCATATTTAGTCATCCGATAAGACAGCATACGTTTAAGAGATTTTCCTGTCATAATATGGTCAGGTTATAAACGAAATAACAAGGAGCGTGCAGGAGATATAAGTTTGCACGTTCATGGATAAAGCAATACCAATCAGTTTTTGGGCAAAAACCCTGGCTGCAACTTCTTCGAAATTAGTGTTACTGTCATGGAACTTGAGACACACATGTATCAGACCCCATGGATGTAATATAAAACAAAAGTAAATGACTACATCAAATGTTTCTGTCACAGTGATAAATCCTGGTGCTATTCATCTGTGAATTTTTTGTTCTTTCTTCCTTGACTTGGGTTTCATGAAACCTCACATGGGCTCACATTAGGATTTTGGTATATGGAATGCATCGAAACTGGATCACAGGGTAGCGCAAGGCACTTTGCTTTTCTCTCACCATTTTTTCAGCAACAACGATCGAGAGAGAGAGAGAGAGAGAGAGAGAGAGAGAGAGAGAGAGAGAGAGAGAGAGAGAGAGAGAGAGAGAGAGAAATAGAGAGAGAGAGAGAGAGAAAGAAAGAACATCTCACTCTTAAACTTTGTACGATTTTTTTTATTCCATGTTTTATCAAGTATTTTCTTTTCTCTCACCATTGTTCCCGCAACAGCGATCCAGAGAGAGAGAGAGAGAGAGAAAGAGAGAGAGAGAGAGAGAGAACATCTCACTCTTAAACTTTGTACGATTTTTTTTATTCCATGTTTAATAAGTATTTTCTTTTCTCTCACCATTGTTCCCGCAACAGCGATCCAGAGAGAGAGAGAGAGAGAGAGAGAGAGAGAGAGAGAGAGAGAGAGAGAGAGAGAGAGAGAGAGAGAGAGAGAGAGAGAGAGAGAGAGAGAGAGAGAGCATCTCACTCTCAAACTTTGTATGGTTTTGTTTATTCCTTGTTTAATCAAGTATTTACGACAAATTGTGCCTGCGGATGGAGGCCCCAACCGATGCCACCATGTTGAAAACAGAAGCCTCATTGGAAGACAATGGGAGAAAAAATAGGGCCTGATGGAAATATTGTTATTGGTCAATAGACAATGGAAATAACATCTAGAAATCGGTAATACACGATCAAACTTGGATAATCCATGTACTTTTCATCTCTAGACTTTTGGGTACTTGTGTTTACATAATAATAATAATAATAATAATAATAATAATAATAATAATAATAATAATAATAATAATAATAATAATAATAATAATAATAATAATAATAATAACAATGATAATAATAATAATAATAATAATAATAAACAAAAACAAAAACAAATACATATTTGCTTTTAACCTTCCCGAAAGCTATGAACAGAAAAAACACGAAGGAGTCTGCTTTGAGTCCGATAATATGGATGATATGTATACAGAGTGGAGTGCTGCCCTCCTGGCCATCGATATGGACCACAATGCCTAACCAAGGCGTAACTATCAGACCTTGGGGTATTAATATTGCTCGTTGTGCAAAAGGTAAGGTTGATCTATACATAAAAGAGCAAATAGTTTCCATCGCTCTTGCTATATTTTTGGCAACTAGCTGTTCGACAAATGTCACCACCCTGTATAAAAAAACAAAACAACCCCCACGACTAACCCTAAAAATGCACAAAGAAATAGAAAACAAAAACAAAACAAAAAAACAAACAAACAAACAAAAAAAAAAAACAAAAAAAAAAAGAGAGAGAAAAAAAATCAAAAATCAAAACGAAACAAAACAAAACACACACAGACACAAACTCCTCAAAAATTCCACAATAATGCTGAACAAAGAAAAAAGAGCTGGCAATATACAGTTAAGGTTTTCTTTAAAAAGCAAGTGCCAGATATTCCGGCACATTGCCATCATGATAATCACACGTTTACTGATAGCAGGAATAGTCAAACATATTATACAAATTCTTCCTGTCTCGTGCATGTCAACGTAGTCTTTCCTTACCGGATGGTGTGTCGTGTGGCTTGTCTCCTTTGGAAAATGTTATGATTACTGAAAATGAGGTGTGATGTATCTTTGAAAGCCTTGACACTTGCAAGGAGTGTTGCTGACATCAGTCCATGCTGCTTAAAGAAGGGACACATGATAGTTTTATTTCGAAACCTCCCACAATGTTATCGGATTTCATTCTGTCCACGAAGATATTTCCAAAACTATAGAAGCTGGCCAATGTTGTGCCAATTTATAAGCACGTTTAGGCCAAATATTATTACACTGCTTACGTAAGACATTTGAAAGAGTGATATTTAAGTATTTTTCAACTATTTTCGAGATACTATCATTAGTTCTGAGTTTTAACTCCAGATTTACCCCGGTTGACAATACTGGTAATATACTGGTATACTGAAAAGTATATCTCCAATTCTGTGAAGCTACGGATCTGCAAAAAGATGTACGAACGGTATTTTGTGATATCACAAAAGCGTTGGATCCCGTTCATTACCCTGGGCTAGCAGGAAGCCCAGTAACACCCCCAAGACAATAGAAGGATAAGTGATAGGGAAATAATGGGAAACACCTGACGAGGCAATATATATATATATATATATATATATATATATATATATATATTTATATATATATATATATATATATATATATATATATATATATATATATATATATATATATATATATACATATAGTTGAACCCTGACGCTGTCCCAGAAATGTGTCAACAGGGTGTGTGACGTAGAGAGCTTTATATTTAGACAGCAGTAGATGCCCAAGACCTGTTCAAATAAGACCCGATATACTTACCACATCAGCTGTTTCTGAGAGAATACCTTTAGCCTCATCAGCTGTTTTTTTTTAGGTGTTATGTATATTAAAGGAAAGCGGTGCATGTCGAAATGCGTTTTGCTGGACCTGCGAGATAAATCAAAGGACCCGCTCGCCTCGGGTGTCTTTTGATTCATCAAGCAGGTTCAGCTAAACGCCTATGGAGCTGCACCAAGTTCCTTACCTATCTTACTGGACATTTCTATTGTTTGATCTAACTTAAAATCCGACTTATTATCGTATTTGCATCGTGCCTACAAACATTTTGATGGAAATTTACAAAGGTGCCTCATAGAACTATTTTTCATTCCCAATTCACTCGAATGTGGCAATGCGTAATATCGACCGGTTTACAAGCCCCACTGAATGCATCCACCAGCAATGTCTAATGCATTCAACATGTTGAACACGAACAGAACCGTCAGTTCTACCTGTCAGCCGTGTTAGTCTAGTGTCTAGGAGACTGCACGACAGTCAGACAGATCAGGAAAAACTGCCGCGGTTGGAATCCCCTTCTTGCCTTCGTAAAGTTATTTATTGTGTTTTTTTTTTGGGGGGGGGGGTAAAAGTGGAAGGAAAATTGCAAAATTTCAGTTCGTCATTTCTTGTCTTCAAAAGTAGTACCTCTAAAACAGTAAGTCATCAGTTGGTATAGGAGGTCCACCTTCGTGGAAGTTAAGGTATGGTCTGAAACGATAGAAAACTTTAGTTGGAGGTCCTTTGCGGAAGTAAAGGTATGGTCTCAAACAATAGAAAAGTTCATTACGTACAAGTCAAGGCAGATCAGCTGTTGTTTTCAAGCATTACCAGGGACTCTCTGTCCTTGACAAGTGCAAGTGCCATACAATGAGAAATCCATTACCAGTCTGGAACTGTACAGAGCCACAACAAAAGAAGTCGAGGTGGTCAAGTGCACACCAGTGTAACGTCAGGCCATGCCACTAATCCCCACACAAAGGACAGCCCATGTGCACAGAGACTCTACCCCTGACCATACATCTTTGATAAAATACAATTGGTGTTCCTTTTGGAATCAAAACAAGTCTTTGCATGCATATGAGTCTTTCATAACTTTCATTTTTATAAATGATTCCCCAGAAATGAACGATCCCAACATATCTCAGCAAATACCACAAGTAATGACATGATAATTAGACCTACACCGACCCACACAACCCCCCATAAGATCCACACAGACTCACACAAGACCCACACAAGACCAACACAAGACGATAGGCATGTATAGTCCGAGATATGAATCTGTATAATTCTTTGATTCGTTTGGACACACCCAGCCTACTATAACAGGAACTTAACATATTTTTGAGACGAATGGAGAGAGGAGTTAGGTCCAACAAGAAGACACTGCAAGCCAGACATAGTCTTATGTGTGGACCATGTTGTCTCTATTATGGGAGTTAGGTCCAACAAGAAGACACTGCAAGCCAGACATAGTCTTATGTGTGGACCATGTTGTCTCTATTATGGGAGTTAGGTCCAACAAGAAGACACTGCAAGCCAGACATAGTCTTATGTGTGGACCATGTTGTCTCTATTATGCCATACATCGCTGTAAGGGGAGTTCTATGGACACGATCGCCATATATTTTGGAAGAAACAGGAGACAAAATGATGACATAGCGTTACATTTCATTTTAAAAAAATACTTAAGACGCTGGAAAAAATAAAATTATGCAAATGTTATTGATGTGTGTTTTTGTCGCTGTTTCAGGAAATGAATATCTTCCTAATAAATATAAATAATAATAATAATTCGATTTGTAAGGAGTGGGCACTGATTCTCAATTTAGTAAATTTGCGCCGTTTATTAATTGGTAGCCAGAAAATAATCCTCCATGATGAAATCCTGTTTTAACAACTTGTATGTCCGCAATTTATACCCCTGTTCTGAACTATTGTTGTTATATCTGTTGATATAAAATACTGACATTAGTGAAGAATGGTTTTGTTACAGTAGTCGACTGATTTTATGCCTGTTTTGGGAATCCTTCTCATTCCATACATGCTCAGAACCAGGTGCACATAACAAATTTTTAATGTGCATGGCCCAATTTGTACCAGGCTGTTAACAGATTGGTTATAAGCTAATATAAATAATGCTGATCCGAATCGTCAAATCTGAACCAACATTTTATTGCAGTAGAAATAAAGCTAATCAAAGCTGGAAATTGTCCCAGTTCAGTTCTTACTGCTGCATTACATGCTTTCTATATATGCCCAAATAACATTTAAAATGTGTAACTACTTTCTCAGATGGAATTTTCTCACATAAAGTCAGTGAATTAGAACCGTTTTAACCATTGGTGAACAAAGTACACCAAATCACACTACGGTAGGACAAGATTGGGTATACAAGAGATTGAAACAGTTTAAGGCCAACAACACACCATCGCAAATATTAAGCTGCCTCAGCATAAACACTGCTTTCTGTGCCTGTTCAGCCAGGTGTTTCACGGCCAATCTGAACCGTCAAACTTCCTGTTGAGCTATGCCTGGACCAAGTCAGGTTTTTTTTTTTTTTTTTTTTTTGGTTGTGGTGGTAGTGGTGGTGGTGGTGGTGGTGGTGGTGGTGTGTGTGTGTGTGTGTGTGTGTGTACAGGTGCAATATATATATATTGCTGCGTGAGGTGTTGCCCATTGTTTGCTATCACTAATCCTTTTATTGTCTTGGGCGTTGTAGGGCTTCCTACTACTTCTAGGGCTGCAACATGAATTAAAAAAAGGTGGTATGAGCGGCGTGCGTTTATTGTGGTTCAAAGTTTATTTACAAGATTGAAAAGAACGTCTTGTTGTGCAAGGTAGCAAATTCTTATGGGGCAGGGAATCCGGGTGTCTTGTGGGGATGGGTTAGGGCCGCTTTTGTTCTTGTTATATATTAATGGCACTGCTAACTTTGAAATTCTTCAATTCCCCAATTTTACTGACGATACGACCCTTTTTTAGTCGTGTGGATGACCCTGGTTCTGGGATTAAGTCAATTAATTTTGCCCATATAGTGAAAAATTGGTCGCATAAGTGGCTCGTTACTCGTTCTAACTCAAGCAAGTCAAAAGTATTACATTATTTAAAAAATGTATACCAATATGCTACCGTGATTTGGTATTTATGGATGACATTTTGAAACAAATGCCACATGGCATGGAATTTAGATCTAGCTATCACGCTCAACCCGTCCTGTTGTAACCCCATCAATAGTTTGGTCATCAAGAGTATGAAAATGGCCATTCTAATATGTAATGAAAAATTAACAGTTTCGACTGAGCAGGAAATCATTTATAATTTTATAGTTTGATTTTGTCAGACCGAAGCCGGTATATGGTTCAGTGGTTTGAGATGGCTGGACATTATCTGAATCTCAGCAGTTAGATAATATTCAGCTATCCGCAGCTCAAGTAATAAACAGGTGCTACAAAAGATACGAACTAAAATATGATTTATGAAGTAGTAGGTTAGGAAAATGTCTGAAAGACTTAAAAAAAAGTGAGTTGCGATGATTTTATAAAAATGGACAGTGATGCCTGAAAAACATTCAACTATAGTGTCAGATACTGTTCATGAACTAAACAGATATAATTTGTGATCACGTTCATCATTTTTCCTTTGGTAATTCGGTTATGGAACAAATTACTTCTCAGTACTCTAAACGGCGACATTCTTGACGAGTTCAACTTTTAGCTTAATTGTATAATATATGTTAATGAAGGCAATGAACCATTTAATGTTGGTGATACGGGACTAATCGTTGCACGCGCTCGGTTACGCACTGAAAGCAGCAAAGTAAATTGTCTTTTTTTTTCAAAGGTGTAATTCCAACCCCCGCCTGTGTTTGCAGCCCTGCCAGCGGGGATGCTTTTACTTTGCTTGCAACTGTTGCAAGCGTGGGGTTCATAGGGATATATTACATAGTGTTGTTATAGCATTTTCATCATTCAGCATTCATACTTTAACAACTACGATGGCCTCTTCACACTGCGCAGTGATTCCTGGTACTACTCTACTTTCCCATGCCTCCACATGCTATCAATCGTTTTCATATTTACAGTAATTCGCCGACGTTAACGTGCGCTTCAGAGTCAGCTTTATTTTCAGATTCAGAGGGCCCGTTATTTGCAGGTACGCAGTCCAGGAGCATTTTCACCTGCTCCACCTAGTTTGCCCGTTTTGAGAACATGTATGAAGTTGTGAACTTGTCTCACCTCACCAATGATCCCACATCTTCCGGTATCGAAATCGATCGATTAAAAGCGAATATAAACGCGCACCATGTCGTCCTTATTATAAAATATTCACAAGAATATCGTGAAAGAGTAATGGTCGTGTTACGCAACTTTATTAAAGCGAATTTTGCACAAGTTTTATAGGTCTTATATAAATCTTACGCTGCAGACCAGTACAATTCTCCACAAAGTGAAGAGTCCACGGATTATGGATGTTCAGTCTAGCATATCATATAAGCATATATACATGTAGAAAAAAATGTTTTCCTGCGAGGTACAATTAAACGGCTCCATAAATTGTACCTGCTCTATCACTTACGTGTGTTAATTTTTTTTTCTGACAGGACAAAATTCTCCTGCAAATATCACGAAACCATTTTCTCTCTTGTGGCAGGTATTACTTCTCCCACTCGTTCGATTTCCCTCAACCACGTGAAAAGGTGGAAAGAATACACAAACATTTGTGCCGTGGGATTGACTAGATAAGTCTATACTTGACTTCTTTCTTATTACATTTACAACAAATAGGTCTGTACTTTAGATGAAATGATTTCAATGTAATCTGGATGTATAAATATACAGTGATAATCCGAAATTGTAAACCATTCTTGTGCCAACGCAGAGTATCTCTTCAAAAAGTTGTATAGTCCCATTCTTAATCGAATTCTTTGTTTTATTCGTTAAGTCCTTGCACGTTGTATGTTGCTTAAATGGAAATCGATCATTCATGTCGCAGTTCTAATAAAAAAATATTTACTCTTTCTCATTTATAATTTCAGCGGATGCACAGATCTTCAGCAATACTCAAGTAGCTTCCGCTGCGTAGAGATAATTCAGTCTGCTCCATTTCAAAACTGCTCGAGCTACTTGCCAGTTAAATGAAGATGAAAAGTGAGTGCACTTCAAACTTACATCAACATAATCAAATGTATATATATATATATATATATATATATATATATATATATTTGACCAAGTATGGCTAGACGAAAATTTGAACTGGCAAAATGACCTTAACCTTTGACTATGAAGTTACATGTAAATTACAAAAATGCGCAGTGTTCCAGTACCTACAATTTAAGTCCAATATGGTTAAAATTAGATGATAATTGTCCAAGTGATGGCTAGATGAAAGTTTCAAAGGTCCAAATGACCTAACCCTTTGACCTTGACTGGTTGCATGTACATTACAAAAATATGCAATGTCGGAATACCTACAATTGGTTTATCCAACGTGGGTAAAATTGGATGAAAATTGACCAAGTGATGGCTGGCAGAAATTAGAAAAGGCAAAACGACCTTGACCTTTGACCTTTAAAGGTTATATGCGAATTACAAAACTTTGCAGTGTTACAAATATACTAATTGAAAATGGATTGGGTACCTGTACCTTTAATAGTTTTGGAGAGTATTCAAGATTTAAGTTTTCAAATGACCCTAATTTCCAAAATTTTCAAAATCATCACCACTTTTCATAAAAAAAGAAAGCCATGACTTCATGTCTAATAGTACTCGAGAAAACTGCTGGTAAAGAAGAAAAAAAGAAAAAAAGTAAGAAAGAATGAAATAAAGAAACCCAACAAAAACAGAATGTCTGTGTTGGCACACAGACATATTAAATATTTAAAAAAAACTGGTACCAAATTGTTTTATACATCTATCCTTCTCTGGTTATATACATTATTGTATCTATCATTTATTTATGCATAAATTGTAAAATATTTGTGTTTGGCGTCTCACTGAGCCTGTGGTTGTTCTCACCCATTAGCATGAAATACGATACAAAAATAGAGATAAACAATAACTCATTTATTGACATCAATAAACGGATTTCTTGACATCTAATTGGACTCTTGATATCAAGAATTTCAACGCTTCATCTCTAGAAATGGTTGGGAATTATTGATATCAATAATTCGACTTAAATGCTTGATGTCAAGACTTCATATTATTGACATGAAGAATTCAAAGAACTTTCAGTTCATTACTTGATGCACCCTCCGACACAACTGGACAGCAACAAAATAGAAAATAAATTAATACCGACAAGTACAAACTTTGACTATTTGTGTTTGTAGTATCTTGGGATTAAAACATCTTCATTTTATTTTATTCATATAAGTGGTTATATTTAAGTGTTTATTTTCTCTCTCATGATTTGCGAAACCCAAGGAGCGAGAGTATGGTCGGTGCCACACTCCATTGTTTTTTTCGCTAAATTCACAGCCACGTGAACTCGGCGAAAACAGGCAAATGGCTCTCCTTAGCAGTGCATCAATACATTCGCTTTAACATGAATATAATACTGCTAAGGCATCTACAGATGAAACCGCAGTTTCCACTACGGATTGACTATCGCTGACGTTATAACCTATTATCACCATCGTGCGCACTTGGTAACGCAGCAGCTTAACACAAAATCGTGAGCATGGGTTCTGAAAGGAGCAGTAAAAATACAAATTCATGCTGTGCTGTGGCCACGTGTTGGCAACCTTTACACATTTAACGGAAATGTAGTTTTAATAACAAAGTTCTAAATTCAGTAAATAGAAAGCATTCTTTATCCATGGGAATGAATATGTTACAAAGGTAACAAGCCGTGATTCTGAGGCATCGACGGTTCTTTTCCCAAAACAAAATCACCCAAAGTTGGAACCATCGATTGCACGAGGAGCAAAAAAAAAAAAAAAAAAAAAAAAAAAAAAATGCCTGCGGTTCCAAATTCTACAAAATTGTTTGATTTGAAACAGCGGTTTCTGGTATGCGTTCTCCTTCCAAGTAACCTGCTTCATTGTCGCATATTTAAAAAATAGATAAGCGATACCGCTATAAAAACTGGCAGTAAGTTATGGTTTTTGCAGTGTTTTGTGCAAAGTAATATTTGCATAAATAACAGAAAGCAAAAATCAACTGTGTAGGCAAATTCAAAGTAAATGTGTATAATCGCAGGACTCTGATATTATGCTCAAGTTGACTTTACATCCATCTGTGAAATTTTCCTCACTGGTTATCATAAAAACATTAATTCGGTTTTTTAACACTGCCCAAAGAACGATGGAATTTGAAATTAATGAACTTGCAGGCTGAATGGGGATCGCACAAAGCTCATTGCCAAAGGAATATGTCAATTGTTTTTCTTATTAAGCTATACCTACTGGTGTCTTCATAACAATAATCTAATGTTGACTTTTTTGAGTGCTCCAGTATTCCTGATTTGCTTTGATGGAGATATAGCGAAGCAAATCTTGCATAGGCCTCTACGAGTTGGCAATATGTTGGTTCTGCCATTATATTTCCAAGACAAAGCCTTTAGAAAGACGTTGATGTATTTAAAAGGTCGAACGCAGGTATTATTTTATATCCCACAATGTGACCATACTGGACCTCATATTCCAAAACTCGGCATTCCAATATCATGAAAGCAGACCAGTAGAATATTCATTTACTTCTCTGACTATGGATACGTTGGTGTGAAAATGGTATCTTAATACCTCTTAAACGACCATTATGGGACAGTGTTTACTCCTGAGCCAATAGCAGAAATTGCAACCAGCGTCTTACAGAGCAAAAATCTTAGAGACCCAATATCGAAATATCGTTATATAGGAGAAAGCATCTCTGAAATGGCAGATGGCAGAATAAACATAGTTTCCCCAACACTTCAGAGAGCTCGCAGCGAGTTGACTTATATGCATTTCGAATGCATGAACTATGGCGTACATAGGAAAACTGAAAAAAAAAAAAAAAAAAAAAAAAAAAAAAAGAAGAAGAAGAAGAAAAAAAATGAGGTCCATGGGGTTCAAAAGCAAAGTTCTATATCTGCGGGTCACTGGGATTGTATTCCTGATCTTGTGCTTGGTATGTCGGTATTCTTGGGGTGAACTGTGGATATTCCCGGGATTGCGCAGTGAGTATCAAAGTGAGCTCTATGGTTTGGCATCTCATGTCCCCATGTTAGTATTTTTTTAAATATGGGGTGAATAGCGGGACTTTACATGTAAATTGCAGACTTCACGATTTTGAAATATATGTAGGAAAATACTTTAGGATTTGAAGTCTATGGGGGTTTAAAAGTAACGTTCTGTGTCTATGGGCCACTAGGATTCAATTCCATATCCGCCGCCTGGTATATCAGTATTCTTGGGTATACAGTGGATGTTCCTGTGGGTTCTACAGTGAGCTTCAAGGTTTGCGACCTCCACTCCGTATATTAGTAAATTTTAAAATCTGGAATGAACCACTGGACTTTAAATTGTGAACTTTCTTGCTGTGGTTCTTTGAGAATAAATCTGGAGCTGCTCAGAGCCTAATCTGATATCCGAGTTCAGTGTGTGGTTCTGATGGAGGATTTTTGTGATGCCCTTTCTCAACATAAACAATTAAATATGCTTTTTTTGATTGATTGATTGATTGCAGAACAACTGATTAAAAGACACTGCCAGTCAGGTACCGCCACAGACTGTGGAGATGACGTCAACAGAGTTACCGACGATCTCACTGGTATGAGTGACATTGTAGACACACAGACTGGCCAAATCACGTCACTTGTCCCATCTGACAAAACTGAATTCTACGTGAACAACGCCCAAACCCACCTGATGGATGACTGCAGTCCCGATGAGACCATTAGCCTCAATGGTATCATAGTAACACTGGATAATACTGCTCTGTGGAAGTCTTTTAATCGTCATGGAACCGAGATGATTATCAACAGAGCTGGAAGGTGAGATTCTGTAAAACAATGGGCACTTTACATCTCTCACTCCATAGAAAGCATGTACACATTTGCTCAGTGGTGTGTCGGATGTTCTCCGGCTTGGTGATACTTGTAGTGTAGCGGTTGGCATTTTCTAAGCACGACCGCACTTTGTTAATGAGTAAAGTATAAACTTGTCTGTGTGACAACACTTAAACAATAGACATTTGGTCGGTTGTGATGTAAATCTTAACGGCAACATTTCAAACGAATTAGGAAAACATGCTAATGATTCACAAGTAATATCCTGGAAAGATTAACTCCCATTTCATAAAATAAAATCCTCAATTTTGTGAACAGAAGTACCTCCAAAGAAAGCGATGCGCCATGCACTTCAAACGCGCACCCATTTGTACATGTCCCACATTTGCGATTCTTAGTAAAAGGAACCACATCATCTATAATAGAGAAAATTTGAAAGGAGCCTCCTCTTACCGCAAAATCTCCTCATTGCTACACGTTTGACGTGTAGAATATCGTCTTATGTATACTTTGGTCAAAACACACACACACACACACACATACACACACACATACACACACACACACATATATATATATAAATATATACATATATATGAATATACATATGTATATACATACATATATATATATATGGGGAGAGAGAGAGAGAGAGAGAGAGAGAATATACATATATATATGGGGAGAGAGAGAGAGAGAGAGAGAGAGAGAGAGAGAGAGAGAGAGAGAGAGAGAGAGAGAGAGAGAGAGAGAGATGAAGTGAAACGTGACTCATAAGCATCTCGACACACATTGCAGTATAATTATGGTACGGACGTCTTAAGCATAAATAAAGAGCATTGTAGTTTCTACATATGTGCCATAATATTTTTAAATGGTGCCGCCTAAAAAGTTCCATGATTTTAACGAACAGCACTCTTACTGTCCCGTTTCACCCCAGTAAGTATGGCAAACCGTTTAGTATTTATTCCATCACTATACATTTTCACATATGTGGATAACAATTTTACATAGGTAAAACTATTTTTGCGTATGTGAAATAATCATCTATTTAACATATGTGAACAAGATGCCGACATATGTGAAAAAGATTAATACATGCATGAAATAGTGTCAGGTATAGGTGAAATAAAGATGCAATTGCACACATGTGAAAAAATTGTGCATATGCGAAATTCTTTTAAATAAAAAATAATTGTACATATGTGTTAAACTATTTCACACATGTGTAAACCTTTATCACCTGTGTATTGATCATTTTGAGATGTGAAATAATAATTTATTTCACATATGTGAAAAAGATTTATACATATGTAAAATTCTTTTGCACTTGTGTGTAAATAGTTTTACACGTATATGAAATGAAGAATTTATTGTACATATACGTGAATATATTTGAGATATGTATATGTCTTGTTTAAGTATGTGTAAATCTTTTTCAAATATATAAAATAAAATATTTACATATAAAAAAAAGATTTACATATATGTGAACAAAGATTTATACGTATGGAATAGATTTATACATGTGTGAAATAAAAGTACAATTGTACATATGTGTAAAACTATTTCACATATGTATAAATTCTTTCGACATATGTAAAATAATCATATACATGTGAAAAAGACTTACACATATGTGAAATAAACTCGGAGAAAGTGCTTTACAATCAGAACTACTGATCCCTATTGATCATCTTGCGTCAGTTAAGTAAGTCATGACAATATGGCAGGGACTAACACCAATCACAGCCAAGTTGACGGAGTTTTATTTGCAACTGCGAGAAGCATGCGTGACGTAGGACGGTCCTTGTAGCAGAGCTCTTCACCTAAATGAGCATGAGAAAGTCCACTATTTCACTTATTATCGCTCCATCGTCATTTTATTTTCCCTTGCGTTTTGCTTAAAGTCCAATTGGCAAAATATAATTTCTTGCAACAAGCCAAGTTCCTTTTAGTAATAATATGCAAACGGCTAGCACCATAAAATGCGAACGCAGCCTTAACCACATGGAGGTGTGATTGGCTGGTTTTGTGCATCTGTATTCTATTGTGCGCCACCTGACGGCCAAGCATAGTGTGGCAACTGTGTTGCGTTCGAAACTCCGAAGTTCAGTCCACGGCACCCATAACCAGTGTTCAATGGTCGGGATTTTGTCAAAATGGAAATATAAATGGATAAAGATTCCTATTAAATAGCAGTATTGGTTTAAAAAAAGCAGGCACAGTAGCGATTAACAATTATTCGTCGTTTAACCCAAAGTGTAGTTTCTATATCATTGCCTCATATGCTGCCATCTTTGACAAGTCGAAGTCAACACTATAATAGATCTAGTCTATGCTCTTAGGCACATAACCGTAAGAGCTTGCTTGCGCTCGTTAATAAGGTGTTTGATAATATGTAGTAGCCATAGCCTAAGATGCGAGCGTCAGCATCAGAAAATATCAATAATGACGTCGGTGGATCAGACAGTAGCACCTATTATCTCTAGGTCTGTCTAGTGGCCATTCACAAACCAGTCTAGAAGGGGAAGGCCATAGTATCTTGAACAGCTGAACGAACCCGTCTATCGTACCCGTCTCCCGTTTCTTTTTGGTAGACACTGTTACACAAATTCAAGTACTGTGCCCAAGTTCTCTATATCCCCATTGAAAAAGTATCGTAACCTGTGGCAGAGACATAGTGGGTATGGAGGGTGATTGTTGGAATCTCGCGCGACAACGCCAAATCTGAGCTGGCAACATGACGTTTTGGGGCCCCTAAAGAATATTGTGTGAGTTGCGATCTGGAAGGCCTCTAGAAGTGACCTGGTCACTGGTGGGTGTAGACATTATTTAAGATAAGACACAGTATGTGCAACAAAGGTTACCTATTTTGCGATTTTTATTTAGGTTACAATCACACCTGTTAAGTTTTTCTATTCCTGGGAAACCCATGTCCGGCCCCAGAAGTGTGTTTGCCAGGCCCAGGTTCTAGCGAGGTTTCAACAATGTGAATTCATGAATCATAACCATTGATCACAATTTATTGACAATGGTTTTTGAATAGACATGAATTATTGGCATAATTTTCATAATGCCCGTTAAGTGGGAGACTTTTGTGTAAATAACTGTGAAAATCTCTCGAGATGCATAAAAGGGCAATTACGACGTCCATGCACGCATGCACAGTAGGGGGTGACCAAGAAAATCAAATCCATTGACTGGATACTGAGAAATCGTCTGTAGGAATAACCATGAGAGGATTAGATGATTAAACCTTTGGTTTATGTCATGTATTCACATCTACACATATTAGTGGTACGAACTCACTGATGCTTGCCAATATGTAAACGGCAAGCATTTCATATAAATACAGCAAAGGCAGCTGTAATCCTTGTGATGGTGCACCCTATTCTATTATGCAACACCAATTGGATGGTCTTGTGCACATTGGTTCTATAGTGCATCACCTGACGGTCTGAAGATCTGTGCATCCACTGAAATTATAAATGAGAAAGAGTAAAGATTTTCGATTAGAACTGCGACATGAATGATCGATTTCCATTTAAGCAACATACAAAGTGCAAGAACTTAACGAATAAAACAAAAAATTCGATTAAGAATGGGACTATACAACTTTTTGAATAGATACTCTGCGTTGGCACAAGAATTTTTTAAACTTTTGGATTATGATTGTATATTTTTTCATCCAGATTAAATTGAAATTGTTCAGTTTCATCTAAAGTACACACCTATTTGTTGTAAATGTATCAAGAAAGAAGTCAAGTCTAGACTTATCTAGTCAATCCCCACGGCAGAAATGTTTGTGTATCTTTTCCACCTTTTCACATGGTTTGAGGAAAATCGAACGAGTGGGAGAAGTAATACCTGCCACGAGTAAATAAAAATTCCTATTAAATAGAAGTATTGATTTAAAGAATGCAGGCACTTACATCATTGAATTTTTCAGCGATTGACACTTATTTGTCTTTTACCCAGAGAACCAGAGTAGTTTCCGTATTATGCCCCATATGTCGCCATCTTTGACACGCTGGATTCAAAGTCATTACTATATGGGTCCAGTCTACCGTTTCACAAGCACGTAACCATAAGAGCTCCATTGCACTGGCTAATATGTAAACAGCTAACACCATAAAAAAGAGAGAGCAGCTTTAATCCTTATAGTCTTGTACATCTTTAGTTTATTGTGTGCCATCTGTTGGCCAGTCAAAATGTGGAAACCACTTGGCGGTTGGAAATCCGAAGCTCTGTCCACAGCACCTGGTGCCGGTACAGAAACGTGGGTTGGGTTTGATTTAAGCCGCCACAACAGTTTCAACTTTATTGTCAACAATTATAAGTGCCTCTACTATTGTAACGTGCCCACATTTACCGGTAAGAGGTTAGTTGGCCTTCTTTGATAGCATATTTTATCATTTATGGCATGCAAATATATCACTTCGTAAGATGTTACGGTACTTGACATCAGACAGTTTTACCTCCTCCACCCCCTCTTCTTAGTTTCAATTTCTTTTCTTGTGCCTTCGATAATTAATTTGTGGCACTTCGTTGTATTTTATTGAACAGTTTGGTGATGTACAATAAAATATATGGACTTCAATAACACTAAAAAAGTGAAAATACAATAATGAAAACGTTACATTAGAAAAAGAATGCAACATTTGGGGCGTAGGAATGCAGGGGTCCCTTTTGGCAGAAGCTGTTGGGCTTTTTTGTCTTATAGAAAACCGTGAGCATGATATCCCATGCCACTTACTTTATTTGCAACCATCAAACATGCTAGATTCACCATATCTCTTAACACATGTAAACTAAAAAATAAACTGCCATCATGCCAATATAGAGCAGTGTAGAAGTGGTGTTCTCCTGCCCTGGCCCTTCTGTGCACTTTTATTCGTTGTAATTGGTAGTGGTATTGTGTGTTTTAGGGCTAATTGCCTGTGACCACAAAGTAAACACATACGAACATTTGATATTGCTACACAAATATTACTTTGATGCAAGGCCTATTTGTCTACATCTATTTCCTCCTTTTGGGGGTTAATACATTTTATGTCCTGGATTAGTTTTCGAGTATTTTTTTGCTCCATCGGCGTTGGGGATGGCCCCTTAAGCGGAGACCTGTGAAATTTGAAAGCAAAATGCTCCTGAAAATTAAGTGCTTGCAAATTTATTCACCATCATAATTGCTAGTGATAACTCTTCAATTTGTCAACATTTCTATGTATTATCACTTTAGCGCACACAGTTTGCAATGCTAAAATAATTCTTTGCTGGACATGATGAAATCTACCAACTATCTCCAGTACCAAATTAAGTTTTTGATTTTATATGTCGGGTATAAATTTAGCACCTGTATCAGTCACCAAAGTGTGCGTACATTCATCATACTTGGATCCAGACCAAATTGCGAAATTGAAATCGGTATAGCAAAAAGAAAAAAAAAAAAAAAAACAAAAAAAAAACAAAAAAAAAAAAAAAAAAAAAAAAAAAAAAAAAAAAAAAAAAAAAAAAACAACCGGATGCTTTTTGCAGATTGGAATATATAGCACAGGAGTTGCGTGATCGAAAACACAGGAAGGATATATACCTCCTTTTTCGTGAATATAACATGAATACGTCATCCGAAGAAAAGAATCATTTAGCGGTCAAGACCCCACACGCGTATTCAATTCCGTGCCATAATGCAACTTTTAACAAAACTGAAAATATCTGAAACAGAAAGGTTGCACTCATTGAAAATATGCTATTACATTTGTAACCTACACATATAAATTCACTTTACAATGTTAGAACCCAATGGCTACTGGATGTCTTTTTTCAGTCGAATTTATGGGTAAATGCTTTTCTCTGAAAGAGTAGCAAATGTTTTACAAAAAAGGAACAGAATACAAATAACAGTGAAAATGCATTTATAGGATCTATATTGTTTTGAATTTGTGTGTGTTTTTGCTGCGCCAAAATTGATATTTGGATTTTCTTGATATTTGGAAAGAATACGGTACACGGTGCTGCATGAAATCTTCGGCCGAGCGTGAAATCAGTGGTTGTGAAGCTTAAAGGCTGCCTTTATGGAGTTAAAGATCATAAACGGATGTCTTTAAGGGTCCAAACATTTTTTAGTTTGCTGATTTCCCTTAAGGAGACCTATTCCTGGCCTGTGATAGACGCGTGCGTCCACAAGATCCCGCTAAGAGTACCTCTCATGTTTCGTATGAAGCCCACCAGAGGGCAGTTTAAGGATAAAAAAAAATCATAGAGAATTCAAGAGAGTTAAAGCGTGCAACACTATCCCGGCCAAGCGTTATAAAAATTTATTAAACATTTATTTCGTGTCTAAACATTGTACAAAGTACATACCATATAAAGCACACATCATGAGTATGCCGGGCCATGCCCGTCACAGTATACCTGTAGCCTCTATCGCATTTATTCACCAGGTGGCCCTACTGTTACTCCATGAGAACATTTTGCCAAAGTCACAGCTTTACAAGCGGCAGTGTAAATCTGTGTGGTTGTGGTATTAGTATAATTGCCTGTTAGACTTCATGTTTTACTGACCTCCATGTCATTTAAAACCTTTATAATATAGGCACAGGCATTTCATTGTCCTGTCACAGTTCATGATCATGAGCAATGACAACATTTGGTAGCAGGACTGCCTGTCAGAACACACACACACACACACACACACACACACACACACACACACACACACACACACACACACACACACACACACATATATATATATACATACATATATATATATGTATATATATATATATATATATATATATATATATATATATGTATGTATATTGGTCTTGCTATTAATGTACAATGGCGCCTGTTGGATATCTAGACATGGCGCCCATCATTTCATTACTGAAACTTTTGACTCGGATTTATCGCTTTTGTTTGATATGTATATATATATGTATATATATATATATATATATATATATATATATATATATATATATATATATATATATATATATGTGTGTGTGTGTGTAAATGTGTGTGTACATATAAAAGAATGCATTTTTCTGTTTTCATTCTCTTGCCAATTTAACATATCCTCTCGCAGAAAGCCCGGGGGATGTGAAGTAGAAATGGGCTGTTATAGTATTGTATTATTTGTTTACGCCGCGCGGTTCTTACCGACAGACACCAGGTTACATAGATTTTTTTCTGTTGACCAGACGTATGTTTCCTTCTCTTGCGGTGAGCATAGATGGCCTGGAAACATCTTCCACGTACAGTGTTGCTGTGTCAGTTATCCCTTGTGATCGAAAACGATACAAGTTCATCAGTGGTAAATGGGAGGCAGTTGGGAGAGCTGATCCGGAATTTGATAATCCGGCATTTAACCATCCACAGTCTCCATGCAAAGGTGCATCCTGGATGCAGAATAAAATTTCGTTTTCTAAGCTAAAGATCACAAACAACAGGGAAAACACAGGGGGAAACGTGAGTTCGTATCATCTTTACTTTTATTCATTGATTATAGCTATATTGAAAAACAAATGTACGATACAGACTGGAGGAAAAATTGACCAATCCGATTGTAGGAAGTGACGTTATATATTTCTACGCAGAACCTAATATTTATGCCTGTGTGCCAACACAGGCATATTGTTCTCTCTCTCTCTCTCTCTCTCTCTCTCTCTCTCTCTCTCTCTCTCTCTCTCTCTCTCTCTCTCTCTCTCTCTCTCTCTCTCTCTCTCTCTCTCTCTCTCCAGGCAAATTTGTCCGGCATTTCATTTGAAAAGTGTTCCATGTAGGAACTCCAAACCTGGCACAATTATACTTCTATAGGTGAAATCTGGCCTATTTACATTGATAGGTCTTGCTTTTCAAAATTATGCAAATGACGGCTAATTCAAGTTTTAATTTTTCAATATCCATTATACTATAGTAGATGTGGTTCCGAGTGTATAGGCGTGTGATCATAGCAAGGTAAAGGTCATCTTAAATGTCATGGTCATGTCAAGGTCAAAGTTTATGTCATGGTCAAAGGTCATGTCAAGGTCAATTTAAGGCCAAAATGTCATTTTCGAGGTCAAGGTTCACTTCAGGTAGACATCATGTCAAGGTCAAAAGCCACTTTCGATGGTGGCTTTCTTCTGGCCATAACTTGGTCAATTTTTATCCAATTTTGATCATGTTGGGCTTAAATTGTAGCTATTGTAACACTGCACACTTTTGAAACTTACATGTCACCTCTTAAGGTCAAAGGTCAAAGTTATTTGGACCTTTCAAAGTTTCATCCAGTCATAACTTGGTAAATTTCATCCAATTCTAATCATGTTGGACTCAAATTGTAGGTATTGCAGCACTGCGCATTTTTATAAGAACATGGAACCTCAAAAGGACAAAAGTCAAAGTCATTTGTCCCTTTGAAAGTTTCATTTTGCCATAACTTGGTCAATTTTCATCTGATTTGGTTCATGTTCATGCTTAAATTTTGGGTATTGTAACACTGCGTAATTTACATGTGACCATTGCATCTAGCCATAAGCTTAATGTCATGTAAAGTACCAAAGGATAAAAGTTGTAGCATTCAATATTAACAACTTTTTAAGGCCCACAGACAGATTTGCTTTGAAGAAAAATCTTCTTTTCTAGTTTGATTTACACTCGATATGTGGAAAGTAGATTCCGGTTCATAGTTTATATGCATTGAACTGATAATTACATGAGTGAAAATCATTTTGGCGAGTTAATGCATCTGGCTGGTGCCACATTAGGATGGTCCTTTATATGTATTTTGGCGAAAGGGAATGTGTTATTGTTCAGTGTAGCTATCTGCTGACTTCAGTGAAACTTTCATCAGTTAGTTTATTATATACACTAGCCAGGGAGAATTAAAGTCTATATCACAGCACAGCGTTGTCTGATTGCTGTGCTGATGTTTATAAATCATATATTGCAGAGTAATGTCACATAACCGTATGTGTCTGCATTAATTTATTAGTTTATCGACTTTATATGACAATTGATTACTTAACATATGTACACCTTTCGCTCATTATTGCGTTACGTCCTTGCATGTAATGTTAGAATAAGAAAACAGCAGAGTTAACTGGAGTAACAGTTTTTTGGGGGAAGGAAAGGGAAAGGGAAAGGTGGTAGGCCTTATCAGAGCTCCCATGACTCTGTACACGAGACATTAGCCCCAAGGGACCTGCCCACACTCTATAAGCTTGCGGTTAGGACCCAACTCAACTCCGCCTCAGCAAGGTAGTTGACCCTTCTAACCGAGATCTTTCCCATAATATGGTATGCCCAAACGATATCCATCCACCGTTTGTTTCTTTAGCGTCGTGGCGTGGCGATATGTTAAAGCAATATAATGTGCGATATTCCATGCATTTACATGCTAACCGGAGAATTCGTCTGTTTTGCTGGCCATGACGGTTGACTCGTTATACGTCTGCTCATGCGTGACCGAAAAAATGTGAAGATCAACAGACCCACGTGTGCGAGGCGCGGCGCAACAAGGCTGAACGGAGGAGATGTTTCACCACCTAATGCGGGCGATTGCTTTATATAATGCAGGCAGCAGAATTATATGGCTGTCAATATATTAACTCAATCTGAATTTAAAACTATCATAATGTCTGCCAGAGATATAACAGGCATTTACAGGTAATTTATAGGACCGTAGCCTTCAAATTAATGTTGGTCAGACCAAATTCAGAACTTTGGAAATTCTAAGCTAATTTATGTACATTAACATAGTTGATGATGCTTCTGACCTAAATTTGTTGGTCCAACCAATCTGACCAATCATACACCTAGGCTACGGCTCTGATTTGGATATAATACAAAATTCAGCATTAAAAGATACGATGAAAAAAGGTACAAAATTTCGGATATATCTTAAGTTGAACATTGACAGCATTTTTCAGGTGACAAGTATTGCTTTTGATTCCTACTGTATGAAATGGACAAAGAACGGAAAATTGAGTTTTACAAATTGGAAGGATGGTTATCAAACTTGAAAAGAGTCTCTAGAAATAGGATTTATCGTTACAAATCCAACATTAAGAATTTCAGTACGGGGTAAATTTAAAACAGTGTAAGGTTTCACAAGGGATCAAAGAACTGCAAGAAAGATTTATAATCACTACCATTGACAAGGAAGGTAACAAATTTTTGGGATCATCTGCAAAAATATTATCTGGATGCTTAGCAAAATGAACTTGGCATAAACAATATTGCACACACATGAGGAAATGATGTATATAAATTACACAACAACCCGTTGATAATTTGATGATACAATATCAAAATTTTTGAAGAGGACTCCTCTATTCCACGTTTGTTCTGGATAACCTAATTACATAAAAACCCTTTTAAATCAAGATCCATAGCTGGTGCTTCAAAATGTACAACAAAACATCTATCGAAGGAAGTAACACTGTGTTTGACTGCAATTAAAAATCTTTCCATGAATAATGTGATGCAGTTTCCAGAAATTGTGAAATAAATTGCTGTTGGAGTATTACCAATTCTCCCGAGTTTGTATCTAAAATCAAAGATTCAGAAGCAAAAATTTCAAATGTTTGATTTTTCTACACTGTAAACAAATCAACCCATAAATAAAATCAAACGTTCTATTTCAGAATTAATTACCAAACTGTTTAAACATAATGGTAAACCATACATAAATTTTAATTCATATTCAAAGAAAGCATATCGGTCACATAAATATTCAAAAAGTAACGTTAAATCTTATACTGTTGAATCTTTGATACATGCAATAAAATTTCTATTGGATGATACTTTTGTTCAATTTGGACCGTTGATTTTTTAACAAATAAACTATATTCCAATGGGTAGCAACTGCTCCCCGTTATACTTGGTGATTTATATTTAACCTGGCTTGAATTTAAGTAGATGAGTAAATTGATGAGAAAGGACTCGGCTGGCTTCAAAATTAATAAACAACGCAAGGTATATTGATATTGATATATTACACATTTTTGTCACAAAAATTGAAATTTGGTCGTATTTGTTCTAATTTCCAGGAATTGGAATTACAAACAAATTTATTTACAATAAACTTAAGTCAAGAGGATTCAAAGTCAAATTATTCTTATCTGAACTTGTATTATGCAAATTTAGTAATTATATTTGGTGTGACAAGTATTCTTTATTTATATTGAAGCTCTTCATTTATAAGCAAAGCTTCACTAATTTAGCTAATGCATTGACACGTTCATATATTTTTTTATTATTACGTTGGTTGTCTTTGTTGAAGATTTAGCTTAGAAAAGGAGCCGCTACTCAGCTAACTTTGAGTAATTTTTCAATATTTAGCAAATGTGCATTTAGGCATGTCAGAAAAGGCTGAAAGTCGGTAGCATTTATGTCAAAAACATGCTATCGAACCATTATTTTTCTTAACACGATTTTAAGTCCAATTAGGCAAACTTGTAACTGTCGTCGGCCTCTGCTGGGGGGGGGGGGGGTTAACCTGACAGAAATCATGTAAGCCTAAAATGTCTGAAAGTTGATATTAAATCTGAATGATGCCAAAAGATAAAATTAAGTAGCAAAACAGGCAAGTCTAAAATCTGTAAAATTATTGCAGCCAAACTTTCTTATAATCTTTGTATATTAACAGCAAAATTTGTAGGGCAAGTCTGAAAACAATGAAAGTCATCAGTATTAAAGGGGAACAGCATTGGTAGTTTTTACCTTTTTTATCATTAATTTTCATTTTAGGTGTTCATTTGACCAATTTTCAACATTTTTTCTCAAACAGGTTATATTTCCAGTAGGTTTTCTGATGTGTGATGTCACATGGGGTGCCCTCCATACATAATATACAAACCTTGAGGGGGCACCAAGCTGAGATACACAATATTAGCAGGCATATCATAATGACTTGCGCACGCATTCTGTTAATCACCCTGTTTGATCTTATCAGTGTGGTGTATTAGTTGACGCCTGCTTCAATAATTAAATACCCAACCGAAGCAAATGTTTGCTTGTGTGTTTTGATTTCTGCATTTCCTTTCCTTATTAATCCTCACTAAATGAGTAAATATCTCAGTTAGTAAATTTGATTATATCTACACACTGCTTCATCCATAGTAAAAGTGGAATATGTGTACTTGGACAAGTTTCTGTGTTTTTGTCAGATTTTCCCTCGGCTGCCATTGCATTAGCTGTGGCCATTAGTCCAGGTAACATCACAACCCCTCATTTATAAATCCAAGAAACTTGATATCTGCTTTTCCAGTTGGGAAAAATTTTGTATTTCCTTATATGGGTCCACATTAATCGTATAAAACAACTCAAAATTATAAATTATCACCGCATTACCCCTTTAAAGTCAAGAGAACGCACTCAAAATATAACATTTCTTATTAGATATCAAGTACAATTGTGCAAGCTTGTTATGGTTGTAGCCTGCTGTTTGCTACCGATAGCCCTTGGGGGTTTAATCATGTTCAGGGTGGCATAGTGGGGGTGGTGTACCCCCATGCCTGTTACTGTACATAAATTTCTTGAGACAAACCCATTCCATTAATCCATTTACATCACTTAAAATTTATCATATTTCTCTGATCATCAAGTTACCTTTGCTTTGGTGTAACTAAACCTAATTTTAAAATGAATCTCTATTTTCAGCTCCCCCCTCACTTGCCAAACATATCACAATAGTGAAAGGCCAACTAAAGAGATGGAACAATGTTGGTGCTAAAAATGCTGCAATTATGGGGGGCTCTTTTAACTTGTACTTCTGGGACAGACTTTGAAGGAGAAAAATATGATTACACTTCAAGTAAATCAAGTAATGAGATTTTGCATTTCCATCTCTCGTTTTGACATGTATAAAATAAAAAAAAATCTTTCATGGCGATCCTCAATCTGATTTCTCTTCCTTTTTTTCTTGCGGGGGGGGGGGGGGCGGAGGGAGTACACTGTCTTCTGTCAAAGTTCATTCCTACATACAAATTAAGTCTTGAAGAACGACCTGGGTGACACTTTTCCTGGGAAAACTTTTCCAAAAGTACTGGGGGAAGTTAGTGAGTGCTTTGAATATTCACCTGTCTTCTTCTGAAATTCTCGCTCACAGTTGATGCACACAAACTCCATTTCGACATTATGAGTATGTACACTAGATTCCCTTTTCTTTGTCCATCGTCAATTTTGTCTTTTCGCCTCTTTCTTTTCTCTATTTACAGCTAAAATAACTTTTTATAATATATTCTAAATGTCTTTTCATCAATGAATTTAAGATTCCTTAGGTGATCCTTTTCACTACTTACCCATCTCAAAGGCTTAAGCAAACAACTATAGTATTTACAAAGATTAAACACCACGAATACGCTGCATGCGTTTGGAAAATACAACTCCTCCGTTCAACCTTGTGGGGCGCCTCACACACATGGGTCCGTTGATCTTGGCATTTTTCCGGTCACGCATGCGCAAACGCATAACTAGTGAACCGTCATGGCCGGCAAAACAGACGAATTTTCCGGTTAGCGTGTAAATACATGAAATATCGCATATTCTTGGTTTCACCATGACATCACAGGCACTGACCTACAAATCTCTACTCGGTGGATACAAGTGTGTATTCCCATTCATTCCCATGTTAAATAGGCCTTTTTTGGATGCAAATCACTCAGAGCTGGACAAAGATTTTGAGTTGAAAATCACTGATGCTTTTAAACTATACTGTGCTCTATTAGTACATGGGGTTTGATAAAAATTTGACGTTTGGAAACTGTACTTTTGACTCTTGTGGTCCAGCATGTTTTACATAGAATATTATAGGTTGCTACGGGCTTGTTTGACCCTACTTCTTGTTGTCAATGCATGCTGTTCACGCCTTTTGATTCGCTGAGTGCCTTAAGTGCCAGGATGGTGAATCCAAGAATTATATTGCTGTAACATATCGGATTATACAGCGTCCACTGCACCACGACCCTAAGGAAACAAACGGTGAGTGGATACCGTTTGGGTATGCCGTATTATGGGAAAGATCTCGGTTAGAAGCGTCAACTACCTTGTTGAAGTGGAGTCAAATTGGGACCTAACCACAAGCTACAGAGCCTGGGCAGCTCCCTTGGGGCTAACGGGACATGAGAAATGCCTGAGCCTTAGAGGCGGGGATAGGGTCAGAGAGAAAGTGTTGTTTCTTTTCTTTCTCTTTTGCCACCTGTCAGAAATGATACTGGACTGCGGTAAATAAGCGAAGTACGACATTATTATGCCCCCCTCCTACCGGAGGAAGGGCATATAGTAATCGCTTTTCCGTCCGTCGGTGCATCCATCCGCTTGTCCTTCACCTTACATTAATGAAATTTTACACACAGGTGCATAAGGGTGTGTCATGTACCAAAAGTAGGTCACTAGGTGGAGCATCTGGGTCGCAGTGACATATCCTTGTAAATATAATTTTCTATCATGATGTTACCCCATAACCAAGGACCGTCCGATAGGAACATAGTATTGCCAGGTCCTAGTACAAGTACGACCTCCCAGTCTTTTTTTTTTTTTCAAATTGAGAGTACTGACAGCTTTTTAATTTCTAAATTGAGCTTTATTCATGTATAAAGTATATAAAATGAGCATAAATTTATAATCTTTGCAAAGTGCATATATGGGGGTCTATAGCAGTTTCTGTCAACATGGCTACTGAGATGTTTATCTTGACCTTGCCCTTGGGTCCTCTCCACTATGAAGTTGGCCAAATTGTGCATTTTAAGGGGAGTGATTACATTATCTCCAGAATCGATGACTTGGGATTCGACACCTACCAATCAATGAATCTCGACACTGGTAACAGTACTAGCGGGCATGTACACGAACTCGACAACAGGATAGTCCACGGTCTTACTACTATAAACGTCACATTCTGGTCATGTTATCCTGTCAATTTCGTTCACAATAAAATGTTCCAGTGCTTCTTGTAGGCGTCCCCTTGTTCTCTGCTCATAACAACGTGTTATAGTGGCGAGGTACATCCTTAACGTTTACATGTCCCGTGTGAAATCGACACGATCCTGGAGCTATGAAAAGTGACGTTGCTATGCACCGCGCCCTTGTTATCCGAGGCCGTTCTTTCGAAAATAGCCGCTAGATGGCAGTGATCTTCATCTACAGACTGATGGGCCGGGACCTGATGTTGATCTTTGTTGTGCGAGTGTGATTTTTTAAACAGTCATTTAGGAGGTTCATCATGATAGAAAAGTGATTCAAACCTTTAGCTCGGGGTTTGTGCTTGTACCCTGACCTGGCCACCAGGACAACACCCTCGCCTTCGGCTCGGGTGTTGTGCTGATGGCCGGGTCAGGGTACAAGCACAAACCCCTTGTTGGCGGTATTAATCCCTTAAATAATTCCTTTACTCTAAGACTTTAACTTAGTTTCATGAACCACATACAATCTTGACCTAAAGGTGTGTCCAGAAACAAACTAGGTCACTTCCGTGATACAATAATGTAAAATTACATTACATTCATGCTCCCGTTGTAATTCCGTTGTCCTTTGACTTAAAATCATGAATCGCACATGTGTATCTGACATTAATAATAATAATAATAATAATGATAATAATAATAATAATAATGTCGATGATGATGATGATGATGATGATGATGATGATGATGATGATGATGATGATGATGATGATGATGATGATGATGATAAAAGTCGTGAATAGGTCATATGAATGGACTATGTCACCAGGTTTTCTCGGTGCTGTTTGGGTCATAAGCATCCGGAAAACCTGTTCAATATAATTGTGTTATCGAAAACACAGAAAGCAAAGTTACATCTATAGGTAGCAATTGGTTAGACTAAGCTGACGTCTGCTTTAATGGCAATAATCCAGTGACTATACAACGTTTTGCATTAACAGCATCGCTGAACATGCTCTCACTGTAAATTTGCTGTGTGAGCTATAGTCTGAGACCATTTAACCAGACCATTTTCATATTTTTGATATTAATTTTTCTGATTTGCCTCAACGTACTTAAGTCTAATAAAAACTTAGATGATGCTCTTTCCATTCCTCTTATTGTATGTTGGCAGGTTATGTACGTACATGCATTCATTCTGTGCACAGATATGTATAAAACAAATACATGTGTGTGTGTGTGTGTGTGTGTGTGTGTGTGTGTGTGTGTGAAAAATGAATTGCAGAAAGTTTTTAACGGGCTGGAGTATTTGCATATTGTCTGAGATTTTTATTGTTGTTACTGTCGATAGGTTGTGCTTAATTCAATGCACAAATACATGCTACAAGTGGTAGTAAATAAAATAAACTGCACAACCTCGGAATCAGGAGCGGATTCAACGTCTACCTTCACCTTCCCAGATACGACCTTTATAGCAGTTACAGCTTACCAGAATGAACAGATCACACGAATGAAGATAAGAAACAATCCTTTTGCAAAAGCTTTTAGGGACCATGATTTGACAACGTAAGTGGATATTCCTGGATGTTGCCTCAATTTTCAATGTCCCAATCTCATGTTTTCAGGAGAATACCACAAATGTGTTCGGATAATTACCCAGTAGAGTCCCTAGATTATCTCAGGCTGATACAGTCTGCTTTCAAGCATTGTCGGTAGAACGTGCTATGTATGACAGAGACAGAATTCTTCATAACTCCTGTATTTTTATGTTAGAAATGATAAGACGAATGGACAAGAAGAGCAGGGAACTTGCCAAATAAATTTCTGGTACTGCTGAATGTGAAGCATTGCAATGGCATTTTACTCTGTAAGATAAACAATGAATGTTGTGTTTTTGGACTTAGTTTAACAGATATCTTGGTGGGGATATCTTCGCGTGTCGTATAATTTACTTCAAGCTAATACTGATTTTTTAAATGGTGTAATTATAAAGGCATTTAATGAGTGTTGCTTTGGAAAGGTTAGTGGTATAAAGGGTGTCCATGTAATTCCCGTACTTTTAATCTTATAATGCTGCCGTATGCAAATATACATGTATATGAAATCAATGTGCTAATTCATTCACTTTAGCATCATCCAGACAACATATTCGTGCAACATGGACCAAAGTGTTTGCGGCCAAATGCAAGGGGCCACTGGTAAGTTATCTTCAACAATATTTATACCTTTGTGTTGATGATATCAACTCAAGTAATTTATTCAGTTTATGTGGAGTTTCCGCCCCAACAGACGTACACAAAACTGTGGGTTTGCTGTCATGTCGCCAAGTGAACAACAAAATCAATAAATAAAAAAAAAAAAAAGAAGAAACAAAACCAATCCCGAATCCAATCCTATTTGGTAGTTAAGCTATGATATATTGCCATTTGTGCCTGTAACCATTGAATAATGGTCAGTTTGCTGCTAAGGGCAGACACAAATATTTTAGACCTTATCATGGACGAGCCACAGGTTTTTTTTGGGGGGGGGGGTCCTTCAATTTGCAGAACTCTTCATCTGGAAAGGCTTTGACACGTTGCATGATTGGATTCAATGGGGTGATACTGACCTGAAGATTGAACCTATTTGAACATGCATTCGTTCCATGACCTCGTTTAGTAATTTCCCCTACTTTAGATTTCTTCATGCAAGTTGTCGAACTGTGACCTTCAAATATAATTAATTCAGGCTGATGTTGTAACGGGCTAATTCCAGGAACTTTAAATTTCATTAATCGTCAGCCCATCTGATGTTTTGCATCTGTAGACTCATTTATAACTTGCACAACGTATACGTTGTGTGCTGTTAAATATTAATATCAAGTTTGACCTATTTTTTATTGATGTCGCTATTAGGCTTGCACCTATGTTAAAAATGGCTTTGGGGACTTGTTTTGTAGATCCACCATGACATACAGGGTTATATGTATGTATGTATGTATGTATGTATGTATGTATGTATGTATGTATGTATGTATGTATGTATGCATGCATGTATGTATGACATTAAAATGAATACTAGGGGGCCTAAGTACATCTTGGCCATCATAAATACATTGTGGCATTAAATAATGCTTATCCATTGACATCTTAAACCTTTCAAGGGTGACCAAAAATTTGCTTTGCCATTTAAGCAGTCTGCAATGACAAATAACAGGTGAATAAAGATTGGTAATCACGCTTTCGGGAGTGTGGTTTTCGGTTATTATAAAAACTGATGATGAATGAGCAGGAAATGCATAGAAAGAATGCTGCATCCTGGTTGCCTAGGATTGTGGCCGCTGTTTTGGAAATTGGCCAATCACAAATATAAATTATTGTTCCTAAAATCTATCAAAATATTATTAATTTCATGTTATGATATGTTTTTGAACATAAATAAATCAATTTTAAAATGCCAGGGCAAGCTGTACAATTTTAAATATTAATTTAAGGACTCCATCCCCGTCATATTCACATTTCACGGCACCTCTGTGTCATTGTCCGTACTGCTTATATGCTTCACTTTATCCTCCACCCCTCATCAAGGTTCTAGCTGCCACGTTTCCCCCAAGTTTTCCACCCACAGCTCACTGTAACCAGGTCAGTCGATGAATTTGGCACCATTTTAAAAATCCTGATATTTTCTGTAAATTTTTCAAAAACAGATGTCAAGGTTTATCTTCATTGCACAAACTTTTATGGCCATGGAGCATCCTACCAGTTGTCCTTCTTTGGGATAATAGCTCTTTTTTCATGGAGATAGCTATTCATCTGGACATGAAGGTGTCTGTACCGTTAGATATACAAATATAGAATATATGAAATGACAGGACCTGAAGAAAAATCCACCGTTAGTGTTAAAAACGTCCATTTGAACATATGGATGATATGTACTTGGATTAATATATCAATAACACGTGGACTTAACAGATTTGTTTTTGTGCCTTATATATTATTTTAAATTTTCATGTAAATATATTCAGTGCACTCAATTTGCAAATAGTAGCCATGTTGGACTTGTTGCATACTTGAAGATGATTGGCTTTTGCCAGGATCAGAGTGAGGTCGACAACAACCAATCAATCTCAAGCAACAAAGCAACAGTCAGAATTTAAACAGATTGTAAAAGGTTTATCGTCCAAGTTCCACCAGGCCTACCAATTAAATGATGGTACAATTGTCTGTAATATTATTATAAAGACACTAATGAATAACTGTTCAAATTTCTAAAATGCTTTTGAAAAACAGCCAAGAATCAGTTCCTTTGACATTGTTCATAGGTGTTTATTGCTGCATCTGAAATTTTACTTGTTTTGTTATTCGTCTATCAGGTGAATATATCATCTGCCTGGTGGTGCTGAAAAACTCGCTTTGCAACATGCAGTTTTGCTAGTATCAACGATTAAAATGTCCAAAAGAGACATCATTTGGTCTTGAGAAGCTAGTTGATAAAATTTATTGAAGATGTGTTACAATAAGTATGTAACTGTGGTACATACAGATACCAGGTACGGAACGTTCCATCCATTAGTCGCAAATAGCGCACAGGGGCTGCGTGCACCCATTTATAGTGCCTTACCGGGTGTTACTTTCAGAATGCTTCCAAATGAATGCAATGGCAGGTAGTACAGGCATCATATATATATATATATATATATATTGTTGAAACGCATTGCATTCAAAGTCTGCATTATGTAACTCACTATCGTTTTAAAAAACTTGCCAAAGACGAGCCATCTGACGAGCTGGTTATTATCGGTGTATGAAATGTAATGATATTGAATACTTCAGATCAATAAAAGCAAAACAGGGACAAATCTTGCAATAGACTGAGCTCCAATTAATTGTCGCTCTGTAACAGCTTCATTTGTATTATTGTGTGTGTTATTTGTAGTGCTGATTGGTATACACAGTTGAGTTTTATATCCAACCTTTCTCCAATAGGTATGGGCATACTGGCTCGGCATGGATTAATGGCCACCGGAGGTCAGGCATCGCCGGTTAGAACGCATGTATACAGTCCTTATCAATATGTACCTCCGTATTTTCGGACCTCAGGGTTTGTTGCCCTTGAAAGGTTCCATGAAGTGAGAAAGCCCACAACAAAAAGGATACCTATCTCAAAACCATGGCCATTTGCTACTGAGCAAGCTTGCAAGACCCCATATGCCGTAGAGATGTATTTTCCAAGTGGTATGCTGTTTTTATAATTCCAAAATCTTTGCCAATATCGTATGTTGTATTATTAAAAAGCTCTTAAAAGTGTGCTTTACCAAAATATATTAATGCTTAACTTATTCTATATAAACTGGTCAGTTGTTCTATACTACCTTAATCTTAATGCGTTTTTGATCGATGCTACCTCAATCTTGATGCATTAGTTATTCTATACAAACTCAATTTTCATGCGTCAGTTATTCTATACTTCCCCAGTCTTGATACGTCGGTTATTCTGTACTTCGTATACCTTTATTTTGCATTCAAAGTTGAGGTCTTTTAAAATGACACAAAACATTATAAACAAAGCTGTCATAAAGGAAGTGTTTTGGGTGTTTCTAATAAATGTACAATATTGGATATTCATCTCTGTCTGTATGCCATTGGCATATAATCTGATTGGCTGTCTCATACTTTTATTCAAAAGCTTTTGTAGCAAGGACGACAGTTTAAACCTTTAAATCATGAGTATATCATACACTTATTGTACATAGTTTAAAATGCATTTTGTTGCTTACATTAACGTACCAGTGGTTTGATCATATCAAGCACTCTGCTGATATTTAGTGTTCTAAACGCAACTTAAATGAATATATCTGTAGCCAAAGACTTTCAACAACAAATACTTTCAGGGAATCGCAAGTGTATCAAATCTCTCTTATTGAAACAATTTATCGACAGGATTGATGCTAGTGTTGTAGTTCTGTGTTTTCCCGCCATTTCTAAATATTTTCTGTCCATAAGATAATGATGCTATGCGCCATTTTATGCATAAAATTAGTCAAAGTTTTTAAAACCACCATGCGTCTTCCATGGACTCTCGTACATCTTGACCAGAACCTCCGAAATGTTGATGCATAAAGTTATTTAGTTTCCCCAGGAACGCTGATTGGGCTAGTTCTGAGATGCCTTATCCACTTTCAGTTCCAACTATGGGTTTGGCCTATCCCATGCAAGCTTCCACAGGAGCTGTAGTGCCAGAGGGGGTAGCACCATCTTGTAGTCTCTACAACCAGTTTCGGGCAGCCATGCCTGCCGATCTAGCAGCTCCCAGACACGGAGAATCGACCAAAGAAACAATCTTAGGATCAAAGCTGGAGACTACAATGCGTATGTGATGAACGGAGACAGGCGGTGGAGCAACAAAGGGACAATTTTTTTTCAGTGTGTTTGAAACTGGGCATTGTCCTTTTTCGTGAAAACATAAAATTGTCCTCTCATGTTTTTTCATTACACCATGAAAAACAAGACAAGAAAGGCGGAATTGTCATTAAAGACTTGTGCACGAGCAGCCTGAGCATTCACGTTGGAAGACGGATGTTCAATTTATGACTGTGTGTGGGTGTAGCGTCTTTAGCTCATGATCAGTTGACTGATGTACTAGTCACACAAGGCAAGTGCCCTTTAGGTCATATTGCATCAGTGGCTTATGGAATCTCAAATTTCAGTGAAATATGACAACTGAAAGTTTATCATGATTTTACATTAAAACTGTACTTTTTGTAGGAATGTGTACCTGTTCTTTGAAAACTGGATTCTGAGGGGACAATTGAACAATGTTTAAGGTGGAAAATGCAACATGTATCCACTTGCTGTCAGTCACTTTTTTCGCACGCGCGCGTACAGAGACATACAGGAACGCACACATATGCTATATACTTCAGGTAAACATTTTGATATGCAGAAATACTGCAGCAATTTGTAATACCTCTTCCATTTGTAGTGTATGCAAATAAACTGAATTTGAATTGCTGTGGCTATTTGCAATATGTTGCTGCAAGGCATATTGTTGCATTATGCAATTTATAATAATATCTGGCAGCAAAATGTAACAAATCAACTGCCTCCAGTTTGTAATAACAGTGAGTTGAAAAATTAAATTAAAGTCAGCAATTGTTTGAAAGTATCTTTTAATGTCATATCGATTGAAATCTATTCAAGAAGAAAGATTTTCGATATTCACCATAATTCACCTAAACATGTCCCAACCACCCCTACATTATGCGTCTGCTCCTCAATAAAAAACCAGGCTTATTCCATCTAACATCCTCGCTCTCGTTGATTCAGCATAATAAAAACAGATACTGGTGTATACAATGAGCTAATTACAAGAAATTTCCATTAGTAGGATTAGTACCTTTAATTTGACGTGGGCTACTAAAAGAAAAAAAAAACCAAAAAAATAAATAAAACAAAAAAGCACCCCCTCCAAAAAACAAACAAACAAACAAACAAACAAACAAACACCCCCCCAAAAAACAAACAAACAAACAAACAAAAAATGGACTGTAACATTTTATATGCTCAGGTGACATTGTACCACGCTTAAAATGATTTGGTTCTGCGATTCCTCGTGAAGACTGTCAACCAAAATATTAAAATGCTTCCCTAATAGTCAAAGTCCTTGCTGAAATAGTATTCAAGTTATCAAGTGAAGTGTAAACTTCGTAAAACTAATACTGTGACCTTGGACATGAAGTCAAGGTCGTTCATATAACATGTAAATCTGCTCATATTGACGACCACCCGCATCAAAGTCTTAGCTCAAATAAGAGAACTTGAAAATGTGAATTTTAGATGGACAACGGAGAGATGGGCGACTTATAACATATCATCCTGTAAGCTCAACTGACTAACAGGTCAGCTGAGCTTACACTTTGCCATACAGGTCGTTGGGGACTTTATAGCAAGATAAATATTATAAGGTTTTGCTTGCTGGTTCAGAAAGGATGCAGGAATAAAATAGTTACGGTACAAATGTTTCAGATAAATTTATGATTAACTAGAGTATGGATTCATGTTTATCAGAACGTGGAAAAGTTTACATTGTTTTTATCTTTCATGTGGCATCAGGGGAACTCTCACAAATATGTCGTGTAAAGCGAAAGGTCCTAAACCACTTTTAAAAGTGAACAAATAGAAATGCAATAACTAAATGTGAACTATTATATGAAACACACGGGTGTTGAAACATAGGTTCACAAGATAAAAATCTTTTCGCATGCCTCAAAATAGCTGTAAAATAATGGAATATGTGAATGATTTCCTGGTGCACCTTTCACATTCATTTCATGCATATACATAACCTGAAACAGATGATCTATTTGGTATTTCTCTTGGTTTTTAGTTTTCTTTATTAACATAACATTATAGAGGAGCACTTTTTTAAAGTCTGACGTCTGAAAATGTTTAAGTGGTGTGAAGGCAAGAAATTTGGGTCTTGACATGACATGTATGATGTGCTAAAAGCTGTCAGTGCTTTAATAGTGGCATCATGAAGCAGGCTTATCGGAATGTTACCACAAATATATAGGCAATTAAAGTTGTAAAAGTATTTGTTTTCACTTTCATCATCCACTAAGTGCTTAATGAAATAGCAGTAGGTCTAAAAGGAAATTTGCTGGATTGGTCTAGGGGGTATCTTTGAACTTTGCATGATTAGAATACGTAGAAGAGGAAGAGCCCTTGAAATATTCAGTAAATGCATTATGTGTGTAGATCTTAGATGCATTCTTCACTCTCATTTACAATACACGATTGTATGGAAACATGCTGACCACGTAAAACAGGATCAGAAATCATTTGTTCCAACTGACAGTTTTCATCGTTTGATGATTTTATGAAAGCATAATGTTTATGTTACCTTGCTCATTTTTTCTCTCCTGACTTTGTTTGCATTTCTTTTTGTCCAAAAAAATAAATTGAGCACCAGTGGCCCTGTTCAGTTTTTCGTCCCCCCAAAAGTTTATCATTGGAAAGAGTATTAGTACCCAAAACGATGTGGCTTTGTATGTTTCTCAAACTAGAAAATGTGTCAACACTATGGCATCTGATGAAGACATTTTGTTGTCATGATGAGCTTAAAATCTATACGTCCTTTTGTGGCAAGCGGTTTCTCGTACAGCTAGTGTCTGGTTGACTGAAGTAAACATTAATTGTTGTCTTAAAGGGTCAAGATACTTCCCCCCCAGTCACTAGGGCATTAATAGTGCCAAGTAAAACTAATGTTAAAACGGTGGTTACTTGACCCCCGCCCCCGACATATTTACAATCCACCTTGGTGGCAAGAAAACTTCAAATGCTATTCCGTACACTCGACTAGATCCCTTTAAACCTAATGATTGCATGGGAATCCATTCACCTTGCGTGCTGATTTAAAGGAATGAAGAACAGTCCGTACATTCTTAGATGTTTCAGGTGAAAACTGGAAATTATTATTTTTATTTTTTGAGATAGATAGATAGAGTCTTTATTGTTGGTAACCATTGATTAAAAGAACATAAAAAAGCAAACATAAAATATCAGGTATTTAAAAAAATATTATAGACGTAAAAGCTTTGTGGCAGGAGTATATATTACAGACTGTCCATCTGGAGTTGGCAATGGTCATCGAGTCCTATATCTGGCAGTTCTTTATGCACCAAGGGATGAAGCTAGTTTTATACCAGTTAGTCTTGCACTTTGGTAACTCGTAATCTTTTTTGTTTCTTATGTTGTACTTAACTATTTTCTTAACCTGCAGTAATCTAAGCAATCTGTTGATATGTATGGTCATTGCTTGAAAGATTGATTGGCACATTTGCTCTCGTCTGAATAGAAGTGTTTCTAGATTGAGAAGAGCTAAGGCCATCTTATATGATTCACGAGGTAGCATAATTTTTAGAGTAAGGGACTGGACAGATTCAAACATATCTGATAGATGTTATGGAAGGGTGGTTGACCAAACAGGGCAAGCTTATTCACAGACTGGTCTTACCATTTTTTTTATACAGTTGAAAGATCTTTTGTAGTCAGTCCAGCATACTTTTATTGTCTGAGATAGAATAATCGCTTTTGTGCCTTCGCGTTTGTATGACGTTCATGGGCATTCCACTTAAAATCACTACAAATGATGACACCCAGGAGTTTAGATTGTGTCACTTGCTTGATCTCAGTTCCATCCGTGACAAGTGGAGGGACCTTCAAAGGAGATGATGAGTTCTTTTGTTTTTGTGGTGCTTTTTCCAAGATCAGTTTTGTCTCGCCAGCATAAGCTGTTGGCGACACTAAACAGGCACTTTCCGGACGTCCGTCCGTCCGTCAACGAAAAACTTCGGAGTGGCTTGAATTACGCTAGCGACACATTCATGCCCCGGGCATGACTCTGGTCTTTACACCAGTCAAGGATATCATCTGTTGCATCAGGCATTATTAAAGGTTGGCCTTTTGTGACGATTCGATGAAGGATGTGTCATTCACGAGCTTGACATCTGAAACAGCCGTTTTGAGATCGCCAACCGTATGAATGAATAGGTTAGGACCACTCAAAGTACGCCGCCGTTCGTGATTGCCAAGTCAGACTTGATAATGTTTACTTTAACGCTTTATTTGCGTTTAGCTAAGAAGCTGTAGGACCACTTTGTGATGTTGGGATGGGCTCCATTTTTATGAAGTTTTTTTTCCCTGAAACTGCTTGCTGTGATTTATGTGGTCAAGTGCTTTGCTTTAGTCAATGAGCAGCAGTCGGCAATAGTTTGTGATGTCACGTTCTGCTTTGTATATTGGGTGCAACGTTTTGAAATAAAGCATGGGTTGTGGAGCTACCACTCATTGCCCGAACCGGCAGGGATCCGCATTTGGGCATACCTTCCGCAGATGTTGGACTGGATGTTTCTACAGCAGCTTGGCCAGGACGGGCGTCAGTGAGATATGTCTCAAGTCATCTTTTTTTTTGGGGGGGGGGGTGCACACGGAGTTTATGTTTGGGACGGGAATCACATCGGCTCGCTTCCAGGATGATGGTACTTATGCCTCCCTTACTGACCTGTTTTAGATTGCACGAATGGGTTCAGCAATGATGCTAGGTCTTGAAAGGAAAGGATAGC
Organism: Hermodice carunculata; assembly: GCA_964020975.1. Taxonomy (NCBI): domain Eukaryota; kingdom Metazoa; phylum Annelida; class Polychaeta; order Eunicida; family Amphinomidae; genus Hermodice; species Hermodice carunculata. The sequence goes on along the minus strand of OZ026616.1, from coordinate 82,701,853 downwards.
AGAAACCATTTCCTATGTCTATCAAAGTTGTTTTATACCGGGTTTTGCTCGTCAGTGAGTGTCCGAGAGGAAAACGATACAGTTAGGGACACCTGGAAACTGGATCCATAAAAATGGCGTTTTTATTACGTCTGGGAGCCAACCCAGACATACTGATTTTCCTCAGGTTCTTTTTTTCTTTCTTTCCATGACACCCAAACTTCTCCATCCCAACTTTAATTTAAAGGTTTGTAACATATGCATCCAATGAAACAAAAAATCTTAAACAACTTCAAAACTATTATACATTGAGGTACCATTCCATCTTCAATTTGTAGGTTTAGACATAGCCGCATCTAATGAACCATGAACCAAAGTTGTAGATTTTTTATTTATGCAAATTAGGTGAATACACAAAATTTTAAAGATCCTCTTGATTGATCATGTTCACATTTGATACATGGGTGACTCATGGGTTGTTCTCACCATACAGTGAGATTTTTAAAACATGAATGTGAAAATAATACTTTTACTCACACTTTTTATTTTAAAAACTCGCTGCGCCTTGAATCGTCGCTTTCCGTTCATTTCTGACACCCACAAGGCTTGAGACGTCACAAACGCAACACCGCTGGCTGACAGGGAAGACTCCGACTATGCTAGCGAGCCATGGCTGTGAAGTGTCACTCGGTTTAAACATATTTTATTCACCCTTTATCAACAGGATTGTCTTCTGCTGACCAGAGAGGTCAATATAGGGCATTGCCTTCTCCCCAAATGTTTTCTTGTTTGTATAGAGTATGTTTAAACCAACAGGATTAAAAATGCATGTGCAAATATTCATTTTCGTCCCTGTTCCAGCCCAGGGTTGGTTGGTGTGTTGCTGTTAATTGTAGCGATACAAGTTCTACAGCTTGTTTGCATTCCCCCAAAAACCTGAAATTACGGAGAGCGTGGACCCGGACAGTCAAGATTTGCAGGGACAAGTGGCAAGACCCTGGGAACCGATCTAGACTAGTTAGCGAACACTTTGTGGAAAATGACTTTGATTTGTCAAATATGACGATGTTTAAGACAGGTTTGGCAAGAAAAAGCTGCGGCTGTTGCCAAATACGGTCACATCAGTGACCAATGTAAGGATCCATGGAACTGGCCTAATTAGGCATTACTCACAAAACCAGGAACAGTGATTCATTGGTTTTTATTTTTATTTAATTTTTTTTTTTACAGTATTTACAAAGTAATCTTCAGTATGATTCTGATCTCAAAGCTTGCATAACAGCAAAGTGTAGCTCCAATAACTCTACGACTGTAACAATGTGTCACATGATTATCAATCGGATGTCACGGTGACAAAGCTGGTCTAGGATGTTGTTACAAAGGAACATTGAAACAAAAATTCAGTGTGTTTCACTATTTTGATTCATTGATGGAAAAATGGGTCGAAAATATGGACAAACAAGGATCGATCTTGTTCCATACCCGGGTCTCGGGTTGAACAGTCTATAACAGGTTGAGTTAGCTGGCCACTGTTATGTGTACTACTCTGCATTGCGAAGTGTTTAATCCCATAACCACATAACATTTGTATGGATAGCTACCACATTCACGCCTCATCTACATAGCTGCCAAGACCAGTGGGCGGCTGGCCTTTCATCTTTTCAGTCATGTGCCCGTGTTTGTGACAGTGCACGGCCTGCTCCCAATAATCAGGTGTACAAAATTCCATCTCATTGTGCCTTCGGAACCAGAAAGCAAGTCAGTCACAGGAAAATATTTACCATTGTTACATAATGGATACGATCTGAAATAAAGAATATCATAAACAAGTGCACTGATGACAATGTATACCAAAACGTAAATAACTGCCCTCCAAGGGTCGTGAGGTTACTGCCGGGCAGGAGTTATACTGATATTGAAAGCTATATACATAAATGCAAACTTATGTTTAATCACCCATAGATCACACATATGGGAGGGGAAAATTAACTGTTTGTTTAGACTTTTCTATACCGTAGGCGTAGGCCGTAGCTGTTTCTGCAAATGCTAGAATTTGAAACACTTCAAGACCTGGCCCAACCTGACGCAAATTACAATTTATTGCATTCATGCTTGTTCTTGTTAAATGGAAGTTTATAATTTTTGATTGGAAATAACCTCTTGCAACGAATCATTATTGCTCAGACGGCAAGTTGGGATCATGTGACTCTACCACGGCTGCACTCCCTGCAGTACTGGTTAAGGTAGGGTTCTGGGCGTCCCCTCATATGTGTAAGCCTGATCTTTTCCTCTGCTGCTTCAGCTTTTCTTATTAATTCTTCTTCATCGTCATCAGACCACGCACATAAAAAACTCAATTCATACTCTCCGGAATGTCTATGCTCTGTTGCATTTGCCATAACTATTGGCAAACTGAAGGTACTCTGGCCTAGAACACACACACAGTGGCCAGCGGGTTGCGCTTGTGACGTCAGTAACACTTTCCCACATCGGGCCAGGATCGGAGAAATTCGCGCGCTTTTCTGTTGCATATGTGATGCACCTTTGGAGCTAAAAAAAAAAAACACTATTCAAAAATGAAATTTAGAATTTTGTTTTTCAGTTATTACTTCTAACGACCCTAAACATCAACTTTATAATTTGTGGTACCCGTTCAATCAAAAGGACTTTTAATCTTGAATAGCTTCAAAACTATCATAGATAGATGCCGTGTCACATTACTCCATATGTTTGTGACATAGGTGCATTCAATTTAACTGTGAACCAAAGTTGTAGGATTTTAATGTATGTGAATAAAGGGAATGCACAAAATCTAAATCTTGAATAACTTCAAAACTATTACACATTGAAGTACCATTGCAACTTCAATTTGTAAGTTTGTGACTTAACCACATCCAATGAACCATGAACCATAAAGTTTTTTCTATTTTATGCAAATTAGGCAAATACACAACATTGAAATATTGAACAGCTTCAAAGCTACTGTAGATAGTGATGTCATTCAAAGTTCAGTATATAAGTTTGTGACATAGCCACATCCAATAAACCAGGAACCAAGTTGTAGCATTTTAATTTATACAAATTAGGTTTATACACAATATATAGATTATGTTGAATCATGGCAAAGTGTAGAATTTCAAACTGTTGTCATTTTGCAGGCACCCAGACAGATTTGCTGCAAAACAAATCTTCTTTTCTAGTTGAGATATTCTTTTTTTCAATGGCGATATATTGTAAAAGCAAGGCATTGTTTGACTGTTTGTTGTGCTTGTACAAAACATAATGAGTAGGAATATTTCAAAGAACCAAGAAGACGATCAACCTATCGATGCTGAGAGTCGCTTCCTTGCAAATGTTCCTCCAAACAAAGCAGTTTTTGAATACACCAATATGGTTATAGAAAGTGATTTATTCTGAGCACATACTCGAAACTACCTCTCCCCAGAGATATAAGTCATTCTATATCCCCCCTTATATTGATCTCTTCATTTCTGAATATTGTTAACATGCACCCGAAGTTATTACGTCATGGGGAAAATATCAAAATCAAGCTAATAGAAGCAGGGCCATACAGTGAACATATTTCCAGGAAACCAAACTAGGACACACTGAAATGTACCTACGTCTAAAAGAATCTAGTAATTTATCTATGACAGGAAGAAAATGATAGCAATCATACAAATACCCATAAATAAATTAGGAAAGCATGGCCACACAGTCTGTTTTTGAGAAAAAAAAAATTAAACACCTTGATCATGAAATAACCTGTTATCTGATAGCCATATACATATATATGCATAGTATTTCATTTGATTCTTACATTACTGCGTAGGAGCCTGTTCATGCCGATCGTTGTTTAAATATGTCACTGTTTCACGCATTTTTGACTGCCCACTCAGGTGTAACTTCCTTGACTGACGGCCTTTTCAGTATAAGATATGCAAATTTATGCAAGCCTGCTTTGCTGAAACAAATCTGCCCTGACATTCACTCCACAGACTCTATGAATACTTGAATAGCCACGTTGGAGCCTGTTAAATTCAAATGAATTGTAATGTCGACGAAAAGCAACACACCGCACCTTGGGTGTGTAGAACAATGATACAAAACAAAACAAAACAAAAAACACCCCCCCAAAAAATAAATAAATTAAAACAAACAAACAAACAAACAAACAAACAAACAAACAAACAAACAAACAAACAAACAAAAAACAACACCTCCCCCCAAATTTATATGAAAACACGGCATGACGTTATATCGTGGTGCTGACCACATAAAGTTGATATTTCAGGAGAAATATTTTGTTATTGTGATGTATTATCGTAGATTGTGGTAACACCAACAAGTATTTTCTGTGGAAACCAGTGGGGAGTGACCGATTTAAATAATCTGTCCGTCTGCCTGTCTTTGTTCTCCTGTTAAATTGTCATTGAAAAACGTGGTCGTAAAGATTCAGTCGACAGTTTTACCCGCTGAGCTGCGGTTGAGATGGGTGTGCCGTTGATGCCGTCTTATGCCATGATGCATCAGCGTAATATGTTGCAATCTGTTTTTGTAAAAAACACTTTCTAAATATTTGCATAGATATATATCCTTTTAATGCGGAAAACAATATCCTAAGTAAAATATATGGCATCCGTTCATGCTTTTTCAACTGCGGATAAAGTCTCATGCCGAACGTTCATATGCACTATGAAAGCAAAGCAAAATGAACTGTTGTATTGAACTCTCTAAAGTTTGGTGTGCTGAACGTCCACACAAATAACCTTGTGATTCCGTACAAATACATCATCGTTGCCCATTTCATGCTGGGGATACAGCCTTGTTCCTTGAGAGTGATGAACATTTTCCAAATGTGTCGAATATATTGGACATAACACACAATGTAGAAGGACGCCTACCCGAATTTTGGAAAATTTCTTTGTTCTGGTTGTGGATAGAGCCGATATAAAAGACACACGCATATATATATATAGATATATATATATATATATATATATATATATATATATATATATATATATATATATATATATATATATATGTCGTAACTCCCGCTCACTTTTATGACACACGCATATATATATATATGTATATATATATATGTATATGCGTGTGTCTTTTATTATATATAATACATATTATATATATAATAGGATATTGACTACTAGGAAGTCGTTCTGGGCAAAAAGACACAGATACAAATATATATATATATATCACCGTCATAGGTAGGCTTATGTGGATATGTGCTTTTAGTCACACACACATAATATACATATATATATGCACTCTTGACACTATCCATTCATTATTGAGACTTCACATCATAAAAAATATGAAAGATGCGTAAATCATCACATTTACGTACATGCTATTTATATGTACTCGCATCACATTTCATATAATTATGTAATTTATGACTTTGTGTGCATGTGCTGCGATTTCACTCGCTCAAACCTTAATCTGATAAAATGCTGCGTTTCATTCTTGCTACCACATGCCGCGCTGCAAGAAGTGTATATGGCTTCCCCTTCAGACATGTGAACCGCACCAAGCTGGTAATCGATAAATGGTCACGCGCATGCCCAGTGGTGCTCAGAATAGCCAGTCGATTCAAGGTCATTGTAAAGACACCACAAGCCGTTGTTTCTTACTATCAGAGAACGCATCATTTTATCATCTGAGAGATGATTATACGGATCCAGTCCATATTTAGGATGCTCGAAAGGTCTGATATGTGATACATCGCTGCAGTTGTTCATGGTACGGCGAGCAAACGGCAATACCCGACTGCATAGCATCATCATGCCAGGTGAGAGCTGACTATACGCAATAAACAGCGTCACTGATTTCACCACAGAAGACCCGTAACTAAGGCTAGCAAGCGTGTGTTTTTTATGTTCCGCTTGTAAGCATATACATATATCACAACACCAAGATTCGTGTTTTTGTCGATAATCAGATAAAACAACCCACATACTAAGGTATTTTTTTTTCAAAAGCAATGGATATTGCATAATTAATATATACAACTGTTTCCTCATAATAATGTGAATAAATAATAACCACTTCACACGGAGACTTTTTACCGTCAGGGCAATAAACAGCAGTCATGACACGCTCCATTCGAAATGCCATAGATCGTCGACTATCTTTGGAAATACTAAAGCATAGTCCCACAAATATTCCATGTCTTAAGTAATCTCTGGCTTATAACAGTCCCCTGGCCCTGGTGGGATCAAACCATCCACATATATACATTCAATGCATCACAGCTTGGTGGTGTATTCATGAAGCTAGGAAAAGCTCTTCCTAGCTCCATGGTGCATTACATTCATACCGAAGCCAAACATAATTATATAGTCTACTATCTATAAGCCAGCCATGCATGCCATTGTAATCACATTGTCCTTGGTCGATACCCCGATTCATCACGATCTCAGCGGTTACGAAACTATTAGGTTTGGGTCAGATATATCTGTTGGGGTGGAAATATTAATGCGAAATTTTCTTTTCAGTCGCTTGTTGTGATAACCAATGGTGAACAGCAAGCCGATACTGTACAAAAATAACAATGAACAGATTAAATGGCTGTCCTAAACTTGTAAGCAAAACAAAATTTTAAAATTCACAGTGAAAATTAGGATAAGCATACAATTATGAAAGCGTATCTCTAATCCTTGTAACTCTGACAAAAAGACGATATACATTATTCATATACTCCAACCGGTTCGTTTTCATATATATATATATATATATATATATATATATATATATATATATATATATATATATATATATATATATATATATACACATTGGACACCCCAGGGACTGGCAAAAAGTGCCCACAGCTGGCAGGTGTCCACAATAGACAGGTGTTTTTAACAAGAAAAAATTGACCTTTATACTACACAGGTGTCCGCATGATACAGGTGTCCACAAGGACAGGTTTTACAATATATATTTGTATATATACTATGTATTTGTATATATACAATATATATATATATATATATATATATATATATATATATATAAGTCGTAACTCCCGCTCACTTTTATGAATGCAAGAGATATGTAGAAAATTTTGGGGTAACAAGTCTTCTAACGGGCCCATAAATCTAATCTTATTAGGGCCAATCCTTCTGAAGTGTATATTTTTCTTTTCAAAAGGGCATTATCCAAATGTTACAAATATGAATACAATTTTTAACCTATAAGCTTCAAAAACAGGTCAATATTTTTTTCATATTAAGGAAAGTTGTTGTTTTTTGTTTTGTTTTTGTTTTTTTCAGATAGTATCTCAAACTTTGCGGCATCGCCATCATTCCAAAACACACAAAGACAAAGAAAATCAGTCCTTGATGAGTCACGTAGGTTTACAATAATTCAGAAAAATAAGTTTATAATTTGACAACACCTGCAAAAAGTAATTACGGCATTTGTTTAGGTGTATAATAATTTCATTTTTTCCTCACAAATCTTTATGCGTATTCAGCTTGTAACTCACAAAGGTAAAACTTCATTCAGGTTTTGAAATCTTTTGGTTTTGTTATTTAATCTATCTATCTATCTATCTATCTATCTATCTATCTATCTATCTATCTATCTATCTATCTATCTATCTATCTATCTATCTATCTATCTATCTATCTATCTATCTATCTATCTATCTATCTATCTATCTATCCATCTATCCATCCATCCATCCATCCATCCATCTATCTATCCATCCATCTATCTATCTATCTATCTATCTATCTATCTATCTATCTATCTATCTATCTATCTATCTATCTATCTATCTATCTATTGATAAATACATACTCTTTTGTTTTCAATAGTACTTCTTAATCTATGGATTTCCAAAAGTTCTTGTTACCAAAAGGTGCTTTTGGTTTATCTCTATTCGCTTAAGTTTACCCGTTCATGTTATAAGACCAAGCAAACGCTCTATCCTGCGAGTTTCTGGCGAACAGTGACTGGGAAACGTTGAGGAGGAGATCAACATTACAGTTTTTTCACTGATACTTTTGCGGAAAACGCAGCATTAATGTCCGAAAAGAAAAAAGAAATGCAGACCAAATTTTGAACTGACATTAGTAGTCACTCGGTTCACCATCAAAAGTGGCCAATGTACATGTATTGCTATAGCAAATCATATTTACAAACATACTGATTCTTGTGATACTGGCAACGCGTTAGCCACAAAACCGTAAAGTTCCGGTGGCGATAAAACGACAACAATTGCTATCATATATTGAAATGAAACACAAGTGGCACTACAAAACGCAGCACGCACGCTCATTTTTATGCTACAAAATCATTGTTAAATTATTAGTGATGATAATGATAATCATGGCGACGATAATAGTAAAAAAATAGTATGTTGTATGTGACCAGGTAAATAAATGCAGGGGTGAACAAATATAGTAAAAATGATTGCAATAAAAATGAATGAATGAAATAAATAAATAAACAAACGGACGGCAAAAAGAAGGAACAAACGATAAAATGACTGACAGTGGCTTACAGGCTGACTGACAAACTGACCGACAGACTGAATATAATATGATCGTCAAAGCCGTCTCAATATTTCTCTTAGAAAAACCATTTGTGTATTTTTGTACCAAGCAATTGTTGATCTTATAGAAGGATAATTTGCCTACAGTTGCAGAAACCCTAAGAATGCATAGGGCAACTGCTTTCCTTCGCAATGCGTGTCGGGGAGAGTTGTTGTCTGAGTCAAAACTTCACACTGAAAGAGTTAACTCTAGATATAACAATATGCGACACTCAGTTGTGTGCGTTCTTGGTTTCAGGGAAACGATGAGCGATTAGGATGGCGTAGATTTCCACAGTATTTTGAGAAGTCTTCGAAATTACATCTGCTTTGGCCAATAACCACAAAAACTTACGTCGCAGTCATTGAGCATCTTTTTGCTCTGTCACTGAGATGAATACCACTGAACCTCTATGCTGAAACCCAGCATACATAACACTGGATGTATTGAATGGTATGTATGAGAAACTCAAGATTCCATTTATATTTTAAAAGCTGTGAAGCCATACTATTAGTGCCGCAAGCAATATCTTTAGAAGCTTCATCTAGGAACCCCAGCACAGGTAATTCCCTCAGCACGTCAGCCAGTATACTGATGCAATCGATAAGGTAATTTATTCAATGAGACGCAATCAGTGATATTGAAAATTTTGACATTGAATTAATCATCATGGTATCATATTCCCCATAGCATTTATGCAATACACTTTCTGATCGTGTTTTACGCATTAAAAGCCATTTGTAGATATATAGGAATTTGGTCGTCATAGACAATGATGCAAGTGTGTCCTTGATGCTATTTTCAAATCTCACTCTGATCGGTGCCGAAGGTTGCTGGTTCAAGAACTGGCCTTTGTGTGGTCAAGACATAAAAAATATCCGGCATTTCCTTAATCCTGGTGCACTGTAGTCCCCTGGGACAATGCCATATGCGGTAATATGCAATGGCCAATGTGCGGTGAATTGTGATGATCATGACATTCACAGATATCTACCCCACTGAACAATTCTTTCTTGAGAATAAGGATGTGGCCAAGTGGATAGGTGCGTTTCCTATTTTCGGCCTACTGGTAAGTGCCACAGGCTGCCCGCTCAACACCCGGGCGTTCCGTGGTAAATTGTATATATATATATATTAGAATCTCCAATTAAGACCACCTCCATAAAGAGACCATTTCTGTATTAAAACCACCAATCTACAGACCCATTTTTGTTTTTCCTTAATGAGATTACATCCCCATTAAGACCACTATCCTATTAAGACCAAATTTTGCAGTCCCTTGGGTGATCTTAATGGGGGATATCACTGTATATATATATATATATATATATATATATATATACCTATTTCAGTTGATAAACCCCCTTAATAGCCTCTACTAAACTAATTTGGACTGACCAACATTAACTTGCTTTGTGAAAGATTCACTTTTAAACCGTTAATTTTTGGCTGTCCGGTGACTTTTGAAATGCTGACACGCAGTTTGCTCTCTGAAAAATTAAAACCTCACTGGTTTTCTACAATTTGTCGGTTTTCACAGGTTTTTTTTTGGAACATAGAAAAATAAGTGGATGAAATAAAGAAACTGGCAAATTCTGGTACAGTCGTCAAACCTTTATAAAATGGAGTTTTGCATGTGTTGTCAGTTAAAGTACTGGGTTTGGCATAGAATATTGTGAAAATGTTTTGGGCAAATAACAAATATTTTTATTTTTCGTGGAAGGAAAATTTATGTCATTCAGTTCTTGAATTATGTAGAATACTGGTTTTCTGCAACACTTAGGAATACAGGAAGAGAATAAAATCATGCGGCCGTATCTTTATTAACATGATCTCAGGTGTAATCACGTGGAAGAAAAAATCATCTTCTACATGTCACCCTAGCAGCCCATATGTGATACAATTGTACATTATTTTCGGGAAGCATACATTTAATTTGCCAGAAGTCAATCAACTGTGTGTAAAGGTATATAATTTTGATATGTAATATGTCGTACAGGTACCTTCATCTTAACGTAAGAGGTTCCATTTTGATGTTGTCGACTGTTCACGCCTCGGTAAACATAAGGGCGACAGGCGTATTACTTTAACATGGTAAACTATACATAGTAAATTACCAATGGTGTAAGCCTTTTGTAATGACATATTTACGTTTAAGTATTCTTAACAGTGCAGCTTTTCAGAAATTTACATGTGTATGCATCTGTACGCATTTGTTCTACACTGTTACGAAACACACAAACTTAATTTATTCAGGAACATGCATAAACCGCTCGAAAGCTGCCGTATGTTATGCGAATTCTGATCGATATTTTTGCTTTGAAATTATGCTAGCAAAACCTATTAGATTTGAGGACCGACAGTTAAATGTAAGCCAAGTTGACATCTCAGCCGGTCATACCCAGTGAAACATGGTCTGTGTTTGGAAGAGAGAGGTCATTAGGGACAGGACGTGTCCTTTTCCAAGTTAACTTGTTCAGTTATCCTTGTAACCAGAATGAAAGTTCTCTTTTATCAACTTTAAAGGCTAATTTTAGTAGAAAGAATAAATCAGTAAGCATTTTGATTATAAAAAAGACAAGGAAACCACCAAATAAGCCAGGCCTCCACCTGGCAGTTCTTTGCATTATTTCAAATTTGACCTGAGTACAACTTTATGCTCAGTAGAAAAAAGGTTATCCTTAATGACATGTAGCCCAGGAAGAGGGTGGGATTCACGGAGTATGTTCAGCTGAGACGTCTGTTCGTTTTATCCGTATTATAATACTGAGATTATGAGGCGTGTTTGTTGTTGTTGAAGATCTCAATAAACTTCTTTTCTTTTTCATATATCTTTCTGAGCAGATTACGGGTGACCAAGAATGGCATTAATTGAACCATGTCGGGGTATACTGCTATTGTATGCGTTGGCCACAGTCTTTGTAGGGCAAGGTATGCTTAACCAATTGTCGCATTCTATCCCGGTCCTTGACTTTTCTTCACGTTTACACATTTCGAATGTTCACATTTTAGGTCATGAAGAGAGTTCATTCAAATTTAAGAACGGCTGGGATTTTAACAGCCCACGTAATATTCTCCATTCTTTGGCATTTACTGCATGCAGACTATGCTTTCCCTCGTAGGCATGCTTGTAATGGTCATAATCTATGGACATGAGTTCATTGCATATTTCTCCAGTCATGCTATTATATTTTCTTATATATTGGACACCAATTATTTCATTCAAACGTATGCATGCCGCCAGAGAACTGGCACCTGTTTAGGAACTCACTTGCGCTGAGCTTAAGTTGAAAGTAAGTGCTGTTAGTGCACAGCGTACTCAGCTGACTGGGCTCTGGGTTCCTGCAACAGGTGCAAATGGAAAAATGCTGTCAAAAGAAAAAAAGTATCCAATACACACAAGGTCCTTTTACTGATAAAGAATTCTCGTTTGGAATCTTTTCTGTTCAAATACTTCACCAGAATAATATCGTTTTAGTGCGAGGTGCTGCAGTGTTTGCTGCTGTTACTGTTATTGGTGTGTGTATTTGGTACTGCTTGCATTTCAGCCTCAGCACTTGGATGTTTTGTGTGCACTTCGATCAACAAGAGCGAGCCAGAATGCGAAGACACGTTCAATAACACGGGGAAATTCTACCGCTCGGCATGCAAATCAGGTCGCAAAGGGCGTAGCGGAGTCTTCCCCGCCACGGAATGCATCAAGATGAAGGCTGAAAGGCGTAATACACCTTTCTTTCTTAATTTCTTTTTCAATTGACTATATCTTGCTGTGACAAGTTGTCTTTTGCGTTTTTGTACAATTGTAAGTTCATTATATAGTGGTCCACTTTGTTTTGTCTATCATTATCATCAACACCGCCTTGCCATTATGAACTTCAAATGCACACGCTGTTTTAACATCTAAATCCGTTATTATGGACAAAATGGAACAATACACTACATTAAGTGTTCTGGAAAACGTGTAATTATTTTCAATAATCAAACCACCAGCAATGCATGATTTCACTAAAATCTAATTTAAATACATTTGGTATGTATGTATGTATGTATGTATGTATATATATATATATATATATATATATATATATATATATATATATATATATATATATATATATATATATATATAGAGAGAGAGAGAGATAGATAGATAGATAGATAGATAGATAGAGAGAGAGAGAGAGAGAGAGAAAGAGATCCACTTTATGTACATTAGAAAAAAAGAGATGAAGTGAAACGTGACACCTAAGCATCTCGACACACATTGCAGTATAATTATGGTATGGACATCTTAAGCATAAATAAAAAGCATTGTAGTTTCTGCATATGTACCGTAATATTGTAAAATGGTGCCGCCTAAAAAGTTCCATGGTTTTAACGAACAGCATTCTTACTGTCCCGTTTCACCCCAGTAAGTATGGCCAGCCGTTCAGTATTTATTCCATCATTATACATTTTCCCACATGTGGATAATAATTTTACATAGGTAAAAATATATTTGCTAATATTCAGTATGTTACTATTATTATCCGGACATGAGCAGCAGGGCCACATCTTCTGTTTAGTTCTGGACAAAAAAAATCACAATCCAATCTTTGTTCGCGGCATAACTAATCCAGTAACTGTATATGTCTACACCTATACATTAAATTAATAAGTATTATTGCGTTCCATTCAAAAAATTGAAATTTCGTGGCTTTAATAGTACAGGATTTCACAAGGGGGTCAGTAGTAGTTAACCGTCAAGCATGTTTTGCTGCGTTCCCAGACATGTTTTTTGTGCTGGTGGCTGTTTGCATTTACCATATATTTGGTGAGGAGAACCCACTTGAATTTATAGAATGCTTGAACGTGAAAAATAACAAATATATAAATACATAATGTATAACATACCCTTTTTTAGGATGACAAGACTTAGGCAATTTGTATGAACTAGTATATGCTAGTATAAACATGAACATACATTAAAGAAAATTAAAAATTAAATTAAAATTTTAATTACCCGAAGAAAAGGATTCCAGATTCTATTTACAAAGCGGGAAGACAATTTTCTCAGCTTGAAGATTTCTATGGCACAACACCATAATAAAATGAATTATGTATATCATCATGATCATCTTTTATTGTCAAAGTTATGATATTCATAATGACCGTTGTCAAGATCCTAGTCATCAGCTAAAGTGTACTCATATAGTCATAATCATACTGGAATGGTTTGAATATAAATGATTTTAAAAACTGATTGTGAGTGCTGATTTCCATGATTGGTACTTTCTGTCAATGTCGATGTTCAATTTTATGCGCTTCATATGCCAATACAAATAAAGAAGGGAAAATGAAACAGCAGATCGTATTTCTATGTGTCATACATAGCAAACTAAATATGTTGCAAATAAAAAGTCAGAAACTGATATTTTGTTCGGCAATAAAACGCTACGGCATAGCAACAACACAAATGGCTAAATATTTCTTTGGTATTAATTCTTTTAGTGCCAATCACGTCTGAAGCCGATCTAATAAAGTGAAACTAGTCTGAATTATCTTTAGGATCCCAGATTCGTATTCCTCGTAAAAGACTTCATTCAAGTACCAGCATGCCTCCAGTTCAATAGAAAGCATCCCAGGTCAACAGTTTTTCTCGGCGCGCATTGGGCACATTACGCCCAATGCTCGCCGATAAAAGAATTTGACTCAGTCCAAAATTTGTCACTTAAAGAGGTGATCCAATGTTACTCAACAGTTATGGGTAACAGGACAAGTTAGTTAAAATAAATGGTCATTGACTGAAAAACTTGCTTTCAGTTCAGAAGTACATAAAGGGTGGTCAGTAGATGTTGGCAATGGCTTTTCCATTTGAACAATTTTACGCAGATTGCATTGAGTTGTATTCGAATCTCCTGTACAGAGCCCCGCCTATTGTTTATGTGGCAATTTGGGCTCCAAGTGGCCGGTGGGCTCCGAAGCAATTGCTTTGGATACAGCTGCATTCTGTTTTTAGCATTATTACATTGAGTCAATGCAACTGACAGATGTGCAGTGATGACGTAACGCATGTGTGGCATAGATGGACAAAAGAATGCTTTTGCTTCAGGCAGATGTAGACACCATTTAAGTATATGACAGAAACCATGTATTTTAGCCACTGACCTTTCAAAACTAATTTGTGGATTTCGACCAACATTGTGGTCAGAACTATCACCTTCCAGCACTGAAAGGTATTCGTCATTATGGAAATCACTTTACATTCTTTAAGCATTCTAAACGTACACTTAATAAAACACTTGATAATACACTGCAGCTGACCAAAAGAAGCCATTGATCCATTTGTTTGCCCCTTTTCTTCCTTAAACAATGTCGTCCTAATCCGTTTCTTTTACATTTGAGGCATACAGACGGCCCAACATTTCATGTACTGTGCTTATTGGTCACTCGATCAGGGGTATCGGCATACCTTGTGAAATGTAGAATCTTTCGCAATGTTAACTCTTCAATGAGTAACCACAGGTGTCTGCTTTCACAACATTTGTGCATAAGATGATCATATTAGTCGTCCTAATTTATTATGGGAGAGATCATCTGAAATACATTTCAAATCCGTTAATAATCTAAGATTGACTTCAACCAGTATGTTATGCTACATACAGTTTTGCCTTGGTCCATGGCTGCCTTTGGTCTGCCTGATGAAGGCATATTAAGAGACGTGTATTATCCCCTTTCAGAATCCCTTGATGACTAAGTAGTTGTACGAGATGACGCACAAGATCCCCTTTTCAAAATTGTGCCAATATGTGGGACTTTATGTAGCATCAAACCTTACTAAAAGTATCATATCAACCATGGTCTTGATTTTATGCACCAGGATTGAAGGTTTTTTGGTTCTGAGCTTTTCCAGACAACGTTTTTAACCTTTTGAGTTACGAATGACACATGAACATTAACCAGATGAACAAAATATAGATTTCCAATGTACCTGTGATACTATGGACTTTTAATAAGGAATTAAGCTATCTCATGCTATCTTATCTTATTTCGTATACAGCTTGATATTATCTGCATAAAATTGCTGATATGGCAAAGCAGTTCCCAAGACTTGTGGGATGACCCCAGTAAAGGACTATAATATGTTTATTGTGTACTTATATTTATGTTCGTGACAGTGGACAATGGTGACACAATATTGGTACGTGGCTGTGTGGTTGACAATGGTGAGACAACCTCAGAGACGGAGATAGGAAGAAGCAACCATTGTGGCCTAGTCAACTCCATTCGTTTCCAAGGCAGGATAATGCACGGTTGCATTCTCAGTTGCAGAAATACTGATGGTTGTAACGGGTCAACTCGAAACAGTCCAAGACTTTTGTTTTTACAATTTCTAGCTGTATTTGCTATTGCCTTCTTACGGTAAAGTTGGTTTGCTTAAGACCAGTAAATTATCCAGGTGACGCCAAAATAGGGGCGTTTTTCATCGAGCGCTCAGGAAGGAACATGTACGTGACAAGTCACCTTCAGTCATCCGGAAAAAGTTTACTTGCAACCAAAGTGGATATATCGGAAATGTTGAAGATTTATATGCAGGCCTTTTTTGTTGATATTCATATGTCAGTTACCAGCAAAGCAAGGCCTCATTGGTTCAAGGTGACTGAAAAGTGGAACTACTTAGTTTTCCTGCCATATATATAATAATCAAAGCAATTATTGAATGGCAGGATAGTTTGTCCCGGACATATCTGTTTCATCAACATTATTAACATTGGAGATTTGTGGCACATGCATAACAATTGGATAGATCTGTGTCTTCTACAGAGTGGTGATATCACATGAACATATATATGCAAAGTGATAAACACACCTGTTGGCTAGAAAAGGAACTTTACTAGCGGGACATTACTTAGGAAAGGGCTCAAATTTACTTACTTAGTTACATACCAGAAATTTGGTCACTGTTGCTGGTTGGTCGCTTCCCTGTGTGGCGGTAAAAGGTTGATAATAATCCATTCCAACCAGCTATGATGCTATATCAATGATTCATTGCTCAAACTGAGCAGACAATTGTGGCTAATTTAGAACCTGTCGCTCAAACTGACCGAGAATAATCACGGTAAATTAAATTGTCCTCGACTGAAGCTTTTCTCGAATTTTGTACATGGCCGCGCCACTTAATGGTCACCTTCAATCTTGCATTTTGATGAAAACTTTTGACCGAAAATGTAAGTGGAGACCAGTCAGTGAATAATGCCCGGTGTCCATAAGTTTTCTGACGGCACCCTCTTGACTATAAGCGCCCGCAGTAGTATGCCATAAAACATGTTGGACTGGTCTTACAATAGTAAAAGTACGATAGGTGAATGAAAATACATATATTGGGTATTGTAAGAGAATTTTGCCATTTATTGCATAGATTTTAAGCTATCAGTAAAGTTTACTGGATGAATAAAAGTGGAAAGTGTGTATTGAATATAAGATGATAGAATGATTTTTGAAATTTTAGATACTGAAGAGGTTAAAAATGATTTTCGAGGTTTTTAAATACTGAGGAGAGTACTACAAGCCAAACATTTATATTGATCAAATAAATGGGATATGATCACGATAATGATTAATTCTTTCAGAGTTTAACTCTTTCACTGCCAACTGCGACTAAAGACGAAGTACTTTAGATGAACTTATCTGAATTATCAGATGGACACTATATTTTCGTTCTTTGTAAAAAGAACTTTCATTCAAATACCAGCATGTCTACAGTCCTATAGGATATAATGGTGCTGGTCGACAGCTTCACTTGAAGTACTTGAGGCGCATTGCGCCAAAGCGCGCCGGGGAAAGCTGTTGACTCAGTCCATATCTGGCCTTGAAAGAGTTATTTCTTCTAGTTTTAATATTGAAGACAACTTGGAAAGGTGTTGCTCACATCTGGCTTGTACGTCGGTTTCAATGTAACATCATGTTAACGTTCTTGCTTCGTTTGCTTGAAATTTTCAGTTGATCAGACCAATTCGCAACTATTGAATAAATAAATAAATAAATAAATATTAACTTTCTTGAAAATGCACAGTGCTGTTAGCGCTTCTGATGTTGAAACAATGCTATCAGTGCAAAGAGCCAGGTATCATAAAACTAGCATTGAATGTGGACAGCATAAATGGCATTGAAAGCTCCATGTAGCAAAGCAAAGCCGAATGTAAAAGGTGTTTAACTAGAGGGTTTCCGATATCGGGACTTGCATAGACTCAAGATTCAAAAGCACTTTTTTGACAGCTGTACCGCATAGTTGCATGTCAAGTAAAGCGTTATCAGAAATGCAGAGGCAGTGGCAATAAGTTAACATTACCGATAGATAACATATTACTTTATCTGTCAGGATAACTCCAGCTAAATGACATTATATGGACAGAAATGAACCAAATCCAGCAATTTATAAGTTTTTGCTGCATGTGGAGTGGACGTGTTTCCTGTTTTTGAAATAGGACGAAAACATCGCACATGCGATATTATATATATATATATATATATATATATATATATATATATATATATATATATATATATATGTGTGTGTGTGTGTGTGTGTGTGTGTGTGTGTGTGTGTACCAAGAACCGTACAGCATTCATTATTCTGACCGCTTCATATCTTTCTTTGACCACTTTACTTTTGTGCATTGGGACATTAAATGAAAACAAACAACAGACTATCTCAAGGGTATACCCGTGCTTCGTTTAATATTATGTTTGATACCTGTATGCCACTGCTAAATTATGAATTGTCATGGCAAGATGAAAAAAATGCTTAGTAAGTTTTCAATCCTTGCAGGAAATTGCATGTATATATATATATATATATATATATATATATATATATATATATATATATATATATATATATATATATATATATACGTCCGTGTATACACATATATACGTATACATATATATACATATACGTATATACATATATATATTTATATATATGTATATATATATCTGTAATTGAGGCCATTTCTGTTTTAATCTTTTATTCAGTATTTTGAAAGATAATTAAATTGATTTTATCATGTCACTAAACATATGTAATGTAACATGTTCATGCAACGTAAGACATATTTAATATACTATATTTGACGATTTCAAATGTATTTGATATAGTGGTAACAATTTGAGAATATGTCTAAACGCAAAAGCAGTCAAACATATGGAAAACTGTGCTTGGTCATATCTTTAAATCGATTTGACGATATGATGACATAGGTTGCATTTGAGCATGTGTAGAAATATACATGATCGATGATATAATCAGTTTTAACATTATATAGTACTTAAGAGCTGATGGAAATGTTTATGCTGCCTGTTCTCGGATGCATTTAAACAAATGAACAAATAATTGACCACATCATCAATTCACTAGGGATCTGATTTAAGCATATCATTTAACATTTAATGATATGTTAGGTTAATGAACCAAACAGGAAATGACGTTCTATATTAAAAACATTTTCGATGAAATTGATCGTATCAAATCACTTCCTGTCAGATTTTTAATCATTAAGTATTGAACCATATCCTTACATCTGACCTAAGGTGAGTTGATAAGATGCAAATATTTGTTGATATGTTAAAATACTGAATGAAACAAGAAATTGCGTTCAATCATATATATATATATATATATATATATATATATATATATATATATATATATATATATATATATATACATATATATATATATATTTATATGTATATATATGATATTAAAACATACCGTTATTTGAATTGTATATACATGATATATAAATGCTGTTTCGGAAATAACCAGCCAATTTCCATATTCCGTCGACTTGAAAAAAATCCTCACCATACAAATTAGATAAATGAATATCTTCCATGAACGGGGCCTATATTGTCCAGGCCACACTGCTCTTGCAGGCAGTTTGTGGATGCGTGGGTTGTATATTGTCTTGACACAGGACACGCCCGTAGCTGACAGGAGGAAAATGTAGTTTCCTTGTTAAAAGATCTTTTAGCAATGCCTTGTCAATCAAACAGTTATTACAAAGACTTGTATCAAGAGGGTACCAAAAACTGCATTTTAGTAGCAATGTGAGCCGTTTTTCAAAGCCAGTATTTCAAACCCGAACTCCACTGTAAAACGTGTCACTTTGTGTACTTAAGTTACAGGTTACATTTGATACATTTTGATCATCTGTATACTTTATTTGAGTGTATTTTGCTCTTACAGTCGTGCAGAGTATCGGGGGCAGCAAAGGACTATTTATATCGGAAAACTTTGGCACAATTATTTACAAGGAGTTATGCTGAAAACCTTCAATTCGGGTATCTGCTTACAATCTGTGTCGCTCCTATGAGACTGACGTTATGTTTGTTTATGCTTTTGCTCGCTCAAATCAGTGGGTGGGGGGCAGGGAAGGGGAGGGGGCAGTAGTATCTACTTATTCAGGCACTGAATGGTTGGTTAATTCAACCCCCATAAGTCCCCGACGTACTCTGAAATCCACCACTCTCAAATAGAGAACGACAGTCAGTCGTTTTTCATTAATTACTTTTTCAGGTCTCACTGACATTTCGTATTCATATCTACATGCAAGTTCAAGAATAATGTATTTCATGAAAAGACTGGGTTCATAGGCCTGAAGACAATCATGAGAAGTCAAATTGGAAAGAAAGCTTCGTTTCTTTTAAGTCTATCAGATGGATAAGAAAGCCCGCATAGCAAAGAATGTTGGATTTGCATACCATGATCCTCTACTTCATGGATAGCATTCTGTTAATTCGGGTGCCAATATTGATATGACCGGGCCATGCGGCATATTTCTATCAGTTTTCATTACTGTGTCTCATGATATTTTGTTTTATCTTGAGAATGAGCACATAGTAGTAAGGACGCTGAATTTATAACAAAATTAGTATTCTAATAGCTTCCATATCCTTCCAAGTTTGGTCATTGATACATTTATCGTGTCCATATGCAGGGCTAACAGGAACATTTGTCCCTGATATGTAAGAAAAAAATTCATGGTACAAAACAAATAGCTGGTCATTTGAATAATGATTAAAAATGCGCCGGACACTCTAGAACGCTGTGCGCGTTCTAATTTCATAGTCACAATTATTACAATATATAACGTTTGCCCTTGTTGTGTTCATGATGAAGGGGGAGGTTCGCAGAAAGAAAGCAATTCATGATGAAGGGGGAGGTTCGCTGAAAGAAAGCAATTCATGATGAAGGGGGTGGTTCGCTGAAAGAAAGCAATTCATGATGAAGGGGGAGGTTCGCTGAAAGAAAGCAAATGTCTTCTTGCCTGATATTAAATAATCTTGGGCCATCAAAATGATTGTACGATTTTATCAAATGGAGGCCTGATTAAATCAGAAGTAGGCCAACAAAAATCTTTGTATATATCCAAAATGAATTCAGTGACATATGTCAGAAAAGGTGTTTTTGTAAATTGTACGTATATTAAGATGCATTCAATCACCATCACTTGTCCAACCTCATAACATTATTTTAATTGGTGGGCCTTATGTGATGTATTGTGAAGCGACGCTGGGTATGGAATCGCACAATCAGGGATATTATGTGGAGTGAATATTACGCTTGGAAAGAAAGCATATCGTGTGGACGGCGGATCATTATGCAACATAGACTAGACTTTTCAATTGCTGTCTTTTGCACACAGTTTGATAAGCCACAATGCTGTCCGTTTTGTCATTGGATTAGTTTGCGGTTGTATTAGCAAACTTTGAAAAGATATACCTTCTCCCAGTATGGTATGAGAGGCATTACATTTTTGCTGGATGCGATGTTATCCTGGTCGGACAACGGCCACCACTCACTCAAGCACGGTTTCTTGCCTTCATGTGACAGCATGTTTCCAGCATTTAAGAACATACTTATATAACATTCCTGGTAACTTATACGGGGATTTATCAACTATATGGATGTGTGCATTAAATACAATACCACGATTAATTACATGCAAAATACCTGCATGTAATGAGTCTTATATGGGGTACATGGGTATGTGGAAACAATTGCGCAAAGGGCACAGATCAGTGAATATATATTACACGAAAAAGAAATAAGTAATTGCCTGCATGAATATAAAATGGATTCATCTGGATGAAGCTTTTCTGGTTGAAACACAATACAAATGGTACTTCCTATATATATATATATATGAACATGAATCCTTGATAAGAATTATCAATAGAATGAAGCATTTAAAGTTTGTATATTAAGCCTTTTCGGCATGTGTGTAGTTGAAAAGTGTGTCTGGTATTTTAATGTTACAGAAAATGGGAACTTGAACGATTTACAGAAAGTTGTGCACCATAGAACCATTTAAATCGCATTTATGTATCTATTGTGAGATTTCATAACCTCACAAAATAAAATCATTTATTAGAGGATAACAGTATCGTTGTTTTCCTTATCGATGACTTCAAGAATTGTGAGCTTTACTCGCGGACTACGATATGACTTCAGTGGAAACTTGCATTTTTGTTTTAATATAGATTTTGGAAAAGTGGAATACGCGATTCGAAAACTTAAAAATGGAAAAGCATGCGGCATTGATAATATCCCGAATGAATTCCTGAAGTATGTTGGCCCTACCATAATACACTCACTGGTTGATCTTTTTAATTATTGTAAGGTAGTTGAGTGCTTTCTGACCAATGGCATCAAGGTTTGGTGAGGCCTCTTCATAAAGAATGTAGCAAAGAAAATTTAAACAATTATCGGGGGAAAACCCTAACGTTTAATGTGTACAAGTTGTTCACTTCTGTGATTGAAAGGCAAATGATGTGTTTTATTGGGAGCAATGGGACACTTTCATAGCTGCATTGGGCTTACAGGAAACAACATCAGGTAGAAGACCAGTTCTTCGCTTTAAAGGACTAATGCACTTTACGTAAACAGCAAAAGCTAAAAACATGGCTAGGATTCCTGGATATTTCGAAAGCCTTCGATACGATTAATAGAAATTTACTATATTTACAATTATGGAAAAAAGGAATACAGGGGAAGACATGGAGACTAGTAACAAATTCATATTGTAAAGTAACTAATAAAGTGATATTTTGTCCCTACGAAAGTTCATAGTATGAAGTAAGCCAAGGTTTGAAACAAGGTTGCATTCTGTCACCGACGCTCTTTTCACTAGCTATGTCAGATCTGGTGGACTCTCTCAATGAACGAAACTTGGGAATACCATTTAACTCATCGCGTATTCCGTCTCTCCTCTATGCAGACGATATATGCCTGCTTGCAGACGGCGGAGAGTGTCTGATAAAAATGTTAAATGTTGCGGACCAGTTTGTCACAAAATGGCGAATGAATTTTAATTGCAACAAATCCAACGTAATGGTAATAGGTAAGCGGCTGAATGCAGAAAAACGGTGGAGGTCAGGAGACTCTTTCTTGGTCAAAGGCAACTCCCATAAATATCTTGGAATCGTTTTCTCACGGACACTGAATGATTCTGGACATATTAAGACATGTTTGAAAAGCAAATCAGTAAAATTAAGTAACTACTTATCTAGTATTTTTTCTTCACACGAAAATTTAAAAAGAGTTTAATTTGGAGACACAGACCATGGAAAAGTGTCATCTCACCTTCCATTTCTCATGGGTGTGCAGTATTGTTAAACAATTAAGTGGGTGTTTCGACACTAAGGTCATTACAATATTCATTTGCCAGAAAAATTCTAAATGTTAAATCATGTCCTGCAATTTGGCAATTTGGCAACTTTAGCTGAACTAGGTTGGCCGCCTATCGACCTAATATTGAATCGCCAACGCATTAGATATTTTTATAGAATGAAATATGACATACCAGATAACACTATGCAGGCAAGTGTTTTTAAAGCTAAATGCAGAGTACCTCAAAGAAGGGGGCGGGGGCATCTTATTGGCCTTATTGTTCAGAAGTGCATAATATGTTGAAAAACGTAGGCTTGGACCCGGCCTTTACTAATGAAAATGAGTTTTGGCTGCAGCGGTATATTAAACTGAACATTGAAGGTGATAAGAGATCATTTTGGCAAGACATTGAACCAGTACGTCCCTTTATTGGTACAGATATTTAAAAAGATCTACTTTTAGTGAAAATTACTTGTTTAATGTGAGGGATTTTTATGCAACGCATCTAAAATTGAAAGCACGTACAGGTTGCTTAGAAATTAACGAAAATTTGGAAAAGATGGGGAATTTCAGATGCATTTTGTGATTTATGTCGAAGTGATAAGGAAGTTTAATAACCCATTTCCTGCTTCTTTGTCCGACCCTGAATGAGAAGAGAAAAGCAAGTTACCAAAAAATTAGCAAGTGAATTAAGACTCTTGGGACAGGAAGAGGTATGGTTTAGTTTTTGTGGATCCCCTGTTTTGGGCAAGCTATATCTATTTTTAGGCGATTATGGATATATGTATCGTTATGAGGTTGGAGCTGTGTTTGACAAAATATGCAAAGAGTTTTTATTTGATGCGTGGAACCTTTGGAACGAGTCCTGTGCGGACCAGCCAGATCCGACCTAAAACAGTAATTTTAGATGTGTGTGATTGTGACTTGTAAATACATTTTAAATATGTTTGTATATATCTGTATTATGTGAAATTTTAACTGTGGACGCACCGGAGGTAAACCCGTACCTTCGGTATCTTCGATGTAAACGGGTAGTTTCCTAATAAAATTATTATTATTATTATTATTATTATTATTATTATTATTATTATTATTATTATTATTATTATTATTATTATTATTATCAGTAACAAACTGCGGCATTGGTTAGGCGCAGGTCACTTCCGGCGTCACATGCCTGACTCGCATCCTGTTCTTGTGAAAAGTATGCGGTACCAACTTTGGCATACCAGCGTCCACGAACACACACGGTGGTTAAATTTGATTTTATATTTGGTCAATCTTGAATAATGATTTTGTAAATTGATCACTACTTCATTCGAACAAACCATTTACCCCTGGCCTATATTGATGCTCGTGGCACCCCACAAGTTTCGTTTTGCTGCCAAGCCATCGTCGGTGTGGCATTTTTAAGTATCCAAAAATGCAAACATACAGGAAAAACACGTATATATATTCAGAGGTATAAGGTATTACATCACGAAGATAATGGTCATATTAATACCACATATGGGTGAAATATACACAGTGCTATGATGTAACAAAATCAAGGTGATGGTGTTTAGGTCATCACCACTTTCAATCAGTACCAACATTTTAATCGGGTTTAGATTTTGCAATTATTAAGAATCTGCTGGTTCTATGAAAGTACTATGATTTGTAACTTTAAGAAGTGTACCCATATTTTATGTGATGACGAACTGGAATGGAAACAAAGGTTTTGCAGAGCTGCTATAAGAGAATGTGTCGTTACCACTTTTTCATTAAACGGTTGGTGACATCTGAAACGAGTGAACATGGTGCCGCTTGATCACAAGAAAATCTCAAATTTATTGTTTTGTTGTAGAAATATGTTTGGCTTTACAATATAAACTAAATACAACAGGTACCATATTTAAAAATAAAATAGAAAAAAAAACACAAAACGCCAGTTTCAGTTCCGTAAACCTTATTTTTGTCTGAATCAACAGTACTATGTCCATAGTCATGATGGAAGAGGTTCTCATTGGAGGCTAATGTTCGAGAAAAATGTCATGTTAGGCTAGCTGTACCACCAAAGAAAGGAACAAAGAAAAAAAAACCGATTTACCCATAGATTCCAGTTTAGCATTTTTATATTAAATTTGCATATTCACGTGAAGTAGGAAAACCTGTTGTCGATAGACTGGTATCCGATTTCACAGAGCAGCAAGCTAATGTGTTTGAATCACAGATAGAGAGAGCGCTACAGTGATATTATCCAAATGGCACACTCCCTTGCCTGCACGTTATGTTCCCAATTATGCACTTGTCAGTGTTTGTTATTCTATCAAAACAAGGCAGTAGATGCATAGTGGTGCGTTACACAAATTTTTTATACTTAAACATCTTCAATGGCTAAGGTTCAGCTTTAGGCCGCTAATGAAATTTTTAAGAAAACCCCGCAAACGGAACGGAAGTGGTGAGTGAGTATAACAGTTCAAATATAACTCGTATAAATAACTTAGCAGTGTGAAAACTATTTGTCGTAGGTTGTAGCTGCATTCCCAAGCTCTTGTTTACCGACATATCAGCAGTTTCCGTCATGGTCAAGCCAATTATGACATATACGTGTGGAATTTATGGCTATGAAAAGGTACAGTACTTGTGAAATAATTTAAAATTTTGTAATATTGACAAGACTATGATAATCTTTGTGAAAACTAGGATAGTAAGGTAAACGCTATCTGGCACCTAATTGTGAAACTGTCGGAAGTCTGACAAATATGCGGCTCATTCATAAGGCCTCTTTATGCTTAAGAGAGCGGATCTCAGAGTCATGACCTCGAGGCCATAGTGGCCTGTTTCGGAGGCTTGACTATGCGTCTCACAGGGCTCAAGTCTGTCAAAAGGTCTTGTGTACAGTTTTTGGAAGGCTGCATCGAACATCGCTTTAACTGTTAGCAAATCTTGATGGGTGTGAATTTTTACACATGATTTGCCAGAAATTTTTACACATGACTGCCATCCAGTAACCCTATACAATGAGAAATTAAACTGTAGGTTCTATGCGGATGAACTGATGCTAATTTCGGAAAGTGAACATGGCTTACGATGTTGTTTGGATAAAGTACACGCATATATTAAGAACTGGAATTTGAATATCAATGTAGAAAAATCAAAATTAGTTATGTTTAATCAGTCTAATGTTGTTTGGATAAAGTACACGCATACATTAAAAACTGGAATTTGAATATCAATGTAGAAAAATCAAAATTAGTTATATTTAATCAGTCTAAAAATACGAGACGCTTTTTTGTTGGTAATGAGGAACAAGAAATACCTAATAAATATACATACCTCGGCATTGAAATGACATGTGATGGATATTTTGCTGGAGCCATAAAGCATTTATGTGAAAAAGCTAAAAAGGCTTTTGGACGCTTAAAACATACCCCATTAGATGAAAAAAATGACATTCGTTTATATTTGGATTTATTTGATAAACTGATTGCCCCTATATTTCTTTATGGTTGCGAAATATGGGGTGCATCTGTGCTGTTTCCTATAAATTGCATCGGTGAAGACAATATATCAGGCTATTTCGAGACTGAGTTCGAAAAGATATATTAAAGTTTTTTTAAATATACTCTATGGAGTGAACTGTAAAGCATGCAATATTGCGGTTTTGAGTGAGCTCGGAGCTTTTTCATATTCTCTGAAAATACTGAAGACTAAATGTAAACACTTGTACCTAGTTATAAACTCTTACCATGACAAATTGTTGTATGATGCCAATTAAAGTAACTCCGAAATTCTGCCATTGATTAACTTTAACTGGCTAAACACTGTGAAGAACACCCCAAAATTAATCGAATGCGAAGATATTTGGAAGAATGGCGGCCATGCATTTGGAGACTTTTCGGCAAATATTATACAAAAATTATTACAGGAGAATTTCTAATTCAATGGTACACTAACTTTTCTATACAATCTTTTCCAGATAAAAATTAAGAACATAGTCAAAATTTAAATCAAAGTTTCAAATGGACAAATAATAGTATTGAAGAATATAGATGAAAGAAAAAACTTAACTCTATTAAGAATCAGTGCACATAATATGAATATTGAAAAAGGAGACACAAAAGGCCAGTTAAAGCACCAGTAGATGACCAAATATGTGACTTGACACAAAAGGCCAGTTAAAGTACTAGTGGATGACAAAATATGTGACTTGTGTATTGATGTGAAAGATGAATTTCATGATATTTCAATTTTTCAAAAGTTCTGTGAAGCCAGGAAACAACTTATTGATAACGTGCCAGAATTTCTAGCTCATTTTGAATATTTTACTCCTGAAGATAAATTTACTAAGTTAATGAAATGTGATGACGTGGAAGTAATTTGGAATTTAGGAAAAATTATAACAGAAACTGTAAAAATCAGAGGAAAGCTGTGATGGAAAGGTATCCTATTCTTTTGGTTCAACTTGATACACATATGTTTGTATGATTTTTTTTATATATGCAATTCTTAGTATCATCCTTATATGTATGTGTTTGTTAGTATTTTTTATGCTGCCAACAGGTTTCCTGATGGGGGATCTTTATGATGTAGACTGTGTTTGTACTGTTTTTTTTTTAGACCCATCAACAAAATACCGTAAATATGTATGAAATGGTGCAGTTGCAATGAAGGTCATTCATTCATGTTTCCGTGTAATTAAGGTGGCAGCCCTATATGCATATGTGGAGCAGAAAAAAGGGACAGTTTGTCATTTTCATCCCAGTTATCCACTGTGCGATCACATATGGCAATATATATATATATATATATATATATATATATATATATATATATATATATATATATATATATATATATATATATATATATATATATATATATATATATATATATATGTGTGTGTATCTTTTCTGTCAGGTTTTCCACATTTTAATGTCGGTTTACCATTTCATGCAGTAACTTATTTCCGTGTAATTTAGTTAACAGTCTTATATGCATGCATGGAGCAGAAATATAAAGATAGTTTGTCATTTTTGTCTAAATTATCCATTGTGCTGTCACTTCTGGTAAAATATATTTGTATCTTTTCTGTCAGATTTTCCCCATTTTAATGTTGGTTTAACATTTCATGCAGTAACTTATTTCGATGGCAGAAGGTGTAGTTTGGCGTTATGGAGGGGTTGCTGGTGGTACTTAGTTGTAGCCGGCGGTACATCTGTTGGCTACCGCGGACCACCGCCGAATTCCAATCTAGCCATTTGGAGGTCGGCAGTGGCCAGCACAAACCAACGCTTACCGTCGTTAGCCACCGGTGTTCGACTATTAGACACTCTTTGACTCCCTACAACCAATGGCTGACACCAGCCACCGCCGCCCAACACCAGCACCGCCAGCTAACGCCAGGGCTGCCCGCAAACGCCTGCGCCGACAGCTAACGTCATCGCCGCCAGCTGATGCAGTTTGGTCGTGTTACTACCAAACTCAATGGAATATATAAAAGCGTAATGAATACAACTCATTACTATCACTTCAGATGAACAACAATGACACAGATTAATACAAATCTGTCATGTACTTGTCTTCAAATCCTCAATACATTAATATTTTTCGTACTCTTGGACAAAGGTCAAACACAATATCACAAGGGCTTTACGTCTCATTAAAGTTAACTTTTGTCTATAGTGTATGTGTTCTGAAAGATCTTGCTCACCGTTACTGATTTTACTCTTTATTGACTTAAACTTTGGTTATAGAGTACAAATAAACAAACAAGAAAAGTTGCAAAAAATATGCATTTATTACCAGTCTAGGCACAGTTGCATATTCTTTTCATTGCATGCAGAGCACAGGTGGACCTCATTAAACTCAGTATTCACGGGTTTTCTTAGTTTTCCAGACAGAGCCATAGGTTTTACTTTGAGTCAAAAGAGAACATCACTATGGGCGAACATAACAATGTCTCACAGACACACGTCTTTGTAAGAATTAGGCGAGACGTAAATTTATGTTACCGGAACTCCGGTATGCCATTATACAGTGTCCACATTTGTTTCTATGATGTCGAATTTACTTTCATACTGTCACAAGCGTACCAGAGTTGTATCGTACACGTGACCAGTACATTCTGCCCCGCAACTTAATAATGAAAGTCCAAATGTAGAGACCGCTGCGCTTAATTTGTGTACTTGACGTCATCTGTCAATCTTGACCTGCAATGTTTACGAAATAGGACAACCAATGGGGGCATCTCTGGTCAGGATTACATGAGGCTGGATTCTTGGGAAATAAGTGAGGAAATCAACCACGTGGCTGAGCCCAAGGACATATATATATATATATATATATATATATATATATATATATATATATATATATATATATATATATATATATATATATATATATATATATATATATATATATATATAAATATATATTATACACCCATTAGACACGTGTCAGAGTAGTGTGTCGCATAGATGTGTAATTTTGTGACTGCATGTAGAACCATTACATTTACAGGTGCATGCCATATAAATCTGTCCCTTGTATTACAAAGTGAAGTCATATTGTATCACCAATTCCCATTATCATGTATGGTGTGAATTGCTAAATAATGACGTCTTTATTCCACTATGAGCTTTAAATGCATTACTTGTAACAAAAGAATATATCCAAAAGGGCATCGGCATTGTAAGTGTTCCGTTTGCGATTATTTTGTCGTGTGAAGTATTAGGCCAAGTTATCTTTTGAGAGAACTGTTGTTTAAAACGATGATTTTATCTTCCATTTATATCTGACATGCGGTTTACAACGTCTATAGTTGATATAAGTAAACTGACCGCAACCTATTCCGTTTTATGAAATCGGTATCACATATGCGTTACCCATTTATAAAATAGAGCCAGACTTTCATTTTCTTCCTCTGAAGCAAATCGTATTCACAACAAGTGTAATTGTCCTATTTATCTAAATCTGTGATAGTCATATTTATCTAAACAACTAGTTATATGACACGATTACTGGCAACAGTACTAATACGACGTCATTTTTGATCTGTTCTGAATAAAATTCAAGAGTCCTTGCATATATAAAAAATCTGGAGTTGTCTCTCTTGATCACTATCCTTAATTTACCCGGTATGAACAAAAGGTGGATCTCGATAACTATCATTAGATTTATAATACTGATACTTACAACTTCATAAGGTATTACTGAATGGACCGACATATAGATAGTATCCATTTTTATCGCCAATACTATATTGTCTCTTTCAAGAGAAGATTTACATATCGCTAATGACATTGGGTGATTGTGTTTTAGTCGACTGGACAGGTCTCAGTGTGAAGAGAAACAATGTAATTATAGGGGTCACATATAGACCTCTCGGGGGAACGTATTGACTCATCTTCATGTGTCAAAATGTTATCTCTCCTGTAAAGGAGAGCAAAAAGGACTGTTACTAAATGAGTGACTTTTATAGAAATATGTCAAACTCAGGTAGTCACCTTGTTACAAAACGGTTTACAAATATCTTGTGTAGTACCTCCTTTCTCACATTCAAAAAGAGACACACAAAGGTCGGAGAACACGCTGCAACTTCAATAGCAAATATTTATACGAATGTGTTTGACAACAGTTACACCCCTCAAAATGGAATAATTATCAAAATTTTTGGACCGCTTTCCAATGTTTCCTCGTTTTCTACCGAAAACTCTGAGTTGGTACCTAAAATGGAAAAAGTCATCAACTGAAAAATTCTTAGTAATCTCTGAAACAATCGAAGATCATACAATTGTAAATAAGTCATTGACGTCAGTGATTCAAGCTCTGTTGTGACTAAATTTCTTCAAGAAAATAAATATGTTTCTGTCTTACAATTTCTACCAAACTCTTGACTCTCTTAACATGGTGACCAAACCTCGATGAACTGAGGGCAAATTCCAACCAGGTAAGGGAGAAAAGCAATCATTCTATGAAAAGAAATCACTTGGGAGAAAGAATTTCTAAATACAAAGGTTTTGTGAAATATTCGTGCGCATTTTTTCATAACGAATCGAAAGACACTCTATCTGTATTGTGTGGTGTCCCTATGGGCCCATACTAGAACCCCTGTTATTCGTTTGAAATGTATTTGATATTGAAGATGTGTCACTCTCAAGTCTCTTGTTCACAGATGATACTAACTTCCCTTTCTCAAAGAAGGGCTTTATTAAATTAGATTTCACAAACGTACGCACAAGAAACAATACAAAGGGCCAACAATAAAAAGCAAACACCCCTTGTACGTTTTATATGGTTTACCATCTATAATTCACTTATTTTTCCACTGTTCTTTGATTTGAAGAAATGACTTTTTCAAATTAATACATACATATTTGAACACTTCTTGTATACGATTCATCATCAATTGCTACCTAACTCTTTCCAAAAACTCTTTCTCCATGTGTTGGCATTCGTGACCCCTCTAGAGTCAAAAGTTACATTTAATCAAATTTCTTACCAACCGAGTTTATTGTTTATCAAATATCAAAACTATCCGTGTCTGGAAACACATCTCATATCACAAGAAAAACGATTAATCACTCCAGTTACTTAAGGTATATTGAAATACGCTGTCGTTGCGAGTGTCAAAACGCATTGAGTTATGCATGTATCGTTAATTTGTTTATTCAACATGTTGTTATAATCTTTTACTGAACATTGGCAAAATTGCCTGTCGGTGACAGTCTAGTCTTGTGTTGAGAAGTTGAAAATTGAGACCCTTTTACACGTACAGTAGTGTAAACCATGTATATTAGTTTTGGGACGCCACGTCTACCCTGAAGAGGCTAAGTCTACCTTGCTCATGTACGCGCAGCTCTCACCGTGGATGTTATGTTACAAGTATGAGTTGATGACAAATTCTACACAGACTTTGTGCCAACACTGGTACATAGTTTCAAATTCCGCCCGAAACGATTCCAACTGCTTTTTGTACCTGGGCACCAACATTGGATGAAGTTACGCACTGCTCACAACACGTTAACCAACTTGCCTGCAACGTAAACGTAGCATTTATGAGGAAGCTTAAGAAAGAAATAATGTACCATAGGCGAAATCTCTTTGTGGATCTGATACGTTCCAAAAAAGGCCCACTGATTTGTTTAAAATTCGCTCTTCTTGTCACGTTTGAACTTAGGACTTCTTGCTTGGGGACACTATCAAGATCGTGTCTTTATATTAAAGAAGAAGGCTGTTCGTCTCGTGTCTAAGGGCCCTAACACATTGGAATTTGCGCCGGCCGGCCGGCACAAGCTTTCGTCGACTCGTACGAGTTAAACACGCACAGGCTTGTAGCGGCGATGAAACAGATTAGCGAGATTGAACACACTGACATTCAACCCGCCGATTCAGGATTCGCACGAACGTCGTACGAGCGTCGTGCGACTTTTAACGGTCAATGTGTTTCAGCGCCGCGCCGAGTGGCAAATCTGCGCCGATTTTCAAACACGCACGATTCGATCAAAAATTTTTGATATTGCCGCAAGGGTTTCCACACTCGTGCAAGTATTTGCGTCGCACGTGTATATCTACACAATGCAATTCTTTTAAGCCAGACACACTGAGATGACCTGAGATTAGCCACGATCCTTTTGGGTATGTGGGTGCTTGTTTATCTTATAAAAAAGGAAACGGACTGGATTCATCATGACCTACCGTATTTTCAATTGCCTTGGCGCTGAGTTTGTTCACGTGACCACCGACCTCGATCACATGATCTACATGCAGCATATTTAGATTTTCAGCATTGTTCTGATACCTGTCACATTATTTGGTTACAGTTTCCCTTAATTACATGTAGGCCTTACTTTGTGAAGTGTTAATTTTGGGTAGGATGCACATACTGCCTCTTGACAAAACTTGCCCTGCACTAATTATTGTAATGCATAGGCCTGCAGTCTATTTGACAATTATGTGGTGAATATGCTTCATTACACTTAAACAGACGCAAAAATATCGTTCTCGCCATTTATTCCTAATATGATAGATAATCGCTTGAATGTGTCCAGTCCTAGGTCCATATTGCGATAATCCTTGTGTGTCGAATCGTATAGATGGATTTCTTCTTCCCCACAAGGCTACGAGGTGCTTCTCTTTGTTAAAAGACCAACGATTTCTTGCTTTCTTGTCCTTGGTGTGTCTTGACCAATGTGAGAAGAGAATGTGCACCAGGTCTCATAATTTGTAAGTTCGCAAGTCAGGGGTCCACACAGGTGACAACACTGCTGTACTCTTCAAACATTAATGGGGGGGGGGGGGGGGGGGGGGGGGGGCAAAAAAGCGAATTTTTCATTTCAATATTTTTTATTCTGCCACATAAACAGAGAGCTATAATTCCATATCTAAAAAAAAAAAACATACTGTTTACAAACATTAAGGGATGATTTCCTACTTTGCTGCAAGTCTATTTAGGTGCAAAACTGCCGGGAGTACTTTTCTGCTTTACCGCCGTAACAGGCCTGAATGAAATTCAACATTCACAATCATTATCAAGAAAGGCAGAACAGACTATGTGGTAAGTTTGATATCATAATTAAGAGGACGGCCTGGTGCATTAGAATACTTGTACTTATTTAGCGATCAATTTATCTCATACTTATCATGAGCGAACATGTGGTGTTGGTTTGATTCGGTGATTCCGTCACGCAAATATTTAAGTTTTCAAGCTGCTTGCTACAGTTTTACTAGTTATTTGTTCGTATTTCGTACTGAATGCTAAAATTCGAGTCTGCTTCAGAATCTGTCAATCTTTTTAGCCATATCTAAGCCATGGGCCTATAAAGTGATGGGATCACTGTTTTGCTTGACGGAATTACATAGCTCCCAATGTTTTTTTTAATATATATATATATACTACACCTGATGCAGGCGTGCATACTGCAAAGTGAATGCGAATGATATAACAATTTCCGATATTCAAGAAATAAACAGTTGATGATAAACAAACCCCTCCCGTTAGGCCTACGCATACTGTCTCAACTTTTAGACTTGCATGTTTTGCTATTTAATTTTATCCTTTGGCATCAATCTGTTCAATACTCACCTTTCAGACAGTTTAGGCTAATTTGCTTTCTGTTAGAATTAACCCCTAGGGGCTATAGGTGGCAAGCAGCTACCCACGACAGTTACAAGCTTGCCTAATTGTACTTGATATCGGGTTAAGAAGCATTATATTTTTATTGCATTTTCTTGGCTTTCATTCTTTTCTGACTTGCCTTATAAATTGAGCTGTTAATATCCAAAGGTTGTTAGAAAGTTTGGCTTCAATAATTTAAGAGATTTTAGACTTGACTATTTTGCTACTTAATTTTATCTTTTTGGCATCATTCTGCTTAATATTCACCTTTCAGACATTTAGGCTAGCTTGTTTTTTGTTAGGTTAACCCCCCCAGGGGCCATAGGTAGCAAGCAACTACCCACGAAAGTTACAACTTGCCTAATTGTACTTAAAATTTGGTTAAGAAAAATTATGTTGTGAAAACATTTTTTGGACTTCAATGCTAATGACTTTCATTCTTTTCTGACATGCCTAAGTACACATTAACTCAATGGAAAAAACCCCCTCAAATTTGACGTGTTTATCAAATGTCATAAACCTGACCCATTTTGTGGAAACATTGACTCAGGGTTGGCAGCGAAATAGAGCTTTATTGTTTGGAGACTTTCTAAGTGAGAAGTAGGTGTCATCATGGGATTTGTTTTACATTTCTGCTGCAGGATGTCCATTATTGCAGTACTTGTTAGGATTTGTACAGTGGTTTAACTTCAACTGTTTATTTTACAATCACTGGGACTGAATATAATGCCCCAGTTTGTTTCTACTTCAGTTATACACTGGCAGGTGGTTTATCTAAGATAAGCTATCCAGCTAGAAAGGGTACATACTGAATCAGGGGTAAATCGTATGTTAATTCGTACTATACAAATTTAGTAATAATGTTTGGTGTGACAGGTATTCTTCATTGTAATAAAGCTACGCATTTATAAGCAAAACTTCAAGTATTTAGCTTATCTATATTTTGCAACGTTCATATTCATTCATTAATAATGTGGGCTGTCTTTGCTGAATATTTAGCTTGGACAAGCTATTTGCATGTCTCTCAGAGAGACATGTACGGGTATAGGCTCCTAAACATGTTCTGAATAGTTGCCCGCTGAAGACCCTTTAATTTATTTGGGCCAATACAGCATATGTCAAAACTCTACAGAAGAACGTGTGCATTATAGACAATAACACTTCCATATGTAGATAGGTTGGACAGTGACAGGTTGGCTAATGGGGAGTAACGATTTCGGACTGCGGAATAGGGTAATGACTAGTGTGAAGTGGTTATGGACAGAAAGACTCAAATACAATACAAATACAAGCCCATTGTCCTTATTTCAGTCGTGGTTAAAGTGAGTGTATAATAATGTCACTTCAAAATATTTTATATGATATATACTTATTGGCCATTTGAAAGGTATAACTGTATGGTCAATTTCGGAAAATATATTTTCCAGGATGCTTAAAAACCCTTCTTTACAATAAAACAGCAATGGACAAGTACAGTTTTGAAACTAAGTTCAGCTGTCCAATGTTAGCAGCTGAGCATATAAATGGTAGCAAGGGCACTCTGGCAGAAATTAAAAACGTTTGAATGAACTTTTTGGGGGCCTTGTGCTAGTGGATTTGTCAATTTTGTGATTCCGTCACGTGATGTGTTTTACATTTAAGTCAAGATCACAATAAAGTATTTTGGTTTTCATCACAATGGTGATATATGAATATAAAAATAATTGCTATTGTAATACATAGTGTAACTCACCAAGGTATGCACCATGCACAGTGATATCTTCTTTGGCGGCACACGAACAATTAAGAACAACACAAACGTTCCTACTGCCCGTTGAAAATTGCAATGGGCAAGTAAGACAGACGCAGGTCTGAACCGAATGCAACCAGAACCTTATAAAATACTTTTAATGTCGTAGTTTAACCAGCGTTTGGGACGTCACTAACACAGTCCCACTTAAGGCTGCGATCGGAAAAAAATTCCCGCCCTTTCATGTAACAAATTTCGTGCACTTTTGAGCTAAAAAAAAAACTATTCGAAAATGAAATTTTTTTTTTTTTAGATATTAATTTTAACCACCCTAAACATCAACTTTCTAATTTGACTGCAACATAAACGTAGCAGTTATGAAGAAGTTTCTAGTGCCAATTCAATCAAGCCGACCTTTAAGTTGTTGTGGGACCCGTTATGACCAAATTATCGCCTACAGGTGGGAAAAACATACTATGTGGGGCACTGGGAGTAGAACAGAAAGGCTCTGCAGGCAAATGTATCGATGAGAAACCCTTAATTCGCAATTCATTCCACTTAACTGAGGCGGAGCGTTATATCTGGTGGCACGCACAGGCACACAGACACAGACACAAACATAGACACACACACACATGTATATATGTGTGTGTGTGGCGATACATGCAACACCAGTGAAATATAACAAATTGAAACTGTTTTACAGATTCTGAAGGCATAGGTACGTATGTATTTGCAAAAATAACAGTGATGATAGATTTATAAGGCATACTATGCATACAGATAATCATAAATGAATTTTATAAGCAACGTGAAATCAGCTGGTCCGTACAAATATTCAGACACTAAACCCTACTTCCAAATGACTAGCCTTTGATAAGAGTACTTTGATAGGGGAAATACGCGACTGTTGGGTCAACATATTGTTATCTATAGGTGTTTTCAGCCAAACCATGAGCTATATCACTTGTACCAGATATCGCCTTATGAAAGCTTATCACATTGCAGACTTAACAATCGTTGAAAGGAAATTGCAAGCAGCAAACAGAATTTGATGTTGATACTTCACTCTTCGTCAAGATGACTTTCCATGCACTTCGAGAACGCTGTCTCAAGCAGGGCGCATTATATGAAGACCCCGAGTTCCCAGCTGCACCTTCGTCATTATATTACAGCAAAGTCGACTATTCCATCCAATGGCGGAGACCAACTGTACGTGAAAGTTCACACAATACTTACATGCTTTTACATTTCAGATTTTTTGAAAACATATGTTTCTTCATTTCCTTTATTTTCTACACTGTTTTCGTTCCAGTGGTATATTGATTACCTCACCTTTACGTGTTGTAGTTAATCATGTGCGGGTGGTTCACCTAAATACAAAACAATTCATTCCATATAAAGTGTTAAGATAGTGTGGCGGCACAGGAAACTATTCATTTTGACCTAACTTACCTAGTGTTTTCTTAACCTCGATCTGATGAGACATAATGGCAGTGTCAACATAAAGACACCGCGTGATATTTTGACTATGGGCATGTCCGAGTTTACAGTAATCAATAAATTGTATTTTGGTGCAACCTATATTTAACAAGGCTGGGTAATTATCCTCCGTGTCGTCAACTGTATACCTCTTATCCAACTGAATACCGACAATGAAAGGGTTCAGGCGTTTCCATCGCTGATTATGCAATATTAAAACCCATGATTGTGTCCAGCTTGTCCCAGCAAAGGCGACCAAAAAATCGGACCAGCGCAGCTTCGTTACGAAGTCGAAGCCACTTCTCCCCCACTCTCCGGGTGCCCCGAGGCGGAGACACCTGGCCTCGACAACGGTCGACAGGATGCTAGAAAGGCTTGAACCCAATATTCCATATGATTTTTCAAGGATAGGGATGAGGCGTCTACATATTGTGTGGAAATAGCATGTTTAAACGCTATACTTCAATATGAAAAAGTAAATTTTTCACAAACAGGGTGGCTACATCGGCAAAAAGAGGTCGGTTATCTTTATGACTTCGTCCCAACAAAAACTGGGATTTTTTTTAAAAAGGACGTTCAATATTCAGATCATCAAGTATTTTAAGGGGGGTGGGGGTGGGGGTGGGGGTGGTCGAACCTGTACATGGAGTGTCAAATAGGAAAGAAACTCTGCTGCATAAATATGTCAACCATTGCATAGCCAGTAGGCAGTATGGCCCCCCACACTGTTCGTCAAGCTGGTCTGAGAAGGTTTGCATCAGTCTATTTGAAGGCATTGGTGGAGCCATTCCATGGATATCAACTACCCTGATATATCACTCGTGAGGACTTAAACAGAAAAACACGGCAGGTAGAATCACCGTGGGATATCATTATCAACTCCCGCTTTCGTATCCAGCCTCCAGTTTTGACCTGATGATTAAACACTTACAATTCCATGACCGCTGTTGTCACATTGATATCACTTCCACCAAAAAGCAATCATAATCCATGGCTTTAATGATGCAGTATATGTCTTTATCGTAGTCCTGCATGTATGTATGTATGTATGTATGTATGTATGTATGTATGCATGCTTGTACGTGTAATTCCTACTTATAATTAGTTGGACTAAATGACAATTTTGTAGACGTTCAGTCATTTCTGTAACAGCAAAATATTAAATTGATAGGCCTGCTTTAAATATACATGTCCTCTCAGTAAGCTGAATATTTAAGAGACCCTTATGAAGTTGGACCGCACTAAAGCAACCACCCTCCCTATGCTTTCCATCTTTGGCTAAGGATCACCGTCATGCTATATGCTCTTATCATTCTGCATTTGCTATTATAATTGGAATTCCATTATATTTACTCAAGATTGCAGAGTTTTCTTAACAAAAAGTTTGATGCTTCGTCGTGTCATCTTGTTTACACATTTTTTGGGGTGGGGGGTGGGTGGGTGGGTGGGTTAGCACTTCGAGAAAATTTTCTGGAGTACGCAGGAAAAGTGAAGTCACGCTCAAATCGTATCTACAAAGGTATCTGAGAGATGACACATTCAAATTAGCTGCTAGGCTTTTCTACCCCGTATCGGTCAACAAGGGAATATCTGTATGTGCAACAAATCCCGGATTGAAACAGCACAGAATATGCTGTTTTTGCGAATATAACTTCTGCGACTTCTTTTTTTTTTTTTTTTTTTTAGAAAATTAGAATCCATGCATATCCTTCAAAAACTATGAACTCTAAATCCTCACCATGCGTAAAAGAAAGGTTTCTCTATTTCTAAAAAATGTTAATCCCATCGCACCATTATCAACCAGTATTCACCCATCATAGTGGTTAATAATCGCCGTTGCCTAGCATCAGAACAAGCGATTTTGGCAGGAAACTGATATGCATATGACGTGTTTTTTGTTTCAATCAACTGACCAAAGACGTACAGAAAATCTAAATGAAAAAAGCACTATTTTATTAGATTGTTAAACAACTTGTGATACCATTTCAGGAACTCACTGAAGATGCAAAGTTTGTAGTGCAAAACGTTTCAAGATTTGATTTGGATCAAGGATCACTGGGTAACTATGCATACGTTCCACAAGTATACTAGGATGTAGGGTCTTTTTACATTGTCTATCTAATTATACCTGTGTATCTCCATATGTATCTAAGCATATCTAGCAACACAACACATGCGGTACTTGTTAGACTGTTTCAGGTTCCTAAGTCAAAAATACGGTCGTAACTTAAAGTGTGGAATTGAATGTCACAGTGTCCGTGTTTTGTTTATTCCAAATGAAGTTTTGCTTCATTGGGAACATCACATGAGGCAAACTACTCAAATAATATATGTTGATGTTTTTAACCTGGTAAATTCCTAAAATCGTAAATGAAATGCACTTTTGTAGGCACCCGCAAGAAATATCACAATTGTACCCGTATAATGATTATTTTTTAATAAAGATGAAAAACAGTCATTAGAAAGATTTATGGCAACAGGATGTGCATAATATTGTGATAATATTTATACTGAATTGATATACTTGTGAGCTCAGACAGCCAGCTTGTCTGTTGATATTCAAGGAAACTGCTGGTTCATCGCAAGCGCTGCAACCATTGCTACGCGGAAGGAGCTGTTTGCGAAAGTAGTTCCGACAGACCAAGGATTTGATCAGGACTATGCAGGTAAGCAAATACTTCTGTGACATGACTTTCCATGTACTGTTACCATGAGTGACCATGTACAGAAGTACAGTATATTAAATTTTTCTTCAAGAGAGAAACAGGCATTTTGTTTCCTTTAGAGTACCACAAAAACCGACCAGATCAAAGTTCTAAAAGGACGTTTTACACAATAGGAAATTTGAATTCAAAGTCATATCAAAACATATTAAAATATCAACATATAATAGAATATCTTTATAACTCATCCATTAATCAAAATTGAAAATCGTCAGCGTCTCTTACGCATTTGAACATAAACGGTGCTAAAAAGATACAATCTGGCACAGATAGATGGTATGTTACCTGGTCATAGCTGGAGGCATTTGTTATATAAATAAAAGCGTAAAGTGTAATGATCGAGGAGACCCTCATTAAGACAAATTTATGTCGCTATCATGAGGGCCACCTCCAAACAAACAGTAACAATCACTTTAATATGTCTTGATCGAAAAATAAAAAATACTGTTTTAATTATTATGTTTTTATATCTAAATTAGAAATATATATCGTGAGTATCGCTTATGAAATAAATCAGAAGTTTTGTATTTATTTTTTGAGTGATACTTATACACAAATACTACATTTTATCCCATTTTTGACTGAACCTGATTCGGAAATGCACAAGACTGATTTCTAACATATTGTTGCTGCTTTTGAAACCTCTTGCAGGAATATTTCATTTCAATTTCTGGAGGTATGGTAAATGGCAGGAAGTAATTATAGATGACCGACTCCCTACCTACAATGGGCGAGTCTTGGCCTTCTGTAAGAACCGTGAGGAACCCAATGAGTTTTGGAGTGCATTACTGGAAAAGGCTTATGCAAAGTATACTTATGTTCATG
This sequence comes from Hermodice carunculata, assembly GCA_964020975.1. NCBI lineage: Eukaryota > Metazoa > Annelida > Polychaeta > Eunicida > Amphinomidae > Hermodice > Hermodice carunculata. The sequence goes on along the minus strand of OZ026616.1, from coordinate 82,660,779 downwards.
ATTTTTACCCGTTTCATTTCAGTAAAATATAGATTTGTTTTTGTGTATCTGTTAAATTGCCAGTTTTGCTTTATCAACATGACACCATTGTAGGGGAAAATTGCTTTCCATATTCAGTTTTCTCGTTTAGGTAAAATTGTATTTACACATCCACACAAACAAAACATAATTTTCTGACTCATTTTACAGTACGTGTGCCTTTTTTAGTTTACCATTCAATTCCACCTATTTTTGATAGACTATATTAACTTACATCAGATCATTTGCTACTAATCTCTCTTTTCAGTCCCCCATAGATTTGCGTTAGTCAGACAGAGGACCTTACCCTCAATTTGAATCAGTCCCAATCGATCCATCTATTGTCAAACCTGACAAAACAAAATTAAGAAAATTACAGTAGTTTATTTTTAGCGGAAAGTTTGTTAACAGTGCAAGAAACCGTATATATCGGTAAACAGATCTACATTCACACATTTAGCAACAACTTGCTCTTCATGATGTTAACCTTTGAAAACAGATTGCATGGGTCATACGAGGCCTTGGATGGTGGAAATCCTGAAGATGCCTTGGTAGACATGACCAGTGGTGTTGGTGAGAGAGTGGATCTCACAAATAAAGCCAAGGTCCCAAAGAATCTCTTTGAAACGATTATTCGTACAGTCAGGATGAACTCCCTTCTGGGATGCTCCATATTTGTAAGTAGCAATAGACCAGTTCATAAGACTCCGGATTATTCAGTTCACTTCGGGAAACGCACCCTGCTTTGTTTACATTTTGTGCTCGACCACCCTGGTCTGATTACACGTGGAAGAATAAGAAAGTAAAACACAGGGTGTGCTCGGATTTAACGAAATATCAAACCGTCAGGAAACTATAAATGCAGGTTTCACCACTGATATGACATTTTAGGTAAAACATTTGCACTGTTCAGCACAATCCATGCTGTAATCACTAGCGTTAGCCGTGGCATCTGTGGTAAACATATGACGGCGTGGGCCCTACTGGGCTACTTGCTGATTGGACAATCAGGCCAACAATGGAATGCATAATTAATTACGGTCCGGAAAAGTTCGGTACCGCTCCGTATGAACAGCTCTATTCCAGGGCCTAAGCAGAACTGTCACTATTCAGTGTAGCTCATCCTGCAGAGCAGCCCTGTTATAGAACCAACTTTGCCTCCACCCCACCCAAAGGCGAGGTGGGGACACTGGTCCACATACAGCTGAGTGGGAGGGTACGAATGGTCCAAGTGTTATTTCAACACTGAACTTTTGAACCTCTTAGGTAGCAGCTCCGGGAGCCTTAATTTGCACAATGCTATTCAAGTTACCCATTAGCACAACCAAAACGTTTAAGTGATGTATTGAAATGCAAATATATATCCTAAAAGATCCATTATATCAGCTATTCGTGATGAAATGAAACCAAGCATTATTACATTTAATATGTGCACGCCGGGCCAGAATCAATCATTCTTAAACGTTTTCGTGGATCTTCCCTTTCTGCCTTGCTCACATGTTCTCTCTCATTCAGCCCTAAAAAATTACATGAATGAATAAATGCATCATTTTCGCCATTAATCTGACAATTTCATGAGTATGTTTGGAAATGAAACCATTTTATTCAAGACATATTTAGTTTTAAACTGTTTTATTAGGACCATTAAATTAAGTTTGAAACCAAGACGCAATGCTGTCCCGCCTGATGCCAAAACTGCACATGCTAAGCATCAACATTGTGCCCAGATATCTGAACATCAACGGGCATATGCACATGGAGTATTCTTTTGATGAGTTGTTTTCAAAACAAACAAAGAATATGCAGGCATTTTATTAGCTCAGCTGACTGGCAACTGAGCTGAAAATATCCCTGCGAACACACAGTCAACAGTGGTACTTTTTGTTTGAAAGTTAGGCCACCTTTTCCAGTTGTGCAGAAAGATGCAATTCCCCATTTGTAGGTTATCACCCGAGACATATATAACATTGACCGTCAACATTTGGGGACTATGTGTGGAGGAAAAAAATCCCTATCCACAAGCTATCAAAAGAACTCGATTTTGTTAAAATCGAACGAAATCTCTTGGGGTTAAAAGGTTAACGAGCTTTGATATAAGAGGGCCATAACTTAAGTGTAATAGGCCATAGACTCTTATTAACTATGAAATACCCGTCTTCACTGATGTTTTAGAATTACAATGCATGGATACGTTTGAGGGCGTGGCAGACTTTGACCAAGCACTTTCAAAACTTGACGTACGTTTATCAGAAAATATGTCACATTCGCTGATAAATAGATCAGGGCTACTCAAATCTAATTAGTTTATCTTTACCTCATGAGGTACTTATATTTTATTCATTTTAGAATCTACCGATATTGAATAAAATCTGTTTTCGCATTTGTGAGATATTGCGGTTATAAATATTTACTGAAAGGAAGGATTGATGAAAGGATGGATGGACTAAAGGAAAGACACACAGGCAACCTGAAACACAAAGGACTAGAAAAAGTAGATTTGCTTTAAAGCAAATCTGTCTGTCTGCATACAAAGGAGACTTGCTGTCTTTACATTAAAATTAAAATTGACTACATGGGACAAGTTTCAGGAAATACTGCAGCGAAATAAAGCCCTTTGGCACGAAAAAATCTTTTGGTAACAAGAAAATGTCAGAAGTAAATAAGAAAGAAAGAAATATGGATAAAACAGATTGCCAAGTGTCAACAAACGAACAAAATTTGGACAAGTAATGAAACTTTGTGTAAATCGAGTACGTTCCACTTGTTACTGCAACTTTGATTCATTTTTGCATCACTGTTGACACAGCCACATAAACTGATGACAAAATGCTCACCATATCGTAGCATACAAGTGTAGGTCTGACGTGAGTGTAGACAACAAATCATGTGCTGTACATATACATGTAATTGACTGCTGATGACAGATCATGGTCGGTTGTATTCCTGGTTTATCTCAAATATGTACAAGTCGTCTGCTATTGTTGCTCCTAAATTGCATTATTTCAAGTTCACTGATAGGGCCAAGCACTTTCCAGAAATTTTTTTGTTGAGTGGCGTACAAAATCGTTGTTGTTGCATGTCAATAAGCCCGAAAAAAATCCTACGTGTAAGGGGTATAAGTTTAAGATACCTTGCACTGGCACACCTAGGCCACACTTAGATTTTGATGAACCTCTGAACTCCATGTGCTCAGAATTATTCCATGATATATATATATATATATATATATATATATATATATATATATATATATATATATATATATATATATATATATATATAGTGGTACTTGCTGTATCTGGCCACCCCTTCTGCCAACAAAAAGTGGCCACATACAGCAGGTGACCTGTCACTGCAGGTAACTTCACAAAGAAACTGATTCTTGTGTCCCAGCGAGGTGACCACAAAAAGCAGTGTGGCTGCTCACGGCAGTGGTTGCATACAGCAGGTACCACTATATTTATATACATATAATCATATATATATATTTATATATATGTATCACAATACACATATATTAGTCAGTTACAGATGTGATAAGTATCTCGTTACCTAATTTAATTGCCATTGTATGGGTAATTGTAAGGAAACTGAACATATGCAGAGAAATGTCGTGTCCTTAACAACTACAAGAAATATTACTATAAATTCCTAAAACAGACATCAAGGTGCTCTTTTGTGTACATTGATTCAGTTGTTTGTATTGAATGAATCAGTCCCAATATTAAGCTATCCAGCGTAAGATTCTGGTAAATATGTTCTATTAAACCCCATTGTAGGTTGACGGTTAAAGTTAAATTGAACAAGGAGGATTTTTCTGTATTTGTTCCGCATGGCCAAGATTCCAGGCTCTTTGGGATAAACAGCATTTCTATGATCATTCATTTCCAGTTTACGACTGTTCGTGGAGTGAAATGCAAGACACCCGCAATCTATTTATCATTGCATGCGATATGTCGTTTTGTAAATCCGGTAATAAGTATTCGTAACTTAGCATGCGTAACAATTGGAAGGATCCAGTTTTTGCTAGTTTATCAATAATAAATACACAATAATACAAGAAAATTTGAGATCACACTAGACTAGTAAGAAAAACATTACTCGCTGGTTTTATGAATAGCCCATTAAAAATTCACCCATTTGTTTTCTTAAATGACACCAAATTTAAAAAAGACTACTAATCTATCAGTACCAATAACTGATTGAATAGTTGTAGCACCACCGAAACTATAGCTATGAATGTATGATTTACATGTCATATGGGTAGTTGAGTTCCACTGAATTATGCAATGGAAGGAAATTGAATGAGATAAAGCTGAATAATGCACATAAACCAGTGGTGATTGATGGATTGCAGTAGAACAGTATTTTGCTGTGGCTTTCATAGTTTCTCCTCCAGCAGTTACAAGGTAGAAAAGTTTATTGTTATCAGGTAAACTAGAAAAAGTTGGACAGTTTCTGCAAACTTTACTGTACAGTTCTGCTCTTTCTGTTTGATATCTAGGACATTTTACTAGAAAGTGAAATTCATCGTCAAAAGTCGTGCAAAATGTGCATATTGTGTTACCGGAATCTGGCTTAGATTTCTAGATCCGGACTCAATGGCCAATTTATGACTGCTTGTTGTTAACCCTGTTAATGCTTTTCGATGATCAGCATTTTGCACCATTGTGAGGTGTTTTTCTTTTAACCTTTGAATAGGTCCTTAATTTCAGAATACGACCACTATGGCTCATTTATAAATATGAGCCACGCGGAGCTATAAGAAATTCAGGGCACGTGGTAAGGAAGGCACACGCGTGGAAAGTAATAGAGATATCAAGCTTAAGGACATCCTCACGGTCTGCTTATGTAGCCGATGCTGATATATTGTAGAATTCTATGTGCTGTACGAACTAGTAGCTGTTGTAATTAGGACTACCACAAAAAAAAAAAAAAAAATATATCAACGGTTTTCATCCCAGCATCATCACTATACGGTATCATATCAGTTAATGATGAGGACACCGTTCTCCAATTTGCTAAGGATTAATCTAGTTTAAAAACCTAGGTGAGCTATTCAAGAGTCAATGACTATTATTATAATACAGTAGTTATAGGGGATGCCAATTGTAGATGACATCACTATGTATCTCTGTGCAAAAAAACTGACAGCTCAACGTTGAATTCATGGTCTCAAAGATGTATTTTCAGCGTTTTTCTGTGTGTCTTGCAGGCAACCGCAGAAACGATGGAACAGAGTCTGCCAAATGGTTTAGTAATGGGGCATGCATATAGCATCAATAAAATTTTACAGGTATTACTAGAACCTGTCATCTTTTTCTGCACAAAGGTGTTCATTGTTTTCTTGAAATGTAACAATGAGAGAACATCGGAAGACACTGTCTGAACCGGAGTTTGCAACTGGATGGTTAAACGCTAAATTGAGCAAAGCTTAAAGGATCAGAGTCAAAATGCACTGGGCAGCTCTCTGAAACTCAACCAAAGAAAAAGATTGTCCTCTCAAGCTTAAGTTCAAAATGTTTTATGAATGAATCAGAATGTTTTTATATTTAAGTGTGCTGTTGATATATCGATGCCATGTTTTTCAAACACTTTTTACAGTTTTTTTAACTCTCTAGCCACGATTAATACATTCATTCACGGTTAAGGTAAATTGTTGTGTTTGATGGCACATGTACTGAAATGTGATATTTTGATATATTCAGCATCTCTGTAGAAACTCTCGCCTAAGCAAACACGGACTTCACTTAGAACGTTTGAAAACCACATAATCGCTTCTGATGATATAAATTTGGAAGAAAGTATCAATTTTGTAAATATATGTTGTGAAAAAACCATATCTTGTATTGCCTTTTTGTGATTTTGCAGCTGCATACAGGCCTAGAAACAGTAAACTTGATGCGATTACGTAATCCATGGGGACAAAAGGAATGGAATGGTGCTTGGAGTGATGGGTAATGTACACACACACACACATACACACACACACACACACATACACACATGGATTTCAGAGCCTAAGTAGTGTGGACATGGGGTCTTTGAGCCACGTTGCACTCGATGACCCCCAAATCTTGGAAGCTGATTGGTCGAGAAAGGTCACGTGAGCACAGAGTGGGAAATGCAGACAGTTTCGAGAAAAAAAATGCAACTACTATTTTCCTTATCACGATGCAGGCTTTCCACAGCGAGATTTAACACTGGAGTGCGAATCAAAACTGAGGTGCTGCGACCCAGCTCCCAGGGCAGCAGATGAGGCCCCCAAAAGGCTTTTTTTCCTTGAAATATCTGTATACAATGCCACAGCTACGGATATATGCTTAATCTCGAGTTTTTCATTTATCATTTATCTAGATAATTATGTAAGTGAAAAATACGATAAATTTATGTCGATCTGTATGGGATTCGAACCAACTACCTTCGGCACACTCACCTAGCCAAATGTAAAGTCGAACACGCTGACCTCTAGGCCATCGGGGCAACTAAGTCATTATATAAAATTAAAGATAAAATGCTACATTGTATTAATTCCATGTATATAGTTGCAGATTGTTAATTGTCTAATCCTGTTACCTGGATTAGGGTTTGATGGGGTAAAATGCATGTGTTACCACATATTTAAATGTTAGACCTCTAGGGTACAGTTTTAACTGTAAACTGATAATGTATCTTGCTTTACTTAATTGTGGTATTTTTTGTTAACGTCATATGACAACATTGTCCGTACTGACTTCAATGGTGATATTTCTGCAGCAACCGCAATTTGATGCTTCTGTTTTTGGTCTACCAGCTGCTCTAATAGGGCTATCCATGCCAGGCTGTTCTTCCCTTCTCTTGAAAGGTTGTCTGTTCCTTCCGACACTCAGGTTTGCCAACACTTTGTTTCATCTGTTGCTGTTGGCTGGTATTTCCAACTGGCTTGCCAACATCTTGCTTTTTTCGCTTTTGGGTGTTCTTTTCTATCAGACAGTCTGGTACACTGACATCTTGTCGTTTTTCCTGTCTATATTGGCAAAATGCATACATCCTGCAGAAAAATGCAATACCTAAAGAAAGCACTGGTTTGTGGTTATTGCCTTTCTCAGGATCCATGCAAAATCAGCCTTCATCATGTCATGTTGCAGTCAACCTTCATTTTCAGCCATGTGCTCTCTCTTGTTGGCAGTGGGGTTGGAATCACCATCTGATGGTGCGGCCTTGGCAAGATTTAGAAAGACGTCTGCTACAAAATATTGTTAAAATTCTTCTTCAATGCAGATACCCTGTGTTGCGGTTGGATCTGGCATAATTTGTTCACAAACCATTTGTGGAAGTCAATATAGCCGACTTGGTTTTGTGCCAATTGATGTATGGCCAGAAATGTAATATCACAGAGGTCATGATGCAAAGTTTCCAGGCTGTTTTGCCCCCAAAGTCCTGTATAAACTGTTTGTCTACATCCACAATCTTTTGCACAACTGCTGCAGATATATGCGGAGCTGTATCTTTTCCTTTGGTTGGCTTATAAACCTTAATGGAGCCATCAGACTCTTTTTCCAAGTGCAAAAAACAATGTTGTTAATCATTGTGCATTTAATAGTATTTGCTCCACTACCACTGAGGTAAGATTGAAACTTGACAAGGAAAATGTGTTTTCGTAAAGAGTGATCCATGACGTCATATGATATGAATAACTACATTGTTAATGATCATGCCTGCATAATGTTTACCATTAATCTGGTCACTGTTGCGATATGGTTTTTATTGTCGTATTTTACACTTAAGTCTGGGGCTATTTCATAGCCTGCAAAAACCTTTACATATTGATTCACCAATTCATCACAGTATTCAGGATCCTCTGGATAGAGGAATTTGCTGTTGATATCTGCCATGCTTTTCCCATGCAACATTGCAATAAATAAAGTACACAGTGCTGACTGCATGTTATGTTATACCAAATTTGAACTTTGTCTTGATTCCAAATATAGTCATGTGGTCATGGTAACACAAACTTTTTTATGTTTTCTTCAAAAAGTACCATTTCAAGAGGGTCGTAGTACTGTGCACATTGATGCTGCCTTATTTATGACATAGAACTTCCCATACGGATGTGATCTGGGAAGCTTGTCACCAGTAACCACCCCCAGTACATGGAGATCTTGTTGCCAGCTCTTGTTTGCCCAAAATGTCTGTGACAGCGTGGAAGTCCATGTTAGAAGGCAGTGAATATATTTCTTGTTTTGTTGATCTTGATCACATTGTCATATTCTATCATGCATACTGCTGACCTCAGAGCACTGGCCAATGTCACATCCAAATCTTCACTTCTCTTTTTCACCAGCTGATATTGATCTGAGTCACAGGAGAGGTCTGGTGTCAAATCAAAGGCAAAGAGAGCATAACCGGTTGCAAATGTTGCTGATGTGATGTCTTTACCAAATCTTCCTTTAGCTTTGCAGTGCCTGAGGACAGGCTGAGGAATTCTCTGGTGTAGATGGGGCCAGTTGGGTCTGAATGGTTCCAGTGTGTCTCCACCAAATTCAAGTGACAGATTTGCTGAATCATGGTGTTTAAAATGAAATGGAGTCTTTCTGAGTGAACCACCACAGACATCATTATCCACAAATCCAATTATGATCTTATGTGGAAACTTTTATTCAAGAACATCTTGCACATGTTCAGATGTGATGTTACTAGGCAACGCATGTCTTTGACCAATTTTTTTCTGCCCATGTCCTAGTAGCTTTACACTATATTTTGGCATATGCCTGTCTTGTTTTTGTTGCGTCATCTCTTTTTGGGTTGTTGAAGTGGGGGCCTCCCCTACAGAGGGGATTTTTATGGCCTTCTTCCTAATTGCACAATAAAAGATTTCAAAACTGTATATACATATGTATATATTTGATATTGTCTGTATATGTTGCTTTGTGTGTGCGATAGAATATATATATATATATATATATATATATATATATATATATATATATATATGTATGTATATATAAAACCAAGTTGCATTATCCAATATTTAGGTGTATATGTGGTGGGTCTCTTACATGTTCGAACAAATTGTAAGCCATACTCCGCATCAACGCGTGGTATCGTCCACCACTCCACCTCTTAATTTGGCATATATATATATTAGTCCATGAGCTGAGGGCCCAATTTTGACCAATTGGTACCATCTGAGGGCACCAAACTTAACAATGCTTTTTTGATTGGTGTATGTCTCAGGAACTCAAAACAGCATGATGGACTTTTCTGCGGCACAGCTTTTTGTCAGTATACGCAATTTAATAGATGTATGTCATTTTGCATAAAAGATGATAAAAATTCTGCATAGTGATTCGTTTGATGAGTATACATGTCACAAGGCAAAAGGTAGCAAGATTTGAATCACAGTTTTTTAATTGAAATGGAAACTTGAGGAAATAGAGGTGCTAATCAATTTTAATAAATGTGCAAAGACTGCTAATCATTGCTAATCAATATAGATTTATAATAGTAAAAGTGCTAAAAATTGTAGAATAAGGTAACTTGAACAGGTCAATAAATGCCTCATCCAAACAACTGCTAATCAACGTTGAGGAACTTTCATACACTGCTAAACAATACTAATCAATATTTATTCATGGTAAGGAAAGTGTCAATCAATAAGATAGTCTCTGTTAAAAATATAAACTTATCAACCAAACAATAGACACAAGAACAAGTAAAGTTGCTTAAAAAGGGATTGAAATTCACACCAACTCCAAGAAAAGACGCAGAAGAAAAAGTGTGTGATATTTTAAAATTTTGTCGTACATTACATCTGAAATTTTTTTTCCACAATACAGATAAGGAATGGGATGAATCACTGGTCAAAGGAATAAGTTCTTTCACCCCTCCTAAAAGTCAAAATGAGATATTAGAAAAATGTATTGACAGACAAAAACAAATTGCGCACTCTCTCCACAAAGTACCTTCACCCACCAACAAAAACTATTTAACTAAAGAGGAGCTACAAGCTATGAATGAATTGCAAACTGACAATTGTATCATAATCAAGGAAGCAGACAAGGGTGGAGCAGTTGTCATTATGGACACCAATTATTATGCTAAAAAGATAAAATCATTACTTAATGATGAAGAATTTTATGAGCGATGCGAACCAGACAGAGAAAATAAAGTGAGTTATAAATTAAGAAAATCTATTGACAAATATCGTTACATCTTTACAACGAAATAAAAAAAATTATCTGGATGGTTTGCAGTTAAGAACAAGTAATTAATAGGGCTTACCGAAAGTTCATAAGTCTGATATTATCAAAAAAGATATAAATGAACAAGATGATATGTATGCACATATTATTTGACCTACAGATTTAAAATTCCGACCAATCGCCGCAGGACCTGTATGCAATACGAGTAGGCTTAGTGAACTCATAAACAACATTTTAAAACGGTACAGTATCGATTTCATCAATAAAATATCACGAGAGCAAGTCAAGGATCGGTATTTAGTCAGTTTTGATGTGTTATTTACATAGTAACATACCTCCTGAGTTTGGAAAGCGTGCGATTGAATACTGGCTGAACAAATATCCTGACACAAAAAATCAACTTTTCACAAGAGAACTTATTGTGGAAGGTCTTTGACTAATATTAGAAATTAATATGTTTAGATTTGATGGAGAACAATACACACAGAAAAAAGGGTGAATGAATGAATCTTTATTGACTGCGCTGTTACATAAAATACAGCAATATGTCAAATATACAACATGTACACATGTAGAGTATGAAAGAAAAAAAAAAAAGAAGAAGAAAATCACATTAAAACATGCACACAATCAAAAGAAAAATGTAACAAAAAACAGTACAGACACGTACAGCACAGTACAGTACAATAGATACAAAAGATTTACATAAATCACTAATCACCTGAAATGAAAATAGAGTGCAGTCATCAAATTGGCACGGTGTTACATGATTACAGTGGTTTCTCTCTTAGGGAAATGGCTTTGTCCATGAAATTTTCAAATAGGTATACAAGTTCTGTGTCATGCAGTACCAAAATAAATTTAAACATACTCTGAACATCATAAGCATCCGAATTACAAAATATTTCGCGTACACTCTTAAGCAGATTTTCTCTTGGATTTTGAAATTTAGTGCATGTCATAACAAAATGAAATTCATTATCAAGTTCTTGGCAAGTGTCACAAACTCTCTGGCTAACAGGAACTTTGGTAGGACGCTTATGTCTTCCTGTTTCGATATGTAAATTATGTGCACTGATGCGTAATTTAGTTATATTACTCCTTGTTTCGAAATTTTTTACAACATCTAAATAATGTTCAAATTTAAGTTCTGTCTTAAAAGATGTATACGTTCTCAATTTAGATTCGTTATTTTGATTCAACATTTCATTTTTCCACTGATTTCGGAATTTGTTTTCTGTTTTATTACGGAAAAGATTAGAAGGAAATTCTTGAAAAAAATCATCTTGGTTATCCCAAAGTTCCTGCAGCCCGAGCAAATTAAATGTATCTTTTACAGAATTCAACCAGGTTGATTGACTTGCTTGAGATAAGTCAACATTACATTTGTATGCGTTAAATAATAATGAATTTTGCTCCATATTGACGATTCTAAACCAGTTTTTACAGACAGAAGATAATATTCTGAGTGACAAAGGGGTCTTTCCTAGTTCTCCGAATACTGCAATATTGCATGCTTTACTATGTACCCCGAGACAATATTTAAGAAACTTTGTATAGAATTTTTCGAGCTCAATTTTAAAATAACCAGAAATATTATCTTGTACAAGGATTTTTGACGGAATTACAGTATAAGCGCCCCATATATCGGACGCATATAGTAAAATTGGCTGTATAACTTTTTCGAATAGAGATAAGTATAGTTTTATATTCGTATCTCGTAGTAAAAATATCCTCTTTATTCTTGCCAAAGCTTTATTTGCTTTATCACATAATAATTTTATTGCACCATCAAAGGAACCAGTTAAAGACATTTGAATTCCAAGATAAAGATAAGTCTTGACAATGTCTAGTTTAATACCATCAAAAAAGAAATTTCTATTAATTAATTTGCCCGTTTTGTTAAAAATCATGACTTTAGTCTGTTTAATGTTGATATTCATTTTCCAATTTTTGCAATAATCACTCAAAATATTTAGACAATTTTGTAGTCCTGATTCGGTTTCAGATATCAGTATTAAATCATCAGCATAAAGAAGACAATTGAATATTTTCTCGTTTAAAAATACTGGATCACACGATTCATTAAATTGGGTTGGTAAATCATTGATAAAGATGTTGAATAAAGTAGGGCTGATCACACATCCTTGTTTTACCCCTCTTTGGTTCATTATATTGTCCGATAAACCGTTAGAAAATTTTATTTGTAAACTTGAATCATAGTACATATCTTGAATTACTCTAAACATATAACCACTAATACCATTTTTCGCTAATTTGTAAAGTAGTCCATCATGCCAAACAGTATCGAAAGCTTTCTGAAAGTCTACGAAACATACAAAAAGAAATTTGTTTTTTCCTAATAATTTTGTGTATTTATCAATAAGAGTTCTCAATACAAAAATGTGATCACTAGTTCTACATTCAGAAGTGAATCCTATTTGAAGTTCTGTCTGTATACTATTTTCTTTTAGATATTTCTGCAGGCGGTTATTTATGATGGTGCAAAAAAGTTTAGAGACACAACTGCTGAGACAAATACCCCTATACATATTTGGGTCTCGTGTAGATCCACCTTTATGTACAAGCACCATTAGACTTTTCTTCCAAGACATTGGGAAAAATCCCGAAGTAAATATCGAATTAAACATTTTAAGCAATATCTCAGACAGAATCGTTTTACTATTTTTTAACATCTCGTTTATTATACCATCCTTGCCCGGTGATTTTTTGTTCTTCAATTTTTTCAAAGCAATGATTATTTCTATTTCTTTAATTTTGAAATCTAATGTTGTGAATGGCATTTGTGAAGTTTTCAGATTATTCAGTAATGATGTTACTTCCTGTTCCTTCGGAGATTTTTCTAATACAGTATTTCGTGACATGATATTCGAGAAATGGCGAAACCATTGTGTTGGGTCTATATTTTCGCTAACATCTCTTTTCTTTGTAATTGTATCTTCAAGTTCTTTAATCAGGTCCCAATAGGTATTTGGGTCTCTTTCCCAAATATTATTTAGTGAATGCATTATATTATTCCTAAATTCCCTTTCTTTATTTTTAGATACTATTTTAAATTTTTTTCTTGTGGCATAATAGGTCTGCCTTAGAGGATAGTTAGATGGTTCCTTGGATAATTTTTTCGCCATTCCTTTGATATTCCTGTATAGATTATAACACTCTCTGTCTGCATATTTCGGTAGTTTTTTACGTTTTCTCTTTTTTGTACTTCTCATTTTCAATGATAGGGTGTGCGATGGGAACTAAATGTGCACCAACTTATGCAACGCTTAGTCTGGGATATCTAGAAGTTTCATTATACGAAAAACTTAGACATGCATCGAAAATCCTTCGCTATGTTTTTTAAAAGGAACTGGAAACGTTATCCAGAAGACCGTTTTATAATGTGGACAAAGTCGCTGTCAGATTTACACGATTTTCACCAACTTTTAAGTCAGCTTGAACCAAGTATTCAATATGAAATGAAATATAGTCAATGTGAATTAAAATTTTTAGACTTGAAGGTTCTTGAAAATGATGGAATGATTTCATTGGATATATACTACAAGAATATAGATTCTCATCAGTATATGCCATTCAATTCATGTCACCCACGGCACACTAAGACAAATATCCCATATAATGAAGCAAGAAGGATCTGTACAATTGTAGAAAATACAAATAGAAAAGCAACGCGTCTGGATGAACTTGAAAATTCTCTAAAAGCCAGGGACGACCCAGATTCACTCATTTCAATGGGTTTTCAGCGAGCTTTAAGTGTAATTCAAGAATCATAAAGAAAGAACCGCAAAAATCACAAGGGGGACGACAAAAGCTGGTCATGATTACAAGTTACAATCCTAACAATCCAGTGATAATACCACAAGTACGTGAAAAAATTAAAATCTTGGAAATGGATCCCTCACTTGGAGAAATATTTAAAAATCTGAATTTTATTTCAAGCCAAAGACAGCTTCGTAATTTAAAACACATTCTTACGAGAGCAAACTTTGAATCAAGGGACAGTCAAGGCGGGAGCAAAAAATGTGGTCTTCCTTGTTGTAAGAATTGTATAAACATGATAGTTACTGACACAATTTCGCTGGACACAACAGGAAAGCTACCAAACTTTCAAATTAGAACAGAAATGGACTGTTTGGATAAACATTTGATTTATGCGATTGTCTGTAGAGGATGCAATGAGGTATATGTAGGATCTATAGGCAACGAACTAGGCAGGCGCATGACTGTACACAGACAGCAAACACGGGTGCCTGAGACACGGCAAATCCAGCTCAGTGAACATATTGATAGTTGTTCTAATCTTGTGCCTAACTTCTTTGTATGTCCCATATATCGGATGTAAAACGATTCTGACATAGAAAGAGAGCAAAACGAATTCATATTCCAACGTAAATAAAAGCCTAGACTGAATAGTGTGTAATAATTACTTACTAATTATTTATGGTAATCTGGGACAAATTATACCTATTTTCTTTATGAGACGTTAATTATTAATTGATATGGCAATGACGTCATGTAATAGGTTCAAATCAGTAACGAATAAATGAACATCATTATATGCTTCTATGCTATTAGATTTCATTATAACAACAGATAACGTCAAGATTATGCTGGACTGAAAATGATTTCAACATCTATGCGTATTGGAGCTTGACAATGCATTGAAATGCTGAAACCGGTCGCGTCTCAAACGCAAAAAATGCTTAGAGGCAAAGAGGACTGGTAAGAATAGAAATAAATGCCGTGGATAACTGTGCTTAAAATGGATTTTGTCTCCTTTCACATAATTTTTTATAACAAAAATCCTAAATGTAACTACCGACAAGTGTGTGACCTTCAGAGTAATGTCAAGGTCACCATAATTTAGTCATCGTGATGTAGTATATAATCACCTCCAAATAGTAAAATAAAGCAAAGTGTGATTATACATGCAAAGAATGTGACATTTTACCAGGATGTATATGTGCCTTACAATGGATGATCAATCTCCGCAGGCCTACCTGTTATATTCTCCACAAGGATGTGACCTTCAAAATAGGGTCAAGGACAAAAAAATCCAGGGATCAAAGGATTACCCAGAGGCATGCTTGCACAATTTTTCAAGAGATTTGGACAATGTATTCATGAGGTAGTAAGATTGCAGAAATGTAATACTTGATCTACAAGCTGGGCGCAGCACCCCCCCCCCCCGAAAAATCCAATCAATGTGGGTATAATAATGGCTTTTTTCTTACCCGTGTGGATTCTTTTAGTATTTATAGGTCGCATGAAGTTCATTGTGCCAGTTGTTAACTGGATACAAACATCATATGTATATTTCAAGTATAATTATAATGTAGTGGCCAATTATAACAAAACAGGATTCACCATATACAGCATTATTGGGCCGTTTGGGTATAAAATTTTAAAATTGTAATCACGGGCTCCAGCTGGGCTTCTGGAAAGTCCATCATACATTTTTGTTATACCCTAAGGTGTACCAACACAGGTATAAAGGTTTCGTTTGGTGCCCTCAGATGGTACCAATTTTCAGTCTGGCTCATGGACTATATATATATATATATATGCCTCTTAATTTGGCATCATTTGTCATAAACATGTTGTGTCGTGGTAAATTCATAGCGGTTGGATAATACACTCTTTACTGTGATTGTTTGCGCAGTCATCAATTCTTTTAACACAACATTACATTGATGATGTGGGCAGAGTACTGGTTTAAAGTATCAGGTTATTGCCATACTATTATGGAAGGCGATGGTAAATGTTTAAATGACAGTGTTAAAACGTTGTTTGTTCAGAAAAGATGATTAGTACAAACATGTGTATCTTTGAAACCCCATTACTTTCAGATCAAAAGAATGGTTGTCGCTTGACCCAGATCTGCGTGCTAAAATGGGCCTGACATTTGAAGAAGATGGCGAGTTCTGGTTAGTGTTCTATTGTCATTAACTTTAGGATATCGTATCAATTTAAGTTACAAAACATCGTGGATTTGAAACGAACGTCAGAGTCCGTTACTTATAAATCCACATCACCGAGACGAGCATACTTCAAACCTTGATTGGGCCTATCTTTTAAATAAACGACTCAAAAGAATTGTTCATAAACAGTGTTCCTGACAGATGGGGCGTATGAATGAAACACACTAATTAAATTGATGATTGAACGGAAATATGGTAACATGGTGCCTGGGATAATGATAGGAGACTGAAAGAAATTTAATAAAGTTGTGACAAGAATGATAAAAAATCAACAAAAACAAGTGCACCTTTGCGTATCTAACCTGGGAGAAAATGTTACCTTTGTTCTTATATGTGCTATGGAGACCGGTTCAAAGTACTACTATTTCAAGTTTTAATTTCGTTATGGTAACTAACACTACAAACAAACCGTGGTAGGCTAAATTAAGTTGTTTTTTTGAGGACCAAAGCACTGATGATATATTCAAAATAAAGTGCGTACTTTTCGTAGTTTGTACCATAGAAACTGGCAAAATAAACTTATTTTTAGGGTGTATTCTCAGGACAGAATTAGTGCAATCAAGTGTTGTTTGCAGGATGCGCTATGAAGATTGGCTAGACAACTTCCATCAGCTGCAAATGTGTCATATTCCTTCAGACAATATGATGAAGGTATTGTCAATTAACATTCTTTTTCTAATTTTAACACCACTCATGACAAAGTCTGTACTAAAAAAAACTGTCTGTTGTGGACACTTTTGGTTCCAAAAAGTGTCTATGAAAGACATGTGTCCACATTAGACAACTGCAACGTTTCTTGTAAAAACATCCGAGCACAATTTAACCTAAGGAGATAAACATACAGCATGATCGCAACATTTGCACATTTTGGCCAACGTTTTACACCATGTATTCACAGTAATAAGAAATGAAAAGACGATAAATATTAAGAAATGTTAACAGCAAAAGCACAACTTTGACAGAAGTGAGTGGCAAGAAGACATTGTACATTTATATTATTACCTTAGATTTTATGATGGCAACTATTTTCTTGATTGCCTTAGTCTTTGCTGTTTTTTTTTCAGCCTGCCTAGCTGATTTGTTTAGCATAAATAAAGAGCATAAATGTGCTGCAAGCCCCGGAAAATGAATCAATCAGCTTTGGACGATAGATAAACACAAACGGCATTGTCTAGGTATAATAAGAATGTTTTAAGCCAGTTCAAAAAAGATGAAAAGACTGTAATCATAACTTTTTTGGTGTGTTTGTTGTAAATATCAAAAGATTGTTTGTGCATTCTGTACCAAGAAAAGCGTCCATAATGTACAATCGGGACGTGTTTACTGGTGACAGGTACCACGAATCTGAAAATAACATAAATTTGTAACCTGGACAAAACTGCCCATGCCAGGGAAGCATGCACAATATCGAAGTATCCTCAAGGACAAGTGAAATTCATTATTGCGTTGACTTTACATTTAGTGCTCATACGGCCACTCTATGTAAGGACGTCGCAAAATATCAAGGAATGCAACATTTATATACCGGACACATCGTAAGACCACAAAATGTAAGGCCAATGCAAATTGGTATAAGGCCAGCTGATACTGACCCAATGAATAGTAGCTTAAGGTCTCTCTAGAAGCCTTAGTGGAAACTTATATCCCCTCAAAGAAGTTAAAGGGATATAGTATGCAGAGTTTTATTTTATGTTTGAGCGTGAATTATCATTTTCCAGAGTGAAATTCAAAAGTAGTAATTCACTGTAGACCACATGGTCTAAATATTGTTGCAGTTAGTAGTGAGGCGCCTACATCAATGACGTGATGCATTGACATTAAGAAGATATTCAAATGAGCGCTAGCGATGTTTGATTATGCGTCACGTGTGACGTACAATAACTGTGACAAACGTAAATGAACACGGCACACCAGGTCGGCATTGAAAGTAGGCATAGGGCATATTTTTTGCGATAAATACCAAATTAAACATAGAATGAACAAAATATCACATGGCTCTTCACCAACAACAAGGCCCCGTGAGAGAAAAAAATAGGAAGTCACTCTCAGTCGTGTAAAATTTTCTATTTCACCATATTCGTCCATCCATCGGTAGACAAAATCTTGCCTGGACCGTAATTACTTTATAAATGCGCAGATCTGCTTCAAATGTTGCAAGCTTCCTTCTAACCATTAAAGAATGTGTCATAAAGCTACAGGTTTTTTCAACAGTTATTTTTTTTTGGTTAAATATATGAACAAATCGGCCTGTAAATCATAAATTTTATAAATGCATCGATCCGTTTTGAGTTATGTATGATTGTTGGCCGTCACTACAGGCTGTGTCATGTAATTTTTATATTTTGGGTGTGGTTATTTTGAGATTTTTCATATTTTTATTGGGAATTTGAAGAAAAGTAACCTCGTTGGGCTAAGAGTTTTGTCCCGGCATGGATTTCTTTATAAACTATTTCAAAGCCAACTACGACTGAAGTCGACCTACTCGAGACGAGCTACTCTTAATTATGAAATGGATGCTAGAATCATATTTCTTGTGAAAAGACCTTTCATTCCAGTACCAGCGTGCCTCTTGTTCCAGAGAATATAACGATATGGGTCAACAGCTTCCATTGGCGGGCTAGTAAATCCGGTGTGCGCAGAACAAAGCTGTTGAAACTTGTTACAAAAAGGATTAATTCAAACCTTTCATGATTATTGCTTATAACTTAAGAATATGGTCTGAACCAACAAGATGCTCTGTCTTGAAATCGCTGAAATCATCAGTTTGCCAGATGGACATGGGAAGACTGTCCTAGGTTTGCGGACCATTAAGGGAAAGAGAGGGGATAACAAGATCACAGGACAAGCTACCTCTAGTGTTTAAGCGGTGGATTGTACCCCTCATCATTAATTTGATTTGAAAGTAATTTGGTGCCATTCCGTTTAAAGCTTTGTATGTTAGTGTTAAGGTATTAACCTCCCAATGATCAGCTGATTCAGCCCAACCTTAACTTTAAATTTATGCTGTGACTTCAAGGCTTTAATAGAAATCGGCGGTGATAACATAAAGCCTTCACCATTACACTTTCCGTCTGCTCTATATTTTGTGGCGACAGATTTAACATTTTGCCTTTCTTTACATTAACATTCAATGTAAACTATATTGCTTGTGTCGACGTTGCAATCGCTGGTTCTGCTACTGTTTTTTTTAATGTTAAACATGATAAAGGAGCTGCGTCTGATGCTAAGAACAGGAGGTTTTATATACCCTGGTCTTTCAGTGAACCCTTACAGTCTGTGCAGGTAGATAAATAAGAAAGTGTCAAATGGATGACACAATACGATGCCAAATATAGAATGACATATGTAAGGCCGAAATGTATATTATTGAATTACATATACAGGATAGGGACGAATGGAAATATGTCAGTTTCTCGGGGGCATGGGTAAAAGGAGTCAGTGCAGGTGGGTGCGGCAACCCGCCGAACCAAGGTAAGATAACCTTTTCTGACTATGGACACACACACACACACACACACACACACACACACACACACACACACACACACACACACACACACACACACACACACACACACACAATCAATTGTGGGCCTATCACGCCGTAAAAAATAGCTTATGTGCAAAAAGTGTATGCAATGTACATGATGAGCGTGGACATTACAAGGAATGAAGAAAAAGACCGGCGGAAGCAACGAAGTATGGAAATTCCCTTAGTGGGGATATAACTTTTTCTGGCGTTATCTAAGGCTCATTATGTAGAAGGCAATCATCCAAGTATACTTTTCGTGGCCATTAAAGAGTGCCGACTTGGGGATCCAGTTGCCACATTATAAAATTTGGTGCTTTTATGGTTTGATTGATGGCAAGTTCCTTCTAACTGTGGAATGATCTCGCCGTATTCTCGTTCATTGGCCATTTGTTTTTTAATGCACGATAAAGTGTGATATTACGTCCGATTGTCGTATCAGGCCATGATGATACCTTGTGAGCAACATCCCTCAGCCCGCTAGTCGCACTGTATGTAACGGTGCTGCGCATTGTACAGTAATGTTTAAAAAATCCAATAAGGTTGCGGTCAAAAGCAACAGTTTGCTAAAACTTTTATTCTGTAAAAAAATCAAATGTATCCAAATTATACTTGAAGCAAGATGAAAAAATTGGAGCAATATTTGTGTAAGTAAATTCCAGGTAATTGTCTAGAGATTTTTGGGCTACCCTGTGAAATTTCCTGTTTCAGATATGTACTGGTTAAATCCGCAGTACAGAATAACGCTGAGAGACATGGATGACGGAGAAGAAGATGGAAAATGCACGTTGGTGGTATCACTCATGCAAAAATATAGTCGTCTCTTGCGTACGCTGATGAAAAGGCAGAATGCAAACATTCCGATAGGATTTGATATCTACAAGGTAAGCTTTAAGGTAACATTCCAGTGGCCAAATTCTCCCAATTTCTTGTATATGCTGCTGTAGTATTTAAATCTGTTATTTTCTCCATTCAATGTTAACTTTCAGCGTTTCTTGCCGGATGAAGGACTCCCTGAGACAAAACTGTCAATTCTCTTACACATTTTGTCTGATAAGAATTCAAAACAGTCTTTGTAGCTTTTAAAAATCTTCAGATACTTATGTACATAACTTGTGATCAAGGCGGCCATCATTGCCACGCTGAACGTGAATTTGCGTGTATACGCTGTTAATAATTTTTTTTGCACATTTCATAATTTTTGTTTTTCTGTCAATCACCTAGTTGGAAGAATCAAAATACATGGGCAGTGTCTTTGGCCTTTGTTCCTTTAATGCTGGCTTGTGGTACTGTAACCATGTTGAGAACAGACCACTGAAAACAACTCAACAAAACCAGAAAAAAACGAGAAACAGAAGATCGGATTGATTTTCCGAGGTAAAAAAAATTGAATGTGTGTTTTCTGCAAAGGTAAATCGAGAAGAGGCGGAACCGCTGAATGGAGAAAGTTTTCAGCGCTCCGCTCTGCAACTAGCGCGCAGGGTTGATCGTTACTCGTACTACAGGGAAGTCACGCATCACTACAGACTCGTACCTGGAAATTATGTCGTAATTCCGTCTGTATTTCAACCAAACGCTACTGGTGAATTTTTACTTCGATTAGCCACCCACAAACCTGCAGAATCTATGTAAGTTAGTTATTAACTACTTTGGCCGTATTTATAAAGATAAGGAAATCAGAATGCAAATACTGGAAATGGCGTATACCGTATGGAAATGTACTACATCTGCAATTCAACAAAGCATATGATGCAAAAGATTAAATTATGACACGCCTCTTTGCATTTAATGTTTAATTTAACAATTTATATTCACCCCATAAAAATGAAAATTTACTGCATTATTTGCATTTTATGTTAGATCTTGTCTTCTAGCAGCTGTGTTGGAATTGTTCAGGTGGAATTTGTATTTAAAAATAAACTGACGCTTTTCAGAGATTTGGACACACCCACTGGGCTTATAGCGGTAAGTCTTGCACCATATATATATATATATATATATATATATATATATATATATATATATATATATATATATATATATATATATATATATATATATATATATATATATAATGTTAATATACAAACATTGATGAACATACATACATACTCATTTGACATGCTAAAAAGGGATTGTGCATTTTTAGTCATGTTCAACACTGAACACTTGTTTCTCACGTGAGCTTTTATTTCAAACTTAGTATGTACTGTCATTTTGTGAATCAACATTTAACAAATCCAATAAGTGCGTTACAAATCTTTGAGGAGGGATAACGCTGTGGTTACTGGTACAGACAGTAGCTAAGCGAATACAAAAAGACTATAAAGACGAATCGCGCGCCCACTATACAGTTTGGTTTGTTACAGAATAATGTCATCCGATTTATCCTGTACACACTTAATCACCTTTTTCCCAATTAAAATAGATAAACATCGTGCAAAGTTGGTTATAATATATTAACATGTTGTCCATTCATTAGAAACCAAAATCAAAGAAAGATGTCATCAAAGAATTGTTTTCGAGGCACGCCGGGGCTGATGGCTATATCGATGCGATGGAATTGAAGTATTTTCTCAGTGACGCTTTTGTGAAAGGTAAGCTCTGTTGAGGGCCAGTTTGATAAAGTGGCTTCAAACGATTGAATAGATGTTTTGATACGAAATGCTTCCCATCTTTCTTACAATGGCTTTTTACATCAAGGTATTCAGTCTAATTAATGGAACAGAGTATCACGCGTGTTCTTGCCTATGGCGTTTTGATTAGAGAAACGTTCATTGCTTCAAATGGCCTTTTTCCATATGGCGGGTAACTGACTTCACAACATAATGCGGTCAGTCTTAATGTAGATTTAATTTCAAGGGTGGGAGAACCTATTTGGACTGGTGTTTACCTTCACCGGCTAACAACTCTTTCAGAGGAAGCTACGATTTCCTGTGGGTCAGTTCTTCGATTTCAATTTTGTAGTGGCGGTGCAGTGATTTTTTTGCAGTCCAACTGCTCACAAAATCATTGTGATCACATGAACATCAGCCAGACTATTTTATAAATTGGTGCTTCAAAGTTTGATCTTTATCCAAGGAGGCATGTATTAAAATTATATACATGCTCAACGCACACCATCTTGTCAAATTGAACAAAATTAGTAATCTTAACCCTGTCATAGTTTAAAATTATTAATATATATGCCTGTGTGTCTCATTATACATATATATATATATATTTCCAAATACAACAATATTCCCTTTTGATATTCTGTGCTTTAGTGTGTTTATTTTAAATTATACCCAATATGCATATGTTGACAGTCTCTCTTTAAAAAGGTCCATAAATTTAGAGATTAGATACCTTTTTGAAAAATGAAAAACACTCCTTTCCGTATTTGTTATTGCAGAACTGTCAATTAATCACCAATTTGAATTGGAAGCCTGTCGCAGTCTCTTAGCAATGATGGATGTATCCTTTACAATTTATGTCACCTTTATCTTAACCTGCCTTCATCTTTGTATGTATTCGATCCACCATTATATCAGGGGCGTCTTTTTCACCTAACAGCCACAAGTGGCATATGGAATCATATAATGCTGAAAGTATTCATACAATATATCCCTTCAGAGAACTGGAATTATTGTTACAAATCACTGATGATCAACACATTCATAATCGAAACTTTTAGCGTATGATAGGTGCTATCCAAAAATTTGATTTGATGTGAATACCGATTGCACAATATCAAGATTTTCATATAGCGGTCATCAAGACAACCTTGTACGCGTCAGTCTCAAAGACAGACCCACAACTAAAATTCACATTGAAGATAACTTTGTCTCTTAATTTCATGGGAACTGGTAAATGCACTCATTGGTATGACTGTTTAAACTGATGTTTACCTTGAAAGATACACCATCGTTAAAAATCCAACCAAACACGCCTTATTCGACACCGTTGCTCAAATGCCAATGAAAGTAATTACAAGAATCTTGCCCCAACAGAAAGCATAACCTCACATTGTCATTTTGCAATGTTGGAATGATTTTCTTTTGTTTACAAAATACCTTTAAAAGGTTTTACATGAACAAAATTCATGAGGAAATTCAGTGCAAGCATTCACAGCAAAGCTATCACAGTATGCCTGCGCACGTAATATTTTTTCAGCCTACATTAAATGAAACGTTGATTGGGCCATCTTGTTTCAATGAACTGGACACAGAGAAAGGGTAATTTCTTTTTACTTTGTCAGACTGGTTCAAATTTGGAGCCATCAAATTGGTACAATTATGGTTTAGGAACGTTTTTGCAACTCAGTGGCTCCGTAGGTACAAATAATTGATAATGCCATAACGTTAATAATATCCTGGATAAAGTTAGGCCAAATGCAGTTGTCAAAATATCGCAGAGAGCGGAACCGTTTGGTCAGAAAGGTACAGTACACCGAAGAGAGCTTTATTTAACCTTTGGAAAACCAGTTGAGGAAAATGATTCAGCTGCCATTTTAGTGTAGATAATGATATATTTACAAATAAATGGTATGTGATGAATTTGGTACGAATTTTCAGTGATATGCAACGACGGGTAAAGTACATGTTACGTTTGGATACAACGGCACATTATGTGACCGGCTTTTAAAAACACACATACTTTGTGTTCAATAGCTGGATATTTTAAAAAAATGAACTGATGAGCAGACAGAAAAAACGTAGGCAACACACTGCAAATAGACGAGATATCACTGTCAGTTCAATATAGATGGGCAGAGTTCGGAGAGACCTGATATGGTGTTATACGTTTGGAACAAGATTAATTTGCAATGATGAATGCGTTCCTGTGTAAAAAAAAAGAAGGTCGTTTAAAATAAAAGATCTAACAAGCACCTTTAAAATTGTTGATAAAATTCGATGAAAATGCTTTGTTACACTGATCGTTTAATAATAATAGTTTATATAGCTTAAAAGAACTTAGTGTATGGAAAAATACAGTGTATCTTGCCTCGTATTTCATTACTGAATGTTTTTCCCTGACCTTTCGAGACTGACAAATCCGGATACTTGGACTACGCAGAGACGCGCAAAATGTGGACGGAGTTGAGAACCTGGCAGGTAATTGCATGTACTTGTGAATCAGACCTATAAAAGTTTTCTGCTAACTGGTATAATATATGTATAGTCTATATTGCCATCGTTATTCAGATATACGTATAAAAATCCATATGGTACAGAACTTAATATACGTGACAAGACATCTCACAAGGGTATAACACACAGGATATCATGCAGAACTTCACATTAACAATTGGCGTCATAGTAAAGACAATGTGTCACCTGAATGTGATATATATATATATATATATATATATATATATATATATATATATATATATATATATATATATATATATATATATATATATATACACACATTTACTCTGTAAGCTAAACATTTAACATATCAGCATGACGTTTTTGTATAATATGCAAAACATTGAGCATATAAGCATGAAATACGTACGCACACACATGGGGACAACTTCTATATTGTCAAACTCACCTGACGTCAACCTGTACCGATATAGATTTTTCTCGCTGCCATTTCATTTTTTTTCAATTCGAAGCACTTTCTAATTAAATTCCCGTCTCCACACGTGTACTTGGAAATATGACTCCGTAATCCAAAACATCAAGCAGACGTGTTCCAGTAGGTCATACATGGTCAAGTACTTAGTAATAGTCCCTGTGGCACAATATGACATACAGAAGGAAATTTCGGCTTCCATTGTATGCCATCCCAAAGTGCTTTACACACCTGCATTCAGTTATATGAACGTATGGATTCAAATAACACGTAACATTCAATTTTGTATCCCATACATTGGCACAACGGAGAAACCTGGCATTTTGGTTTAGCTCTTTTCATCGCCGGACTTTAAACCAACCGATTGTCACTGCCCTCCCTTGATGCTTTATTAATCTCGGCTTTTCGAAAATATTGATAAATCCTTTCCCACGTAATCGATCAAAAGCACCTGGATGTAAAATGACGTCTTTTTCAATATTTTTACCTGAATTCCATCTTCACATATTTTCTTAGCTAGGAAATATGGATAAGATCTATTATAAAGGCTTGCCTCAGGTCAACAGCTTGCTTTAGTGCGGATTAGGCGCAATGCGCCCGCACTTTCCAAGGAAGCTGTAGACTCTTTTGTATTCTGACGGTGTTGTGGTTAAGCTGTTCAATGCAGGCATATGGTTCTAAACGTGATAAAGAGATAAAAAGTTCAAAGAATCAAGGTACAACCATTAGTTGAAAGATAAACTGAAACCCTTCAAAGAACCAGATTGCTGTTAAGTAGGTAATCCTTTTTTAATCAAATAGACAACATATGTACAGAAAAAACGACTGCGCAGTACATGTTATCTTTGATTGTTATAAGCAAGACAAATATGTTCAAGGATTGTGCACACAATAAATGAATGATATTGGAGACATGAAATAAAAAATGAGGAAAGGATCAGCTGTACCCCCAAATTATACAATTTTATCCACAACTCCCCAACAATTTTAACAGGTTTCTGTCCAAAATCATACTTCATAAACTAGGCAAGTATTGACTTGCCAGAAATGTTATCACATTCGATATCAGGCAACGTTTTGAAAAGAAGCATGTTTAGTTATTCTGAGAAAATCCCCCGAGAGCAAGACGGTTTTTGCGCATACAAGAAACAACGTTCCTTTGATTGAAATTATTAATGCAAACACACAAAAAGCAAAATGGTTTTAGAAGAGGAATGGCCCACTTGTGATTAACCTAGTTTTATCTTTTGAGATATGATTGTTAATTTGGAATTCATCGTAAATGTACGGACATTGAAATAACCCGTCACTTTTTGCACATATTTGATATGGATTTGTGTGGTAACGAAACAGTTTCACGAATGTGTCTGTATTTGTTTTTATTTATGACGTTTTATGTACAAATTTTAGTGAAGCCTCCCTAGCCAAACACTTTCCAAAGCTGAATACCTCTGCAAGTTGCACGCTTTACTGGATCCCAATTGTCTTTCTGAAAATTAAAAGCCCAAAGTCTCCTTGAGCTAAACTTTTTTCTCCACTCCCATGTGTGTTCAGATTAGGGGGTTCGGATGTACTTAGAATCTGGGCTGGTCATGTCAGGAATTGTAATCGTCTTTGTCAACATCACATTTGTACTCATAAAATTATAAAGAGTCATTCCAATATCTTTAAGGTCAAGTCAAATTTTGTCATTTCCTACACACTTGTTTGTTTATTTGGCAAGTAGCTCGTCGAGTGAAACCTTTATTCAGATTACAAATCATT
Organism: Hermodice carunculata; assembly: GCA_964020975.1. NCBI lineage: Eukaryota > Metazoa > Annelida > Polychaeta > Eunicida > Amphinomidae > Hermodice > Hermodice carunculata. Next base: position 82,633,711 of record OZ026616.1, on the reverse strand, counting down.
GGATCGTTTCCTCTGGAAACATATGCCTGTGATATGCCTCCATTAACCCTTTTAGTGCTTTGATAGAGACTGAGTCAAAAGGGTGAAGTTTCTCTTTGGAAGTCAATGCATGCTCATACTCAAATATTTTTTTCAACCTTGAACTTCACTTTAGAATCATATTAATACTTCAGATCAGATAAGCAGAGATTGGTCTTGATTAGCACTGTAAGAATTGATACTTTTCCATCCAAGAGCATCAGGAGGTAGGGGCGGCACAGAAATTGGTGTCAATAGCGTACTTATCCTGCACCCTGTTTGCTTGAGTAAAATCATAAATATTAATCTACAATGCGTGAAGTTTGAGTTGTTCAGAGGTCGGAAGGAGAATTATCAAGGTATCTGGCAACATATTGTATCTTCCTACAAATCAAATCCCGTAATTCAATACGTGAAATTTTTCTTCACTGAAAGAGTGTCTTCAAGAACTTCGACAAGGACCGGTCAGGCTTTATTGAGGTATCCGAACTACGCAATGTCTTGAAATCTGCAGGTATGTAAACGAATATTGCTTGCTTAACAACAGATATTGAATGGTAAACGTACAAAATATTTGCTCCAACTGATGCTTATAGCTGCTCAATTGTGATAAGGGAATAGGCATCCAAATTCACGTCGATTGCAAGTCTCCAAGCTTTCTTAAATGATACGTGCAGTTTTACAAAACTGGATGTCCTGTAGCTATTTAATGTCCATTCGAGTCATATCAATTGATATATTTCGTTTCACTTGTGGGTCCTTTTTGAAAAAAAAGGACAGTAGTGTCGTTAGAGTTAAATTCGACAGGACTGGTTTTGATCACCTGATCTGTCCTTGTGTCATGTTGGGGATGTTGAGAATGAGTCTGCTGTTTATGTGAATGCCAAGGAGTTTAAAAGTAAATGTAAATAAAATTTGCATAAATACAGCTTGATTGATATGCAATTTCAAAACAATAATAATGGTGGGGATTAGGCCGGATAAAACTCAATCAGATTTCACGAATAAACACGCAATGGGATGGCAGCACCTACTTAATAACGTCCGTACCAATTTTTAACTGGCAGGCTGATGCGCCAATATGGGCGGCCCTTCTAGTAATAGCAGGTTACTGGACCGCCCTACTAGTAGTAGCAGGTTACTGGACGGCCCTACTAGTAGTAGCAGGTTGTTAATTTAGCCTGTTACATTGCCTTCATAAGTGGCAGTACTTAACATGCTATACAATTTAAATACATGCCTTGTATCATAACTTATTGTTTGGGACCATCATACGTTTCTATCATAATTGTTAGCTAGGTCTATTTTGTTGCAATACCAGAATAGGTGTCGCTGGTGAGAATGTTCGTCCCGGTATTGGCAACAAAATGAGTTTTCTGGTCGCCACTGAAGATTCCAATATTAAGATAAGAAATTGTGCACTGGCCTGTCTGAAGAATATATGGACACCAAATTAGCTACCTACTTTAGGCGACAAGAGCGCTTCTCTTTTCCTTTAAGAATGCCAACGTACCTCGTTACTGTGTTATAATAGGATATCAAAAAGGTTCCGTTCCCTCCTCCAAAATGCATTTCTCCAATGTGAGTGAATTCTGTTTGTTTGTCAACATACAATGCAGTTCATCAATCAAACGCTGAATACGCCAATTTGTTGATCAGACAATCAACAAAGTATAAGTCAGTGCCACTTAAGCACACTGCTGAGCCAAAGTTATCCAATCGACATCAAGTGGTTAAATAATTATATGCAAGGGGGAAAAGTAAACAGTAACAAGTGGAAAATATGATGAACCATGAGTGTTATTGTTGAAACATTCATAGTATTAAGATTTTTCTGATATCTTATGTGTGTCAATAAATTACACACCTTGCAACATCAAATTCCTGATCGTTCTTCCACGATTTTATCAGCAATTGTGGTGATTTACATCATAACCTTCACTATTGCCGGTGTTATACTTTGTTGAATTACACATGTGGAAGAAAACAATCTAGAAATATTATAAGAACGCGTCTAATTGCATTG